>JABAJU010000003.1:0-670862 GCA_018220975.1 Tephrocybe sp. 9980TJB | reverse complement strand
TTGGAACCTTCCAGTTGATGCAAGGTAACAATCTCAGAATTCCAGATTCAACGTCGTTAACTCTGGATTTATTCACTGGCAGCTAAGATCGCTGACATGTATACCAAACTCAACGCCAGTCGATCCTACGTATATGCTGTTGCCAGAGCGTGCGATCGAGGTCAAGTTAGTAGACGTGTAAGTAGTCCTTTATCATTTTTCGTGACGATACCTTTGAGACTTGCTTTAGGACTGCGCAGGCGCGATTCTCTATTCAACCGAGAGGGCCGTCGAAGTGGCGCTTGAGGGAATGCAGTGTCTTGGGGGAAATGGATACATAAATGGTAAGCTCGATCATACATCCTTCGATATTTACAAAATGGTGCTAATCATTCGATAGATTATCCCATGGGCCGTATCGTTAGGGACTCTAGGCTCTACACCGTCGGTGCAGGAACACAAGAGATTAGGCGCATGCTTATAGGACGTGAATTTAACGAGCAAATCATGAAGAAATAGTATCTCCTTTTTTACGGCCTTCAAGGCATGTTTATAATTTTCCAACCGTGATCATACCAGCAATGTTTATTCCCAGTCCAGGCGTAGTTTCCATTTTTGTCCATTTTGGTCAGATTGGTAAATCTTGCGAGTGTCGCGGAGTGTCAATTTGTCTCAGTTACGATATTGAATGGATGCATAACTAAAACCTCGTTTGAATTTCGGGGTTCAACTTCTCTTCTTCGAGGCCGCCTTATCCTTCACGCAAGAATCTCTAGAACTCTACTTATATTCCCTACTTTTTTCGATCGTCAACCTGCTAGGCATCGTCAACTGCGCATCTAAGGTTCCAATCTTCACCTTCGACGCTATTGCGGCCCCAAGCACAGAGCAACAAAATGTCCGAGTGGGTGGACGTCAAGTCAGAGGGCTCGGTTCCTCAATTTCTTCCATCCGATTCACCTGGAATAGAGTCCGGTGTTTATCTGCCTCCCGCAGAAAGCCACGTTACTTCAGGCGCAAAAAGTGTCTCGCTTCCACCAGATCCTGACCATGTATTTTCCGGACGCCCAACAACAGCACCATCTGAACGGCAACGCACTGTGCAGGCATGCGATAAATGCCGTGAACGCAAAACCAAGGTATGTAGCCTCCGATACCTTCGTTGATATGGCACCCATTTTCCTTAGTGTTCCGGAGAGCACCCTGTATGCCAGAGATGTACCACTCGAGGGCTAATTTGCCAATACTCATCTCGGGAACCTCGTACCCGCGGCCCCTCGAAGGCTCGACTCCGCAATGCTATTTCATCCGCAGACCTAAGATCTTCACCTAATCCGCGTGCTTACTCACATGGTCCTCAAACCGCCCAACAGTTGCGACACTACCCGTCACAAACATTATCTGATTATCGATCCCTACGTCGAGTGTCATCCATCCCAACTTCCCTCCGTTCAGACGAGCCAAACGAGCTCTCTCTGAACCTAAATACCTTTGAAACATATCCATCTTATGCAATCGAAGAGCCATCACTGCAATTTCAGCCAGGTGACCCTCGAACTTCTCAATTACGAGATATGCGTCGTGTCCAAAGTCACTCTACTCTAGTAGGCTCGCGTAGAGGTAACCTCAGGAGTACACTTAGTCATCCGAGCTTCCGGTCTACCAACGAATTTCCTGGACAGTTGGCATACGGTCAACAGTGGACATCTCAAGGAGGGACTCCCTCCCCATCTATGCCTATGTTTGAAGCTCCATATGACCGCCTGCTTCCTACGGCCGCCCGAACTGACCAAAACACACAACCACGGCCGTCGCCCAAAGTGCATCCATGGGGTCATCGAAATAACAGTAGTACAGGGTAAGCATCCTCGGGTTGTAGTGGTGATAGACTCATATGTAGCCTTAGGTCTGAACCTTTACCGAGTGACGTCAACATTGAATATTCTCCAGCTTCCTCGGAAGAGGTCCCAGAGCCACAGTCTTGTCGTGCGTCATCCATTTTTGAGCCTCACACACACATCCATCTGACTGTATGCCCAGAAAATGCCTTCGTCAGCTATAACCCTTATGGTGGCCCTGACGTGGGACTTAGCATGCCTATGTCTTCTCAAGAGGACTGTACGCCCCAATTCCTCAGTCCATCGATGTTCGTTCCTGGCGACCACTTTACCCCACAAGCAGTCGCTATCGCGCGTCCCTCTTCTGATTCCGATATACATACCAGCTATGATCAGTACGTTTATCCTTAGCTGACCGATGTCATTTTTGGGACAATAATGCACCATTGAGCGTGCATACCTGGCCTCTTATTTACTGACTGGGGGTGTATAATACGCGTAGCGTGTCACTCCAACGGTGACATTTTGTAACTTGACAATCGTTAACTTGTATTAATTGTAAGTAGGTACTGATATGAAAAAGCTGTGTTATAGTTTCTCATCTCGTAATGCATATACTTACGAACAAGCACTTCTCACTTTGCCGGCGGGTCAATGTGGCCTTAGCAGTTTTGATTCCATTCTGGGTAACTGAATAACTCGTGCGCCACTGATACTTACCTTTGCAACCAAATAGCGACACGGCCGATCGAAGAGGGAATTAATGATTTGTCTGTTCTAGAATGGTCAAGGAACAAAGAATGTTGGAAGGTAGTACATGTTGATATAAATGACCGACTATTAATGGTATGTGGAAAGTGGGGCAAATGAGGGGAATGAACAAGATGTTCTGATCATGGAAAAGACCGTTAAAGATTGCTGATAAGCCCGAATTCATCACATATTGGGTATGAAGTAATGCATTATGTATTGCATAATCCCCGCCTGGTAAAAAATGAGCAGTCGATCTCCGGGATCGGGAAAAAATGACACATACCATGGCACGATGCACCAGAGACCGGATGAGAAACCCATAGGCAGATATTCAGGCTGCGTCCGTCCCGATGTCCCGAGACCAATCGCCTGAGAAGCAATGGTTTGAAACAGGTGAACATCCTATACTGTTGTGCGGATATAGGACAGGTTGGGAAGGTAAGTCAAGGAGTTTAGTTTCACGGAAGCCAAATCTTGACAGTCTGGTCAACACTCCCAGTGGCAACGACATTGACGAGTTTCTCGGGATCCACAGTTGCGATTTCCTCCGATGTACCATTAGCATTGGTCTTGGAAGTTGATTGCCGACCCCAAGCAAGGGTAGTCACGAAGTGGTTGTGAGCATCGATCGTCTTGACACAACGACCGGTTGAGAGTTCCCAGACACGGATAGTCTTGTCATCCGACGCAGAAAGAAGGTATTTCCCAGAAGGATGGAAGGTTAGAGCGCGGACCCAGTTGTCATGACCAGGCTTTACGAGAGAATCAGAAACCGCCTTTTTCATTTAGCTATGCCAGGCTTACGAGGTTTCGCAACATCTGGCCGGTTTGAGTATCCCACAGTTTAATTGTCTTGTCGCGGGCACCACTGGCCACATACATACCAGGGCGTTTTGCACGATCGGTATTCTGGCTCATAAACATTAGCCTGTTCTATGCAACATCATTGATAAACGCTTACAGGGATTCCAGTCAATTCGCGTATAGCAGGATAGGCGGCGATCGGTGCAAAAGCGACTACTTCAACATCGTTCTCGTGGTCTCTTAACTCCAGCTTTGATTCTCCCGTCTGTGCATCCCAGATGCGCACGGTCTGGGGAAAGGTCAATAGTGGGCCAGGGGGTTCCACAAAATAGAACGTACGTGATCTTTCGACCCGCTTGCGAGCCATTTACCGTCGTCAGAGGGCACTACGCATCTTACCCACTCGGCGTGACCCATAATAGTTCTTACCAGATGGCTAGATATCGTGTAAGCGTCAGACCCGTGCTCTATGAAAATAACGTACGTGGATGCTACATCAAACACTCTAATAGTCCGATCTCGGCTGGCACTGACGATGTGCTGGTCCCCAGGCAGAAAGCGTACAGCGGAGACAGAGTGATCGTGGCCAGGAAAGGTCTTTATGTTCTTCCATTCGTTCTGAGAATCCCATATTTTGATAAAAAGATCTGAGGAACAGGTAACTGATGCGGATTATAAGGAAACACGAAGCACAAGAAGGAGAAGAGAAAACGGACCTAGGAGGTGACCTTTATGGTCGAACTCGACGTCCATCACGGCCTTTGTATGGCCTTTGAGTGTGCGCTCAAACTCTCCTGTCTCCCAATCCCATATTTTAACGGTTGCATCCTCGCTAGCTGAGGCGATTATTGAGTATTGAGGGTGAAACGCGACACGCGTCACGGGAGATCGGTGGCCAGTAAGGACATGAGCAGCCGGTGCTCGAGGAACCCAGTCTGTCTGACTAGCGGCGCGTTTGGCAGGTGATAACGACAATTCTTCTTGCAAGGCGGCGTTGCGGTTCTCCAAATCCATTATCTGTGAGAGGGCTCTCAATTACGGCGACAACTGGGCGGCACAGACGAACTGTCATACCTTCTTCTGTAAGCGAATGACGCTGGTCCACTTCTTTTCCAAAAGACCTGCATATTTTGCCTTTGGATCTGGAGTGTACTGTGTTCCTGCGTCGGCTTTGAGGGCATCGAAGGCTGAAGTGAAATTGTTTGCATAGAGATAATCAAGTATAGACTTGTGCCTGTCGAATAGTTGGAGTTACAGGCAGCAATTTAAATAACATTTGAACACACAGGTCCTCTCTCTGCCTCTCTGAAAGCAAAGACATTTGGGTGCGACCGGTCGCGTGGGAAGTGATAGGAGGGAGGACGACGCGAGACTAGGAGGTTGATAGAGATGTATTGACTTGTTTTTCTAAATATGAATTATGAGTTCAAGTACTATTATATTCATTAAGACTACAAATACATTTTTCAATATGTTTTTTGTGGTACGATAGTATTACGGTGATGACTGGGTAGTTTACCATGAGGGTTTATTGAAATTACTGGAGGGTTTATGTGTGACCGGGGCCCATAGTGTTGCCGAGTGACACGGATGAAGCCGGGAGTGTGTGAACTTTAATTTCGACGTGTCGGGAATTTAACAGCGAACAGCAGTTCCTCTTTCCTCCACCAATACCCTCGACTTTATTGTCTTCTCCATCATGCTGACCACCCGTGGTGTCGTCGCCCGCATCTCAAAGAGAGCGTTGAACAGCGCCAACAAAACAAACGCGTTCTTCTCAACCTCGACCCTCTTGACGAGGTCTGCTCTCCCAAAGACCCAACAGCGCTCGAACTCGGCTCGTCCTTCCCGTGCTTCGTCTGCTCCTGGTCAGTATTCTTCTACTATCTCAACCAATCCCTTCCTACCCTCTTCTATTCCCCAAAAAAAATTTTACTGACTTTGCATTACCTACAGCTGCGCGTACTTATGCCACAGAGTCCACTGCAACCGTTGGTGCGGTAAAAACCGTCATTGGTGCCGTTGTCGACGTTCAGTTTGAGACTGACAACCTTCCCCCCATTCTCAATGCCCTTGAGGTCCAAAACTTCAGCGGTGGTCGTCTCGTCCTCGAGGTCGCCTCCCACTTGGGTGAGAACACCGTCCGCACTATTGCCATGGACGGTACCGAAGGTCTCGTTCGTGGTGCCAAGGTCATTGACACCGGCGCTCCCATCATGGTCCCCGTTGGTACTGCCACTCTCGGTCGTATCATGAATGTCATTGGTGAGCCCATTGACGAGCGTGGCCCCATTAAGGGTGTCAAGCTCTGCCCCATCCACGCCGACCCTCCCCCATTCGTCGACCAGTCCACCACCGCTGAGGTATTGGAGACCGGTATCAAGGTTGTCGACCTCCTCGCCCCCTACGCTCGTGGTGGAAAGATTGGTCTCTTCGGAGGTGCTGGTGTCGGAAAGACTGTGTTGATTCAGGAACTTATCAACAACGTCGCCAAGGCCCATGGTGGTTTCTCCATCTTCTGCGGTAGGTCGTCATTCCGTTTTCCTCCGGTCTTTTTCTCAACCAGTTTCAGGTGTCGGTGAGCGTACTCGTGAGGGTAATGATCTTTACCACGAAATGATTGAGACCGGTGTCATCAACCTCGAGGGTGACTCCAAGGTCGCTCTCGTCTTCGGTCAGATGAACGAGCCCCCTGGTGCCCGTGCCCGTGTCGCTCTTACTGGTCTCACCATTGCCGAGTACTTCCGTGACGAGGAAGGACAGGATGTGTTGCTCTTCATTGACAACATTTTCCGCTTCACCCAGGCCGGTTCTGAAGTGTCTGCCCTGCTGGGTCGTATCCCCTCTGCCGTCGGTTACCAGCCCACGCTCTCCACTGATATGGGTGGCATGTAAGTTTGGGCTGTTAACGCTTCTCTGGTCGACGTGTCTGATGGCTCGTGTTATAGGCAAGAGCGTATTACCACTACCAAGAAGGGTTCCATTACCTCCGTCCAGGCCGTCTATGTGCCCGCTGACGATTTGACTGATCCTGCCCCCGCCACCACCTTCGCTCACTTGGATGCCACCACTGTCTTGTCTCGTGGTATCGCCGAGTTGGGTATCTACCCTGCCGTCGACCCTCTTGACTCCAAGTCGCGTATGTTGGACCCCCGTATTGTAAGTTGATATACATTTTTGTCATGTCATTGTCTTACATGCTCTACAGGTTGGCCAAGAGCATTACGATGTCGCCACTGCTGTCCAGAAGATCCTTCAGGACTACAAGTCGCTCCAGGATATCATTGCTATCTTGGGTATGGACGAGTTGTCTGAGGAGGACAAGCTCACTGTGCGTCTTTTGTTTTATGATCATATACACATCTCCTAACTTTGAACAGGTCGAGCGTGCTCGTAAGATTCAGCGTTTCATGTCGCAGCCTTTCCAGGTCGCCCAGGTCTTCACTGGTTTCGAGGGCAAGCTTGTGTCGCTCAAGGACACCGTCCGCTCTTTCAAGGAGATTCTATCTGGTGCCCATGATGCCCTCCCTGAGTCGGCCTTCTACATGGTAAGTAATACTTCTCGACATGCATGCTCCTCAGTCTCATCGACCTATTCGCTAGACCGGCACAATCGAGGATGCTAAGGCGAAGGCTGAGCAGCTT
This sequence comes from Tephrocybe sp. 9980TJB, assembly GCA_018220975.1. Lineage (NCBI taxonomy): Eukaryota > Fungi > Basidiomycota > Agaricomycetes > Agaricales > Lyophyllaceae > Tephrocybe > Tephrocybe sp. 9980TJB. The sequence goes on along the minus strand of JABAJU010000003.1, from coordinate 663,843 downwards.
GCCAAGGAGATGGGCAACTAATCTACTTAATACTGAGACGTGGTTCTGTTCTTGCTTTGGGCCTCATCTAAAATTCGTAGATCGTGAACCTTGTCCGTAGAATCCCAAAAGTTATTACTTTAGCATTTTCTAACAATATATGCTCATGAGCTCAATGTACGTGTGGTCCTTCAGCGGCCCCTTAGTTAGACCGCTTTGTCTACACAGGCGCCAAATGACAACAATAGCTCAGAAATCCTTCTCAAGCACACTACACGCTAACGCCTAACGCCAAAGTACTTGTTGATATATTCTGGGAGATCACATTGCCGGGATTGCCGAGCGCCCGTCTTGTCTTGTGGTATAATCTTTTTCGGACACCGCCCCAGTCATCGACTTACGTGGGGAATGTTCAAGTTCCCTTTCCACTCCTTTCAACCTCCTCGCGTTTTTTCATTGCGCAATCGATCTCAAATACTTTCCCGACACTACATGTCTACATTCACACCTGGCGACGCTGACTGGTTACGCGTGTCTTCCAGCCCGGCTTCGCCTTTCTCCACCTTTAAGAAACCTATCCAGAAGTCTGAACAAGATGATAGAGAATATAGGCTCATTAGATTGGATAATGGCCTGCAAGCAACCCTAATACATGACGCTAATGCCGACAAGGCAGCCGCTAGTTTAGATGTTGCCGTTGGCCATTTATATGACCCAGTAAGTTGTAAAACCATACTCGTGCATCATTCATGCTCTGATCCAGCTCATTTAGGATGATATGCCAGGCCTTGCCCATTTCTGTGAACATTTACTCTTCATGGTCAGTGTCTACTGCTAAAATCTGTCATCGTTTCCCCGCATCGCCTAATCGTCATTCTTGAAGGGAACTGAGCAATTTCCTAAAGAGAATGAATATAGTGAAGTACGTTGTTCCCCCTTTTTTTGAGGACGTCTCTCATTTTCTCCTCTAGTATCTTTCCAAGAATAATGGCCATTCGAATGCCTACACCTCAACTTCTAATACCAACTATTATTTTAATGTTGCAACTCCTGCGCTAGCAGGCGCTCTAGAGCGCTTCGCTGGTTTTTTCCATTCCCCTCTGTTTGCACCGAGTTGTACAACTCGCGAACTGAATGCGGTTGACTCGGAACACAAGAAAAACCACCAAGCGGACATGTGGCGTATATTCCAGTTGAATAAGCATCTCAGTAAGGAGGGGCATCCATGGAATAAGTTTGGAAGTGGAAACAAGGACAGCCTTTCTAAAGCTGCACAAAGGCTCAAGGCAAAAGGACTTTTGGCAGAAGACGACGCTGTTGCACGGCCGACCGGTATCCCTCCATCCCCCATCCCATCCCGGATTGCGTCGCCTGCCCCGTCTGTTGCCTCTACCAGCAGTGATGTTGAAGCGGACGGTGGCATAGTGGGACGAGAAACCCGCAGACGGTTGTTGGAATGGTGGACCAAAGAGTATTGTGCGAGCCGAATGCGACTTTGCGTCATCGGAAAAGGTTTGAAGACTGCTACTGGTACATGATTGCTTGTTAATGTCCCTCCAGAATCTTTAGATGACTTGTCTCAGCTCATATCGACACTTTTTTCGCCTATTCCTAATCGTGGACGGGATGCCCTTCCAATGATACCTGACCATCCCTTTGGACCCAACGAGAAAGGAGTAAGTTTTCATGTTATTTCTCTGTTTCTGGTGCTGACCAGATGGTTTTAGACGCTTGTATCTGTTCAGACAATCATGTCATTCCATGCCTTGGAAATTTCGTTCCCTCTGGCTTGGCAACCTCCATTGTGGAAGTTTAAGCCAGCGCACTTCCTCTCACACTTCCTTGGTCACGAAGGTCCAGGCTCCTTGCACTCATATCTCAAGAAGAAAGGTTGGGTTACAACTCTTAGTAGCGGACCGCAGAATCTAGCGAGAGGTTTTGCTATGTTTAAGGTGACCATACACTTAACTGAGGAGGGCTTCCGTACGTTTGATTGCCCGATTATACGTCTTATGCATTGACTAACTTTCTCACAGGACACTACCGTGATATCATTGATGCAGCTTTCCAATACCTCTCACTCCTTCGTGCTTCAAGATTTGATGCATTCCATCAGCGTGAAATTGCCAATGTTTCTAACATCCGATTCCGTTTCAAAGAAAAGAGGCGCCCGGACGAATATGCGACCTATATCACAGAACACATGGCCTGGCCTGTCCCAAAAGAACTTCTTCTTAAAGCACCCGAGGTTACCTGGGAATGGGAATCTGACTTTGGGGAAAGCGAGGTTCAGAAATGTCTTGATAAACTGAGGATAACTGAGGGTCGCGTGGTGCTTATGGCACCCCAGGCTGAACATGATAAAATTGCACCTGCGGATGTTCCATGGGAGAAGGAACCCTGGTATGGCACCAGCTATCGCGTCGAACGCTTTGACGAGCAGTTCATTGAGCAGGTGTGTTATACTTGCCATTTACAGAAGTTGCAGATTTTGAACGCATTTTCTCTTCCTCCAATTTTGCAGGCTCAAGGTCCCAATAGAATTCCAGAACTTTTCCTTCCTGGCCCCAACGAGTTTATTCCTGTGGATCTCGGAGTCGATAAGCGAGTTGTGACCGAGGTTAGTAGTTGGCTCTCCATTAATCAATATTTGTTTTTAATTCTTTGATAGTCTCAAAATCGCCCTCATCTCATTCGAGAAACACCATTATCGACACTATGGCATAAAAAAGACGATCGGTTTTTCGTTCCCAAAGCCCATACTGTCATTGATATTCGCAGGTGCAATTTTCTGTGTATACACCCAAGGCTATCAACTAACGGTCTGCTTTTCTTGTAGCCCTGTTGGCAATGAAACTGCCCGTGCCGCAGTTATGACCAAGTGCGTTGTCCTATCTTGGCCCACGATTCTGTCAATAATGTTTTTCTAAGGTTATATGCAGACATCGTTAACGACTCCCTCACTGAGTACTCTTATGACGCTGACCTTGCGGGTTTGACATACAACTTTATGTCACACACAAGCGGGCTATATATCTCTACCAGCGGCTACAACGATAAGTTGGGTGTACTCGTCAAAAAAGTACTTGAAACGGTGAAGGATATTGCTGTCAACCCACAACGATTAGCTGTCATGAAAGAGCAGGTTGGTTCCGTATCTTCTACGTTCCCTACACAAAAAGCTCATGCCGCTTAGAATGAAAGAGAATGGCGTAATTTCTTCCTCGGACAATCCTATGCCCTTTCTGATTACTTCGGTCGTTATCTGTTGACGGCTGAACAGTGGACGCTGGAAGAGAAATTGGAACAGCTCCCATGTAAGCATGGATTAAGCTTCTCAACGCCTCAGCTGACAGTCAAAATAGCTGTTACTGCTGAAGAAGTTCAGGCTCATGTTAAGCGTCTGTTGTCGCAAGTTAATCTACGGATTCTGGTTGCAGGAAATATCTACAAAGATGTGGGTGCCGTCTCGCCAACTGTGAGAAGACGATTCTAATGTAGCTTGTTTAGGAAGCTATGAAGATTGCAGACATAGCAGAGGAGGGGCTCGGAATTTCCCCTCTGAGTCCCATCGAATTGAACGATCGAGCACTGATACTACCGGACGGTGCGAGTGTTCTAGACTCTTCATGACCGTGATTCAATATCTATCCGCAGGCTGTAATCACACCTGGACTTGTCCGATCCCGAACCCCAATCAAGCTAATTCTTCCCTCACCTATTATGTCCATTATGGTCCTATTGCGGATGTAAAGCTCAGAGTGATCTCCTCGCTCCTCACACAGATCCTTAGCGAGCCTGCTTTCAACATCCTCCGCACCCAGGAACAGCTTGGTTATGTGGTCCACTGTGCTCCCTGGCTGTTGGCTGGCTCCAGTGAGAAAGGGATGCGTATTGTCGTGCAGAGCGAGAAAACTCCTGCATACCTAGAAGAGCGAGTTGACTCGTTCTTAGATGGCATGAAGTCGACCATTGAAAACATGTCGGATGCTGAATTCTCCGAACAGAAAAGTGGCTTGGAAAAGAAGTGGTTAGAAAAGGACAAGAATTTAGCAGATGAGACGTCCTATTTCGTGGGTCATATAACGACAGGCCATTGGGATTTCTTGAGAAGTGAGTGCAACAGTGTCTGCGCGTTCACTCTTGAAACTGACGATTAATTAGGGCAAAACGATGCTCGTTCACTGCAGACAGTTACAAAGGGCGATGTATTGCAGTTATTTCTCTCTCGCGTCCACCCTTCGTCGGCGACTCGTTCTAAACTATCGATCCACATGGTATCCCAAAAACCTCGCCCAAAGAAAGTCAGTATTACTGCGTCACAAGAGTTTGCTGCTCTTTTACGCGAAGCTGGCGTCGAAGTCGATTCGGAGGCTTGGAAGGAATCTGTTGGGGTGGATGGGACGCCCCTCGCAACAGACTTCGCCAATTACTGGAGACAAATACTTGATACGAAAGGAGATACCACCAGGTTGCTCGATGCGATTCCAGAACTTGTTGAGAAGTATCCCTTTCCTGGCGAGGGCAAGATCACCCTTCGCTCCGATGTCACACACATCAAAGATTTGAAGGCGTTCAAGGCTGGCCTGGCATACTCTGTTGACCCTGGCCCAATGACACAATGGGGAGATTTGCCAGTATCACGCATCTAGATAAGTAGGTTATGCAGGTGTACACATAAATATAATTATAATCTTGTCGGGGCATTGCTCAATTAGAAAATAACATGAAAGTTGCGTAAAATCAGCCTAAGGTTACCATAAAGTGTGGAAAGGATGGATGTGAGAAAGGATTGAGAGATAAATTGTCCAGATCTACCAGTAGGTCCGCAAAAGCAACTGAGAAGCTTCCAAAATGATTGACCTGCGGCATGTAACAGGAAAGAAAGCAAGGAACATGAGATCACGATGGGTGGCCTCATTTCCTTCGAGGAGCCTGCTTAGCAGCGGTATGTTGGGGCGGGGCAACGAAATCCTTTGGGCGTCGGAATAGAAGGACGTGTGGCTCCGGGGCTAAAATTTGAGCGCATAAGGCAATGATCTTGAAGACTTGTTTGTCCACTCACTATGTACTTCATAATGCTCCCATCCAAGGCTCTGCGTGATTCCGATTCCCCTCCATTCAGGTTCTGCCAACAGACGCAGCACCCCGCTATCGTCCGGATTGAAGAAGTGTTTGGGGATCAGCTTCAGGAGTTGCTTGGGAAGTATAACGTGTCGATACTCGTACTCATCATCAGAGTAACGATCAGAGTAATGAATCCTGCCAAGCAGTAATCAGGAGGCATGGCTACTAGTGTGAACGGGGGAAACATGACCCACTTCTCGATATATTCCTCGAGCTTTCGATTTACGTCTTTGCTGCCTGCTACGTTTGCGTTCATAGTCGATTGGTTGATATCAAGTGCTTTTAACCCGTAAGGTAGGAAAAAAAAAGTCAAAGCTAGAGTAGCATCCTCAATCTCAACCCCGCGAGCGCCGTGCTTTGTTGAGTCATGTGACCACGACGCGCTTCATTAACTTTTCGGTAATGCAATGAACAGGTTGGTTTGCTCCCACCATGGCCTTCAATGGGCGCTTTGCCCAAAGATCACACAACTATTACTTGCAAGGTGATGTTCCATCGAGATCCCAGCATTTATTACTGTCTGCTTCACATCAATATCCGTTACAACACTACCGTGACGATGATGAGTATTTGAACAATTATAGCGAAAGCATTGGTGAGTATATGCGCTCCTTTTCCTTGGAAAAATGCTCTCTAAGTATACAGTAGATATGCTGTCTTCGCCCTCTCCGGCGGAGAGGTCTACCCAGCTTACCTATTCAGCGTCATACGAGCCCGATGACATTGACGAATATGACGCATACACTCTGAATGATACAGTCCAATACCGACCAATGAATCAAACGGATTTATATGCTCCTTGTACCGACTTCAGAATGTCCACGTCTTCAACTGATGTTCCTTATTCTGGTCAAGATTTGAAGCTGAAAATATTAAGTTTGACTTCTCACCACCTTGATTCAACAGGGAGTCATCCAAATCCAAACTTTAACCAACACCAGTCACAACGCAGAATTTTTTCTCAAAACCTGGAGAGCACCAATCATGAATCTGTGTATGTAGAGGCGTCCACGACGACCCAAAGCTTCAAACCTAGAAACACACATGGAATAGCTCTCAGACCAGTGTCTGTTCTACGTGTGTTGGCCATCGTTATACTGTCTGATGCCTTCTCATAACTTCTAGCGGATGTTTATCGGGGAATATTCAAATTTGGCGTTTTCAACGCAGTTCAGTCGTCGTGCTTCAGTGATGTTAGTGATCTGTCCTCTTTCTTTCTTCTGTGTCTCAATGTTGAAAAAGATCATTAACTCGAATGATAATATGGTAAGAAATGCTATTTTGGCTTGAATTCATCGAGTCTGACAGTGTATAAAGGTTGCCAGCGGTACAGAAATAAAGATATATGCTTTCTAGCACCTCTCATGGTTATTTAGCTCCAACAGGAAGTGGTAAAACAGTTCTTTTTGAGCTCGCTATCATCAGGATGCTGTCTCTACCTGACAATGTGGACAGATCTTTGAAGTGCGTGTACATGGCGCCGACGAAGGTGAGGAGCTCTACAAAGTATGTTTTGACCTCATCACCACTTCTTCATTAAGGCTTTGTGCTCTGAACGATATCGAGACTGGACAGAAAAGTTCGATCCCTTGGGAATTAAGTGTGGGTGGTGAAATCTTGGTCTATTTCATTACTTTAACTCTCGCTAAGGTGCTGAGTTGACTGGAGATACTGTACACTTTGGCAAGGGTGTTTGGGGTGACGCCAAAAAAGCATCTATAATGTACGTCAGAACTCCGCCACCGTGTCACTATGCTGATGTTTCTCCAGAATTACGACGGTTTGCGTGCAGTCACACTTTTTGTTTTTATTCCTAAGGTTTATTATGATACCGCAGGGTGAAAAATGGGACAGCCTTACACGCAATTGGTTCGCAACTCCCAACAACACAGTGTGTCATTGAGCCATATTCTGGCATTGAATACAGGAACGATCACTCTCAAATCCTCTCTCAAATTCGGCTCCTGCTAATCGACGAAGTTTGTGGTCTCTCTCAGCATGGGTTGGCACGCGCTATTACTAATGCTTGTCTGAAGGTTCATATCCTGAACGAGGCCCGTGGAAGCACTCTTGAGGTTGTTGTGTCGCGCATGAAAACTCGGGGGTCCTATGTCCGTTTCTTCTTTGTATCAGCGACCGTTCCAAATATTCATGACATTGCTGCCTGGATCGGGCGTGATGGTCAACCGCATGTACCTGCTCAAGTCTTCGCAGTAAGCAAATAAGCCCATCTCTTCACCATTACTAATCATAATATTAGTTTGGGGAAGAGTTTCGACCATGCAAACTCACCCGCTTTGTAATTGGAGTGCCTCGATCCAAAGGACAAAATGATTTTGCCTTTAACAGAAGCCTTGACTTCAAACTGTTTACCATTTTGCAGCAGTATTCAACAGGCAAGCCTATCATGGTATTTTGTTCGACCAGAAAAGGTCAGGTCAATAGGTAACTTTAACAAAGCTTTCCTAATCTGTTTTAGGAGTATTCTCGACTGCGGAACAGCTTATGAAGGACTTTTTAGACGCTGAAAAAGGCAAAAAGCCCTTGCCTTGGACACCTCACAAAAGGTAACAGAAGGAGGGGGCAGAAGGACTCGAGCATGAACTAACTGTGCTTTAGAAATGACAATCATTTCCAGGATAGACGACTGACTGGTGAGTGAATCGCCTGGATTTTGGGATTCAGAAATCATGTCAAGTCTAGACTTTGCATCTATCGGCATCGGAATTCATCATGCTGGGTTAACGCTTGATGATCGCAAAGCTACGGAAACCCTCTATTTAAATGGAACCCTTCGCGTCATTATCGCTACTTCCGTATGTTATCAGAGTATATTAGAGCGACGTGCTTTCTGAAATTTCTCAGACCCTAGCTATCGGTGTCAATCTTCGTATGTACATATTCTTTTCCCCCCAGTAACTCATCCTGAATGTAGAGTGATACATAGCCGCGCATATGGTCGTTATAAAAGGAGTGCAGACCTTTCAAAACAATGCCTCGGTTGAATATTCGGATCTTGATATTATGCAGATGTTGGGACGTGCCGTAAGTAAACAGTGGAAATTTGGGTGCTTACTTTATTTATCTCATTTGACAGGGACGGCCCCAGTTCGGTGCGGCAAAACTCATGCATGCATCCTCATCATTTCTTAACTTTGAGATAGACAAAGATGGGATTGCGCTCATTATATGTGAGACGGAGCTTGAACAAAAATACCGAACTCTCGTTCAAGGCAAGACAATCCTCGAGAGCACTCTTCATACCAACCTTGCAGAGCATCTCAACTCGGAAATTGGCCTGGGCACCATCACTAGCATCTCAACAGCAAAGGCCTGGTTGCGTGGATCCTTTCTATGCCAAAGACTGCAGAAAAACCCTCGCCACTATTCTCTGGATGAAAATGCGGAGCTTTGGGAAGATCGTATCGACGACCTAGTAACGCAGAGTGTAGAGAAACTGCGACAAACACAGCTCATCGAAAGTCCTGCTGATGGAGCCCGAGGTGACGAACTGGTATCCACTGACTTTGGTGACATTATGAGTAAAGTAGGTTTCTGCCCCTAGGGTGAAGTACGTCAAATCCTAACGTGACATAGCTTTATATTCGCCAATCAACGGTGATTAGGGTGTTCGACACAATTCTGTTGATCTCACCATGTATCGATAGATGGGTTTGATTCTGGCCCTTCCCGAACGACCAACACTGCGCGAGATCGTGAGAAGCTACGGTTAATTCACAAATTCAGGAGCTAACATCAGTCACAGCTCGAGATGATATCATCTTCAGAAGAGTGCGAATCCACATTCTCCTCAGACGTTACCACCTGCAACGTTTTTTTCCCCTTGTTAATAGGTTTTCTGATATTAAACTGAGAGCATCTGAAAAAATGGTACGTCCGTCTCCGCGTTCCATATTCGTCGCTTTTCCTTGTTTGAACTTTATTAGGCTATGAACAAGCTGCGAAAGCATTCAGATATTCGTTTCGAGGTAAAGAAACTCGAAAGGACACCAGACAAGGTGTTTCTTTTAATCCAGGTAAGCGAGCCATACTTATTAGTAAATGACTGGCTTGTTCCATCACATGTAGGCGGTCTTGGCTGGAATTTCATTGAATGCACCGGATTATAAAAGCGCAGATAGTCAACCTCAGCTTGAAGCCTTTCGTGTATTTCGTCACGTCAGCCGAATAGCCAGAGGTAAGTTGTCTCATTATCATTGGACCCCGGTTGTTAGCATTGACATATCTCTAGCTATCGTCGAAGTTGGTGTGTGTAAGCAGCTCGGGGCCCAGGTAAAACATGGACTAGAACTGTAACAATCTGTACGTTCTGCCTAGTCGATTTTCTTACGGAACAATTCTGTGTAGATTGAGGTGCCTCACTGCGAAGGCCTGGGAAGATAGGCCGATAGTCCTGCGGCAACTTGAACAAATCGGCGAAAAGTCGTATGTATTATTGATCTTATGTTTTTGAAGTAAACTCTGACATATTTCTCTTCCTAGTATCAAGGTTGTTTTTACTTGCTCTCGCACACGCTCTACTAACGCAGTAAAAGGTCCTTGCAGAGCATGGCATTGTGTCCATTGCCCATTTACTTCAACAAGACCCTCTTAGGATTGAAACAGTAAGTACATGGACTTTTTCAAGGTGAACAGTCATTCACGTGAAGTAGCTTCTCAATCGGCGGTCCCCGTTTGGTCTTGAGCTCTTGACATCTGCACGAGAACTGCCGCAGTATACATTGTCCATTTCTGAACTCAGTGCAACGTCGAACGGAGGAAAAAATCCAGTTGAAATAGGGCTTTCCGTTCAATGTAGCCTGGTTAAACACGACAACCCTTACCCATCGAAGCCCAAGAAACACAAGGGATACAATGGAGACATGACAGTAGTTTTGACCATTTCGTCCGATCTGGAGTTATTTGATTATCGTCGGATTTCGTGAGTTTCCAAGTACTAGCAATAGAAAACGATTGACACTTCTGCCAGAACCAAGTCTCTCAAAGAAGCCAAGACCTTCACTGTCGATGCCGAACTCACGCGACCTAGCCAATCGATTATTGTTCTCATTACTTCAGTGGGAGCCTTTCCATTCCATTCCATGTGCCGACTGAACTTGCTTAGGAAACAACCGCGGGTGTGGTAGTCACTCAATCGCACAAACCAGCCCTGTCTCCCGAAGAATTCCCCACCCGTGACACTCGGCCACCTACGGCAGTGGTAAGCGCCGTACTTTCTGCCCTTTCTTGGTGCTGAAGCTACTGACAGGATATGGACCTTGCTGGTTTGGAGGACGATCCTAACTTTTGGAACATGGAGGAAATTGAGGAAGAGGTCTTGCCCGTTGTTCGAGACCTTACGAAATCTGGCAAGAGTGAGGCTACTGAATTATCTGTTTTCTTTCACTTACGCATATTTGCATTTCTAGACCAATCTAAATATGCGGCATCCCCGATACGTAAGACTGAAGAGCAAGACACGGACAGAACCGTGGGTAGGCTTCTGCATAATGGCAATGTCGAGTGCGTCGCTCGGACTGAGTTTACTTTAATTTTCACTCAAAGTAGTAGATGTAATCATCATTGCAAAGACAAGGTCAAGTGTCGTCATCTTTGGTGAGCGTGATCTCTCTAGACCAGGATACTGATACAGATATCGTATTCAAGCTGCAAGGAGGGCCTGCTGCGGGAGAAAGCTAAAAGCAGACCTTCCTCTGCAAAGGCCCAACTGGAGCCTTTGAGGCCGTCGCAGGTGAAAACAGCTGGAGGGAACACCAAGTCAAAGCTCAACATATCGACCAAGCGAATGGATCGTGGACTCGAACAACTTGAATCGCTACACAATCGATCAAGCGTAACTCGTACTCTCCAGATTTCTCCAGGCCATAGATTGAAACTAGATTCCCCGTTGACACTTGACAAGAAACGAAAACCAGTTCCCGACTTTAAAATTGAATACGCAGAGCTGAAGAATCCACGCGAGATAGTGTCGAAACGCTACGATTTAGCTGAATCAGACGACGACGATTTGCCTGAGGCTCCTGGAATTGCTTTTGCCCGCCAACTCCGGACGCCCCCTTCGGAAACTGATTATTCAAACTCGGACCTCGATTCCCTAATTCTTGCTGTCCCTCTGGGCTTAGAAGACAAAGTTCAAAGTCTGAATTCTGCTCTGCTACCGTCGCCCCTGAAACGGAAGAGGGCCATCGAGCTGACTGCCGCGAATAAAAAAATGCAGAGACATCCACAAAAGGTAGGCTTTGGATGGGAAGGTGCATGTATACTTGCCACCTAACTCGCGTCCCTGAACAGACCGGTCATTTTTACGAAACTCCCCAGGATACACTGGAAAGCATCGAAGATGTGGCCGACCCACTCTTCCTACTCACCGATGAGCTTGAGGCAAATGAAGAAACTGTATATGAACATCGTGACCCTTCTCGAGTCAATGACCAAACACCTGAATCAACTGCTTTGCATGAGAAGTTTTCTTTCCCTCCAGAATATCTGAACCCTGTACCCAGCACCCTCGAACTGACGACTAGCATATGTAAATCGAACCCGAACCCTTCCTGGGTCCAAGACTCGAACCCTGGCCCCAATGAAAAGGAGGAATACGAAGACGACTTTGCAGAATTAGATGCCTGGTTGAACAGTGGAGCGGTTGAAATATTGTAGTCAAAGAATGCAAAATTGAGTCTAGAGGATTAATATTATGGTTGAACTAGAATAAAGGAGTAGGTAGAGCCTATGAAGAAGCTGTTGAATCTTCATCCCTGTCAATAAATATCCGAAGAGCATCCTGGAAGCGGTCATCCCACACAACTTCCTGCTGGGGCTTCACCATCTCCCATCCCGCAACATCACCACGCCACCGAAGCTCCTTCTTCATTCGCTCTGCAGTAAGCTCGACCTCAGTAGGAGGTGGATTGTTGGCTTCCTCCTTTGTAGGCTCCCGCTCGCCTCTCGCAAGTGCACGAGCAGTAGCAAGCCTCGCTGGCAGTTCATCGTAGTACCTTTTTCGTGCCTTTTCAATTTCTGAGGGAAACTTTGAAAGAGACTTCTTGTACCACGATTCTGGCTCCTTATCGAAGTCGAGGTCGCCACGGGAGACTGAAGGGCTTGAAGTGGTTATGTCTGAGAAGACGGTTTGGGTTTCTTCAGCAGGTGGACTGACAGGGCGTGTATGGCCCATGACGAGGCGGTAGCCAGCCTCAGCACCTGAGCGCACCTTGTGACGCTGATTAAACCAATCCCAAATCATAATGGGGATTTGTGTGAGTCCGATGTGGTTGGTAAATGTAAGAAGCAACAACGGTGGAACGGCCGGAATAGCGGATGGGGGGGCGTTCAATGCTTCTGAAATAGAGGATTTTGTTTTCGCGGGTGCGGAGGATGGGCGCATTTGCAGGGGGGAGAAGACAGGAGAAGTTAGAGGGCTTGGAGTATTAATTTTGATGTCGGGCGTCACTGGATGGTCGTCGCTGAGGTCCACGGGCTCATCGAAATGTCCATCTGATTCGAGCTCGCGTGCCAACAACTCTTCGCGGTCTACATGATCGAGAGGGTCGGTCCATCCTCTTTTGAGTCCAGCCATGAACTCTTTGAGGGTTGGGCGGCCAATTATGACGATTCCTCCCTCGAGTCTATGCTTTGCAACCTGATCTGGAGACTTGTAGGTTGGCAAGGCCTTGGCAATTTCTGGAATAGGATCTACTCCAAGCTCAATGCGCCTGCGCTTGCGAATATCTTCGGCAACACGGTCTGCGATGTCGCCATTTCGTTTGCCAGATATCAATTCATAGTCTACTGCAGCAGCAATAAGAATAGGCTGTATAGACACGTCAGTAAGGAAAAAGGGTTAAGGAACGACTCATTCAGACCTTGACGTATTTACGAAAGTATTTGGTAGCCTGCTCATAGTCTTCGTCCCCGGGCCATTTAGCTCCATAGACCGTAACTTTGCGTGGCCATGCTAGCGTATCAACTAGCTCGTCGGCCTTGTCTTTTACGAGGTCAACGTAGTGTTGCTTTATGCGTTTACATTGTCGTCGGTCGTAGATGAAGTAGCCTGTAATAGTAGAGGTGACAGAAAGAAAAATAAGCCAATTGCGAGAGGGTAGTTTAGGACGTTTGTCGAGCCATGAAGGAGGAATTCCGGTGTAACGGAGGACAGTGCGTACGCCTGAAGGTGGTTTAGGCTCTGTCGTTGTCATACCAGGGAGGAGTTCAAGTCCAAACTTTTTACTCGGCAAACCCCGGCCCGGTATAAATTTCAAAGAATTTATGATCAAGGTATGATACAGCAATAAGCAAGCTACTAGTACAATATTATACTCCAATTTACTCCCCTTCCGTCGCTCTCTCCAGTTGCTGACGTTTCCGTGCACCAGCACTTGAATACACAAATTAGTTTTCAAGACATAAAAGAGTTCGCCAAAAACTCACGTCTGCGTGTCTAGACCCCGCTTCTTCCCAGTCTTAGCTTCGTCAAGGAATTGGTTGAGGCCAAACACATCGCTCGTGTCCTTCTCAAACTGCACAGGGCCTTCCCGCACTTCCTGCTCTGAGGCGCCTTCAAAGCCAACACGAGCTTGACCCAGGCCGAACCTGTCATTACCCAACGCCTTGTTAATCCCGTCATCGGTTCCGCCACCAAATGAATCATCATTGCCCTCCGAAATGTTGCCTCGGGCCTTGTAAATGGCAGCCGCTGCAGTCGAGCCATGGAACAACGGCTTGTCGTACAGATTGTAGGAATCCTCATCTGCAAAGCTGCCTGACAACGACTCTTGGTTGAACAATCGGGAATCGAGCATAGACTCCTTCGATAGTGTGGGCTTAGCAAGTCCAAGCGCAATCTTCTCCGAGATGTCGCGATTTTGCTGTCGCGCAAGCTGTTTCGCACGCTGCTCCGTCCCCATGTTGTTCATGCGCAATTCACGCTCACGTTCTCTGCGTTTTTCCTGCCTCATTTGGTCGCGGATCTTCGCCGCTTCCTCATCCTCCTCACTACCTGCCTCTTCCTCATTACCTTCATCCTCTGACCCACTGCCACTATCACTGCCATAATCGGCAAGCGTCGACTTCATTGCAGCTTGACTTGCAGCCGTAGGTTTGGGCGCAACGCCACCACGTTCCTCTCGTGCCCGTTGAGCCAACATACGGAGATGTTCCTCTTTCGACTCCTTTTCTTTCTGTGCAAGCTTTTGTTGCATGAGAGATCGTTGTCGAACCTCTTCTCGAGCATGTCGATCAGCAACAAATAGAGCCTCCGAGAACTTGGCAAAGTTATCATTTATGTGAATCTATAGATGCGACACGTCAATCACAGCTATGGTATGCAATCATGGCACTCACATCCTGAAGCCCTCGGCCGTCTGCAGCAAGACGTTTGTCGAGTGGTATTGTGAAACCTTTGTTGTTCTTCCAATTTGAAATACACGGAGGAATCATCCACTCCTTCTGCTCCGCGGGCGTAGCTTTCCTTGGGGGACTCCTCAACACTGGTGGAGGGGGGCTGGGGGGGCCTCGTGGAATTTTCTTGTGTTTGAATCGTGGAGGTTCGAGCGGGTCCTCAACAACGTCCGTCATCTTTATGATTCTTTGCTGCAGTCCACCCTGACTATTCTGTTGTCCCGGTGTGTATCGTATGAATGAGGATTTTCCTTGGGCATCGGGTACATTTTTAGGCTGTGCAGCCTTAATTTTACCGGTGACGAGCTTTTCAAGAGCAGCTCGTGTCTTTTCGGTGGTCTCTTGGACGTCCTCTTCTGAGGGTCGGTCCATGTTACGGTCTTTTTCATCAAGATCCTTCCGATAATGAAGAGGCACAAGGTCTTTAAATTGGGATTGAATGATTTTGTCGGGTCGTTGGCCTTGGTGAGCAATGGCATCATAGCGAACATTGCCTTCGTTATCGACTTGTAGGGCAAGGGTATTTCCAGATGAGCCCTATGTCAACTTTATAAATACTCTTGTAAAAGGTTACTTCCATAGCAGCAATACCTTTTTCCGGCCCATTTCTAGAGGATATTGAGCGATATGACATTCCGGAAATGAACCGCCATCCCCTGGAAAAACAGATAAGTCTGCAGTCCAAATGAAAATGAAAAAACTCACCGAAATCTTCAGGAGTGCTTGGTTTCCACCCCTTCCGTTGGCCGTATGGTGGGCGTGTTGGTCGTGAAATGAGTGCTTGCTGTACTTGTGGACGTATGACCTCTTCTTCGTCGTCAGATACTGCAGGTGCATGCAGAGGTTTGGGAAGAAGGCTAATAATGACAGTGAGCAGCGAATATTGCTATTGAGAAAAGCAGGACATACGCAGCAAGAGCGGTCGCCATCGTGGTGAAGCACGAAGAGAGTATTTGTCATTGTTTGTAAGTTGGTTTCTCATACATAACTTCAATGCGCCCAACATCTCTTGATATTGTGCCTGTAGAGAGCCCCGCACCGCCTGGGACATCCATTCATTTTGGCGCAGACCAGATTCTTGCTACCATCGATTCAGAATGTCAAGATGTCGCCAGAATTTCTCATCTCAGATACAGTGCTAGAGGCCCATTTCGCGAGGTACAGAGATTGTTGCAGAAGCCCAGCGCGTATGCGAGCTCGAGAATAATCTCGCGACGACTCACCACTTGTTTGCGCAATATACCACGCACCCACCTCCTTCAACTGCTGTCCCTCATCCTGAGGAGATGCAGGCAGAAGCACACGACTTTCGCACGTCTCAGCATCCAGGGACGGGCAAAGTCCTTCAAATTGAAGATGTCTCCGAGAAGCAACGTTTAGACTATCTGCAAAACGCGCTCAAGGACGTCGGTATCACGTTCTGCATCGAGGATAACTCTCTTAGGTTCGAGGCTTGCTGGGCTGCAGTTCTCGCGCAGCTCAATGTGCGTGACTTTGGCCTAATGAATGCAGGACGGCTACACGGGATCCTTCAGCAGGTCGCTTATAAACGTCATAGCGATAAGGAGACGATGGCAAAACGCAAGCGCTAAATATCAGTCTTGGATGTGATTGCAAAGAAAATGTAACTTCAAGTCCAGCCTATGCGTAAAAATAGTTTGATGAGCTCATCACCCTTTAGAGCTTCTGGCTTTCAAGGCTCAACATGCACCTATTGTTGCCCCTAACGCTAATCTTCCACCCCGTCTATTTCATCTCATCGTCTTGCATCAACCTCATCATCCAAAGCCCGCCTCTAATTCAACCATCTCACAACCTTGCTTTTCTTGTAGCCATATATGCATTTATGCAAAAAATTTGCACTGTGTTTGCTCATCTGCTCGTCAATTCAGTTGGACATTTTCTCGCAATAATCCATATTATCGTAACCTTGCACAGAAGTTAGCAATAGTGCAGTCGAATCTGTCGTAATACTCACACTGTATATCTCTGCCCCCCAATTATCCAGTTAGCGTCAATCTAATAATATATACACCAATTACTTGTCAATTACTGAAGTGATAAGTACAAAGAGTAAGCCAATACGTAGAGGTATACAAAAATCAAAAGCTGGCATCGTGGTTTAGACCGAGATTGGCCGGGGCTCCTTGGACTTCCACCACGTCCATGCTCCCACACCGACGAGAAAGTTAAAGATACCAACGGCACTGGAGCCCGCACCAAGAAGCACAAGAATATACCAGCAAATCCCAATAACACGGTCGAAAGAACGGCCCAAATACCGCTTGAAGTTTGAGTGTGGATCTGGAATTGGCGTGTACGTGCTGGGGATGCGCAACATTGGCGGCCTCTTTGAATTTGAATCCTGGGCCTGATGTGATTCTGATGGAGGGGGAAGGAGGAGCATGGAAACAACAGGTTTCTAAGATGTCTTCAGGAATAAGTTCATTATGATTTGGGGAACAACGTACGTGGTCTGAGGTCGTGTAACCTGGAATGGACGTATAGAGAACATTCGTGATGTTTGATCGATCGAGGAAATCCGGCGAATCTGTATGTGTTGCGTAAAGAACCCTGTCTGTCCAAGAAGGAATACGTTTGGGACTATAACAATTGAGCTATGTATTTGGAATAAGGGTTGGAAGAATCAACTGACCTATATTTGTCCACTTCACCTAACAGGTACTTATAACTGCATTTAAATCTCCAAAATTCACCCTCGTGCAGACCTTGGAAAGCAGTGCCCTTGCGCCGCTCAATCAACAGTTGGTCAAAATCCTTCAACTGCTCGCGCGTATTCTCCTCGTCTAACAGCCGGCCAAAGTCTAAGTTCGGACCGTTTACAAGTGGATGTTGCTGTGGTACATCGAGACGGAAGTTAAGGTCGCCGAAGAAGAAAAGGTGGGACGTAGAATAAATTGTACTGGGTGATTTCGACTCTGCTGGCGTAACAGGAGGGAAGAGAAGTGTACCAACTATGTGTTGGTAATCTGCAACACGGGCGGCCAGCTTTTCCTTGTGTGCGGTTAGATGAGCGCATACAAAACTGGCTAACAGTGAGTAGCAGGGACGGCCCCGAAGCTGAGGACTCACGTAAATGTTTCCCCGACATCTCCATCATTGCCTGGGATGCGAAACCGCACGCCAACAGCACCCTTGTTGCCCATGTACACGGGGCCGCTCCCCGTCCAGGCGGTGTGGACATCACATACAGTACGTCCGACAGTGTCGTCCCGTCCATAAACAAGCAGAGCAACGCCAGCATTCACTATCTTGGCAATGAGAGTGAAGCGCTCCTTGTTTGGGGCATTGGCTTCAATCTGCGATTGTATAAGAGCATTTCTGTCTTCAATAACAGCTTTCGAAAAGCCGGATACTGAAGGCGACTTGTATTAGCTGATTTACGGTGCTTGATGGAAACGTACAGCCAAGGTGTAAGGGCAGGAGCTCTTGAAAACCAACAGCCACAATGTCTGGCGCACGACGTTCCTTCGTTAGGAACTTGGAGACTTGGAGCGTAGGCGATAGCCAGTCGACCAGGTCTTGAGGTAGACCAAGGATTCCCTGCAAGTTCGTATTGTACGATGCAATTTGAACGAGCAGGCGGTCGGCGGTCATGGCAGACGACTTACAAGAGATAAAAGTGATTTCTACACTATCAATATTTCAATTCTGACTACTTATCATCTTTATAACTATCTAGTTTTTTAAGCAGACGGGCCTCTCGTTACGTTCAAATCCTTCAATAAGCCAGTGCTCAGGTCGTAAACCCAACCATGAACATACACGTTCCTCTTCTTCTCGTCGCTCGAAGCCCACGCATTGGTAAGCGTCGCGGTCTTGCTCAGGTTCTCAACTTGGAGTTTCACATTTGCCACTACGACGATAGGGAGCGCCTCGCTCTTGGCCTTAGTGGAGAGATCGAGAGATCCAACAAGCGTCGTCAAAGGTTCAAGCCACTGATTGAGGGGGTCTTTGTGAGGCAGTGAGGGAATCGTTAACAGGGGTCCTGCTTCCGGGAAAGTGGGACGCTGGACAGCACCAAGGCAGGCGGCAGCCCCTCCACACTCGGTATGGCCGACCACAACAACTATAGAAACGAGGTTTGAAACTAGAGAACATAATAGAGAAATAAATAGCAAGCACCATGTTGTACACCAAGATGGTTCACCGCGTATTCTAAAACTGCTGTAGAGTTGACATCGTCAACAGGGAATTGGCTACGGGTAATGAGTGTGTTGAGATGTGACGGTGAGAATGATGACTGACTTGGCAATGTTGCGATGTACAAAGATATCTCCTGGGCGGGCTGCAGTGATGACTGATTCGGGCACCCTTGAATCTGCACAGCCTATCCAGAGTGTCTACTAGGCGTCAAAAACGTCTCTCGATGGCGATAAGATCAACAAACATGGGGTGCTTGGCCCTCAGCCGACTGCTCAAAGAACCTGGGCTCGGCTGCCTTGACGTCTGCGGCCCACTGAGCGTTTGCAGAAAGCAATGCTGTCAAAGGATTGGAGGAAGTAGGCATTGAACTTGGTATCTTGAGATGAGATGGAGGGAAAGATTTGATTTGCAATTACTCTTATTTATATTGGTAGCCATTTGCGCCACCATTTGACAGCGTTGAAAATCGTCTCAATAAGCCTCTCATTGCACTCGTTGATTATCGAAAAAAATGCATGTGGCTTAGACTCATACGGGGCATGGCATGGGGAGAGTGTAGGTAGTGTAGCCAATAAATGTTTTGTGTCGACAAGTCGAGCCCATCCTCCACCAACGTCGCGTCACTCAGGCAGTGATCAAATGGGACATCATATTTAGTTCATCTGCCTAATGAGCTTGTTGATGTTCTCTTCCCGGTTACCAAAGTCACCACCCTGGACGTAGTGCTTGAATTTGCGTGTCCTCCAGCCACCAGTGGGGTTGGAGAGCTTGAAGGGCCAGAGGAAGTTGGATGCCTGAAAAAAAGTATTCGTATATCGTTGCAATGGGAGAATACAAATTCAACCTACCTGCTTGAAGTTGGGGCCAGCGGTGAAGATCTCGTGGACAAGATCCTCAACGGACAGGATATCGTACTTGCCAAGAGCCTCTTCAATGACGGCGTTGTTGGAGAGAGGAATGCGCTGCTTGTCGACCTTTCCGTATCCGCGCTTGTAGATGAGCTCACGGACAGACTTCAAGTTAGGTTCGCTAAAGCACAGTTGAGGTCAGATTGCAAGTACGATTATAAAGAACCTACCCGTATGCAATGTAAGGCTCAACAAGACGGAGCATTTGTTGTGTGGCACGAGTAGCCTTGACAAAGACACCGTTGTTGATCTGGAGGAGACGGAGGAGTTGCAAGATTTTTCGGGGCTTGGGGGCAATCTCGTTGATACTGCGTTCACGTCAGATCTCGTTTGTGGGGCCACCAAGTTGGAGTTCACTCACCCACGGATACGAACAACGAAGTACACCTTGGGCTCAGCAGGAACATAGAAGTCGT
This sequence comes from Tephrocybe sp. 9980TJB, assembly GCA_018220975.1. Classification (NCBI taxonomy): domain Eukaryota; kingdom Fungi; phylum Basidiomycota; class Agaricomycetes; order Agaricales; family Lyophyllaceae; genus Tephrocybe; species Tephrocybe sp. 9980TJB. The sequence goes on along the minus strand of JABAJU010000003.1, from coordinate 643,829 downwards.
TGGCGGCCCGTGCAACCCGCTTCAAGCGGATCTCCTCCTTCTCCTTCTGCTGGTACTCTTTCACATAGGCCTCAGCACGCTTGAAGATGACCTTTCGCTTGGCTTTTTGAGCCTAAAAAAGAAGAGGTTTTAGCGAAAGATTCAGAGACGGGTGAATTAAGAGAAAGAAATGTTCAGTCCCGAAAGATGGTTAATTGAAGGCAACATGGTAGAATTGAAGGTTCCACTAGCCGTCGTTCGAATAAATCGTATGCATCATGGTTTTATGCTTAAAATCAGACATGACCCAACGCTCACCTTACGAGCAGCAGTGGCGGCGGCAAGGCGTTCCTCCCGTGCCTTTTCGTTTTGCTTGCGTTTCTTGAGGAGAGTCTCCGGGACTTCGATGGCCTATACAGAAAGGTCAATAAACTGAGCCTCCAAGTCGAACAAAAGAATTTCTGACCGAAGCACTAGGGACGCTGGGCAGTAGATCGGTCAGTCAAGAGGCACGGGCAGAGTAAGAAAGGAACATACGTGGTGGAGGGGGCCATTGCTGATCTTGAGGAGCGTCGATATTTTGGCGGGCAACGCTGAACTTCCCGTTCCGGCGGTGGCTTCAGCTGTATAGTCTGACATAATCAATTCCCACGATTCACCATCGGCCCGGAGACCCAACCTAACAATATCATTGCCTCCTCAAAAAAACTAAATAAAAGAAATCTGCTGAGCTACGTGCACACTGCAAACCATGTCGAAAAGATAAAGTACTTGTGTGCGTCTGGCAAGTCTAAGCTGACCATTTGCTTGCATTTCATTAATCCTGATCTCGCAAGTCAGCCTTGACACCTTGGGCTCAAACTTCTAAAGGACTGATACATCCGCTAACACGTTGACGCGTAAGGTTTTTGCAGATGCACTCATTGACAATTGTGTACAATTCGGAGTGAAAATAAAAGAAAATATTCGATTAACATGTATGTAGGAACCTAGAGTGACTGAACCGTCCATTGAGGAAAACCTAGGTCGATCAGCCAATGTAGCACCATCTATCTGAGGCAGCTATGATGAAGGACTACTGGAGAACTAAGCAGTCGAACATGTGGTATGACAGCGCCTGGAAATTGAGAATGAAAAGCCTTTCTCACCATTGACGATAAACTTTATATACCTTACTTTAGGGTTGGTCAAAATAGAAAACGCCACGAACTAGTAAACAAGTTGAGGGAGTGAGTCACTAAGAGTCACATCTCTTAACTACCTAAGCGCTGACTCTAAGTAAGCGCTGAGCACATTGTTCAAATACTTACTGGTCATTTGGCAAGGCGATTATGAAGCTGCTCAAGAGTCTGCCTTGGGTGTAGCACTATAACAAGAAACCTTGTAATCCTCTCATCGCCACTGCACCCGCGCTCGCTAGCTCAAATGTCTACAACCACTCGCACCGTCACTCTCAACGATGGGACTCACGCTCCTTGGTTAGCCTTTGGCACAGGTACTGCTCTCTACAGAAAGGACGCTGCAGAGTCGATACGCGTCGCGATCGATAATGGAATCATTCATCTCGATGGTGCTCAGATATACAACAACGAGGAGAGCCTTGGTGCCGGTATTAAAGCATCAGAGAAACTGCGTTCGGAGTTATACATCGTCACGAAACTCAAAGCCTTGATTCCTGGTCAGACCGTGAAGGACGCACTTCAGATTTCTTTGGCCAAGCTGGGTGTCAAGCAGGTTGATCTATTCTTGATCCATACCCCTACTATGTCTAGCCAGCGGGGAGAGTTGAAGGAGATCTGGAAGGCAATGGAAGGTGTGAAGAGAGATGGCCTTGCAAAATCGATTGGCGTTTCCAATTTCAGAGTGAAAGATCTGGAAGAGATTCTCGATGCTGCTGAAGTTGTACCCGCTGTTAATCAGGTCAGTCAACCTCCACATGCAACCAGTTCTATAATCACTTAGGTCCTATCGTTTCATCAAAGATTGAACTTCATCCCTATGTTTGGAAAGCTGCCGAGCCAATCGTCAAATTCTGCCAGGAGAAAGGCATAGTTATCGCGTCGTATGCCGGCAGACTCCCATTGCTCGTGCACCAGGTGGACCTGTAGATGCAATCCTTGCTCGTATCCGCGAGAGGCTCGAGAAGGCACACGGGCAACCTGTGACAACGGGCCAAGTCCTAAGCAAGTGGCTCATTCAAAAGGGCGCCATCGTTGTTACGTGAGTGTTCTCTAGTATCTACTACTTTAGCAAGCTCACTAATTGATCATCTTTCTTGTATGTCTTAGAACCTCGTCCAAAGTGTCGCGAATCAAAGAATTCATAGAGACTGAGGCTGTTCCGGACTTGATGGCCGAAGAAAGCCAGGAACTCGAACAGGAAGGGGCAAAGTTGCACAAGAGGATTTTCATGCAAGTCGTTTTCGGAGAAAATTGATAAGAGTAGTCTATCTCCATTCTTTTCATTTACATACACAAGTAATGAGTACAACAGTACTGAGTGCTTGCACATCACTAATACCTTCGTCAACAAATTTATATACAAAGTACGCAGCTTGAGCACCTTTTTTGTATCCAACTTGGTTGCCTCCTCCAGTGTGCAATGCGGCATTTCGCCGTTCGTCGAGTATTTCTTCTGCGTTGACGCCTCAAAGTCAAATACTTTTATAGGGTAAACCTATATTTGTACCTAGTTTCAGGTCCTACTATTGCCTGCTTTGCGACATCTTGGCCCTCGATTGATACCGAGCATATGTGGCTTGTGCACATTGACAACATCAGGATCAAATCTGTCTGCCATTTCTGGCGTCGGAACGGTGGAACATGGGATGTTTACAATGCATATGCCGTCTTAGCCTTGTTCTTACCACCCTGTGCTCTCAGGAAAAAATGTCATGGAAGCCTCTTTGCGACAGGAATCAGACACGGTTTAAGGGCGAACTGCCAAATTGTCTTCCGCGTAGACAGATCCTTCTGTATACTAGGATTTCCGCGCTTTCGACGCACAACCATCCTTGCCGAGTCACCCGTGGACCGTTAATAAATGCATACTGCATGTAGTCCCTACCCCCCTCTTCGTGGCTCGTGCGCTTTCCCTGCCATGTCGCTGGGATCCCTGTCTTTTCTGACTTTCGTCTTCTTCTTTCCTTTTGTCACTGGTCAAACAACGGAAGCCATTTGCTTGCCCTTCTATTCATGGGTAAGTGCATCTCTTCAACGCATCGCGTTAGCTCATCAAGTTCTTTACGCTGGTCAGATGAATAATTCGCAGAAGCAGAGCCCCTGTCAGGTTGCCGCATCACTCCTTGCGGTCTGTGGACGTATGTGGTCATTTTCCCAACAACCTATTACCTACACTTTGAATGATCGTTGGGTTTAGCTTTCGATCTGGCTGCCTTGCCCGATGACAGCCAGTATTCAGGCCCTACTCTTGAACAGGCTAATCTATGCATATGCAATACCGTGGTATATTCTCTTGTGAGTGCTTGTGGCGCGTGTCAAGGAGAGACATATGAGACGTAAGCTTTGATAGATATATGCAGGCAAGATGGAAGCGCTAATTGTTCGATAGTTGGAGCACTTGGTCAGGAAATTGCCCCTCCGTTGCAATTAGCGCGTGAGTAGAAGCATATACACCTGGTCGAAGATTCTGATCATTTCGCTAGTTTTCCGGAGCCTCTTCCTCCGAAGGCTTTCGTTCCTGGATGGGCCTACCTGGACGTCAAGGTTAAAGTTGATTATCATTTCTTTAAATTCTCCGCTAACGTTTGAACTAGACAAACAATGCGTTTAACCTGACGGCCGCCAGACTTGACGCAAGTAAGCGCCCTTCAGAATAGTAACGAAATGGGTTCTGATTATTGAACGACTACAGACACGAATGTCGAGTCTACTGCACTACCGAGTTCTACTTCGATCAAACTCACAAGTGCTAGTACAACCGTGCCTCCAAGTACTGGTGCCAGTCTACCTACCGCAAGTGCAGTAGCATCCACCAATTCTACCTCTGATTCAGACAATCTTGATATCATTTTGGGCGTGGTAGTTGGCGTTATAGCCTTTACTGCCTTTCTAATTGGCGCAATACTCTGGTGGCTCAGTCGGAGACGACATTTTGCGAATCCTCGAGGTGTTGTTCCTTTGCCATCCCCTCTCGAGCAAACACCTCCCCAGAGCCCGGAGCTTCGAGGGCCCGAAACTGTGGACATGCAACAATACTTAGCTAACACGACAGTTTCACAGATAGCAGAATCTTCAAATGTATGAACACTACAGTTCCAAAAGTTGATCATGATCCTACTAACCTTCCGTATAGAATATATCCCTCGCATCTCCAACCAGTGCTCAGTTCCTAAACACGAGCAAGCCTGGATCTGTTCGATCTGACGTTCCTTCAAACGTTTAATTAAACCTGACACTGTCAAGGCAGTGCCACAAACTGTAGCGTGGCCCTCTGTGTACCACATACCTGACATGCTTTCAAAAGCTAGGATGTAAACCACGCTCATTTTACACGGTAACTTCGTCCTATTAATATGCTACATAATCATCAATGGAATATGGTTAATAGTGCGCCATCCACTCTACCGTTGCTCCACCATTTCTCATACTTTCAAGAGCGGCTGCCTCATATGGAAATCGTTTTTGGAAGATCATCATGCTCGGAGCGCTGATCATCATGATTGTTTCTAAATGGGCTTTGCCGCCAAGTGTATGTCGTGTTTTCGCGATCCACGTCTTCTCCAGCCCCAACTTGAGATCTCACTCTGGTGCACCCATTTTTCATGCAAGTGAAATTAACATACATGATGAGGAACGAAGATAGTGTAGTGGTAGAAAATAAACAAATTACTTGAAAGGCACGTACAACCGCCGTGTTGCTTGGCGAAGTGTTAACAGCCCTAATGATGATATTGATAGAAGTCCGAAATTCACCGTTTCAGGCCCCTGGCAGGGACACATGAAAACTCGTGACGCTTGGGACATCATCTGTGGGGTTGCCCTTCCTCCGTTCTCCTCCTTGTTGATTACGTCCCATAACTATGGTAAGGTCTCCTTGAGCTGTGATCTTTTCTCTTCTTAACTTCGAAACAAATCAGGCAGTGGCAACGGCAACTTGTACGGATGTCTCTTGGAACTGGGTAAGTAGCGCCCTCTCCAGACTACTTTTGCTTAACTAGTTATCTATCTATCAGTCATTCAACACGTTAGGGCAGAGCCCATGCCTCATTGCTGCCTATCTTGGTGGCGTATGCAACGCTGGTCGTACGTTGGTTGATAAGCTACCTCACGCCTGTCACTAACATTATGGCAAATTATAGAATTTACTGTAGGGCCTCTGGCTGCTGGCAACGAGTATCTAGGACCTACTGTCGCAGAAGCTAATCCGTGCAGATGTAGTGGCGTTTTTTATAACCTCGCCAGCGCTTGTGCAGGGTGTCAAGACAGGCAATGGCTTCAGTATGTTTGCTTGTTCAGCCATCTTTCTCTATCTGATTAGGCCGCAGATGGTCTGAATATAACGCCAACTGCACAACTGTGTATCCTACAATGTGAGTTGAGACCTTTTGATCATCTTCTTGATATCTCAAAATCTACTAGCTTTGAGGGAGCTATCCCTGGTGGTACCAAAGTGCCTCATTATGCGTACCTCGATCCGACAGTACGTTTCATCAAGCTTTGGCAGAAGTTATAAGTTCACTAAGTTTCGACAGCCTGCTGATACTTTCAACTTAACCGAGGCGACCCAAGCAGTGGTTCTTGGTAAAGCAATGTCCACTGTTTTGAATACACATCTTTGGCTCAACATAATCCAGATGCACCGGAGTCAACCGCACCTCCCCAGTCGACTGGAACGGCAACCGCATCTTCAATTGCCTCTCCCACCTCGTCAGCTTCAAAATCTTCCTCCTCTAAAGCCGGACCTATCGCCGGAGGCGTTGTTGGTGGTGTTGTTGCGCTTGCCTTGATTGCTGCGCTTGCCTTTTGGTGGACTCGTCGCAGTCGCTCAAAAGTTGCCCCTTCGGCAGAAGCCAATTATGCTGCAGCTGCCAGTGCACCAGCCTCTCCCCCTCCCATGAGTTATAACACAACGACCGTGCCTTCTTCCTTCCCCCAGACCATGCCCTCACCGCGACTTTATGTGAGGCATATCTTTCTTCTTTCATCTCAATTTAAGTAACACCTTTTGATACAGGACCCTTCGGACCCAAGCACGTATCCCACCCCAGCGATTTCGACCGATTACACAGGTTCCAGCGCAGCACCGCATACTCACATAACTGGCAATTCTTCGTATCCGTCATTGCCCAATGTAACTGGTAGCACTCATCCTGCGGCCAATTCTGGAGGGAGGTATACTGGTGCCCCAGAACTTTGATGGTGATTTGGTAAAGGACAATCTTGGGAGGTATATCCTTTGTACAAGATCCTCAAATATGGATGACACGAACCTATGATTATCTTTACGTTTGACATTTCGTTATTCATCGGTATGCATTTGGAGTGAATTAGATTAGCGTTGGCTGCAATGGAGTATATTATTTTCTTCGCCTGACATTGCACCCCCTTGAGGCTTAAGCCTGCGAATCTCGCGGCTCTCTGACTCAGAACAAGATCTATCTGGACGGTCGTTGCTCTACGCAAAGTATCGTGTTTACCAAACGGACTTCGTAAGTCGGAATAATAACAACCCGCTTCCAAGGCGGAAAAGAAGACAACAGTAGTCGGTCGAAACTCGAACTATAGGACGTAGTGCCAGGTGATTACTCGGCGTGGCCCGTGGACACCGGCCATGCGAATAAGCTTGACATGAGACGCCCACAAGTGATCAACGTTCAACAACTACACAGCCCTTGAAGTTTTCAGGCGCTAGACAAGTTTCTGGTTTTCTTGACCATCAAACATGCCCCAACTTCAAGCAGGCATTTCAATCTTTGCCATTGCATCGACATGGATAACTCTAGCTTTTGCTCAGTCTTCTAACGTGACGACGTGTCTTTCAGACTATACATGGGTGCGTACTATCATTCCCTCTGTTCCTCAGCATGTACCTTATTCTGGTAGTCAATAAACGCTAAGGGCCAGACACCGTGCTTAGTAGCTGCCTATTTAGAGAGCGTGTGCCAACCCTCCGAGGTCAATGCTATCCCTGAGGGCACGCACTATACCGGGCCTTCCCTTACTGCTGCCAATCTCTGCACTTGCAATGTCGTGGTGTATTCCCTAATCAGTGCCTGCGGAGGATGTCAAGATCGTAAATTTACAAATTGGGCGAATTGGACAGTAAACTGTGTTGAGAGCAATAACGCGACGTCAGTGTCCCATATAAGAATATACATTGCGTTTGGCCTAACGAAGAGCTAGGTACCCAGAACAGATACCTTCACAGGTTATAGTTCCAAGCTGGGCGTATTTAGACATTAGCAAGGTGCGGACTGTCATTGGCTGAATGCAGATCTTGAGTCACAAATTGTTACAGACAAACTACGACTTTGACCCTATCTCGGCTGCAGCTGCAGCTACTGGTAAATACTCCGATTTACTTTTATGTTCTGCTGGCTAACCATCGACTATAGAAACATCTCCGTCTTCAAGCATAGTTTCATCTACGCCAACTTCCACCCCCACACAACCTTTGGTTACAGAATCAGCTACATCCAAGAAATCTACTAATGCGGGAGCCATTGCTGGTGGAGTTGTGGGGGGTCTCGCCGGTGTCACACTAGTCGTCCTAGTTGCCATCTGGTTCTTCCTCAAACGTAGGAGTAATAAAACAAGCCAACAGAGGGTCAACCTTAATGAAGAACATTTCCATCCTACTCCTTTCGATAATTCTACGAGTGGTCATACAATAGGCCATTCTATGTCGAGCATTCCTGGGGCACCAGTGTCCATTTCAAATAGCCGATTTTTGGTGAGGAACACGTTTCGTAGAGACGAAACCCATTTAACTTCTGATAGGAATCACAACCTCCTCCAGACGTTCCACATAGTCCGACTACCTCAGCTATGTATACCACTCTCAGCAGGCATTCTCTGGAGACTGTCCCTTATGCTGGATCCCATTTCACAAGAGGGGGCTATTCTGGAGCGGCTGAGATTTGATTCAGAACGCAGTGGACATTGGACGCTATTACCTGGCTTTGCCATATACTTAAAACGCAGAGAAGTTTGGTTCGAATTAAGGTGTCTGCTACCAATTCCTTTACGCTATTCGGATTACTCCTTCTGTGTCTTTCACATCCTCGCTGGAATGCTTGATGATCAATTACGACCGCTTCGAGTGAGCTATCAGTACAGATTCTGATGACGGAGAGTTTTATCTATGAATGGTCATCAGGAGATGACCACATTACTATTGCGGTGTGGTCTGTGGAGACCATGCGAATAATCTTGAGACGCCCATAAGTGATCAACAACTACAGCTCTTTCCAGGCGCTAGAGTTTCTTGTCTCTTGACCATCAAACATGCCCCAAGCAAGATCGATATTTGTCCTTGCATCAGCATGGATAACTCTAGCTTTTGCTCAGTTTTCTGACGTGACAGCGTGTATTCCGGACTATACATGGGTGCGTACTATGCTTCCCTCCGTTCCTCAGCATGTACCTTATTCTGCCAGTCAATAAACGCTAAGGGTCAGACACCGTGCTTGGTAGCTGCCTATTTAGAGGGCGTGTGCCAATCCTCCGGTAAGTAGATTTCTTCGCGGCATTTCGTTCTTTCATATGTTTTCTCTCAGGTGATACTATGCTGGTCAATGGCATCCCTGAGGGCACGCACTATACCGGGCCTTCCCTTACTGCTGCTAATCTTTGCACTTGCAATGTCGTGGTTTATTCCCTGATCAGTGCCTGCGGAGGATGTCAAGATCGTGAATTTACAAATTGGGCGAATTGGACAATAAACTGTGTTGAAAGTAATAACGCGACGTCAGTGTCCTATATAGGAATGTACATTGCGTTTGGCCTAACGAAGAGCTAGGTACCCAGAACAGATACCTTCACAGGTTATAGTTCCAAACTGGGCTTATTTAGACATTAGCAAGGTGCGTACTGTCATTGGCTGAGTGCAGATCTTGAGTCACAAATTGTTACAGACAAACTATGATTTTGACCCTATCGCGGCCGCAGCTGCAGCTACTGGTAAATACTCCGATTTACTTTTATGTTCTGCTGGCTAACCATCGACTATAGAAACATCTCCGTCTTCAAGCATAGTTTCATCTACGCCAACTTCCACCCCCACACAACCTTTGGTTACAGAATCAGCTACATCCAAGAAATCTACTAATGCGGGAGCCATTGCTGGTGGAGTTGTGGGGGGTCTCGCCGGTGTCACACTAGTCGTCCTGGTTGCCATCTGGTTCTTCCTCGAACGTAGAACGAGTGAACGGAGGGGGTTCAAGCTTGAAGATGAAAACTTCCATCTTACGCCTTTTGAAAATTATACGAGTGGTTATACCGTAAGCCATTCCATGTCGAACATTGCTGGGGCACCAGTTTCCATTTCAAATAGCCAATTTGTGGTGAGGAATTTCAATCGTAGAAACGGCACCTATTTAACCTCCGATAGGAATCACCTCCTCCAAATGTTCTACGCAGTCCGACTACCTCAGCTATGTATACCACTCTCAGCAGGCATTCCATGGACAGTATCCCCTATGTTGAATTCCATTTCACGCAAGGTGGCTATTCTCGAGCGGCCGAGATTTGATTCGAAATCTGGCAGTGGACGCTATTTCCTGGCTATGCCATATATCTGAAACGCAGAGATGTTTTGTTTGAATCAAGGTGTCTTCTGTCCGCTGTGTTAACAAATCCCTTACGCTACTCGGATTACCGTTTCTTCTGTGTCTTCGCATCCCTCGTTGGAATGTTTGATGATCATTTGCGATGAGCTATCAGTACAGATTCCCATGCAGTATCACTGGTTTGAGGACGTATTTCTCATGACGCATGAATATGAATATCGACCAAGATGACGGAGTCACGGATAGCTTTTCTAGGGATGATCACGGGGAGACTCTCCCCGTTGTTAAAAATAATATGTACATGAACGGCATTATGTATGTGTGATTATTCGCAAAACATACACTGGCAGATGTCCATATTTGGATCTTTATTGCTATTAGTCAAGGCGCGCGGCGGAGCGGGTACAAGCATGTTGACCATTCATCCGACATGGCAAAAGAATAAATAATGCGTTGACAATGCAGCGACTGCTATTGCTCGCACTCTTCGTCACCAGGACATCTCAGCAAAATGTATAGGGTGCAGGCTGGAATATATCTAGTGACCATAATTGTGATAGCGACCGTCACAAGCGGGGCCCACATATCTAATAGGTGGACTGCAGGGGACAAATCACAGGTAGCAACCCTTGTTCTTCATTACCAGATGTTTCTATTAACGATTCGGAACATGATCCAGGATATCACTCTTCATTTGTCACAGCTTCAGGCGGCGGATGGCGGGCAGAACAAGCTTACCATGTTAGGGATCACAACCAACAAGCTACCAAGCATGACTGATGCATTACGATCTGTGCACCAGCTCTATCAAAACATTCCGTCGTGTGTGGTGCATTCTGCTCATATGTCATATTTCCTCATAGTTCCACCCAGCTGGATCCTCGTTGATGATATGCCAACTGGGTTTCGGCAAATGTGAGTTGTCTTCTGCTGTTTCATGTATGCTTTTGAAGCTTTTCCTTGAGCGGGTCGACGCGGAGTCCTTCAAGCATGTTATCTGTTCGCAGCACCACAGACAATGGTATAACATCGTCTATCGAAATAGATTTTCTGTATTAACCAAAACGGCAGAGAATAGCACGAACGCAAAGAAGAAACGCAGTCTGAGTCCAATGTATTCCATAGCCATCGGTCTGCTATGCGCCCTGCCAGTTTTGCTTTTTATCATTGTCACCGTGATGATCTTGCGTAGGCGGCGTCAACAGATGGACAGTATCGCAGTCTCAATGACACAGCAACCCTCAAGCTATTTATCACCCTTACAGCCGTCGCCGAACCAGACAATAGCGAGCTTTGCCGGACTTGGAAGTTCTTCTAACGGAAACAGCAGACCGTCGAGCCGTGGTCAACACTTGGGGCAGCAGACCCAAACACTGACCGATAGATTTGGACAGAAGATGTATGTCCGACCACCACGCCCAAAAGATTCTATTCTGTCGCTTCCAGATAACTTTTATATCCCAGTATGTTATGGGAATCGGCGTTTCCGTTCAATATTCTGATATTCGTAGGTTCCCAGCATGGAAATATCAACTGCAGTGGAGTCGTCCAGCATGTGTCCAACTTCATCTATCACAAGTAATGCCTGCTCCGTTGAAGGTTCGCCTGTCGAGAGATGCCATGAGGAGAATGAAGAAGGACATGGTTTTATGAAGCAATGTAGCGTGATAAGATTGTAAAGGTCACATGATGAGCGACGCGCTTTATTTAAATGCATTGCTCTTTCCCTTTCGCCACCTGAGATGTCGGACCCCTCCTCCTCTTCTCCCATTCTTTCTCTTCGTCCATACACAGAAGCATCTACGTCCCGCCTACAATCCCTCTACTCCGACATCTCCCGGCAGAAACACTCAAATCCCACCTCTTACCAATCTAATGTCGAATGGTGGCGAAGAATACTCGAGCTCGTTGTTTGCTCCGGTATACAGGGGGAAACGAGCAATCGTCTCATTCTTTCATGTGGTCCACGGTTACTGGAACGGGTACGAGTTCAAGGCGTGGGCAAACCACTTGCACTTGGCGCTGTAGTTGTGCGCTATCTTTCCTTTCTTCTACCCGTCTGTCAACTGATGGCGCTCTTGCGCTAGAAAGGCAGAGCTGCAGTCCAACAAGCAGCTCATAGCACGTAATGATTTCCTAAAAGCCCAAAAATCTATCTACGATCCAGGTCGGTTACCCGCCCGAATAGCGGCATTTGTTGTGGGTAAACCACTTTGGTGGGCATTGGAACAGATGGGCGTTGTCGGTGAGGAAGGCATCTTCACCAGCGGTGGGAACAGCAGCCACAAGGACACGACATGGTGGGGGGAATACGTCTTTTTGGCGCTGGTGGAGAAGGCAGCGGACGAGATTCTGGAGAGGCAAGCTATGAAGGTTGGAAGCCCAGGAGACAGATTATATTCTCTGGATATGTTCAGACGCGAATTTGGATCAGCGGTTGGCGTAGACGGGGCCCTTTCTGAAGACGATGCGACAGTGCTGCTAAAGTTTCTGGAAAGGGAACGGCGCGTTATAGTTTTTAACAAGGGGGTGAGTACACTTGCCCTTCATTTTGTCTGTTCCTCAATCTTGTTTGCACTACAGGTTGTGAAATTCTTATCGGAAGATGTGTCAGGTTCACAAGGTGTCAATGCCATCGACCAAGGCATATTGGAGCTGAAAGGCGCTGTGCAAAATTTACACCTCCAAGTGGAGGAATTACAGCGTAAAATGGACGAGTAGGTTTTCGATTTGCTATTCCTTGCACAATGATGTAAGATCTGCCGTGACTAGGTGCACGCAGAAAGCATCAACTGCTATCCAACAGAAACGCAAAAACGTTGCTTTGAGCCATTTACGGCTAAGAAAGGAACTCGAAGATCTTCTATCCAAGCGATTGGGTTCACTTGACAACCTTGAATTCACTTTGCTTCGTGTGGAAGCAGCAGCAGGCGACGTCGAGGTATGTTTAATGTCATAATTTTCGAGACACAACCACCAATGAATTATTTCTTTCAGATCATGAGGTCCTACGAATCTTCCACAGCGACGCTTCGCGCCATTCTCGCCCATCCGTCTCTTCAGAAGGATTCCGTCGATGCCACATTAGATGCGCTTGCCGAAGTCAATGCTGATGCGAAAGAGGTGGACGAAGCTGTACGACACGGGGCTGATGTTGCTGTTGGTGTGGACATCATTGACGACGGTGAACTTGAGGAGGAGCTAAAGGCGCTGGTCCTCGAATCTGAAAAGGAGAAAAAACAACAATCAGAGGAACAGCGATTAGCTGAAAAGCTGAATTCGGTGAAGAAAGTTCCTTCGGGGGTCTCCCTCACGAATGGCGAGGCAACACATTTGAAGGTAGCCCTCATTTAATGTTTTGTGTTCTGATATAGACCATCGAGTATCGGTCTTATGCGTTGTGTGGACCTCACTTTAAATGTCTCATATAATGACATATCATGACCACTAAATATAACTCATAATGACATTTCATGACATTTCTGTTATCTACACAGCAGGCGTCGGCTCCTCATGACAACCTCCTCCTGCAAGTTTAACAAACCGGCTTCCGACCCTCCCGGCTTGTTCGTCAGAATGTGTTATCCAAACAATAGCCTTAAGCATGGCATCAGGAGATTGGATCTCATTGAGCAAAAATCTCTCGACAGTTGCCGCTGAACCTGCATCCAACGCCGACGTAGGTTCTACAAAGAAAAATGTGTAAGGTTTACCGCTCGGAGAAGGAATTGTGAAGTACCATCAAGAAGGATTACTTCTGCGGTGCCAAGTGCAAGTGCTATTGCCAACGCGATTCGTTGAGCCTCTCCACCGCTGACATTTGACCATTCACGATCCAAAAGCTGCGAGTCAACGCCCCATTGGCCAGAAATTTCGAGTGCACGCTCAAATGGATCAACAGAGATCTTTCCATTCTTTTGCGCGTTTGCTTTGTGAGCATTTAGAGCAGCCAAGTTGTTAAGGAAGTCATGTGGAGTTCCGGGAAGTATGGCTGGGCGCTGGGGGACATAGAGAACGCGCGTGCGAAAGGAAGGGACACCTGGAATTGTCAGACGACCTGATGACCAGGAAGTATAGGAGCATACCAAGGGCCGTTGGTGTGCTAGGGATGTGAGAAATGCTAGAGCTGTCTGATAGAAGCAAGCTAACATACCTTGAACGATACAGGACGTCGCCAGTATAAACAGTAAGATGGGCAATGCACTTGAGGAGGGTAGTCTTGCCAGCCCCGCTCTTGCCACGTACCACTACTACATCGCCCCTGTTGATGGTCAGGTTGACACCCTCGAAGACGGGCTGGCCATCACGGAGACAGGCAATATCGCGCAACTCAAGTAAAGTCATGGTCAAAGTAGTTGGCGCAACGCCGGATCCGCAGTGACTCGTGGGTACAACGATCCATAAAAATGGTTCCAACTTCGAACGTGCTTGCCCATCAAATTGTCAAAACCATTTCCACATGGCTCCTAAGGAGATCAAGAAAGCGGAACAAGGAATTGTCGTGACCGCACAACAGAGTCGATTCCATGTCGACGCTGTTGATGCTCCCTCGTCCAAAGAGGTCCCATCTACATCTACAGCGTTAAACAGTTGGTGAAGCTCACCATTCTCTTATAGATTGATATAAAGGATCTCAGTCTTTCTATCGGTGGACGCGATCTGCTCTGCCGTGCAACACTGACGCTGCGGGAGAATAGACACTATGTTCTTGTGGGTCGCAATGGAACAGGAAAGTCGACCCTCCTACGTGCCCTTGCAGAGGGCCTTATACCTGGTGTACCTTGGAGCGTGAACATACTCCTTCTGGGTCAAACGGAACTTGCTAATAATACTCTTGACGAGAGCCTCGCCCCCCTGCGATTCACGGATGGTACTGTACTCGAGCACGTCGTCCGAAGCGATGCAAATCGCGAACGTTTACTTGCAGAAGCCAAGTGTACGCAGATATACACAACCCTTTCCTACTTAAACTGATGTTGCTTAAAGACCTATCTGATGCGCTGGAAAACACTAAAGACCCTCTGGCAATCGTCCAGGCATTCCGCAAGCTCAAGCACGAACGCCTCATGCGCGCGCATGATGAAATGGCCAAGATCGCTGCTCGACGGAGCGGTACTCGAGGTGCGAAAGCACGCAAAGACCTAATTGCTGCAGAGGAACGGGTTGCAGCCTCTGCGGCCTTACTTCAGCAGCGCACAAGTGAAATCGACGCAACAGCCGTTCAAGAAGAGACGCGTGGAGCTGTTGACACTCTTTCGGACATCCAAGTATCCCTTGACGCTATGAACGCAGCGAGTGCAGAGGTGCGTGCGCGTACAGTTCTCTGTGGTCTCGGGTTCTCTCCTGAGGCCATTTTGAGGCCGTACACGACACTGTCTGGTGGTTGGAGAACTCGATGCTCCCTTGCTTGTGCGCTCTTCCAGAAGGTTGATATCCTTCTTTTGGATGAATGTACGAACTTCTTGGATCTGCCTGCTATTGTCTGGTTGCAAGCCTTCGTCCAGTCCCTCGACAGTACTACTGTCGTTGTCATGTATGTTTGACATTCATATCTCGGGCTCGATGATTTTCTGAACGTTTTATCTCATATTAGCACTCACGATCGCGATTTCGCAGACGCTGTTGCGGATGAATTACTAGTTTTACGCGAACAAAAGCTCGAACACTTCAAAGGCAACCTCTCTGCCTATGAACATGACAGACATGCGAAAACAGTGAACCTTACGCGCATGCAGGCTGCGCTTGACAAGAAGACTAAGCATATGGAATCGTCTATTGCATCTGCACTTAGCGCTGCTAAACGCACGGGCGACGATAAAAAGCTCAAGCAGGTTGCATCACGACGGAAGAAGATCGAAGAACGCAGTGGACTCGAAGTTGGGCTTAAGGGCGGACGGTTCAAACTCAATCGCGATCTCGCCGGCTACCATTTCACAAACCGTGCGGCGATAGAGATTCCGACGGTAGACCCTCTCGTGAGGATGTCGTTCCCTAGCGAACCGCCGGATTTACGCTTCCCCGGTGCTCTGGTTTCACTGGAGAAAGTATCTTACGCGTATCCTGGCGCACGGACAATGACAGTGTGGGACGTAGATCTGGTGATACATCCCGGAGAGCGAGTCGGTATCGCAGGACTAAACGGAAGCGGAAAGTCTACGATCGTGGGCCTCTTGGGTGGCACACTTCAGCCAAAAAAGGGCAGCGTCATACGCCATACGCGCGCCAAGGTCCAATGCTTCTCGCAACATGCTGTTGAAGCGCTGGAGGAAATGGGGAAAGCGAACCGGGAGCTCACGGCACTGAAAGAGTTGATGGAAACTAGTAATGGAGAACTCTCAGAGCAGGAGGCACGGGGTCTCTTGAGTTCTTTGGGTTTATCAGGAAAACTGGCAAGCGATGTCCCAGTCGCTGCATTATCTGGCGGTCAAAAGGTATAGACATCCTTCGCGCATGGTTGAACGGGATGTTTATTGGATGAACAGGTCAGACTAGCATTGGCAAAGCTCGTTTTTTCTGCACCACATCTTTTGGTTCTAGATGAGGTAACTACACACCTTGACGCAGACACAGTTCTCGCTTTTGTAGAGGCTCTCAAGCAATTCCAAGGCGCACTCCTTGTTATAACTCACGACAGGTGCGTCCATGCATTTATACCCGAGGAGCATGAATTAACAGGGTCTAAGATTTTTCATGAGGTGTGTGGTGGAGGGCGAATCACCCAATGAATCTCATGAAGGGAGTGATGAGGAGGAGGACGAGGAAGAAGGGGATGGCAAGGGGTGGCAGGCAAAGCCAGGAGTCGTCTATCGCTTGATGAAGGGTCAGTTGAAACCGCTGGAGGGTGGGATGCGGAAATATGAAGCCATTGCGTTGAAAGCAAGCAAGAAAGTTGGGGTCCTAGAATAGATATGATGCACCTTGCTGTGTACACAATTTTGACCGTCGCCACTGTCCTGGCGACACAAGGCCAACCTTCAGTGTCTTAGGTGACATCCATATATTTACTGGCTGTTTCCTGCTAAAAAATAAAATAATAGATTTAGTTGAGGCAATTCCGGGGTGTGGGGTAGAATAGATAAGATATGCATTTATTATTGATCATCTGTTCAATAATCAGCGCCTCTGACTGTCACGATCATCATGGTGTCCATTCGTCTACGCCATCCTTCTGGCGTGTCCACTATCCAATTCGCTTCCGACCGTGCTGATTACACCGTACAAGATCTGCAGCAAGAAATCTATGCCGCCACCAGCATCCTTCCATCGCGCCAAAGTTGTGCGTGAACCTGTTTCCCAACAATCGCCCTGATGTCAATGCAAGACCTGCACCTCCAGTAAAGTCCGGATACCCTCCTAGAGCGCTTACTATAGTACCAGAGCTTCCGATAGATAGCTTGGGACTCAATTCAGGCGAGCAGATTATCGTTTCAGAGCTTCCGGATACTACGCCCCCAGCAGCCCCAGCTTCTCGAAGCCTAGCTGTTCCTGCCTCGCCGTTTGACTCACTGATATCACCTGCACCAACGCCATCACGACCAGCAATTCCTGTACCAGTGGCTGCACGGGGATCTCGTACCCCACCCTCCCAATCTACTAGCCCAGCTCATGTCGAAACAGAGGGGGGCGTATTAGTTCACAGAGTGCGTACACTTCTTATATCAGGTAAGTTGCCCATTGACAAAAAACATGTGTCAGATCGTACCGGACGACAACTCGTGTCTCTTCTCAGCCGTGGCACTTCTATTTGAGCAGACCATCGACAAAGCTTTTGAGATGCGCAAGAGTAAGCGTGCTCCCTAAATCATTCCCTTTACACTCATCTCCCCCGGTTCCCAATATTTTAGTCGTCGCAGAAGGAATTCGTTCAGACCCATTCAAGTATGATGAGGCCATTCTTGGGTATGAACAGTTCTCCGTCTTTCAAAATCAATCTTTTATCCCGCAGTCAGAATGCCTCCCGAGAAATACGTGGCGACTATCTTAAAGCCAACGACATGGGGTGGTGCAATCGAGCTTGCTATTCTCGCTGCACATTACAGTACCGAGATAGCTAGCATCGATGTTGAGACCGGAAGGATAGACCACTTTTCCTCTGCAGAGGGGTTTTCTGGGGCCATGCGTTGTATCCTTGTATATTCGGGCATCCATTATGATGCTGCAACTTTGGCTCCAGTGCCAGATGCACCTGGAGAGTGGCATCAGACAATGTTTCCAACTGTGAGTATATTCCTGTGTAAAGCATTCCCGCGCGTACTAAATGTATTTTGACTTCTGTAGCGTTCCCCAGATAATGAGGATCCTATCTTGATCGCAGCAAAGAAATTAGCTGATATTCTGCGAGCAAAGAAGGCATTTACCAACACAGCAACATTCGACTTGAAATGTGAAGTAAGTTAAGTCTCTTTGTGATCTTGGAAAATTCAGTATCTTACGATACTTGAAGGTGTGTGGTCAAGGCCTGAAGGGTGAGAAAGATGCTCGCGCTCATGCAGAGCAGACGGGCCACGTACGATTTGGCGAATATTGAATTGAACCTACTTGTAGTCATGGATCAAAACATATGAATGGACGTTGTAGACATGAGGCTAAACCAGCAACGCTGTCCTCGGTAATTAGATTTTGATTAAGTGCATGCTGTAGGAATACCAACTTTGATTCTAAAAGAATCAAAAAGATGGGGGTACCGCGGATCGAACGCGGGACCTTCAGAAGGCAATGAAGCTTCAGTCTGCTGCTCTCCCAGCTGAGCTATACCCCCTGTGAAGGCTTACTAAGAAATAATTATGTAAATATGATACGATATGGAGAAGACAGCACAGAATGGGGGGGGGGGGTGTCTAAACAGAGTCTACAAGCCCTCCGTCGTATTCAAACTCCAAGACCAAAGGACAATGGTCGGAAGCTCCGTATATTTCATCCCTAATTTCGCACTTCATGCTGTATTAATATATCAAGTTTTCAGATTCCAAACAAGAGAACATACAAGTTTTACTCGCTGTGCGATTCGTTGACTCAGCACAACTTGTCAGAAAAGTTAATTGGGTTTAGTAGGGCAGGAACACTGTCGCGACTTACACATATCTAGACGCCATCCTATCCCTTTTTCACGGGCTTCGCGGCGATAGGAAAAGTAGGTATAATGTCTCGTATCAGGATGAAGTTGACGCCAGACATCGACAAACTTTTGGGAAGACTCCGAAGAATCCAGAAGATTTTTGAAAGCAGTCGTTTCCGCTTCTGTATATCCCGGAGTTTTGTTCCAGTTTGTCTTGGGATTGCGAAGGTCTGATTCGAAGGAATTTAAGCGACCGTAGGTAGACCTATAGACCACTTACCCATTTCCGTTGGAGCAACATTTAGGTCTCCGGTCCATATTACAGGCTTTTTCTTGTCGAGATCGCGAATATAGGCATCAAAGTGAACATTCCACTCATTTTTAACATCCAAAGTCTAATATTGTGGAAAGTCAGCTTTGCGTGGTGAGTGAAAATGACCAAGTGGACCTTCAGACCCTGACCAGCATTGACCACGTAAGTTCCGATCAGGTAGTGCGTTTCAAACTCGAGAGTGATAATCCTGCCTTGCACGACGGACAGATCTGGATGTCCCGGCAGCGAAATATCTACATTCAGTGGTTTATATTTCGATAGTATCACTGTTCCAGCTTACTATTGCGTTAGTTTTTCTATCGCAACAAATATAAGATTGAATTACCGTAGCCCTTTTTGCCAGCAAATGTCCAATAACGATGGGGATAACGATCTCTTAGAAAAGCAAATGGAGGGCCGATGGGTTCCTCGTTGACCTAAATAGAGGATTTTAGGACAAAGCAAAGGGCGCCGCATCAGTGGCATACTTTTGTCTCTGTGAGAACTAATATATCAGCATCCTCTGCTTCCACGTAGTGTTTAAACCCCTGCACAAAAACTGAGTTAGAACTATGAGGTGTATAAAACGTGCTCGCACCTTCTTTAAACTCGCTGCTAGACCGCATATGTTCCATGTAGCCATTCGGAGCGTGCCTGGCGTCTTTGGGGGGAATACTATGTTGTCAGGAAGGACCTTATTTTTGGGCTGATTATTCTCTGTCGCGTCTTCAGAATCGACCTTGGGCTTTTTCGCCTTTGTGGATTTTGTTTTTACTTCGCCATCGCCCACATATTTACGCTTGGGCGGCATTACGAAGTATCGAGGGGCAAATTTTCGGGATGCGAGGTGCAGCAAGTTAAAGTTGCGACTCCACAAAGCAGCTGCTGCCATACATACCAGGGTCACATGATGCAAAAGAAGCGCGATCGGCTGATTCAATCATTCAATTAAATTGGCTCAAACTAACTAACTTGCACGGGCTCAAGGCTCTTTAGAGGGCCACTGTCACAATTTCAGCCCCAAACGGTAGCGCAGCTCGTTATATTTCAGCGTTTCTACCCACAGGAAGCGTGATTGCTTCCCTGGCTTTTTTTTATGCTCACTCGTCGAGGATTTTCTGCTTGAATCACTTTGGATGGGAACCCCTTGCCTGAATACTTGGTAGCTCTGGATTCAAACAAAACCGCACTTCAAGTTGGACTCCTAGTGAAGCAGGAAAGGCGTGTGATAAAAGTCTAGCATCATACTCACAACTAATTTTCATGTAGAATTTCGCTGTGCATTGGGAGGATCATGGAAGTGAAATTGACACTTGTGCCTATATCACTTTGGACGGTTTCGTAGTCCCTGGAAAATTCTTATTTGGTAAAGGCACGGATTCAAGGCAACCTGTTCGAACGTCGCCATCTACCAGGCGTCCATTTGTGTTCCAAAAAGTTGACACTAAGGGTAAGTAGGTCTCATTCCCTCTGTTCATGAAAATGTTTAAAAAATTATGTCAAGAGGGACAGTCGGCTTCTGAAACCACTTCTAATCTTGAAATGATTATTTTACGCATAAAGCGCATAGCGCGAGTAACTACCACAGTCTCCAAACTCAATCCTAGCACTACCTCCGACTTCGCTAGGTAAACGTAAATTCGGAGACCATTATATAAGATATGTCTGTCTTTTCACCTTCAAATTCGGAAGCTAAGTTTTGAATCTCTAGATTCGGTCA
This sequence comes from Tephrocybe sp. 9980TJB, assembly GCA_018220975.1. Taxonomy (NCBI): domain Eukaryota; kingdom Fungi; phylum Basidiomycota; class Agaricomycetes; order Agaricales; family Lyophyllaceae; genus Tephrocybe; species Tephrocybe sp. 9980TJB. The sequence goes on along the minus strand of JABAJU010000003.1, from coordinate 623,011 downwards.
AGAGGCGCGGACAAACGTATCCAACGACGTGGTCTGTTGTCCCATAAGCAAAGGAAGAACGGAAGACCGTGCGGCATAGTACATATGTGTCATTCGTATTCCGGTATAGGTCTCGCGGTGCGTTGTCCCTCGAAGTTCGTTGAGACTCTTTTCGATATACTCTAGACTTTCTGGAAACACAAGGGATAGCCCCTGAATCTAACACTGAATTTGTTCTCCCTCCAACTCCCATGCAGACCCATATGCACCGTGTTGTCAGCTTGTCTCCGACGATGCCAACAGTGGACGTGCCTATGCCACCTAGGAAAAAGGCAAAGATTGCCGCAATTCCTCAAACAGTGAGTTCCACAAGGTGCGCAGCAAAAAATCGTGGGGGACTCAGGAGACAGTAGCCCTTCGGAGGCAAGTGGCAGTCAACAAGACTCAAATTTGTGATATCCATATAAACTGGCGGGACTGGTCATGTTTTCCGTTGCTGAGAGTTTATCATTGTTGTGTTCCATTGGATTATACATTGTCGTCTCTGCTTTCTTACTTCTTTTGCTTTGTAATAGAATATACATACAATCTTGCTTTCTCTGCAGGTCTATTTTGAAGTCAGAGATAACTATGATCGTGGCTTGAATATCACAAAACTACGACAGATTTAGATGCCAGAAGAAAATTGCACTATCCAGGCTTCAGGTAAATCTAGACCAATGAATTGACGTAGTTTTCGATATCTATAGAATCATTAATTAATACATTGAAGAGGCCATGTGAGTGTTTTTTTTTTTGCATACTTGCATAACCATTGGAAGCGATATTAGCAGAATCATTAACGTTTGGATTGGTTCCATGTGCCAATTCATAGTCATCTGGGATGCCATCTTGATCTGTATCGAGCGGAGCCTGTAAAGTCATCAAATATATGTGGATATTCAAGTGCAAATCGAAAATAGCAAATACAGTTCCACCAGCAATAGGTCCTGGGCCGTCAATAGGTGACGCTGTAGGGTCAGAGATGGTTGTACCGATCGTTCCCAGAGAGCCAAGTTCGGTATTGATCAAATATGTGTCGACATGATCGCGCGATAGGCTGGCCCCCGCAGATGCAATGACTCCATTAAGTGCATCGAGAGGGTCGAGCAACGTATTGACAGTGGGGTAGTCGTACTTCGTGGCCTGGAAATCGACATCTGAGTAGTTGTCGGTGGTCTCGGCGAGGATCCAGCCACTTAAGGTGCCATCCTGGATACATGATCTCAATTAAATTTTTTACCGTCGGGAATTGTACAGAAAACCAACCTGATCAGGATCATAGTAGTTGTTGGACACATAGGTGTGGAAGTTCGCATTGCCACGAGTGACTTTTCGAGAGTGTCAGGAATGCCAAATACAATATTTTGAGATCATTTTCTCTTACACGGGTGTGTGGAGGTTGACGGACCACTGAAATTGGATTCTGATAAGTTAAAAAAAAAAAAAAAACCCCTCTGGTTTAGCAGAAGTAGAACAAGCACACCTGATGAAAACATTGTTCATGATATTTGCATACGATTGACCATCTGAATCTCCAGCGATGTAACCACCCCCACCTCCCCAGTTATAAACCTGCGGAATAGAGGGTGCATGAATGTCAGTATATGTATTTATATGTATTCTGACAATAAATATATAGAAAGACACAAACCACGTTGTTGACAAATTCGTTTACACCTTTGACCTTGGGGTTTCTGGTCTTGTTGTCGATGTAGAGAGAGCGAATAATGCTGACGCCGCCGTCCGTCTGAATCAATCCGCCGCACGAGTGGGTTTCCAGGCCTTGTGCAATGATCGAGTCGGAAATAGTGACATTTGTAACGTCCCCATTGATTGAAAAGGTCTCATCGCGACCCCAGGACACCGAAACATGATCGAAGATCATGTTCTGCCCGCTAGCAATTGTGATAGCGTCCTTTCCGGAATCACCTGGAGACCATACCTTAAAGTTCACTGTTTATAGAGCAGTTTAGGACCTCACCAGTCGTACCCATTCTATAGCGAATATACCGTGTGATGGTGTTGTTTGCGTTGGAATATGATATACCGTTACCGTAGACGGTTATGCCCTGACCCGGTGCTGTTTGACCAGCGATGGTTACGTTGTGGCTCACAACGATCCTATCCGTGATCGTAATAAGACCGCCAACGGCAAAGACAACAATCTTTCAAGGCAATAAGGACGGGCACGGAGATATAGCAAGGAAAAACTCGCTCTGTTAGGCGAAGAAACGGCGTCACGGAGGCTTCCAGTACCGGAGTCATTCAAGTTCGTCACAACATAAACGCTACCCCCACGCCCGCCAGTTGATTGCGCCCCAAAGCCTAGAGAGCTCAGCTTATTCCAAGCTACATTTATCGGGATGGTTATGAACGAACCTTCTGCTCCCGGAAAAGCAAGGAGAGCTGAGGAAGATGAGATAGCAGCCAGAAAAGCAAGTGCTCCTGAAAACCTCATATTTCCTTGGTAGGATGAAGTCAACTTCAACTGAAATACAGACAGTTCCTTTAAACATGTATTCGCCACCGAATATATCCCAAGATTACACCACATCCTTGGGCTAGTGTGGTTGCGGTCCGGTTAGAATCATCACATGAAAGACAAAGTTCTTTGGTTCGTGTGCGACGAGATTAATACGCATCTCTGGGAGCACACAGATTACTGGGAAGCACTGGAGTCTGAATCCAAAGAACGACGATGCCAAGCACATGCGCCATAGCGTGTGACCATTCACCACCCTACCAGCTGATGCCAGAGTAATGAATTGCAGAAAGGCGGGCCGTTGCAGTTGGGAGACACCACATGGGCTAACTAAACACCCTGTTCGAACTTCGAAGAAATAAACAAGCTGATACGTGCTGCCAACTCCGTCACCATGACGTGCACCGGCAAAGTCCGGTGAGCCCAGTTGAAATCTGGCATTCACTTTGAACGTTTGAACTTCTGCCTTTACATGCCAAAAAGTGAAATAACTCTGTATATTTGGCCCTCCAAATGGGGCCTTCATTCGATGGAGCAGTCGTGTTTAGCGGCCGTTATGTACCTGCAACAATCGATTCCTGGCAAATTCGCTATTGCAGAGTGTAACGACCCTTGTCTTTCTCCCACTGGTGGGTACCTGTTTCTTTCGAGTTGCAGTTGAATGCGAACATGTCGGAATTTCCGTAGGGCAGCTTCCATTTCTGGTCCATGAGCAGCACACCGTCTCGTCCTTGGGATCTATCATCAAATACGTCGCAGGCCTGAAAGTCACTGAGAGTGCTCGGTCCAGGCCTAGCTTTGCTGTGCCTCTGAGCAGTTTAGAAAAGGCAAAAACCACAGCCTGGTGTGCCCATGTCGAATCACATTTAGGCGATCTTGTGGTAAGTTTTCAATGCAGTTAACTCGGCCACCCTCCTCACATTCATCTAGTCCTACGCCCTTTTTTCGAACAATGCCAATTGGGTCAACATGTCGCATCCTGCCCTGGTAAAAATGTACTCGATACCGCAACGGTACTACATCCCCGTTCGCGTGCGTGAGATGTATCGGCCTCGCCTAGAAGCGGCTGGGCTCTGGGGTCTTCCTACAAAAGAGGACGAAGAAAAGAAGCCTTTCAAAGAAGAAAAAATCAGGCCTAAAGATGACAATAAAAAGGTGTTCCAGGAGGCCTTCAGTCGCGAGAAGGTGCGCGTTACCTAGATCATGACGAGCCTCAATACCGACATGTTCGACCGGTCTAGGTCCTAGAAAAAACCCGCGACATACTTGATGTCTACACTCGCCTTATTGCTGATCGCGATTATATATATAAAGACAGGTAGGAAATGCCGAATTGCGAGCCAAATTATGTCTAATAACCCTACAGACCAACTACTCTAGACATCGTCCTCGCAGCACATATTCTCCTGCTTGTGGAACCTGAGTATCCAGATCCATACCTCAAAAATTTAATCCAGGATTCATATTCATCACTTGCCTTGCATGCGCGACGCGTTTTCGACGATATTATGGGGTCCCAAGAGTCCCAATTGCAGATATCGCATGCACCGAAATTCTTATGGAGGTCGCTACTGCCTTGGCCACCTCCCAGATGGGGAAAGAGAGAATCTGAGGATGAGATTCATTTCCGGCGGATGCGCTGGGGATTTTATGGGGTGGCTTTGGGAACCATGACTGCTTATATGATTTACTCTTACCATACACTTGCGCGTCGAATAGCGTCTTCTAAATAATCATTGTGATGTGACGTGTTATGTCACGCGTTTTAGCACTCTACCTTGACCACCGCCATGGATGAAGATCTCATTGTTGTTGACGATGTTGAAGCCATCGATCCGGGACCATCCACTTCTACTTCCACTCCTACGCATGACTTTAATCTTCGCCACAAACCAGGGAACGCTGTTCCCTCAACTTCGCGCCTACGAAGTGGCAGTAACATTTCAGCGACCATGGAAACTTCAGAACGTACAACACGTTCTTCAGCTCACAAGAATAAGTCGCATCCGAAGCTAAAACTGAAGCTGAGTGACAAGGCAGCTGCCATGGCTCCCGGAATGTCGTTTCTTGGGCAATATGACAGAGAACTAGACTCTGATGACGAGGATCTTGTGTTCGAGGAGCAATTCATATTGCGTATGCCTCCCGGGGAAGACTTGGAAAAGTTAAGAAAGATGGTTGCTACTCGAGACGTTACCAATGATGTCTGGTTCAAATTCAAGGGTAAGTTGATCCTCTTCGCTAAGATTTCTGTATTTTATTCCCTGTTGGTTCATAGACTCTCGTCGTGCCGCGTTTCATATCGGGAATTCCACATACTCAGCAAAACTAGTGGACCTCCCCTGTATTATAGAGTCTCAAAAGACTCTTGATAACAAGCAGATGTTTAAAGTTGCTGACATATGTCAGGTCGCGCTGTTGCTGTTGTCAACTCCTTTGATTGACTAATCCCACGCTCACAGATGCTGGTCGTTGATAAGAAACTTGAAAATGACGAGCCGACTGCGAATCACAAAAATTTCAACATAGACGAATTTATATGGCCACATGGCATAACACCTCCTTTGCATCACGTCCGCAAGCGAAGGTTTCGAAAGCGAGTCAACAGAAGAGTACGTTACCATGTACCTCATTTCTCCCTTCAGCCTTGTTCAGGAGCTGTAGACCATCGAAAGTGTGGAACAAGAAGTGGAAAGGTTACTTGACGAAGATGCGATGGCCTCCGAAGTCAAGTACGGTAAGCAGTCCATTTCTTCTAATACGGCGCATCGTTTTCATTGTATCTAGAAATTCTTGATAACGTCAATCCCGACCTATCCGACTCTGAATTCATCGAGCGTGAAGAACCCATTGACGCACCAACACCAGCAATATCTGACGCAGGCGAGCCGCAGACACCGGGTTATGATATGGGTGATGAAGGAGATGACAGAGAGGACTTGGGTGAAGAAGAAGAGGCAGTTGAAGGTGATATCGATGAGGAGCTCGCCGCCGAGCTAGATTTAGCTATGGCTGATGAAGACGAAGACGAAGGTGAGGGAGACGATGAGGATGAAGATGAGAGTGAAGAAGACGAGGACGATGAGGATGATGATGACGAAGATGCTCAAGCAAGGAAACTGCTTAATGAGGAGGTGCGGGATCTTGAGGCGGCTGTAGCGAAAAAGAACAGGGAAATTGCCTCCTCGGCCAATCCCTTAATCAAGGTCAGAGCATTCCGCATAAAATTCCTGCCCAAACGATTCTATCATTTCCACTTAGAAACGATTCGAGGACGCTCTGAAGAAGTTGACTGCCGACCTTGAGATGAAAGTCGCCCAACGAGATGAGTTGACAGAGAAGCAGCGGATGAAGAAAGAAGGTATAGCAGTCATTGACCCTGACACGGATCCTGAGGGTGGCGCAGTTGATGGCGGTGAAGATGGTGTGGAAGAGGAGGAAGCTCTCTTTGGCTCCGATGATCAACCTATGGATATGACTTGATAACCACTGATAATTGTAACTAATGCATAATGATGAATCCATTAAATACGTACGGTTCTAGTACTACGGCGTACATACAGCTAAGATTATAACGCTGGCATCAGGCATACAAGACCAGCTTGGAGTACGAGGGGGACGTAGATAAGACACACAAAAGGAGCAAACCATACGGACAGCATTTCCCAGTCTGAGATAGCCTTCAATATTTCCTTGTGTCCCCAGAGCAGCCAACCAAAACTGAGAAATGCGTATGCAGAATATTTAGCCAAGCGGACGAGGAAGATGTCGCCGGGGAATGATATTGAAAGTGGTACACCAAGGAGAATGGCGAGTAGGGCGGCAAGTGGAAAGTTTAAAACAGTGATGATGGATATCACGGTCGACGCAAAGCAAAGATTTAGGCCTTTTAAAACAGCAGCGCAGGAGCTGGTGTTTTGATTCGAGGGATAAGGTTGGACAAGCAATGCAGATAACGGAAAAAGAGCAAATAATGCGAAGGACGTCAGTCCAGCAATCTAGAACAACTACAGTTCAGAATTTTTTTTAGCAGGCATCGATGGAACCTTACGTTCTGATTTTGAATAAACCAAGTGCTGGTGATTGCACTGAACAACAGTGCGCCAAAAACATGTGTTACAACCATAATGCAAAGCACGGTCAGAACTGGTCTTCTTTGCCTCTGCCATTGTTCAGCAGCGTTCGCCTTTTGGCCAACAACATTGAGGACCCAACCAGCGTCCGTCCAAATTCTTAAACCACTGAACATCATCGCAATGCTGATCAAGACCGCACTAGGCAAATAACTCCCTATCTTGAGGAACCGATCTGGTCCTGTTAAGACATAGAAGAAAAATGAAGCGTGAAGGCGTTCCAGTAAGTTATTGGTCGTTCGTAGAGTCGACTCGATGACTCTTTTAGGTAAGTTCGTTAAAGTGTTGTTGTACTCAATGAAGAAGCTCCCTTACCGTCCAATCGCATGAAAACCATGAGGGCCGGTGGCAGGAACAGCGAAGATGGTGATAGCATCAATCCGAAATCTAAACGGAAATTGTGATGAAAGTACAGTATAGATTAAGTGGACTTACTGATGGAATAGTCCATGAACACCACTTGGTCGCCCCCGAGCCTGATATCCAAACTGGCGGAAGATATTCTTTGCCTGAGATATATAGTTTTGAAACTCAGGGTTATCACCAATAGGACTTGGGACAAATGGCAGTGAAGGTTGGTCTACATGATCATAAACAACGACGGGCACGCCTTCTTTCTGCGAAATGCGATGAAACGAATTGAGTAGGTCCTGATTGGGAAGGCGCCCATTCAAACCCTCTATGAGAAAGTCAGGTTTGTTCTGACGAAATTTGTGAAGACTGACCAAAAAAGATCCCGAGGTGCGAAAGAGAATGCCCAGGATAGTCTATGTTAAGAGCGGTCCATATAACGCCGGACGACAACGTCAAACTATCCGCGCTTAATCCTAGCCGAGTTCATGAGGAATATATGGCGCGAAGGATAGAAGTGAATTACCAGATTGAGCAGTTCCATGATAGGCAGCAAGCCATGCGTGCATTCCCTCTAGATACCCATCACTGACAACGAATACAATGTCTTTTGCCCAAAAAGAATAACCTAAGAAGGTAACGATTAGTAAATAAAAAGTCGAAATAGCGAATGACTTTACGTTTGAGGAAAGCAGCAAGGGCAAGTACAGTTGCGACACCCCGAAGATTGAGGGTTCCGTCTCCTTCACCAGTTCGACTGAGCCAAGACGCACTGATTACCATAGCTTCATTGCCTGGAGCTCGCGGAGATGCTAAGACACCGTATGCATTGGTTCCGTCTGTCGACTGCTGGTAGAAGCTCAGTGACTATTTGCACGCGTAACGAAAGATGGCTCGCTCACACCGCTACTCATAGAAAACGTAAAGTCTTGCGAGGAAGAGGAGATCCCAAGTTTGCAAAGCTCTTCATTGACAAATTGAGCGCGTCTCAAGAAGGACTGATGTCAGGCGCAAAGTTACCAGAAAACTTGTGTACTCACTGCTTACTCGTCGCATTATTGTCGCGAAGCTGTTCTAGTTTGCCTAGATATATATCTGCAGCATGAACATCCTTCCAATCCCAGAAGGTGTTAACCTGGTATACACTTAAACGTCGTGTAACAAGGGCTAGCAGGGACAAACTGTACTTGATTAGGTTGTAGCGCGTTCTCATCTATATAAGTCCAGCGACCAAGTCGAGGCAAGGGTATCATAAGCATCCATATGTAACCTGAAAGAAAAAGGAACAATCTCCAAATGGGTGGATAAGTATTACGGTCGAACTGAGCAACAAGTTAGTGACATACGTTAACCAAGGCAAGCGGCGAGTAATCAGGGAAACCGCTGCTTTGCGTCTGCGTATGCGAGTTGCGGTGGCGTCCGCTCGACGACTTGGTAAGAGCTTCTGTAATCCTTGCGCCGCACGCTTCCACGGTGTTACAAGTGGTTCAGTTGGCATGGAATAGAGTTCTAAGAGGCAAACATTTGAAATCACAAGTTGCCATCACACGCATCTTGCTCTCAAACAACACTTTGTCTTGCACTATGGCCGTAAAGCGGAAACGACGCGTCTCCCCGTCTTCTCAAGGTCTTGCTCCAGGAGAACAGCTTAAAAGAAGCGCACTTTCAGGGAATAACTCTTCTCGGTGGGGGTGGGTTGGAACAGAGGTCACCCAAACCTCGGACATTTCCCCTGAGCATCTTCTAATCTCTTGTGGACTTTCGAAACAAAACAACCACCCGTTCTGTCAGAACAAGTATTCTGAAGAAATTACAACCCAGCCTGTCCAGAAGAATGGCGTGTTACCACTGGATGGAGAAGACGATGTCATAATAATCTCCGATGATGAAGGTCTCCCTTGCATCCCGAGAAACTGCAAATCCAACCCAAATTGCCTCAATTATCTAGGTCAGGACAAATGGGAAAACCAAGGTGGGTTATTCGTCTGTCTTTTGTATGAAATGTTCACACCAGATAGACGGTGCTTTAGAAACGTTTATGAAGGCCGCTGCGTTGGAGGATAATCCAGCACTCAACACACGAGAGCCAAATTTCCCTGTAGGCTTGAAGGTACGTGACATTTATCATCTTATCCGGTTGAAATTTCATGAGATCATAGAATTTAGGCGCGACATGTTACGCTAATGCGTCTCTTCAAGTAAGCTAATCCAATCGATAGTCCAAGACATAATCTAAGGATAAATTTATATCTTTACAGGTCTGGTTCCGTGATCTGACGTTTAGGAGTGGCGTTTACCAGTGCGTGGCCCCGGAAGATTCAAAATCGAAATACAAGGCACGTTCAAAGTTCACAATACTCCATTTTCTGCCTAATCTATATGATACATGTAACAGGATTCGCCGATATTTCAGCTACAAGTTACATTTGCTGCGTTGCAAGAAAGTATTCAAAATTGCTTCAATCCTGTTAAACTTGTCGAGAGTCTCCAACTTCGCACCACTGAGCAACAGGACGCACAGGAGTACGCGAGATAAAATCCTTCTTCTGTCCTTTTATATTGTCTTCTCATTTCTGAAAATTCTACAGGTTTTCAAAACTCTTTATGTCTCATCTCGACGCTGAATTCAAGAAGCAGGCCAATCTCCAGGTGAAATCCCTTGTTACAGATCAGGTAAAGGTCAATCACGCACGACTAGACATCATCACCTCACACCACATAGTTCCAAGGCAAAATTGTTTATGGTACACTCTGCAATAATTGCCAATATCGTTCTGAAAGGGTTTCCGACTTTTTGGAGATTGAGATTAATCTCAAGGTTGAATTTAGCGCCGTTTATTCTGCATATTGCTCATTTACTTATCTTTTCAGAATAATGCGAAGTTAGAAGACCGAATCGAGTCTCTTCTTCAACCCGAGATTCTGTCGGGCGAAAATCAGTATGTCTATTTCATGGCATGGCATGCTTTTTGCTGAAATGCATGCGCAAAAATAGGTATCTTTGCTCCACGTGCGAATGCCTCCAAGATGCCACACGGTATACCGAATTAAAAGAGTTGCCGCCAGTACTGCATTTCTCGTTGCTTCGTTTCGTGTACGACCTATCTACCATGGAACGCAAGAAGTCGAAGCATTCTATCCTATTCCCGGCAGCACTGGACATGTCGCCATTCATGGGGACCAGAGGCAAAAATGACTTTTCAAAATCAACAGCATGTGGCGCAGTCATATATGAACTACGAGGTGTTTTACTACACAAGGGGTCCAGCGCATACCACGGGCATTATGAGGCACAGGTTTTCGACAAGGCGTTGGTATCTATTTCATGCCCGTTGACACAGATACTGACCTCTGAACAGACATAATTCCTGGTTTCAGTTTGATGATGAAACTGTTACTAAAATCAAAGTACTGGGCGGAAATTCTCGTAGTAAACCAATCGTTGTGGATGACGACTCTGATGAGAAGTACGTGCAGCAGCGCATATTTTGTCAAATTGCTTATTAATAGTATCTCAAAAGCCAGAAACAACCGTCAAATCCTAGGAAACGACGCCGAGTTACGAACGAGGTCGAGTAAGTGGCTTGTTTCACAGTCATGAATATTTATCTGGATGGTCTACGAAGCGACTCACCCTTCGACGAGACGCCTGCGGAGTATGAAAATACTTCTTCCACCTCCTCACACTGACTACCCTTAGCAGATACATTTCTTCTAAGGATGCTTACATGTTGATTTACTCACGCAAGCTCGATTCCGGAAAATCCCCTTCCACGACAAGCATTGACCAGATATTGGATGCCCCTGTACCACCCTCGGATGCCTTGGACGTTGTCAAAGGTCTTAATGCTGCCCACGATGAAGCCTGTGAAACATACGATAATAAGGGCGTTTCAATAATTACATGATTGTGATGGTAGTGCTTATCTTTCACGGACCATCACAGGGAAAAGATGATGAAAGCAAAATTCCACGAAAGACGGAGACAAGTCATGGAGATCTACCGAAATTGGACCGTCGATGTCGTGAACCAGGTCAGTTACATTGAAGCATGCAGAGGACTTCATATTCAGATTCATTATGCAGCAAGATGCTGTTCTTGTTAGTCGACAGGCTTTATCTGCCTGGCTTTTGCAACATCAGAATTCCGTCATTGCCACGGAGAAATCTCAAGAGCAACCTTTGGGAAAGCACATTCGTTTAGACGACATCATCTGTGAGCATGGGGCTATTGATCCTAATAAATCTAATGATATCAAACGTCTGGATCGCGTATGTACTGAACGTCCTGCCTGTTATGGACTCATTGTCTAATACACCCTTATTAGGCGGCTTATTCTAGCATTGTAAAAGATACTGGCTGGGAGTTTGAACCACATTTCTCAATATCTGACATCTGTGTTGAATGTGTTCAGCGATCGTTCCAAGGTAATCACTACCTGCCCAGTGGATGTCAGCTACTAAATGACAGCCTAGAACGCCTGTATCAAATCGAGCATCCACGATTAGTGTCACGCTTTGAGCGGATTTCAGAGGTCGCCTTTGGGGGTACAGGTTTCTGGATATCAAAACCGTGGGTTAAAGGTACGTAATTAACCGCATATGCCTTTTACATCCGGCTTATGCGTCATTCCTTGGGCTCAGATTGGAAGCTAACTAAGCCTAAAATGCATGTTATGTCAGAGAACGACCCGGGACCTGATTCTGGTGACTTCGCTTCCGATATTCTGTGTGAACATGGAGCTTTGTCGCTCAATACCAGTTCTCGCCGGAGTGTATCTACTGAAGTTTGTGATTTCTTTCATATATCCAGGTTCAAATCAAGACGTTTTACAGGCCGTAGAACTGTTACAAGAGCTATTCCCTTCTTGGAATCCCTTGTCAACTGATGCTGAATCATGTCCGGTGTGTGATGCTAGCGTCCACATCTCGAAGGAAAACAAACGGGAAGTGCGAAAACAGGCAGAGGAAGAGAAGGTCAGCATTTGCAGGTCGTCTATTTCTAACATATTGACCTTCGAGTAGGCCAAACTAAAGACTTTACATGAACAATTGCTCGTAGAAGGGCCTGGTGTACTTGAGGATGTGCCTTGTGCACTAATTCCTCATGCATTTGCCAAGTCATGGAGGAAATGGCTCGACCGACCTACTGACTATCTTCGGCCTGAACAAATCGACAATAACTCCTTCACCTGTGAACATAAGTTGCTAGCCTTCGACCCGAACGTCCCGAACGAACTGGAAGTGGCCGGTCTCGTCGTTTTCAAGAGTGATTGGGATATTCTGGAAACCTTGTAAGCACATCACAGGGCCTTCTTCTGATAAAATATTGACTCTTCTGACTAGATATCCAGCTGGCCCGTTGATATCCATAACGAGAAAAGGCCAGGACAACGATCTTCCGAGCGTTTACAGGCACGATCCTCCAGTGTGTACAGACTGTCGAATGAAAAGGTGGATATTTGCCAGTTCCTTACATGTCCGTTAACCATTCGATTTTATTAGGAAAACACAGTGGGTATCAACGCAGGTCTTCGTCCGTCTGAGCAGCACAGAGCGGAAGAAGGGGCCCGGCACCCTGGGCTCAAAGAAAGCAGCGACATACTCTCGTTCAGCTCATCGACAATCTCGCCGTTTACGTCAAATCAAAGAGTTGGGAGAAAAACATCGTTTCACAATATCCAAGTCAACTACCGTAAAAGAAATTAAAGTCATGGTTCGCATTAATTTCTCCATCATTAGGGGCTCAAACTGATCGATTGTGCAGATACAGGGAGGACTTGAGATACCTACCATATGTCAACGACTGTTTTATTGCAACAAAGAACTGGACGACAACGCGGCAACCATGGAGTCTCTTGGCATAATGGCTGATGATATTTTGGATTTGCGGAGGGAGAATGAGATCGTTGACCTTGAGGCTGATTCGGAAGACGACAAGCGACCACGAGATGAGGAAAGGGGATTCTATGGCACTCTTCTCGGGAGGTCCGATTCTGTTAATGGAGCTCCAACCTCATCACCGCCTGCTGATGTAGATCAACAGAAATCATGTAGTGCATGCACTTTCTTGAACGAAGGGGATGCAGCTAGCTGTACAATTTGTGATACACTCTTCGCATAAAGATAACTAGTTCCGTAGGGAAACCCAACATGTAACCTAATAAGAGCATCTATGGACACACACTATTGAGATTGTCAGCAGAAATGTAAATAATTTGGTAATCCAAGTCCCAAAGTACATCCCAGGAAAATACTTTTTAAGTAGAACCAAAAAGAAATCCCAGTAAGTGAAAAAGAAAGAAAAATCACACGTATTCGGACACCGGAGGCAGTGTGTAAGTAGGGATCTTAGGCATTATGCGAGAAGCCACTACTGTCCCACTGGAGCGCACTGGCTGAGAGCCAGCTGCCGGTTCTACGGTCGTCGTCCGTGATTTGAGTATTGAACCCGCAGCAACCATGATGTCAACCTCCGTTGAGTCCCTGCCCTTTTGTTTGACGGCAGCTGCAATGGCACCTTGTGTGGCGTCCGATAATTCCATGACGGTCACACTTTTTATTGCCACGACTTCTGAATGTTGCTGTGGAATGATGCCGTTCGCTACAGCCCGATCCGCAATAACGTTATGAGCTGCTTGAACCACCACATTCTGTGCCGCGACGGCTAGTCGCCGATTTGGATTATCACCAGCGTGAGCAATGGCCTTGTCATAGGCGGTCACAGAATGCTCTAGCACTTGTTTTTGTATAGCGAGTTCTTGAAGATGCTTCGGTGGAGATTGGGATATCTGCGAGCGTGCCTCCACCGTGACACGTTGCGCAACACTTTGAAGCACGCGGATGACACGAGTATCTGGGGATTCGGGAGATGATCTCCTCGCAGGTAACGGGCGAGGCTTTGCTCTAATGGAATTATGACATAAGGGAGCGTGCTGGGGGAGCGGTTCTATACTGGACTGACCGTTGAACCCCTTGAACGAGGACGGAGTCACTCGTGCTCCGCTTGGGAGGGTCGCTAGCCAGTGAGGATCGCCGAGAACGGGCCAATGAAGCAACTTCAATCGGCTCAGCAGGTGCTATAGTAATTTGAAAGGTATGCGAAAGTTGCCCATCTTGCCCATCAAGGGTGTACTGTAATTAATAAAAATGAATAAGACAATTTCCAATGCATGAAAATGACAAACATTGGCGATAACAGTGATGCGACAGTCTTCAGCGTCAGGAGGGGGTATTCCGGAAAGGATGTCGTCGCTCCAGGATAACCATGGCGGTAATAATGGAGAAGTATACTCGACAGGAATATTTATCCATGAAGCTTGCGGGTCCCAAACATGAGGCTGCCAAGACCATTTGAGGCCGACATAAGCCACAGGAGGGGGGGTTCCTGCCAACTTGCGGTGGAAAGGGCGAAATTCCCATTTGTCATTACCAAGCTTCTTGGCCTCTATGTTCCATATGTGGTTTCCTTTGGACTTTGCCTTCTTTCCGTCCTCGTTGAAGCGGAGGATATATTGCTGCCGCCAGAGATAATTTCGAACCTAGGACGAGTCAGAAATGTAATTAAGTAGTTTTACGCAATATACCTTCTTCATCGGTATTTTTTCCTCCGGGTATCCACGGCTGGCCAGCTAAACAGAACTTGTTAGCAAAGGTTCGCGTGATACGAGTTAATTTACCTCTTCAAGGAATGCCATGGTAAATGCCTGTATACGGAACTTGAAGGGCCTAAAATCTAAAGATTCATCTAGACGTTGCATTTTCTTTGCCATCAACCGTTGATGAATCGGTTCTCCCTTTGCATCTGCGGCGTCCACTGATAAAGAGTCAGAAATACTGACAAGGTGTTATAGAAAGAACTGCGTACAGTTAGAACAGATCTTGTTGAGGTATTCGAAAAATATGCGGTCGACATCAGCACGGTACTCTTGAGGAATGTCAGTGTTGGTTGAGAGGCCGACAGGACTGTCAGACGACTTGATAGAAAGTGATAAGTAAGCTTTTTTTGGAATGATGGGAAGGGTTAAGCGCTCACATGGTGTATATTTTTGGAAACATTGCTGTCATCGTCGTCGTCATCCTCATCCTCATCATCCTCCTCTTCTCCGGAATTAGGACTCGTGTTGGCTATTGTAGGCGGAGGCCGGTCCGATGCTACCGAGGACGTTGGTGAGAGGGATGGCCCGGAAGCTTGACCTTCAACAGTAGGAAACCAGCTCGGCGATGTCTGCGCAGACCAGTTTCCGGATGGGGTTTCCGGAAACCAGGTGTTTGGATAGACACCGTTGAATGAGCCTGACCTAGACATCCGCCCGACAGGGGGACTGATTGCGCTCGGAGAAACTGTAGAAGGCATGGCTGGAAGCGCAGTCCGCTGCATGGATAGCGATGTAAAAGGGTCCACCATACTATTTGTCGCAATAGGGGGGGTCGGCAAAGGCGCCCCAACACTACTGACTGATCCCGACGACAATGAATGATGATGCCGAGTGGGTACTACCGAGTCGGACCATGATGTATGAATTCCAGGAAACGTGGGAGCTACTGCAGCAAGTTGACTGGAAGCAAAATCGACCTGTGGAATTATAGGGGGTGTAGGCAAGGGAAACGGAGTAAGGGATTTGGTAGGGCTATAATGCCCATGAGGAGAGAATGTAGCGGGCGGTGTTGGTGGTCTAGAGGTAGGAATCTGGGACTTTACCGGAATCGAGGGATGGGTAACGGGTGTAAAATTGAAGGGCTGAGTCACGACGGCTGGCGGAGTATGTAGATTAAGCGGTACGTCGTCCTGTGGTTCTCTTTTGGGGGCTTTGACACTACGCAGTTGTTCCAGTTCCGGTGCGCACCTCTTTCTGGGATGTTCTGAGACGTTCAAGGTATCAGACAGAGTGATGTCCATATGTGTCGAGCTAGTGTGAGCAGGTGGTGGCGTGAAGTCCAGCGGATTTTCCTGACGCTCCTGAAGAGGTGAATGCAATGGTGGCGCATATGATGTGGAGGAGGACGTTGAGTTAGTGATTACCAACAGTTCCGAGAATTGCAGGGCGGCCTCGTTGATCTTTTGGTGTAGAATGTCAATACTTGAACCCGTCTCCATGTCCTGGCGCTGATGAATCATCTCACGAGCGTGCTTCGCAGTTTGTTCGATGCTGCCAAAAAATGTCAAAGTCAATGAAATGCCAGAGACAAGGATGAACCTGCCTTTCTAGTATTGTTTCAACAGCGTTCGCAGTAGCTTTCTCTTGTCTCACAATTGGAGGCTCTGGCTCTGTATGAACAAATGGCAGAACAGTCGTTGGCGAAGGAAGAGCGATATATGAGGAGGGAACGGAGGCTGGAGATACTGAGGTGTTTGCTCGACTACGAGTTACCACGATGGTCTGTTCCAAGGCAGATTCCAAGGAACAAGCACCCACAGCAAACGGAGAGGCGGTTTCATGAACGGATGGAGAGGAAAGTTGTAGAGGAGGAGAGTTAGGCAAGCTGCGGGGTATCTGAGCGATCGTACTCTCAATAGGTGGTGGTATGGCAAAAGGGTTGAGAGCTGTGAGGTCTGATAAAAAACCAGGAGGACCTGGGCGTATGTGTGGCGCTGGTGCGGCCTCCATTGGGGACATAAATTGTGGAATATCGGTAATAGGGACGTGAATTAATGAGGTGGTGAGCATTTGTGGAGGTTCTGAGATGGACGAGAAGACAGGGGTATTTTGCTGAATGAGTTGAGGGGCAACGGAGGAAGTTTGTAGGGGGTTTGAAGGTATGAAGCTAGAATCCAAATCATTTGGGTGTTGTAAGATAGGCGTTGTGTCCATTGCGCCAATCTCTCGGTTTTGAAAGTCTTGGTGGTATTGAACGGAGTCCATCGGGGCTTAGAGGGGCCAATCTTGGCCGGTGACTCGAGCAGACTCTTTATGGTGGCTCAGAACGGATGAGACTGAGATCAAGACGATCGATTGGAGAACGTGGATTATGGATACAGTGGGAACAGTTGGTAATTGAGAGAAGACGCTGTGCAACGGGAATGAGATGCACGCTGTGGGACTGCGATAGGCGTGTCCCCCCCTGGTCCCCTTGGTGGTGAGCACCGGGCACGTCAGATAGATAGCCCTATCTCAGACGACGCGATGGATAGAGGTTCAGAGCAACAAGGAATGACTGGAAGACGTCTAGTCACTAATCTGGGCTCTGGCTGCAGAGTCAAGCTCCGTCGTTACAATTTCAAAACCAACTGCTCTCCGTCGTCACAAATGTCACACCCGCGACCCTGCAGCTTTTCGTCCTATTCAGTCGGCTTCTCTCCTTCAGGCACTAGTAATCCTGCCTCGTTGCAATATCACTGTATCAATTACACTTCGTCCCTACTACTATGAACTGACAATTGAAACTAATACCTTCTCCTCCCAGGGCTTCGCGAACGCTCCCTGTCCCGGCGTCGATCACTTATCAAAATCATTTTTGTCAGCTCCCCGTCGCAACAAACGAAGCTTAACAACACTCACTCATATCGAGACGACGAATGCCTCTCATACCCACGATCGCGATCGCCTCGTTCACGATCCCGATATTCTTCGCCTCCGCGCGAGGACCGATAATCACCACGGGAAGGGGTTCCTGTTGATGTGCCGCCACTCGTCACACCAGCTGCAGTACCACTTGGAGGGGCCATCTTTCGCTTCTCACGCTCTTCCCTAAACTTAGACAACATGTTGCGTAGTTCATGATACCCCAGATGCATCTAATGTACGGCATCATTCAGGTTTGTGGAGCAATCAACAAGATTATGTTCAAACTTACTTTACCACCAAAATGATCAGCTAGCCGGCGGTCAGAGTCGAGGACTGACAAGTAAGCGCCACAAACGTCGCAGACGCGCAGTTTTTGGTGACCCGAGGCACCTGATGTATCCGTTAATTGTTGCAAATCTCGCTATTGAACGTAAATTCGAGTAGTGTTCGAACGAAAACTGAACGCATACCTCTTTATCAGCCTTCTCGCTCTTCAAGGCCTCGATTGCCGCCATCTCCCTCATTGATTCTTCAACTTTGCCTTGTTCACCTGTGAACAAGTATTAGTAGAGAAATGCTTTATTTGGGTATACCTGCATCGCACCAAGTGACTCAATCTTTTCCGTTCCTCCTTGAATAGCCAACTCAATCTCCGCAATTTCCCTCATCTATCAGGGAGCTTGAATCAGAAAATCATTAATTGACCGACTAACGCCACATACCAAGTTTGTAGTCTTTGCATTTTCCTCGGGTGTTTTCTCAAGTCGTCGGTGCGCAGTGCGTATTCTGCGGTCACACTCGTCCACGAAAGAGAATATATTTGACTCGTACTCCATCTGAAAACGGTTGAATATAGGGTCGTTAGGGTTGGCTTCTTTCGCAGCGAGATATTCTGTCTTCAAACGCTCGGTATGTGATTTTGGGCACGCGCCTAGGTCCATTTTCTACCACAATTGATAAGCAGGCCAAATATAAGAACGTCATGCAGTTTAACTTACTGTGTTCGTAAACAGAGCATGTGGGCAAGTGCCGCATAGAAAGTTTCTGCAGACCTTTTCGTCAGACCATACAAGATTCGCGTTGGCGACACCCATTGCTTCTGGACCCATCATTTGCTGTTACAATTGTATTAAGGGCTTTTCCAAGAAATACAGATCATACCTCCAAGAGCTTGCGCTGCATTTCGGCGAGACGACCCATCTTTACTGCTTGACGCGAAGGCTTATGTTCACGGTTGTGTTTAGAATCAGACTGGTGTTTGCTACCAACCCCTGCACCAAATGGGTGTTGTAAATTGAAACTCAGCAATTCATTAATGCACTTCACAGTCCAACCAAAGCTCAACGAAAAATACATGAATTATTAAGTATGTTACACACAATTATGGAGGGTATCAATATTAAGAAAGGTACTAGAAATGAAATCGATGTGGAGTGAAGTGAGTGCAACATATGTACGAGAAGGTAGATGGTAACTACTAGAGTGGATAGCAATCAAGGTCCAAGAATTGTCCGACTCTTCAAGATAATAAGGAGGTCAAGATTAGATATTCAACGCACGGCTGGAGAAGGCGCAACGAATGCTCGTCCTCTTCCGCGCCCTCTTCCACGGTGGTGATCATATTCAAATGCGTGCGTGCCATTTGCCCTTGGAACTTTGGCTTCCGTCTGTTTGGAATTAACAGGCTTGGATGGCCTGTGATAAGACGTCTCCTTAGGGACATTTGTTTCGCCAGTTCTAATGTGTGTAGTGGCCGAGCGATCATATCGTGCAAGCAGCTGCTCGATATCCGTAATCTTTGCACGCTTGGTTGGCACATTCTTAAGGAGGCTATCTTTGCACAACAAAAACTTTTTGTGAACGAACTCGGTGTCTTCTTTGCTGGCAAGCTTTTTGTCGATAATCATCCAAACCAGCTCGGGCTCCATGGATTCCACAGCGAGAGACAACAATGAAAGGACCGCCGGGGGTTCGTATATATTCGCTGCATCTTCAGAAGGTGGGTGTTCTTCAAAGAAGTAGGAAACAATGGAGATATGGCCATGTTGCAAAGCAACGTGAAATGCAGTGAGCCCAGAAGAATTCTTCTCTTCCAGTTCTGCGCCTATAACAAAATGTTACTGAAGGCATAATCCATGTATAGGATTACTTACCATGGCCATCTAACCATTTCACTAACGCATGGTCACCGCACATCGAAGCGATGTGTAGCAATGTTTCTTGGGGATCGCTGGGTGCGGTTTCCACAAAGTCATCGCATCCGTCCTTCACCTCTCCGCCAGCGGCATCGACATGTTCCTCCCAAATACCTCGTTCCACACGTTTTGAATCACCTTTCCTTGCAGCTGCAAAGACGGCTGATCGAGTCCGTTGACTAAGTTTTTGTTGTTGACGTATGGTTTCCATGTCCTTTTGACGTTGTGTTTTCGCTGTCGCTTTCTTATTAGAGGACTTGAGCCTCTGACGTTCCTCTGCTTCGCAGCGTTCTAAAAATGATAATAATTGAGAGTGGGTGTCAACAAGGCAATCAACGGTACAAACCTCGTTCACGCTCTTTTTGTCTCTTCTCCTTGAGCTCCATCCTTTCTTTTTGCCTGCGTTCTTCGCCGGCTTTTTGATCGTCGAGGAATTTTTGAATCTGAGCCTGATATTGCTCAGGAGATTCTTCCTCCTTGCGTGGCCTGTGCTGATGGGCCCCTAAAATAAAGAACGTCATCATGACCGGCATATATCATGCATTTCATGGTAATCACATACGTGCATAGAACGCATGCTCTTCTTCGCGCATAAATAATTCGAATAGGCGCCTGAAAGGCGGTTGCTCAACCAACGAACGTTTCAAATATGGTAATGATACACTATACCTATACAATTCATCAGCGTACTCATCCTCATAGTCATCGTCTTCATAGCCTTCATAGCCATAGTCATATTCATATCCATAGTCGGAGTCTTCATCAGAATCTCCATCACTGAAGTGTCTCAACAAAACTGTGTACGCTTCACTGATCCTCTGGAAGAGCTGAGTCGCGTTGGGATTGTCTGGGTTCTTGTCTGGGTGAGTACGCAATGAGAGCTAAACATAAAGAGATTGACTCCAAGGTTTCATTACGAAGTCGTACGACTTGCCTTCCTGTACGCGCTTTTGACCGCGTCCAGTGACACGCCCTACATTGTACAATGAAAAGTTATATCTGTATAGTGAAATCAAGCATGAATCTTCACCTCTTCTAAATCTAAGGTTGCATACGCCTCAGAGACGCGTTGAGATTTAGCGTAAGGCATTCTGCGGTTGGTATAGTGGCAAAGAGGAAGTCTAATGGAAGAACGTGTTTGACTAATTTATATGCTTTGTTGTACAAGCGGGACGCGAAAAAATTGTTACGCGACGCGTTCCGAATTCCGCTCCGTCTTCGAATTGTAGACCGGCTACGGGTGCTGGCTACCCCGACCCAAATCTCTCATGCCTCGTGATCTCGAGACTGCTTTACCAGCAGTAGCTCAGGTTTCTCCTGCAGCACCTCCAATTAATGTCGACACATCCATTGGTATCCCTTGGTTCCAATCATTCCTTGAGAACAAGTACGTTCCTATTTCAACGACGATGATTTGTTAACATACGATGTTTGAGCGTAGCCCTTATTTCCAGGCGGGCTTTGGTCTAATGGTGCAAACATTCTTACTTAGTTGAATATTTTGGTCGTCGACTCACGGAACGGACAGGGTCTAGGCGTTGGCCTAACTGTCATGCGTCAGGGCCTGGTAGTAGGGACGACGGCTCTACGTAGACGTATGCTCGTTACGCTCGAAATCAACAATAAAGACAGGGCATACGAATGGTTTCTTGGCTGGATGGCCAACCAAGCAAATTCTCCCACAACGGCCTCACGTTGGATGCGCAGCCATCAACTTAGCGTCGACACATTGATCGAACAACGCAAAAATGGAAGCTCTTCTGCTCTTTTCAAACTCGTTGCTGGACCAGGTACACATTACTTCAAGTACAAAGGAGCCTGGATGCAGGTTTGTTCCGCGTCCCTCTAGTTATGTACGCCCTGACTTTTATCAGGTCAAACGCGAACGAGAAACAAGATCAATGCAACTTATGTCTGGAGTGCCGTGGGAGACAGTTACTCTCACCACTCTTTCTAGAGATCGTGGCCTATTCCCGAAATTGCTATCAGAGGCTCGAGATCTTGCCATGAAGGGACAGGAGGGAAAACTGGTCATCCACACCGCCTGGGGGATTGAATGGAAACCGTTTGGTCAGCCTCGACGAAAAAGACCACTAAAGAGTGTCGTTCTGCACCCAGGAATCAGCCAAAAAATCGAACAAGACATCAAATCGTTTCTGGAACGTAGGCAATGGTACGCCGACCGAGGTTAGAGTTTGAACTCCGTAAAGCTTGCTTCCTGTCTAACCTCACGTTCGCTAAGGAATTCCTTATCGTCGGGGATATCTACTACACGGCCCCCCTGGTTCAGGAAAGACTTCATTCATCCAGGCTTTAGCCGGGTCTCTTTCATATGACATTTGCCTCCTCAACCTCTCTGAAAGGGGACTTGCAGACGACAAACTCAATCACTTACTATCCAATGCGCCGGAACGCAGTTTCGTATTAATCGAAGACGTGGACGCTGCGTTTAACAAGCGAGTACAGACTACAGAGGATGGGTAAGCCACGTAGCCAAAGCCTTATACGATATTAATTTACTTCAATCTAGTTATCAATCTTCTGTCACCTTCTCCGGGTTCCTGAACGCTTTGGATGGTGTTGCTTCAGGGGAGGAGCGCATAATCTTTATGACGACCAACCACCTCGAGAAGTTAGACCCAGCGCTCATCCGACCAGGCCGCGTTGATATCTCTGAACTGATTGACGACTCCAGTGCCATCCAGGCAAAAACGTTATTTACTCAATTTTACGGGGGTTCTGAAAACGTGGAAGATGGTGAGGTTGAACGGCTGGCCTGCTCTCTGGAGGAGATCGTTGAGTCCGAGAGACAAGTTGGGAGGAGGGTAAGTATGGCAGCTTTACAAGGGTTATTTATCAGGAATAATGCGAGGAGTGCTTTGGGGGGTTGTCGCGATTTATTTACTCAACGGACTTGAGGTATTATTCCATGCAACCCAAGTATTTACACACCACGACTACTGTAGACTATTACATGTTCTAAAAGATGGCCCTCCGTTTTCTACCAGTGTATTTTGAATCTCGAGGAACATCTTCCTTTCCACGTTTGCGATAAAGCTAAGAATTATACGTGAGCTTGTCGGCCAAGAGGACGCCTTGAAAGTTGCAATTACCTCCTTCTTTCTAAATATCCAGTCCCGATCTTTGACGCTCTTCCTTTTTCCATTCCTGGTCTTGCCTCGTTCTCGTTCGCGACGTCTCTCAAATCTCACTTTGCTATCTTCCTCCTCCTCACCTTCCAAAGCCTTTGGCATCTGTTGCTGTCCACCCCCGCCTCCTACAAACAAGCAAAGGAATACTTTCTTGGCCTTTTTAGAATTTGGATAATCCACGACGATTCCTCCACCAAACCCAGCTTTTTGGGCTGCGGATGTGATCATTTGTATCTGATCATCCGAGGAAGGATAGAACTGGAAAATAGCGCGTGAAGGACTGCGGAGGGCGGAGTGTAGAGTGGTGAAAAAACGATTTAGTCGGTGAGGGGGCGAGGACGTCGCGTGAGACGTTTCAGCATTCAAAAGCCACTGAAGGACAGATATACTATATACACAGTTTAGCGCAGAATTCTTTTGTGTAACCTTGGCACGGACCTGATAGCACCATCGAAGCTCCCTGGTCGAAATCCAAATCCTTGACCTATGTCTTGTAAAAATAAATCCCCTTCAACCTCACGTTCCAATGCGACCTCTATTAGATCGAGTTATTTTCACGACTCTAGATTGGGAATGAATCCGCACCAAGCATACTGGGCGCAATATCAACGCCAGCCCAAATGTACCCTTCTTCATCCAAGATCTCACCTGACAGACCTGACCCGCAACCGATATCGAGAAGATAAGCAGGCTCTTCTGGAGGCAGATTCAAGAGCTCCAAGGCTCTGTAAGTCATGTCTGCTTGGATTTGCTGGTTCCTCGTGCTATCGAGAGGTAGATTAGTGTCGACCATTAACAGAGATACAGTTCATCCACTTTTGGGTATATTTTTTAGCTTCGATGTCCCCATAATACTGTAGATACGCCTCAGTTAGGATGAAATTTTTATAATAAAAAGTGACGGCGTACGAATTCTGGAGGTGCTTGGAGTTCTGGACGTGACATGGTGGACAAATTTTGGCGGTTCTAAATTTGGAAACATTTATGATATTCGTTAACTTCGAATTCGATCAACCTCATATATGATATGGTATTCTGTAATATTCTCCTTTCGCGCCTTTATTTGAAGAGTGCAAGTGCGTAAAATATCCTCTCCGCGTCGAACGCAGCCTTCAGACCCTTTTTATAATCTCAGCCTTCGTCCGACGTCGACTGCAATTTGTTCCAAGCTGGGCTTTGGCTAGGCTAACTTCGAAAATAAATACGACGAATTGTCCGACTGCCTTATCCCACTGGGATCTAACTTAAAAAAATACGACATATCGTATAACGACTCCGGAATGAATTCATTATTTCGTGACTCACGTCAGGCTTTTAAGGCTTTCTGAATTCTGGAATAGGGCTTGACACGAGTCACTACGACACCGCCATCGCACTTACTAGCATTCCCACATTATACGCATCCGTCCTCGTTGTGCTGAACTTCCGACCACGAGGACGGTTTAATTATGGCATACTTCAAACGCTGACTTCGGGTCTAGTTCAACCTATCGCCAAAGGGAATCTGGAAAGCTCGCCGTCTGTGAACTATATCTGGTAATAATCGGTACCCTTTATCCTTTGGGAGAAGGGTACCCTAAAATCGCAGCCGTCATCTGTGAATAAAATAAATTTAGCTTTGCCCAAGGTTTGGAGTCACCTGTGCTGGGCCTAAAGCTCTGTGACGCGGACAAAAGCCCCATTCATTCTCTCGCCAATGAAGGAAGGCTCTATTTCGTGAGGTCTCTCTTAGAGCAGCCTATGATGTTCCACGATCGCACATTTGCAATAATCGAAATCGTTTGCGCTAGGAATATGTCCAATCCAAGTTCCGGGATATATGGGCATACGGCAGTAGCTGGATCTCTAGTCTTGGCTTGAATCTCACTGTGCCTAGAACTCATGAACTACACCTTCGATTCCAAAAAATGTGTGGTGCCAATCAAAACGGTGCACGAGGACAACTCAATGCCAACACCTGGGTCAGGAGCTAAGCCACACTTTCAGACACGAAACGGAAATTTGGTAGCCTAACTTGGCAGAACTCTAAGGCTCCGATCACGGAAGTGCTTGAGAGGATGGACCTAGCCTTTGTCATGGGATGAGAGTATCAAAGCGAATCTATATGTGAGAAGTTCTGTGTAAATTCTTGCAAATAATGCGGCACGTTGGCTTGCACAATGAGATCCCAAAGGCTGCATATGACATCGTATGGGTAAATCTGGGGTTTCTGTATCGTGTTATCCTGCCGCTGCCGCATGTCCATTAACACTTGGAGGACTTATTTCGAGAAAGGGGCTTCGTTTCAACAAATCAACAAGTCCTGACAGACCACACTCCAGGACAATGGTCAGAAACCATGAGGCAGAAATCGGTAATTGGTCGCTTACTATAGATCCAGTATAGATTCAATCGTCTCCCACAGGCACCTCTTCTTCCAAATATTTCACAAGTTTGACCCGTATCTCAGTGCTCTCGTCACCACGAAGAACGTCTGAAATAAAGTCTACTTGCACTTGCATTTGAACCTAACAACACTGAGTTGAGTAAGGTTAAGCACTGCACCAGTGGTCAGGACCCACCATCTCTAAAGCACCGCGTATGACGCCGCATAAAATATTACTAAACCAAAGGCCACCTTCAAGAGCTTCTTCGGGAAGTTCTACGAATTCTGCCAAGGGGTTTTCATCAAGTGTGAGGGTAAATGTCGATCCAGCCACTGCTTGCGTTGCGGAAGTAGCACCATCAGGTTTTGGCGACGGGGGAGGCACAACGCCGTGCGTTATAGTAGGTGTGATATTAAGGAACGCTTTGAACCCAACCTGCGAAAAACGATCATGAAAGTGCAAGTGAGTAAGAGAGGTTCATGGCGATCAAGAAACTGACCTTGGACACCACCTCGCCTACCTCTCGGAAATCGGCGCACCTCCCGAGCCCGCTCTTTGCCAGAAAGTCTTCTATTAGGCGGGTACCGATATTGTAGCCCATCTTCTCGAGTTGCCTGTTGACGTCGACATAATCTTCGTGGTCCTGAATGAGTTGGACGACAAGGGCACCGTAGGTATGAGCGAAGAGTTCGGCGTTCTGGAGTGCTTGAGCAGCGGGAACAGGTATGACACGTTCAATGCTTACAATCTTTTCAGTTCTCCCTTTCCACAGATCCTCGCCGATGTTCTTATATTGCTTGCTCGTAGTTGCCATTATACTTAATCTTGAAAGATCACGACAAACGCGTTATGTCACGGATAACATCATGATGCAGCAATTATACGGAAGAGTAGTACTACGGGAATTATTACGGACAACTGCGACCTGAGCCTCACCAACGGTCCAGCTGGTTGAGTTTCCTCGCCGTCCTGGCGTTGGTTTGCGTGTTTTGTCCTCTGACAGGTAGATGCATAGCATGTCTCTTGCCCACATAACTGCCAATCATGCGGTGGTGTGCAATATTCTCCCGTATCATCCGCCTCAACTCCGACTCTATCCTCAAATCTTTCAAAGAGTCGGAGGCTTCCTTTGGCGCAACGCGAGTGTGTTTGGCCCTTTTGAGCTTCTTCTGTTCCCGAGTGGCCTTCAATGCCGCGAATTCGTTTTGTAGTTCGAGCGTGGACTTGTTTGGTGGCGGTGGGATAAAGTCGGGAGCAGCAAGGGGGTATAGCTGAGGTGTTGTAGAAGTCGATGGAGAAGAAAGGAAGGAGGTAAGTGCAGTGAGTTGGAATTGAGTCAAGTCCTTCATCTTGCACTTGTCATGAATTTGGAGACGTGCACAAAGGCGGTGTGCGGTGTGGTGGCCAATGCCATAGAAGCTAGTGAGGGCAAACTAAAGCTAGGTCAGAACTGCGCCACATTAACGTCGCCAACACTTACTCGAGCGATTTGAGCGTCCTGTAGCTTCACGCCGAGAATGTGGACCATCTTATGACCAAAATTTGAGAGTGTCACTCTTTTGTCACAGACTCCAATTTTGGACTCCGCCACTTTCCTCATTATGTCCACCAACAAAGGCGAAGGTCGGCGAGAAGATGCTCTTGTCAAGCAGCGTACTCAGATGCGCGAAGAATTCGAGCGACAGAAACAGTCTCTTATAAGTGAGACTGAGAAAGCTCGACCCTCTGCAAATCGCTTCGTGGGCCAACATGACTCAATGGAAGACTCTTTAAAACACAGTACCGTCGGTCTTGTTCACCTTGAGGATTTCCAGCAAAGGCGGAAAGAGCTCGAAGAGGCAAAGGCTAGAGAAGCTGCAAAGTCCAATGATCTAAAGTATGTTTATATTCATTCTTATGCATGTCTACCCGGTTTCCGGGTTCACAAGAAGTCAGTATCACTTATAGGATGTGGAGAATCCTTTTAGAGACGACGCAAGAAAACTCAAGAAACGTAAAAAGACTGCCAAAGCCACTTTATCCTTTGCACTAGACGACGAAGAGGATAACGATGGCTCGCAGAAGGTTGAGGGTGATGATTCATCGTCAAAGGAGAAAGAGGACACACCAGAAGGTGGTCCTCCAGCCAAAAGAGGCAAATTTCGCAAGAATCCGAACGTCGACACCTCCTTCCTTCCAGACCGAGAACGTGAGGAGGCAGAGCGAAAAGAACGCGAACGCCTTCGATTAGAATGGCTGGAAAAGCAGGAAACGACAAAGAAGGAGGAGATTGAAGTCGTTTATTCCTATTGGGATGGCAGCGGGCATAGAAAAAGTGTTATTGTGGGTCTTCAGTCTTACCTGCCGTTCGTTTCTTCTGATACGATTGTACCTCACCACAGTGTAAGAAGGGCGATGCTATCAGCACGTTCTTGGAGAAATGCCGACAGCAGTTTCCCGAACTGAGGGGTGTAAGTGTTGATAACCTTATGTACATAAAGGCAAGCCATCACTTATCAGAGTCACTACACCTTTTTGACATTGACAACTAAGGAGGACCTCATTATACCACACGTGTGTCAACAGATATAATTGTTTATTCTTCAGCTTACATTTATTTCAAAGCATTACACCTTCTACGACTTTATTATAAATAAAGCACGAGGAAAATCTGGTCCCTTGTTCAACTTCGATGTTCACGACGACGTGCGTTTACTCGCCGACGCGACGAAGGAGAAAGATGAGTCACATGCTGGCAAGGTTGTGGAGAGGAGCTATTATCAACGAAACAAGCACATTTTCCCTGCTTCGCGATGGGAGGTGAGTCAGTTCGCCCAAACATAGATCTTTACTAAAAATCTTTCTCAACGCAAGGTGTTTGATCCAGAAAAGAACTACGGAAAGTATACCATAGCTTAGATCGTATCTGATTCAATGATCTATTAGTCAAAAATTACATGCAACACTAAATAATGTATGAAAAGATATAGCGGCCTACAGGCGAACTAATAGCGAACAAAGCAAAAAGGATATACCCATACAATAGAAGTGGGGGTACCGCGGATCGAACGCGGGACCTTCAGAAGGCAATGAAGCTTCAGTCTGCTGCTCTCCCAGCTGAGCTATACCCCCATGTTGGGGGAATTCCTGCAAATAAATACATACTCTATAGTCTTCTAGTGAAGGAGCTACTCTTTCGCACGTAGGTTAGCCTCTTCATCTCTATACATTGACCATGTCAGGAGCAGGGCCCCGTGAAAATG
The DNA here is from genome assembly GCA_018220975.1 of Tephrocybe sp. 9980TJB. Lineage (NCBI taxonomy): Eukaryota > Fungi > Basidiomycota > Agaricomycetes > Agaricales > Lyophyllaceae > Tephrocybe > Tephrocybe sp. 9980TJB. Next base: position 594,564 of record JABAJU010000003.1, on the reverse strand, counting down.
TTTTCGCAACCCGTATGGCACTCACAAACACGAAGCTTCGGCTTAAAGGTGCCCAAACTGGGCACTCTCTTCTGGCAAAGAAACGAGATGCATTGACGACACGATTCCGGGCGATTCTGAAGAAGGTTGACGAGGTGCATCCCATTCCCACATTTTCATGCGCCTTCCACTGAACTAATGAAAGTTTAGGCAAAGCGAAAGATGGGCAGGGTGATGCAACTGGCATCGTTCTCGATGGCGGAGGTCACTTACGTTACGGGAGACATCGCGTATCTTGTGCAGGAGCAGGCGAAGCAGGCGACCTTCAGGGTGAAGGCAAAGCAAGAGAATGTATCTGGTGTCGTCCTTCCTGCTTTTGAGGTCGACCGTGTCGCTGGCTCAGGTCAAAAGGCTCATCTTTACCTGCAACTTTGCTGATTGCGGTCATAGATTTTAATCTCACTGGTTTGGGTCGAGGCGGTCAGCAGGTTCTCAAGGCAAAGGAAGTCTATGCCAAAGCCATCGAGACCCTTGTAGAACTTGCGTCTTTGCAAACCGCTTTCACCATCCTTGACGAAGTCATCCGATCAACAAATCGACGAGTCAATGCGATCGAACACATTGTTATCCCCCGTCTCGAAAATACTATCAAGTACATAATGAGTGAACTGGATGAAATGGATCGAGAGGAATTTTTCCGGTCGGTGTCATTTATATTCAAACGTAGATTGGCTAAACCTTTCATGCAGACTTAAGAAGGTACAGGGAAAAAAGAAACGAGATACAGCAGCAAGAGACGCCCAGGCATTAATAGACGAGTCAGCGGGCTCAGACCTTGTAGACGCAGAAGGCGATGCTCCAACTGTAAACTTGCTAAGTAGCAAGGACGAGGATGTTATCTTCTGAAGATTCGTTATATGTCGGTCGCATCGGACTGCTTGATACCTTGTAATAATCTACGATAATAACGACAGACTCTCAAAATTTGAAAATCACTAAGCCAGTTTCATCGTATCAGCATATAGGAGGTCATAACATATCATGTGCTGTCTGCATAGATACATGGTGATGGTGATTTTGAGTGTAATACGATCCGAAAAGAGAAGTGGCACAAGAGGAATTACTAAGGTGGAGGATAAACAAAATGGTCAGCGCAAGAAAAATGATAACTCACGTTCGCCATCTCAACATCACCTGAAGCCTCTTTCTTGGTGTTTTTCCTCTCGAGGATTGCCCGGCTAAAAATCACCTTATGTCAGAGAACACAATGAATAATGTTACAATGAGACGCACCGATCCTTGTCGAGCTTGATGGTTGTGATAACGACGTTGCTGGGGTGGATACCAATGGGAGCGGTAGCACCATTCGACTTGTCGCGGTGCACACGGTCGACGTGGATGACCCATTTCTTGCGGTACACCTGTGTGACCTTTCCCTCACGACCCTTGTACTTGCCCCGGACAATGCGGACCTCATCATCCTTACGAACGGGCAGCGAACGAGCCTAAGAAAGAAAATTTCGTATCCAAGATAGTAATATTTCAGATCGACAAAGGCGTACCGAGTATTTGGCACGGAGGTCCTTCGAGAGGGCAGAGGACATGATTTTCCTCCGAATGGAGGAGGGCGCAGAGAAGTGCGCCTTGCGAGACTTGCGCCGGGAGGATGAGACGTCTAAGGGAAATCGTCAGCATATGCCCACTCGGTATTCCAAGTCCATCCAAAAGCAAAGTTTGCCATCCAACCCAATTCTGATCCAAATTCCATCGCAGAACCGCCAATTGAGAGATATGAACAGTACGAGTGGATCCTGAACGCTACGCACCGGCGTTGAACTTCATTTTGACGGGGTTGCTTGAGGACGGCGGGCACGACGAGGGAACACTTTTGGCGTGACTATCGGTCAATTTCGTTCCCACGGCTGTTCCTCATCAGTCACGTGACAAGTGAACTGCTTGCGCGCTCCTGTAACATTTCCCATCTACTCATCATGTCTACCAACAGAATTCGCTCTACTAAATTAACTTTTAAGGGTGATAAGCCCAAGAAACGAAAGAGGGAAGATGGTCAGCCGGGGTCGTCGAGGAAGAGCCGACGGAAGGAGGATGACGAAGATCCAGAGACCTGGGTGTTACCTGAGAGCGCCAACGAAATCCGTGGACCGACATTCATTATGCACCCTTCTGATCCTTCCCCCATATCCATCAACTTTAACTCTACAACAAATCGCGTTGTGATTCACTCTTTCGATAAAGAGAAGCTCGACCACGACGAGGAGCCCCCAAGCCTCATCTCTCGAACACCGAGCGATGTCGCCCAAGTCTGGGTTACAACCCGTGTAGCTGGTTCTCCGACTGTCAATCTCCGCACCGGGACTGGAGAAGGAAAGTTCTTATCCTGTGATGCTCATGGCCTCGTCTCTGCCGATCGTGATGCTCGAGGTCCACAAGAAGAGTGGACACCCGTTGTCTTGCCTGACGGAATGGTCGCCTTTATGAATATTTATGAGAAGTATCTCAGCGTTGACGAGGTCGCCGGAGGCGCCATGCATCTAAGAGGCGACAGTGACGAAGTGGGATTTAGAGAACGCTTCTGGGTCAAGATACAAAGCAAGTACAAGAAGGAAGCTCATGAGGAAGAGAAGAAAAAACAATTGGCGACGGAAGCTCCAAAGATTAATGAAACTTCATCAAAGTAGGTCGCGTTTTTCTTTCCTTTCTGTCGCTTCTGACTGGCCCTGCCTTTTAAGCCGACTTTATCAGACATGGGGTGCAGGCCGTCTTGTTGTTTCCTCGGAAGACAAGAAAGAGGTGCGTACTTGATTTCCTTCGCACAATTCATCTTCCCTGACATTGTCATTATGTATAGCTCAAGGAAGCTCGTAAGGACGGTCGACTAGCTGAGGCCTTGTTGGATCGTAGGTCAAAACTCAAGAGGTATATTGTTTCGAGTACCACTTTTTATGATCATTGGCTGAAGTCTATCTTCCTTTCCTAGTGATCGCTTCTGTTGAATGTGCAGCTGAACCACGTTACCACATATCCGTTCATATACTACATTTTTTTTGTTGCGACCAGACCACGCCCATGCGACAAGAGCTACGCATTACGTGGGACAACTTTTCCAACGCTTGCTACTAATGATTCATATAAGGATTTTGTTCCTGCAGGTTGTACTTATCATGGTGAAGCCCTTGTTACGATGTTCAAGCTTTTAAGTCTATACGTACCGCATACTTCACCCCCAAGCCCTCGTCGCGGTATTCAAGTCCTAAAAAGTTAATCACCATGCGCCTTTCCTAGAAGAGAGTGGGTTACAAAGACAGATGGTAGCCTTAGTCTAATTTTGCCTTGCACAGTGACACTCTGTTTACCGGCGGTGTAGCTTACTTCATAACGATATTCCAGGAATATGTATTCTATATAACAACTAGTTGGAGTATCAATGAACTAGTACTTCGACTGCTGTTTCCGTCAAAGAAGTAAGGTAAGGAGCAAAAAAAAATGTGTAGGAGAGACGCGAGTCGTGTTCAATGTGATGCCAGTTATATGGAATTCGTCATAGCATAATAGCGGTAAAAGGTGATGACATTTAAAGGTCCTCATCGTCGTCAGGGAGGGGAACTTGCTCAGCCTGAGGACATATGAATAAGCGTTATATCAGAATATAAAGAAAAGGCGTACCTTTGACAACTCCGCTTCATACTGCTGCATCAACTGAGCGTCAACGGCAACCTCAGCAGGGGCAAGGGCAGGTGCGGCGACGAAATCCAAGGCGGGGTTGCTAATCGATGATATTAACGAATATTGAATATTATTGTGATGAATACAGACTTACCCAACAAGCTTCCTCGCCAGCCAAAGGAAGGGCTTCTCGAAGTTGTAGTTGGACTTGGCAGAGATTTCGAAGTACTGGAGATTCTTCTTTCGGTGGAAGGTGACCTGACCAGTCTTGACTTTTCGCTCCTGTAGACGTGCTTTAATGATACATCGTGCGCAACCAGGGGGATCTCCTGACCTTGACATCGACTTTGTTTCCACAGAGAACGATGGGGATGTTTTCACAAACGCGCTCAAGATCGCGATGCCAGTTGGGAACATTTTTGTAGGTGATCCTCGATGTCACGTCGAACATGATGATACCGCACTGGCCCTGGATATAGTAACCATCGCGCAGACCACCGAACTTCTCCTGACCAGCAGTGTCCCAAACATTGAAAACGATGGTGCCAAAGTTGGTGGTGAATGCCAGAGGGTGGACCTCAACACCAAGAGTGGCTATAAAACACGCTTTAGCAGGAGAAATCAGATCGTAAAATGGAAGACCTACCGATATATTTCTTTTCGAATTCACCAGTCAAGTGGCGCTGTGCGATGGAGCGAGATTAGCACGCGATCTTGTCCAAAGGCTATACATCAGGGTCTCACCTTGACGAAGGTAGTCTTTCCTGTGCCACCGTCGCCGACTGTAGAGAAAAGACACAGATCGCAGGCAGGGTGAGAGAGTTGGAAGGGAAAGGAGAGTAAGTTGGTGGCAAACAAAGAAAAAAAGAATCGATGGGAAGAAGAATAAAAGATCGCGTTTAATATGGGCTGTTAAGGGCGAGGTTTGAAAAGAACCCACCGAGGACAAGCTTGAATGTAGGAATAGCCGGGGCAGCCATTACTATTTAGTAGAAGTGAGTGGAGATGAAGGTCAAAGAGAAATCTGAGAAAATCGACTGCACAAGGTTTGGCAGCGTTTGGCTTGGGTAATCCCGGTTCCGGACATTGACTTGATTTTTTATCGATAATCTATACTCTTCTATACTCCTCCGTCTCCAGCAACCTCATTCTAACTATGAACCCTTATGAACAGCCCTGGGTATCCCAGTCATCCTTTAATTTTTTTTCACGTCCCAATAAATGCCCTTTGCTTCCGAACTGATGGTGCCCATTTGGCCGAAGGAGATATGTCATATCGAGTCAGAATCAGGGAATCGACGCAAGGCCCCGTATATTCTCTCAAACGTGCCATTTAAAAACTGGCTAACTGCAGTAGTCAGAAAACGGATACACGGATGGAAAGCCGCAGTGAGTGCCGTTGCCGATGTCTTGCGCACCACACGGAAGATAAATAAAGTACATGCAGTGATCCGATACCGGCGTCAGTCCTTGTTCTTGTAAACTACAAACCCATCTTCTAGCAAATACAAAGGTTGGTCTTTCACATTAAACTCTGCGGAATAGAGAGGTCATTGAGGTGAACTTTTAAATACTAGTAATGTAATGGAAGATGCTGCATATGGGCAAGACAGGATGATGACTGATGAAACTGCCAGGTCCCGGCATCTCGGCATCTGTAACCTCATTCGATCGTGTAACCACGATCGCCAATCCCTCACCTCTTTAAAAATCCGGGCAGCGTTAGATGGAGACATCGCGCTTTCCCTCAGTCCCTGACTCATGTCTTCCTCGACTTCCCCCAGCGGTCCTGGTCATGTCCAGCGAGAGACAAAGCAGGAGCCAGGCGCCTCCTGGAAGGATAATGAAGAACACAACATTCCACACAATCGCTTATCCATCGTATGTATTTTCTTCACACATCTAGGGTATACATTGAATGTCCCCCAGGTGTTTGCAGGCTTAATGCTGACCGTATTTTTGGCAGCTCTGGACCAGGTTTGCCTCCAAATTCGCCACTCAGAAGTCTAGTCTTGACGTCCTGACTTTGATACAGACCATCGTTGCAACTGCCCTGCCGACCATCGTCGCCGAGCTTGGTGGAGGAAACAACTACAGCTGGGTCGGAAGGTGTGTGTTGTAACAAATCTCATACAGTTCAATACTCATGCTTACTGTGCATAAATACAGTGCTTACCTCCTTGCCGCAGCTAGGTAAGGCGGTTAATCATTCCGACCATCCCTGACTCATATTTTAAACAGCTTGTCCCCTTTATACGGCAAACTATCGGATTTGATTGGACGCAAACCTATACTGTATGCAACGATCCTCATATTTCTGGTACTGGCCTTCCAAACATGTTCCGGCAATTTTACTCATGAACGATTAGGTCGGATCTGCCCTTTGTGGTGCTGCGAAGAGCATGGTAAGATTTCCCGCTTCGTTTCTGCCATTTTTCTGATCTTCTCGAATAGACATGGCTCATTGTAGCCAGAGCCGTGCAGGGTATAGGAGGTGGCGGCATCATACAATTGGTACTTTTCGACGCAGATTGATGGCGTGACCCTGCACTTACATCTCATTTCATAGGTTAATATCACAATTAGTGATATTGTACCCTTACAAGAGTGTGTGCCTTTACTTATTGCGTTGACATGTCTGACGATGTGCTTCTTAGGCGTGGGAAGTATGGCGGTTTAATCGGGGCGACGTGGGGCATTGCTAGGTAAGATGGTTGGCTGATCCTCGCCGAGATGTTTCTCATGCTCTTCCAGCGTTGTTGGTCCGCTACTTGGCGGTGTGAGTATGACTAAATGGACGATCGATTTTTGGGCTGAAGTATAATTTTTTAGGTGTTCACTGATCATGTCACTTGGAGATGGTTTGCATGCCCGTTTTCAACTATAAATAAGGCAATACTGACGGAAGGCTTTGATTTCTAGGTGCTTCTTTATCAATCTGTATGTTTCATTTTTCCTAGGAGACCCGGCTTCTCATTCTTCGCGATTAGGCCTACTGGTGGAGCTGCTGCTGCCACATTGTTCTTCTTTTTGAACCTGAACCCTCGTCAGGGAATGACCTTGAAGCAACATGTAGATCAGTTTGACTTCACTGGGCTCGCATTAATTATGGGAGGAGTCGTTTGCTTGCTCCTTGGGTTTAATTTCAGCGAAACCAAGTGTACGTGTTCAATTTTTGCGTCAAGGTAGAAGTATTAACTCTTCTTTGCAGGGGACGACGCGAAAACCATCGCCCTGCTCGTCGTGGGCGTCGTGTTGCTAATTGCTGGTGGCATTAACGAGTTGTTCACGAAACGGTCCCCTATCGTTCCTCCTCGCTTGTTCCAGGCACGTCAATTAAGCTACGTTGTGCATTTTGTGATCCTTATTCCTTATACTTTCAACAGACGAGGACCACCGGGATCATTTTGGTTACTACCTTTTTCCATGCGCTTGCATTCTTCGCTGGTAAGTATTATTCGCGACTAAAACCGAGAGCATTTATTCAAGATGGGACCCTTCAGGCGCATACTATCTCCCGGTTTACTTCCAATCCCTCGGCGCCTCTGCGACTATGGCTGGAGTAGAGTAAGGATCAATTGGGCTTCGTAGCCATTTTTGTTAATTATTATCCACTTTAGGATGTTACCGTTCTCTCTTGGAAGCGCTCTGACCTCGGCCGTGTCTGGAATTATACTTTCCCGCACTGGCCAGTACCGTCCTATCATGTGGATTGGATATGCTGTCTTCGCAATCGGGCTAGGTCTCATGACGATGTTGAACGCTACGTCTGCAGAGTATGTTCTTAATTACACTATACGAGTGCAGCATTCTGACTGCCTTGGGCAGGGCAGAAAAGGTTATTTTCCTTTTGATAACAGCATTGGGTCTAGGCTGCCTATTCCAGGTTCGTTGACTGAGCTGTCACTGTCTCCGATACAGTTAACCCGACTCTTCTTTTCTTCCAGACGCCCTTGATTGGATTGCAGGCTGCCATGCCCATCAAAGACATGGCCACGAGTACTGCGACTTTTGGATTCATCAGGTATTGGATTTTGATGATTAAGAGGAAATTTGGCTAATTACTCTTTGGTGAACAGAACTCTCGGTGGTACCGTTGGAATATCGATAGGAGAAGCTATCTTCACCAGTGTATGTTCTTGAAACGGGTTGCAATTCTTTCAGCTATTCATCCTTCCTCTAGATTGTCGCTAAAAAGATAGCCAAGATCCCCAATGTGACTTTCAACACCTCGCCTGGGGCGCTCACTGAGAGCGTTCGTCAGCTGAAGAATATACCAGTGAGTCATATACAGAATTGGTGACGCTTGGTAAGCGCTCAGACCTGTTAATAGGACCCAACCACCCGCGCTCTGGTGATAAACGCTTATGCAGATTCGATCAGTACAATATGGGTAGTAATGACGCCAATCATCGGCGTCAGTTTTTTAATGAGTATGTCAGCTTGTCCATCTATAACCCGTCCCTAACTCATATTTCCGCAGTTTTGTTTCTGCGCAAATACACCCTTAAGCGCACAATAGTGCGCCAGGGTGACGCAAAGAAGCCTGACATGAGCGCAGATGTTGAAAAAGGCGCCATTCCTGCAGATGCCTCAGAAGCGCCGGCTGAAAAGCCCACAAGTGTTGAAGAGGATGACAACACCGTCAAAGAGAGACGCTCGATTGACAAGGAACCTTTGGATGAAAACGAAGGCGAAAAGACAAGGCCCACTACAAGCTCCACAGCAGTATAAAGTCGAGTTTTATTAATATCAGGATACCCAGGCGTATTTGTACGTGATGGAAAATTCCTAGATTCGTTAGAGGATTCTAAGAATGTATGTGTACATATGTAGTACTCGGAGGATATAATTTTAATGTCATTGTTACGATGGTACTATTTTATCTTTGAAATGTTGAGGTCAGATGGCTGGGGTATTGGCAAGGTCAGTTGACAGGTCTGGACCCATCTGACAGCCACGAAGTATAGAAGGGGTCAAAAATAGTAGGTTTCACCAGTCAAGTGGCTTGATGCGATGATCTCTTGGTTTTTTGGCAAGAGGGTACACTGTTGGCTGTGTGACTGTGAAGATCAGGATCAACAGTCGGCGCTGAGCATGAGTGATATTGAGCGCTAACGGACCAAGTAGCAAATGAAGGAAAAAGGCCCAATGAGACGACAGCTGAGAAAGAAATTGAAAGCAGTGTGGAAGAACAAACCTTGGATGCACGTGTAATGAACTTGTTCACATTGACACCTTGTGACCAAATCTTCTTCCACTCCTCCATGCCCACAAACAATCCTCCCATCCCACAACCAAAAGTCTGCGCATCATGCCAGTCTAGTCTACTAGACCAGTTCTCCTCCTCAGATGGCTCTCTTTGCACCCCCTGCAAGGAGCGTTTTCAGTCTAATCGTGACACCAGGACATACTGTGTCGACCCTTCACACTCTTCTTCTTGCAACCTCACCGACATATTTCATGAAAACAGGCAGATACCCAAACCTCAGTTTTTGAACGAGGGAATGATTGTAGATGCTCCAGCGCCAACCAGCCGATCATGTCATCCTACTCCATGCGTTACGAATTCTTCCTCATACAGCAACCCCAAGCAGCTCACGATTTTAACGATTCCATGTAACACCATCGACAGCATATTTAGCCCCCCTCAAGTCCAGACCCGTACCCAGCCTCAGACAACCTCCCGTCAGATACAGGCCGCCCAATACCCAGATCCTCTCACAGATATCACTCGCCTTCGTGTCAGGTCCAACGGCAGCGATTGTCTTTATCCCGGTGCAACTTTCCGAGGTGTGCAGAAAAGTGGAAGAAATAATTATGATGTCGATGTCACCATTGTGGTATGCATCCTCCTTACATTCAAAGTCCCTTCCAGAACCTAATGGCACTCAGGATGTCAATTTTGCTTCTTCATACTTATGTGGGTACTTGCGAATACGCGGCCTGACAGATGACCATCCCGACCTCACTACTTACTTTGATGCTGAAATTATCGGCACACGATACGGCTTCTTGACACGGAATTGGGGTGCATCAGAATCAGAAGATTTCGTGCATTGGGCTCGTTTCCCAGCTTTTCACAAGATCAAAGACGAGCTCAAGCGACCTCACATGAAACTTGCAGACCGAGACCGTAGCATAGTGTTTATGAGGTGGAAGGAGAGGTTCCTTGTACCCAATCATCGAGTCTCGGAAATCAATGGTGCAAGTTTTGCAGGTAAGTACCACGGAGCCAATTTTTTTTTGCCACACAGCGTCTGATCAGCCTTTTCTCGAGGTTTCTATTATATCTGCGTCGACTTCAACCCTCCACCTCCTCGTCGAAGTGAATCTGCTGATCGGCACCTCCCACTGACCTCGGACGCTTCTGATGTTCATGTGACATCTGCCGACTCGACATCCAAGTCCGAGGTATCTCGTCATTCCCGTCAAGACTCTATGGAAGCCACTGTCCAACGTGCAGCTGAACGGGTTCCTGCTCTGGCTTCCCGAAACCCCCCTGCTGCAAAGATGACTGGCTTCTATTATCACCGAAACTCTGAACCGTGAGTTGTATCTGATTATAAGGCTTGAACCTGACACGAATGCCATGAAGCAGGTATCAACAGTTGACCCTTTTCCATGCCGCCGAGCGTGTGGGCTCAAGCTTCGAGTTGCGCTAAATACTCTATCCATCTAGTAATTTTTGAATCGACTTTGTAAGATCTTAGCCTTGGTCTGTGTGTCCATCACGTTTAGCTAGTAACGACACCCTGGCTTTGGCTTGTAATGGGACTGCTTCTCGAGCAGCTCTAGTTAGTGCCTGTTATTACCCTCCTTGTTGTACTGTGATAGCCCTCCCTACCTATCCTTGTGAAAAAATACACTCTTTCGCCTAAAGTTCTAGATGGGCGCCCAGCGTTGAACGCTATGGAATTTGAAAGTCGTTTGGAAGTGGACTTATATCGCCACCAGAAGAATGTTGCGAAGCTTATGATCATGTGGTTGTGGAAATGTTTCCCCTCATCATCCCATCATGTATCCACAAAAGCAGTAATTGCACCTATTGCAGCCGCCATCTATCTATCCATGTGTTTTTCAGTTAAGAGCTCAAGCCGGTCAAAGGTTGGATAAGGGAATTCACCTTGACTGCCCTCTTGTCCTTGGGACCTTTCTTCATGACTTCTTCAAATGAGCACAAACCTCGAATAGTCATCGTCGGTGCTGGGTATGTTGGAAGTTTCTGGCCTGACCTTTTCTAATGAAACTTTTGATGCTCCAGTCTTGCTGGAATTACGACGGCGATTCAGCTGAAGAAGCAAATTGCATTCGATAACTTCACAGTGGGTATCCACTGTGTGCACGAGACTACGGCGTAAGAGTGCTAATCTGAATTACAAACAAGATTTACGAAAGAGCGGCCGAAATCGGTGGAACATGGAGGGTGCGTAACTTCTTTTTGTCAACAGGATTATGTATTTATGAGAGCGCGTACTTTTGCTTTTGCAGGACAACACATATCCTGTCAGAGCTCCTCCAACTTCATTTAATATGCCGCTCAAATTTTTAATCTAGGGATGTGGTTCTGATGTCCCTGGCCACTGGTACAGTTTATCGACAGACCTTAATCCAAACTGGACAAGCTACTACATCGCTCAGCCTGAGATTCGCGCATATTGGGAAGAGCTCTACTTCAAGTACGACCTGTCATCGCACACAGTGTTAGGCCACAGCGTTGTGTTATCAGAATGGGATTCTGAGGCTCAGCTATATCATATCACCGTGAAGGAGGTGGCAACAGGCAAGATGACAATCACAGATGCAGAGATCATTGTATCTGCCATAGGCGGGTTTATGAGTCCCATGATCCCAAAGGATCTTAATGGCGTAGAGAAATTCCGTGGGGTGACATGGCATTCTGCTCGATGGAGACACGATGTCAATTTGAATGGTAAACGCGTCGCGGTTATTGGAAATGGGTGCTCTGCGTGAGTTGTAGAGATTTACAAACGTTTCCCGCTACTGAGCGCCTCTTCAGCGCGCAATTTGTTCCTAAGATTTCAGAGGATCCGTCGGTGCAAGTGATTAATTTTTGTAGGACGCCACAGTGGTTCATGCCCCGGGTAAGGAACCCATGAATCTATTGTCGATCCTGCCTCATACATCCATAGCTCAATTACAATTATCCCCGATGGATTCAATGGATTTTCAGAAATGTACCTCTCGTAATGCGATGGTACAGAAACATCATCATGGCGCGGGTTTGTCCCTCTCGATTCGTGTGCTTTACAAAATGCATCTAAGGATTGCCTCAGGCTGATATAGGCTTTTTGGGTTTCCGTAAAGAAAACCGTTTTTTGTCGATGCTTCTACGACGTGTGCGTAACTTTGATAGCGTTTTTGGTTCGGAAAAGTCTCATGGAGTCGCAGTTGATGAGTCGTTATATCGAACGAACTGCTCCGAAAGAATTTGTGGAAAGCCTGACACCTATCTATGGTTTGCCAGAATTTCTCCTTCGCTTTATTTCCACTGACCAAGGCAAACAGCTCCTGGTTGTAAGCGAATCATCCTCGATCCCGGCTACCTAGAGTCACTTCATAGGCCCAACGTTTCGCTTTCATGGGAGGAAATCAAGGGTTTCGTTGAGGAGGGAATCGAACTGAAATCAGGAAAGGTCGTTCCTCTGGACGTGATAATCTTTGGCACCGGATTTTCTCTGGTAAGCTTACTTGACCAAAGCTTTTTTTTAAAGGTCTGACGTCTTAGATAGGAGTCTAACGATATGGAAGTCCGCGGTAACAAGAAAATGACTGTTCGCGAGTACTACGCCTCTCAGGGAGGCCCCACAGCATACCTTGGAACCTGCATGCCAGGATTCCCAAATTTCTTCACACTCTTGGGTATGGAACTAGCTACCACTGTGGTCAGGATTACTGAAACGTTTTCAGGGCCAAACGTCGCGTCTGGGCACGCTTCTGTTATCTTCAGCCAAGAGGCACAGGTATGTATTGACATCACACGAATCGGTTATTAGAAACTCAAACTTGCTCAAAGATTGCACTCGCAATCCAACTGGTCAAGCCCATTCTAGAAGGAAAGGCTAAATCATTTGAAGTTACAGAAGGCGCTACGGAGAAATATAACGATTGGCTTGAGAAACGACTTTCGGGCTCTGTTTGGACAGAGTGCAACTCGTATTACCGGGTGGGAGAGCAGAAGAAGATAGTTGCCACGTTTCCAGGACCAGTTTCGCTGTTCTGGTGGATGACATTGCGTCCACAATGGAAGGAGTTTAGCGGGGTTGGTGCTGAAGCATGGGAGAAAGAACAGCGTCGGCAAGTAGTGAAGAAGTGGATTATCATAGGAGGATTGTTAGTGCTGAGTGCTGGGTTGTTGAAAGGAAAGATGTTGGTGGAGGTGGTTAAGCGAATTGTATCGTTGGTAGTTGTTTGAATTGACTGCGCCTTTGCAAGCGGAGTTAACCGAGAGACCTCGTTTTGTCGCTGCAGCCAACTAGCAGGCCGCACCGGCCAAAGTCCTCTCTTTCTCTTCTTCTCTCGTCCTCACACGTCCTCTCCTTTCTCTCTCATGTCCTCTCATCCCCATTCATCATCCACTGCAAACCTCGTCGGCGTTCATTATCGTGTGGGCAAGAAAATCGGCGAGGGCTCCTTTGGTGTCATCTTTGAAGGTAACAGACCAGCTTTTTCCTGCTACAGGCCTTTCATTAACAATAACAGGGACCAATCTTCTCAATTCTCAGACCGTTGCCATTAAATTTGTATGTATTCATTCCAGCACTTCATAGAATACAATTAGACTCTCTTGTAGGAACCTAGAAAGGCCGAGGCACCTCAGCTACGAGATGAATGTCGTTCTTATCGTATTCTGGCTGGATGCAGTCAGTATGATTTTGCAGTCTGCTATTACTCTTTGTTCACCCCTCCCCAGCTGGAATTCCCCAGATATACCATTTTGGTCAAGAAGGCCTTCACAACATCCTCGTAATCGACCTACTCGGCCCGAGCTTGGAGGATCTCTTCGATATGTGTGGCCGCAAGTTCTCTATCAAGACTGTATGCATGGCTGCTAGACAGATGGTAAGCCAATCTTTATTTGAGATTTGTCCTGGTATTCATACACCCCTTCAGCTTTCCCGTGTCCAGACTATTCACGAAAAGAACCTTATCTATCGTGATATCAAGCCAGACAACTTTCTCATAGGTCGTCCTGGGACCAAGGGATCGAACGGTTAGTCACTTTGGTTGTCAATATGGCTTTCAGCACCTCATTCATTGGTTCCTCAGTCGTACATGTTGTTGACTTCGGAATGGCAAAGCAGTACCGTGATCCAAAAACCAAGCAACACATTCCTTACCGAGAGCGAAAGAGTCTTAGTGGAACAGCTCGTTACATGAGCATTAACACTCATTTGGGCAGAGGTATGTTTTTTTTTTTTTTTTTTTTTTTTTTTTCACTTCTGTGTGAAGAAGTTTAATCTCTTCTCAACAGAACAATCCCGAAGAGACGATCTGGAAGCCCTTGGGCACGTCTTCATGTACTTCTTACGCGGGAGCTTACCGTGGCAAGGCCTCAAAGCCGCTACCAATAAACAGAAATATGAGAAGATTGGAGAGAAGAAACAGACTACTCCCATCAAGGAGCTCTGCGAGGGTTTCCCAGGTATGAATATCTTGAGAATTGCGCCATTCACATTTTGATGAAATAACTCAGAGGAATTCGGGATCTACTTGAATTACGTTCGGAAGCTTGGATTTGAAGAGACTCCTGATTATGACTTTTTACGCGAGCTGTTTGCAAAAGTCCTCAAGAGCAGTGGTGACATCGAGGACGGAGTTTTCGATTGGAATTTGCTGAATGGTGAGCACAATTCCACTATGCTGATGGGAACACTAGACTTACGAAAATAAATAGGCGGAAAAGGCTGGGAAGCTTCCGGAGTATGTAGTCTGATGCAATTTGAAGTGATCATTGACACTAAATGTCATCTAGAATGGGTCGAGCCCGATGATTCCGCAGATACAGCCTGCTCTCCAAGACCGGCGCAGAGACAATCGCGAACCCGACCGCCGGCGGTCCCAGGCTGGCAACGTCGTACCTCCTTCCCCTGCTTTGGTTCGACACGGTTCGAAGCGTCGTACCAACCCTCTTACTCCGGGCGGAATATCCACGCCTGTCCAATATACCCCGCACTCCACCACTGCACAACTGAATGTGCCAATCGGAAGCTCTCATCCATATGCCAACCCAGGCACTGGTGGCGCATATGACTATGGTCGAGACGGTGTTGACGATGGGTATGGCGGACAGCAACAGCCCTACGGACGTGCTTCACCTATGGTATCCAGCATTGGTGCCGCCCCTCCTGCTATTAGCAATGTACGTGCACATGGTGGAGAGGTCGGAGTATCACACGGAGATGGGTACAACGGTCAGCAACAATTTGACGAAGCTCAACCGAAATCAAGTTTCCTCAGAATTCTGACATGTCGGTGTTAACGATCTTCTTCGTACATACACACGTATATTTCTCTCACATTGCTTTCTTGATTGACGCACACTTCTACGATGCCTTTACGCCTTTCCATACTTTCTATACCCTTACTTGTCTTTCCTATAATATTTTCTCTTCTTTGGGGTTGTTATCTGCGTTCACATTTAAAATATACCTTGGATGGTGAATTCAACACTATGCATGACACATAATGCGAACTTGAGGGCCTGTACCACACTGGCAGCCATGAGGTTGCTATCAACTCGGAACATACAACCACGAGATATGACCTTCAATGGTTTTTAAAATTTTAATTATAACTATACATCATATTTTACGAGAACAAAGTACACAGATAACGCTCCCTGCAGATCGTCAGAGGCAGCAGAGGGCAAACAAAAATCAAGTCCGTGATAATTTGGGGTGCGAAGTCGCTTCAACGCCGTCGAAAACCAAGCGCTTGCGCTTTAATAAGCCACTCCCTGGAGCCTCTGATGAATCAGTCTCTGGAAGGTTGTCGTCCGGGGCGGAAGCTAAATCCGTCAAAGAAGATGGTGTCGATGATAGAGTCGTCAGTGGAGAATATTCCGGAACTGCACTATCCAGGGTGCCGTCCTCGCAAGGCGCCATTGGTACCTCCAGAAAGGTTTGAGTACGTTGAATTCCTCGAAATGATTGTACATTGATATCACCTGTATATAGACATCGTACCATCCTCCTTGCATGAACTTTGCATTGATGGGTTTACATGTTTGGTATTGCTCAGCAAGGTGCACCCGTTGTTGGGTACTATCAGGTTCGGTACCCCGCCTTTGAGCTTCAAAGAAAGGGTTCCTTCCATCTTGGTAACTCTGGACTGAGTTACGATGATGTCGGTGATATTCTTCATGCGACGAGTCCGAAAGGTATACCAGAAGAGCATCTGCCGCATGAAGCTTTTGCGACGTTAGTATATGCCAAAAACATCTGCTCCGGTGACACTTCTTGCAGGGCAAGAGCCACGAAGGATCGACAACATGACTAAAATCAGGTTTTGTCATAGAAGAACATGTTTTCCTTCTGCTCTAAAATGTTGCGGGTCATAAGTTATTGATCACTTTTTCTGATGTTGTACTTACCAGTGAATCTTTGCGCGATTTTTGTAGGCGACATCCCGCTGCAAAAACACCCATTCGAGATACCCTAAATTTCATATATCAGTTACACCAACGCACGAGCAGGATTATCAACGCCTGACAGTCTTTCACTGAACCTGGGATTTGATTCCGACGGCCCGGATTTAGCCAGCAGATTTGTGACCTCCTCCCGAAAAGCAACAAGGGCTTCAAATGAACGGCACTGCATCGGTTCCATGTTACCACAAGAACAAGCTCTACCATCGATATAACATCCAGGACAAATAATAAAACCATCACCATGTTTGGCTTGTGGGAAAGGGACACAGAGAAGGCATTCAAAGAAGCTTTGAAATATGTCCGCGCCACAAAAATCGCAGGTCAAATCATTGACATCGGAGGAAGTGTTCAAATCTGTAGCGGAGGATGGGTAAAGACAGTGAATTTTACGCCATGGAGGAGGAGATTCTTCCAGAAGAATCCACTCAAATAGTTGGAGGAGTGTTTGAGTCGCCGACGTCAACTTCTTGTCAGCCGTTGTCATGACTCTGTTCGGACGCATAGATCTTGCTAGTTCGTCTCGTTTCTTAGTAAGGGTGAGGTAGATTGTAGACCTGACACGATATATCTCTGGCCGACATACTCTATCAGTGCAAACGTTGAGAACAAATCATGATTAGCCAAATTTGGCAAGAATACCTTCGATAGACGGGCAGCTCATGATAATAAGCAGTTTCGAGTCCTTTCAAAGTCATTCGAGACCAGGACGTTTTGATAGTAAGGCCTCCGTAGTTCACAACTTGATGACAACTTCGCGGCGGGACTAAGACCAAGTCTCCCAACTTCTGCTCAGCAACGAAGACGTCGAATGGGGCGTCGGAAAGCTGTTCTAGGGTCATGACATGGGTCTCATGATCCAGTTCTTGGTTTAACTGTTGGAAATATTTCGAAGCCTCTGGAGCGTCCGCTTCTTTGGTCATGAACCAAAATGACGACCCATTATTCTCCGTATAGCACATGAGGTTTTGTCCAGACGAAGCACAAAGGTCTTTGTGGCATGGGGTGAAAGTATCCCCAATACCCAGATAGCACATCAGAGTTTCAACGTGATAGGACAACTAGATATCACGGATTAGTTATGTTTGCTCTTCCAGAAGAACATGCCTAACCAATAGGTTGTCCACATGGTTCGGTGTGAGAGATGGGGGTACAACTTGAGACTGGTGTAACCATTTATTCCACATCTCTGGACACTCTGCATCCTTGCCATAATTTCGCTCCTGCTCTATGTCGAGGCAAATCGCCATTAACCTCCAAAACACGTAGATTAAAAGATCACACCTTCAAGAGGTGCGAATTCTGGAGCTGCACGACAGTTCTCGATGAACTTGGCTAGAGGTATGCTTTTGTCTGCCCAGTTATGAACGTTCCTGACGTTAATTTCTAGGAGGCATTCAAGCTTTAGTCTATAGAATTCTTCGTCGCCGGTGCGCACCCTTTTGTCCATGCTTTAGCAGCCACGCAGGTTCAAACTCCTTCTTCGGCCACTTTGATTCTTCGTGAAGGCCCTGGATGATGAGTGGAATACCATCGGATTCAAAAGCCTGGATTGCATGGGTTACATCTTTCAGCGAATATCGGGGGACCGGCTTGAAATTTTTGCTGTTCTCGAGGATATTTTTAAGGCTCCAGCCACGGGTGGATATCTGTCGCCTGGACTGCAAACCAGGAATGGGGACTTGATTTGTGACCATGGCTGTAGGATCGCGTCGCCGCCGTGCTAATATTGTAGGAGAGTTGCTGACGTACACAATTCTCACGCAACGCGTCCAATTAAAGCGCTTGATAGTGAACATATACCTGTAGACGTGGTGTCTACATACTTAAGGTATAATTAAAAAAAGAGAAATATAAATACGAAATGCGCCTCATTTCAATGATATAGCTACTATGTTTCGTGTTGATCTCTGCACAGGCTGTATTGGACATGGGCGCCTATCTAATCAACAGAAACACTTCGGAACTGGTGGGAAACCTTGCTTCGCACTGACCTTGATGCCTCCCATGTCAACTCCCGAACTAGATGTCACCTTCTGGGAATTCGTGTCCTGCGAGAAATGTCAATTACCTTTCGCGATCCCTTCAGGCGCAACAGTTCCATTCTGGCTCACTGAATGCGGCCATGTGGTCTGTAATAATCATCTTAGTAGGTCTTTTCACCTGCGCTTTAACTTCGACAATGATGGTCCATGGAGATGCAGACCAGAGTTGTGGTATCTGTAGGGCACCTGGGATACAGCTGGTACCTTTACAACGCGAGGTTTGTTTTCTGCACCGTTGAAATTCCAACATCGATTCCAATTATTTTACCAGATGGACCCGCCAATGTCCCAGTGGTTTCAACCAGTTCCTATTGGTTTAGACTCTGTTGCTCAAGCTGCAAAGGTAAGTGGCTGTCTTTAATTAGTCGAAATTGCCTTATGGAAATTGAATACAGTTTCAATTTGAGAAAATGGCTTTGCAGATACGTTACTTTCGGACTCGCTGCCAGCAGCAGCGAGCACTGATCGAGCGACTCAAATATGAAGTTGAAAAGCTGAATAAGTAGCCTCTATTGTCTGGACGTCCTTTTTTAGCCCTGTCACTGAGGCATCTGCAGGCGTAGTGAGCAAGTCGGGGGCGAAAACGATCGATTTCAGCGTTCAGAAGAAAGTCAATTCCAAAGCGGGCCCAATTTGAACGGTAAACGTCCACGTATCGGAGCGTCTCCGTGAGCGGTCAGTATTGACGTGTTTTTGCAACTACTTATTGCAACTAGCCGTCATCAACTGGTAGCTCATGATCAGGCAATTATCACAACCCCAGGACCTAGCCGACTGACCCTCCCACACAATCAGACAGTGCCAAGTCTTGCATCAGACAACACCAGGAAACATGATTCTTCCACAGGTGATATACAGTCTAGTCTTTCTATTAATCGGCCAGAGACCTCCTCAAAGAAGTAAGTCTGTAAGTTTGGAATTTCGACGCATATACTCAATGCCTTCAGTAAATATGCATACATTCCCTCGCCTACACCTCAATTTTATCGCCCTCAACTCATGCACCCTCAAAACGCTCCTAAAACTTTCAGACGGTCAAGACACAATGAGGTTCAGGAACCAATCCAGGTGCAGCAAACTTTCATGCAAAATCATGATCAGAGTATGCCTCCTCCCCCTGCTCCTCCTCACCCATCTACAAGATTCAAGGTTGGGCGCCCTCCTCAATCGGCACAGGCGGGAAGCAATCAGGCTAATCAATCGTCTACATATTATCATGATCAAGATTTAACTTCTGGCAACCAAGGAAGAATGCTAGAGCTGTTTTCTCGGCCTGGGACAACAAGACTTCCTCAATATGGCCATCCCCATTCTGGCCATGGCCACCAATCTCTCACTGTAAATACAAGCCGTAATTCTCAAGAATCTGCTGGTTTTCCTTCGACTCAGCCATTTTCCGCATCTACTTCGACAGGTCACCAAGTTTCAACTGCGCCGGTGACGCGCAATGGCCATCAACGATTCATCCCGGCTGGTACGAGAGTGCCCTCTCGAGCACAGAAAGCGGTTACACAGCGAGCGCTTTTTTTCGGGGAACAACGCAACGAAGGAAGCATCTAATAGCATTACTACTGATTACACAAGTGCATGCTGCCTGTCAACTTTGTCATGTTATCAGTAAACTTAGCTTTATTCATACAACAGTACTTGTGTTCCTCTCAACTGAATGCTTTGATTTCATTCCTTTATATGTTTTGTCAAGTGATTTCCATGAGAGAAGTCATAGACTGATAGTCTCGTATCACTCATATCAGGTGTGTATTCGGTGATCGTGACGTGTGGAGGCAGTGTGGTAACCAATTCCCAAACCAAGCATTGGCAATCCCGCAGTTGCTCATAACGACTTTGTTTTGTTCCACCATCCAGAACTCACACACTGACGACTGGAACGTCTGCTTACACTGTAATTTACGTATCTAAACTACCTTCACGTCCATGGCCTACCGAGACCCTTACGAACAATCTGGCCACCAACAACACCAGCGTCACTACAGTGAATCTACACCAGAGTTCGACCCATACGCAAGAGAACCACCACATCAGACTTACGACCAGGCTGGCGTCGGACAACCTTATGATCCCTATGGGTACAGTGATGAGCACTACCGCAACAATTATCCACCACCGAACCGCACTCTCTCACAACGCACTGCGGATGGAGCTTTCAGACAAAATGAATCAAAGGACACTTCACTCGAAACGGGAGGATATGGTGAAAAGTAGGTTGCTTTGGATCGTCAAAGAATTTAGGCTAAATCTCAAGTGGAGGACGCCTCGTGCACTGAGGAAGTACCGGACTGAACACCAAGGCGCTTTGTGGACGAAGGTGAGCCATTCACATGTTCTCCTTTCTAATACCGTAACAGTGAGCTTTTAAGGGCGGTCGTGGACGATGCGTCGGGCGCTTCTGCTGTTGCACGTTGATGTCTGCAGCCCTTCTATTCGTTTGCATAGTGCTGGCACTTGCATTGGTGTGTCCTCTCCCCTTTCGCCGGTGATGTTCGGATAATTTTGATACTCATTCAATCAGTGGATACGCCCTCCGAACATCACCATAGGAGGCGTCAACACAATATCTCAGAGTGGGAGCTCAGTCAGTTGAAAGTTCAAACGATAAACTCCTCTGCTCACTCATAACCACGACTAGATCGTGCCGATTAGTAATGGTATTCAAGTGAATCTCGGAGTCAACATATCGTCAGTATTTCTGTTCTGATGTAATTATGTCGTCCATTGAATTAATCACTTCGATACAGCGTTAACAATCCGAATTACTTTGCCGTTAACTTCAAGGACATCAAGGCTCAGGTATACCTGCTTGCTTCTTCAGCGACTTAGAAGGATGAATGTCATTGTTTTAGATCTTCTATCCCATCAACAATACTCAAATCGGAGAAGGCGACGCGACGAACGTGGTGTTCAGCGCTAACAGACTTACTAACTGGACGTTCCCCTTTTCCCTCACCTACATTACGACGGATGATCCTCAAGGGCTCATAATCCAAGATCTGGCGTCAAAATGTGGTGTCACTGGCACGAAGTCAGACCTCACTGTGCAATACAAAATTACTGTAAGTCAATACTCCTGAATGTTTTGAGCAACAAGTTCAACTGGTTTTGGCATAAGCTCGCAGTGAGGATATTGTTCATCACAGTATCTCCGGTCGTCTCCAATTCAATGACCTTTGCATGTCCTCTCGACGCCTCTGAGCTCGAGGTTTGTTTCTCTATCTATCAAATCCATGGCGGATATCTAACAAGTCTCTTTCCAGCCTATCCTGAAAGCTTTTGGTTTTGGAAGATAGTGACCTAAAGTCGCGTACATCATTCTCCATCTATTCTTGCATATATCATTTGGACAATATACACTACATCTGCATGGGATATCCAACGGGATGAATGTTCTCAAAGGCTAACACAGGTCACAGGCCTCAAGATGCCGATGAGTATGAGATTCACGGGTTAATCAATGAGCCATCGGTGCTTCAGATTCTCCACAAGACCAAATTTGCCTGGCTGAGAAATCGTCATAGGCGTTAATCACAATGGCCATATGGGTGGCGCGGAGTACCCACTACTGACATGGGTATTTTTCAGAACCACAGTCTCTTTAAAGTGTCACCAGATGTCCCCACGTGACTGGTACATACTGATGTAAAAACAAATGATTATTTCAGGAACTAAACCCATCTGCAACTCAATTATGATATTGGCGAGACTTTTGGTATTGCTCGGTTAATCTTTTCCCTTCAGTCCCCCATGTCCTCGCCGACACCTGTCCAGTCGTTCATAGGCGGTGTTGGCCTGTCTTTGCCGGTCCATGCTCTTCTGCTTCTTAACGGCAACGTCTTCGGAATCTCTGGCTTCCTTCATCGCGCTGTTCTCGGTAGAAAGGAGTCTGTCTGTGCTGTTCTCGGTCTCGTCTTGGGTGGTTCGTACATAGGTCTTTTGGAAGGCCATGGTCCAGCTCCATTGCAACTTGGTCTTGGCCGCGCTGCGTTAGCAGGCTTTCTTGTCGGACTTGGTTCTAAGGTGAATATATACTCGCCATTCCGTTCGCATCTCACCTTTGGTTGTCTTAGCTTTCAAATGGGTGCACGTCTGGGTAAATGCGCGTTTTTCTTACACCAGCGTTTATTTGACATCACTGTATGCGCAGTCATATGATATGTGGATTGTCGCGCTTCTCTCTTCGGTATGTGTTTCGATCCTGAATGGCAGAATAAATTTTGTTTTTGACGAGTATTTGTATAGGTCACTTGTAGCAACCATCTCCTTCTTCATCACCGGTGTAATTACAGTTCAGCTCTTGCCTAATACATTGCCTGCCGCTGGTCCCTTGGATTGGTCACTGGGTCCTCACGGCACGGCCCTCCTCGCAATTCAAGTGGCTGTATCAGCAATGCTGTGTTCTCTGGTGCAGTCACCACTATTTCCTGTATAATTCCATCTCTCATTACCGACCTACAGGTTACCACAACTCGGTCATCGGACAAGAAAGAGACCCCTCCACGAGAATACCCGTCAAGTTCTCGTCTTCTCGTTTTTCTTGCCACAGGATTTGAATTCGCCCTCGCCCTTCGCTTCTCCAACCTGAGTGAGCCAACACGCGTCTCATCCTTCCTTACCCTCCCCTTCCACGCTTCATTCGACCCATCCCTAGCGTTCCTCGCAGCGGGTGCTCTACCGACTTCCACCTTACTATATCAATTCTTTCGTGGTTCAGAAAAGCCGTTGCTTGGGGGGCAATGGTCTATCCCTAAGGGTGGTCCAATTGACATGAAATTGATCGGGGGTGCGGCATTGTTTGGAGTTGGCTGGGGGTTGGCGGGGATATGTCGTGAGCTCTTTATCCTTTTTTGTGCTGTATGGAGCATCTACTTATCATGCATTTAAGCCGGGCCTGGTCTGGTTAATTTGGGAAGAGCGCTCGCTGGCGGCTCAGGCATAGTTCCAGTCGCAACATGGCTTTCCGGTGTCGTAATCGGTGGGTTGTTTGCATGAGTACTAAACACCAAAAAGCATATACATCTATCCCGATATTCTGCTGCTTCATGTCTATCCCGATCCGGAGGAGAACGGCAATGACATAGTTCTATTCATGTTCTTATCCACTTCTACAATGAGCACTTGTGATTTGGTAAAACCTCAAAGTATGATACAAATCAGGATGATAAAAATTATACAAGGACTTGATAATGAGAGGCTACGTCGAAATAACGGTCGGGGTCGAGGGAAGGCTAGCAGACTTAATGCCCCCAGCACGACTCCTCCCCCACTTGACACCAACGGTCTCTCCATCAATCTCAAGACCATTTGCCCATGCCTGAGCAGCCAACTCTGCAGTAGCACGCTCCTTAAAGTTTATAAATGCACATCTAATATGAAGCTAAGTAGTCAGGCCAATATGAAATGGGGAAAAAAACATACCGTGATTTTGCGACGTGCACAACAGATTTTAATTGGGTGGCTTGAATGGTAGGTAATGCTTGCAGAACACAAGTCCGTATGCTAAGCTCTGTTGAATCAGTGGAGAGGCTGGAGAGGAAGATGGAGGTCTAAGTAAAGGTATCAGCATATTGAAAGATGGCATGTATCGAAACACCTCACAATAGTAGTATCGTCTGGGGGTCTTAATCCCTGGCTATCTGCGTGTGTTGTCAAAATCTTGCGTGCAACGGGATCATTCCGCCCATGGTAGCGATCCTGAATGTTCTGGTGTGCCAGTTCATTATTGGCGGGTTTTTCGTGGCGGTACGGACATTCAGTTCCGCGCGTGCATTCTCCTTTAATGAAAAATGAACAGACTTGCGGCCGGTTGCGCTTGTAGTAGGGATCAGTCCGCGCCAGTTGCTTTAGCATCTCTTTGCCTGCGGAAGACGCACGACCAGAATCCAAGCCAGATTTGTTTCCGTCAAGCTATTGTAGTGTCAGCACGTTACGAAGAATGAAAAACGTCTGACAGAAGACGCACCTTGCCCTCCATATTCTGTGCGTAATACTCCCTATTTATATCGCTTGTGGGCGCCTCGTTCTGCAAGGCGAGAGCAGTATCGCGAACTTGGGTAGGAAGACCGTATTCGAGATCCAGAAGACACGTCTGACAGACGTTCTTGACTTTGGCACAGGTTTGGCATATAACGGTGGTTTTGAAGCGCATTCCATTGCCAGGATTCCATCGAAATACAGTGAAAGGACGAGCGCAGGTACCGCACGAGCGACCGTACTCTTGTTTTGACTAAAAAAATATGTGTTAGTTGAGAGCAAAAGAAGATATCATATACTGACCATTCTGACGAAGGGGTTGGGGCCGAGACCTGGAGTCGGTCGGGTCAGGGAGGAATTGAAGGATACACAAGGAACATACATGTTTCGCAGAGAATAGGAAACTCGCTCTGTTCCCAGCCAGCTTTGTTGATATCGGCTTTTGGAGGCATTTCAGCTTTTGGCGGTCGTGGTTTGCGATCAACCCAGTATGTTCTTGCTGACAAATTCAATTTCTTCCAATGAGCTCTCTACTCATCGCATGGCAGCTTAAGGACAAACGGGTTCTCATCGTTGGTGGTGGAGAAGTTGCTTCACAACGTATCGATTCTATACTTGCAACCGATGCACATATCACTCTTGTGTCTCCCCACAATGGTATTCACCCACGCACCCAACGCGCTATTCACGACTATCCCGATCGCATCACCTACAATGACCGCCTTTTTGCCAGTGAAGAGGAGCTCCAGGACATAGACATGGTCCTCACTGCTCTGGACGACGTTGAACTTTCACGCGAGATCTGCAACATGTGCAGGAGACAGAGAATTCCTGTCAATGCTGCAGACATCCCGGACTCCTGCGACTTTTATTTTGGATCCCAAATACGAGATGGTCCTTTGCAGATAATGATTTCTACGAACGGAAACGGACCAAGAATGGCAAATTTGATCAAAAAGAAGTTGCAGAGTGCATTGACTGGTATCGAAGGGTCAACGATCGCCAGAGTGGGTGAGATCAGGGCACAGCTCAAGCTCAGAGCACCTGGAGTGGGCGGCGAGTTGGGGAAGAAGAGAATGAAGTGGATGACAAACGTGTGCAATACTTGGAGCATGGAGGAGCTTGCCTCCCTGGACGACGCCTTGATCCAGCGACTCCTAGACGATGGCTGGGCGAAAGACAGTGTGCCAACATTTGCAGATATCGCGGGTGCACGTCGTTCCCCGAGATTCAAAGAATTGCCCGTTGTTGCTATTGGCCCTGCGATAGGATTTGCTACAGGCATTATCTGCACTCTGGCAGCATTTTCAATTTATTTTCGACGCAAGTAAACAACCTCCGAAACCCTACATCGTTACCCAGTCAAGTCACTCGCTTTCCCTTCCCCTTTCCGCCTCAATACCGGCCTAGTATCTCTGCCATCATGCCCCCTGATCCCACCCTCGTATACCCGTAGAATCGAGCGAACGGGTTTCGTCTAGTGGAAGGGGTAACCGCGTTATCGTTGTGTCGTGGGCATGGCTATAGTTGGTCAAAGTTCAAGTATCCCGACCTATGCAGAGCGATTACGCGAGTGCACGATTTGCATTAATGTAACCCGTCCCGTAACAGGAATACACAAGCTGGTTCGAGCCTGGCTCCACGGGTACAATCTTGAAGGACGTCCCAAAGAATTGTTTGACATCTCGCAGAAATTGTATCCTATCATATGTTTAGGAACAACCTGGTTACAATTATTGGAAGCATCACATACGTTCGTGGCGTAGGTTCACTCATACGGCATCGTCCAACGTCTTCGCTTCCAAGAACCATCAAAAGCAGGACGAGAACTTGATGTTTTCGATCCACACAACCACCTGAGTTTACTTCAGCCATGAGGGCACGAGCTGCTTCAAGTCCAATGTCTTCTGGGGCAATACCTGGCCTAGATATCGCCTCTGCACAATGAATAGCTGAAGTAGTTGACTCTGCAAGGAGGCTCAGAGCATAACCGGGAGACCTATTTGAGAATGTTTAATATGCGTATGACTTTTGGCAGAGGTCAAGCTCTTACTTTCCACTTTCGTCCCCTTTATAGACGTCGGAATACAGATAAATATCAGGTATATAGCGATTGAGAATGGATCTTGACGACTCGATGAGCCTGTTGGAGAATTGAGGATTGACTCGAACAGCATGTCTGACGAAAGAATATGAATAGATGGAAGAGGGAGGATATAAATGGACTTACGCCACTCCACGTATACGCTTAATCTTGCCAGGTTCCACAAAGTTCAAAGTTTTGACTTGCTTGACGATGGGGCATATGAACTGGACTTCCCCTCCTCCTTCCGGTGGCGCTCCGCGTTTTTTTATCTGGTCCAAATAAGCAAAGCTTGGGTCAAAGGCATGAAGAACTAACCCGCAACTCCAGGTTGTCTGAAATCCCGAAGAGCTGTAGATGCGGTAAAGTCACTGTTCTTAATAAGTCGACCTGTACATCATGAGGTTTTTGCAGCTTGAAAGTTGACAAACAGCGCACTGATAGATCGTTTTCGTCCGTGGTTATGCCTCGCAGTGTCAACTGGAGAGGTGTCTTGCAGAATGGTGCAAGCATGATAATCGGTTCAAGATAGTAGCCAATGGATCGGGATAAGGGACAGTCGTGGGTTAATGGACCGCCCGAAATGATGCCTGGCTTGAGAAGAATCGCAGTACCTGTATATTTGTTTGTAAAAAAGTATCGAAACTGTAAGAGACGCGTACCAGTGACAGATATTTCAATTACAGTGCCATTTGTGACCTTCTCCAGCAAGCGCAGAAAACTGACTTCGAAATCTACCAAACAGCGCTGAATTCATTTCATAAAAACACAAGAACGTGCACAAGCACCTCTGAGACCGGGATTTTTGTCCTCGGTGCGAATTTTGTCGATCTTTACATGTTTTCCGCTGAGTATGGAGAGGACTAGGCGATGCCTAAAGTGCTGGTGGCCGCTAAACTGGAGAACGCTGCTCATGGGTGAATGGAGAATCGAAAAATGTGCTTATGTAAGACAACACGATCGAGGGAGATCGAGTTTTGGATCTAGTAAGTAATGACCCTCATGGCCTCTCACAACACTGACTGGCAAGGCCGCTACTTCCACATCGACCAGGTCCTCAACGTCCATGGTCCTCGTACTGACCCTTCATTTCTCGCAGGCGATGGCGTACGCGCCTCTCGCTCCTTGTTGGCTTCCAACTGACGTGTTTCGCGGCATCTAGGTCAAGGACTTCCTCAGGAATCAGGCAAAGATACTAGTCATCGGTGCTGGTGGGCTAGGGTGTGAAATCCTCGCGAATCTTGCCCTCACTGGCTTCAAGGACATCCATGTCATAGACATGGACACCATCGATATTAGTAATCTCAATCGCCAGTTTCTTTTCAGGTGCTGTCCCATGTCTATCGTTGATATGACATTTATGCTGATAATTACACAAGGCCTAAAGATGTGGGCAAATCGAAGGCTACCGTTGCTGCTGAGTTTATCATGAATCGTGTGCCCGGCGTCAAGGTCACTCCGTAAGCACCAGCCACAGTCTATATATTCCAATCTTTTACATCACATTACAGGTACTTTGGGAAAATTCAGGAAAAGGATGATGACTATTACATGCAATTCAACCTTGTCATCTGTGGTTTGGACTCTGTCGAAGCCCGCCGCTGGATGAACGCCACTCTTGTTAATCTGGTTGATCCTGAGAACCCAGAAAGTTTGAAGCCTCTTATTGATGGAGGTACTGAAGGTACTGATATGCGTCTCTGGTGATTTCTTCTCCATCTAAATTTCTGTATAGGTTTTAAAGGTCAAGCGCGCGTCATCCTGCCCACCATCACGTCGTGTTATGAGTGCTCCCTCGACATGCTCAATAAACCTACTGCTTTCCCTATCTGCACAATTGCCAACACGCCACGGCTCCCTGAACATTGCATAGAATGGGCATCCGTTCTCGAATGGCCCCGCGTACAAGGAGGTCAGTCTTCTGTTTCTTTCCAACTCCAAAGCCTAACAGAAATGCACAACAGACAAAAAGTTAGACACTGATGACCCAGAGCATATAAGTTGGCTTCTTAAAGTTGCTTCGGCTCGTGCAAAGGAGTTTAATATTGAAGGCGTAACCTGGTCATTAACTCAGGGTGTTGTGAAAAATATCATCCCAGCTATCGCCTCAACCAATGCTGTCATTGCAGGTAAATTATCGGTGAAGTTCGATGATGAGATTTCTAACCTTTCAAAAGCTGCTTGTTGTAATGAGGCTTTCAAGATTGCTACCAGTTCCGCTGCTTATCTTAACAACTACTTTATGCTAATTGGCACAGATGGAGTTTACTCTTACACTTTTGAACACGAGAAACGCGATGACTGTCCTGTCTGTGGCGGCGAATCTCTAGAACTTGCTATCAGTCCAGAATTGACCGTTGAACAACTGATCGAACTGTTGGTGGAAAAGCAAGACATGTACGTATACGAACCTCTATCAAGTATTGAGTTACTCATGAATGACCATCTCTTGCAGCCAAATCAAGAAGCCCTCTCTTTCTACATCAACGAAACAAATATATCTGCAGGCACCTCCTCAACTTGAGGAAGCTACTCGTCCCAATCTCACGAAAAAGGTTTCTGAACTTGTGCCAAACGAAGGAGAGGTCACAGTAACTGCGTCAACGCTCCCCTTCAACCTCTCGCTGCGTATCACATACAATTGAGAGCACCCTCGTCCTTCTCTGTCAGTAATCGTCATCTTGTAACAACGCCCCAATGGTGTATGCACGAGCAATAGAATCCAGTCGCATTCCTAGTAATCCTGGACTAATATAATGTACATTGTTTTCATCGATATATTATACATACTCTACCAAAGTCCCCGTCACCAGCACCACCACCCGCTACCACAAGCCACTGCTCGATAAGCGGCCATCCCGCTTCAAAACGTACTGCTAACTCGTCTGTATGATGCTCACCATCCAACAGCGTCAAAAACTCCGCCGGGATAGGCCGCATTCCAAGAGCGCCTGGCTGGGGTGCATTCTGAGTCCAGGACTGTCGCGAATGAAGTCTCGGGTTTGTAGTTGCAAGGCCAGATTTTTGTACAACGGGCGAGGGTGGTGGCGGATTAGCTGGGTTAATTAGGGACTGCCTTCGTGATTCGGGACGACGGGATCCTTGGCTTGGGTCCTGAGATGTTGGGGTAGTGACGCTTTCGTGATAGTGAGCCCACGCTGCACGGGGACTCCCGACTAGAGATGTGGTGGTCTTTTGCAAGTCACTGCGACTACGCAGCTGTTCAAGGACTTTTTCCGCCGCACTCGCCCTCCTGGCGCGATGCGTAGCAGAGATAGGGACTGTCGTAACAGCAGCAGGCGGGTTGAGATTAGTCTCCTTGGGGGTTGAGTGACTGTCATGATTGACTTCTGGGCTACCAGTTTGTCCTGGTCCTGCGGATGACCGGCCACGAAAGTGAGCGGTCGAGGGATTTGGTTCGCCATGTGGTGGGGATGGGGTGTAGGGAAACCGTATAGCACCACCACCAGACAAACTCTCCCCGCGTTGTCTGGCATATGCTGTCTGTAAATGATGATCGTGCGCAGGATTGGGGATTTGAGAGGGATCTGGAAGGAGCAGAATGGGGTAGCGGTGAACTCTGCGCAGGAAACCCTGCATGAGGTGAGCTATGTTGAAGCCCGATAAGAGAAGGTATGTTACCTTGATCACACCAAAACTCGTAAACCTTCGGACATCGATGCCAAGGTTATGTACATTGTGCTCATCCATCCACTCCAAAATAGTCTTTCCTGGTTTCATTCTTGAATACAGACGAAGAAGCTTGGGCCAATCAGGCATAGGATGACCTAGGCATGGATCAACGGGAGGCTGTCAAAAGAAACCAGCTTACAGACCCATTTTGGTCACGTAAGGCCCACATTCATCTCGAACGTGAGCTTCATCCGCAAGCCACTGTATGCTGTTCGAAAGGGTGTACATGTTCGAAAACTGAAAGATGTCTATTGTCATTATCACCTGGTAAAAGCTATATGGCATCAGTGTTGGTAGTTGCAACAAAGAAAGCAGAGCGGGACATACAGGAGATGTGATATAGCTTGACGAGTGAGATGTATATCACAGTCTGCAAGGTACGCTATCCGACTGACGTGATTTGTCCCGTCAATGAATTTGCAAACCTGAAGGTTGACGTTAGATTCGTCGTAGTCCAACAATATCGAAGAAGGTGATTTACTTTAACCATAGTGAGATCCCAATTGTCCTCTACTCTCTTTGTGATATTGATGAGAGCCAAGGGAACCATCCAATCCTTTACTTGAGGGGGGTTTGGGTAGAAGGGAAATATCTTGAGTTCGATTGAATTGAAGCGGTCAATGGCGATAGACGTTTCTGAGTATGAGTTCAAGTCCTCATAGAGCTGCTCAAGGATAGCAGGCATCGCGGCAGAGAGGTCTGGGTTATACAGAAACCCGGATTCTTTCTGTTGTTACCATCAACGGAAAGCCATAGAAAAGCAGATACACCATACCTCGCATGAAGAAAGGACGCGACTGACTTTCCGAACTATTGGTTCATAACAGCTGAGGTCCGCAGAACGGTCGAACACAAAACACAGATTATATCGAAAGTAATTGCGTTCGTAATTTCCTCGTAGTTCGACTGGAAAGCCTATTACACGGTGGTTCTTGGTTGAGCAAGTGACTAGACGGCCACAGAGCTGACTGGGTGGAATAACATATTTCGAGACATCGTCAAAATGAAAGAGAACCCGACCAGAGGAAATGGGTCGCGTAGGTTGGTCACGGTAGTAATCAGTCGGAGAGGTTGGAGTAGTGAGGCTCTCTGGAACAGCAATGAGGCCTTCCGGGACCTGATACACAATCTTTGGGCCCTGCTGGATATCGAAGACAGAGTAGAAGACTGACTGGATGCGGGGCAGGAATGAGTCTGACATGGAGGCCCGTCGCGAGTCGACGCGACGACCAAACAATCCACACTTACGCCCACACCAGGTAGGTACTTATGGCAGTTCTATTGCCTGGATTCCAATTTCTTCCACTCCCACTTGCGCAGCTATCTCTTGCAGCTGTTCTGAAATGCGGCCAGTCTTTTCGCTGGACTATGGTACCTCTGGTGGACGACACAGAATATCGTCTTTGTCTCCGTGATCGTGTCGTCTGTCTTCGTCAGTCGCCGACCACTTTATACTACCGCGCCGTATACCCCGACCCTCAGCCGTCAGCAACACAACTAGCTCTACGAGATGCTGAGACTTTAGTCTGGCTTAAAGATTATTTCCAACTTGACGTTGACCTTGCCGCACTGTACGACGAATGGTCCGCACGCGATCCCGTCTTTGCACGTATGCAATTGAGATTCCAAGGAATTAGAGTTCTCAGACAGGATCCTTGGGAGAATCTCATCTCGTACGCTTCTTACTAACATCTCTCAATTCAGCTACTAAAACCCCCGTGTAACAGGTTCATTTGCTCTTCAAATAATAATATTTCACGTATAACGAAAATGATCCATGCTCTCTGCAAACAATATTCGCCTTCACTGCTGTCATTCCCTGAAGAAGATTCCAGCTATCATACATTTCCCTCTCCATCTGCTCTTGCACACCCTAGTGTTTCTGCGACGCTCCGATCTCTAGGATTCGGTTACCGTGCTGATTTCATTCAGCGCACGGCGAAAATGCTCGTCGACGCTCACAGCAGTGCTTCATCCTCTCATGACAAACTTGAAGCTTCAGAGAAATGGTTAATGGGCTTGAGAGACATCGCTACCAATGAAGCAAGGGAGGAACTTCTAAAATTTGTTGGTGTAGGGAGGAAAGTTGCAGACTGCGTTCTGCTGATGAGCTTGGACAAGGTACGTTATTGTGAATGACTCACAAGTGTGATTTCTAAAAAAAATGTGGCTGCAGAAAGAAGTGGTGCCCGTTGACACACATGTCCACCAGATTGCTATGAAATATTATGGGTTAAAGGGATCAAACTCCACGGGCAAAAAAACCAACATGACCCCGAAGCTTTATGATGATATCAATGCTAAACTTTTCGGGGTATGGGGTGAATATGCAGGATGGGCGCATTCGGTGAGTGACATGCTTCATTGATGTTCTTCGCACTCATTGTCTTGTCCTAGGTCCTATTTACTGCAGACCTAAAGTCTTTTGCGTCTTATGGGCTTCCTACATCGACACTGACTGCTTTGCCGCAGTTGGAAACAGTGCACAAAGCATTATCAAGTGTGCTTCCAACACCTCCAATGACTCCGTCTCCTTATTTGAGTACTAAACGAGGCCATGATACCATTTTGGAGACTCCAGTTGACACGCCATGTGAACCACAGGACGATTCGTCATCTTTAATAGAACGAGTCAAACGTCGGCGTCGTGTTAAGAGCTAGGAGCTGACTACTATGTATGATGTAGTTTACCTTTATACTTCCTTTTGTTGCCATTTCTTTCAGTACAGAACCCAAATGAATATCAGTGTCATTCAAGTAATACATCTAGGCGTACAATTCCAAAGAATACAGTTACAGTTAATGCAATGAAGATGTCTACTTTTTTCTTCCCTTCCTTCCCATAGGAGGGGCGGGAGCTTTCTTCTTCACGAGGGACATAGTTGGTGCGCACACGGAACAATACCATTTCTCTGGTGTTGGCTGTTTCAGGCCTACACAAGATAGATGGAACTGGAAGACAGCGTCAGTCTATGGAAGTCACAGAATGATTGGAAATACAAACCCATTCGAAAGGACAGCCTCCTTCGTTGTCGCAAGCAATCATCTAGACGAATATCAGCCTCTATACAGACGGTAAGAACTCGAAAACAACATACATCACCGTAGCTCTGCTTCTGACAGAAACAGTATAGTCCCTCGTCGTCACCATCGTCACCCTCACCTTCAGCATCATCATCGCCTTCGTCAATCTCAGTATCTTGACGAGTGATACTCGTACGGGCGAGGCGTGATGTAGCACGCTGAGATGTAGCAGCGGGCGCTGTTGTTGTGGGAGATGCAGAACGTTTATTGGGAGATGCGGAGCTCAGTTTGACGGAGGATGCGGCCAAACGACGTTCTATACATATCAAAGTCAGGGTCATACGGGAGATATATAGAACACAACAACATACTCTTCGGGGCAGGCCCAGTGGACGCGGAAGCTGCTAAAGAACTTGCACCGGAGAGTGAAGGTTGCCTGAGATCAGGAAGGGTGGGAGTTGAAGTGAGAGCATTCCGTAAACTATCGCCGACTTGTGTGGCGGTATTCTTATCAGACAACCCAGGTAGTGCTAGTGCTTGCAGAGAAGATCCAAGAGAGGAGGCATAGTCCACAGTCTCGCCTTGTAGTATTCTAACTTTGGTCAAGTCCGAATCCAACCGAGCTCGTGTGCGAGTTATGAGGTCGATGAGGGATTGGGCAATAGCAATCTTCTCTGTTGAGAGCTGGTCTATCTCTGCATATGCTGCCTCTATCTTTGCTGGCAGAGCTGTAGATTTCGGCGAAGGAGCGCGAGAAGATGGAGAGGAGGGAACGGAGGTGGAGGCGCGAATGGAATGCCGGATATATTTAGCCGCGTCTTTGTCGATTTCCTGCTGAAGTTCTTATTCGTACATAAGCAACGTATTTGAAAAAACTGCTTGAACAACGTACCTTGCGCTCTGGTTTCCTTTGCCCTGATCTCTAGAAGAAGGTGGTTGACTTCATTGGGGAGATTGTCGAGGCCTGGAAAAGTTGTTAGACGTGAACGAAAGGCGAGTAATGATGGACTCACTGTAAATAAATTCAGAGGCAATATTTGCGGCTTCTTCAAGGTTCTGCACAGAGCCGTTCATGGTAAACAGGGGAAGTGGCTGCTTGACATGGTTCACGACGAGCTGACTCAATATTATTTGTTTGTATTTGAAACGGAAGCTTCATATTGAATCAAACATGACGCGTTGACGCACTAATGTATTGACCACTTTAGCTATAAACTGCAAAAATGGCCAATTCTGTTTCACCCACTCGTTCTAATGTCCTCTGTATTCTACTACGACCCTATCTACGATATCCTCGATGAGAATCTTGGTTTTCATCAGGGACACCCAAGCAACTTGAATCATCAGATCCAGCGGCGTGCACCAGAAAACCAAGTGGTCCACCGTCCTTTAAAGCCTCGGTACGTCACAACGTTAACCAACGAATGTGTACCTACCTTCTCTCTACAGTATGGACTTGCACGAGAACTCTGAAACCAACACTGTCACTGCGACATTTGAACTTCCAGGCATGAAGAAGGAAGATGTGACAATTGATGTCCACAATGGCCGCCTTATCGTCAGTGGTGAAACCAAAACATCATCAGAATATGACGAACATGGCTATGCCATTCGCGAGCGCAAGTTTGGCAAATTCTCTCGTGCTCTACAGCTCCCGCAGGGTGTCCAGGTAATTTTTCACGTCATTGGTCGTTGATTCCATTGACCAGATTTCAGGATGACGAGATTAGGGCGAAGATGGACAATGGGGTTCTTGTCGTAAGTTTCCCCAAAAACAGCCCTGAATTGACCCCAAAGAAGATTACCATCTCGTAATTCGAGCAAGTAGTTGAACGTGGCCTGTA
Source organism: Tephrocybe sp. 9980TJB (assembly GCA_018220975.1). NCBI lineage: Eukaryota > Fungi > Basidiomycota > Agaricomycetes > Agaricales > Lyophyllaceae > Tephrocybe > Tephrocybe sp. 9980TJB. The sequence continues at coordinate 559,557 of JABAJU010000003.1, read as the reverse complement.
TGATCATTAGTTTTGTTATTTAATCATGTCTCCAGAGTGTGTAAAGTCGCAAGTCGCGATCCATCAGTCGCACAAATAGCAATCAACAAGTGGAATTCGTAATTGGGACTATCGTTCAACGCGTCCTCGACCACCATCTCCCTCTCTAAACATGTCGTCTTCACAACAGAAGGAACGCGCAGTAGACGACGCCGTCCAAAGTTCTCCGGCCTTGGAACACGAGGAGGATGACCAATCGACATCGTCTGATCACGATGTTCCCTCTCCTTCGACTTCAATCCACGCGTCAAAGAAAAAGAAAAAGAAATCGAAAGCTTCAAAAATCCTGAATGCCCTCCGTGGGGGTTCAGAAGTTCCTCAAGGACTTGTCGACCATGTTCTGGACAAGGTCAAGGCCGAAGGTGCGGTGGAATCTTCAGATGCCACCGAAGAAAACGTCCGGGAAGCGCTCGACAAACTTAAAATCATGGATATGGTCAAGGGAAAGGCCGGGATTGGTGGGATCAACATGAAGGACATGGGTGAACACAAGGTGATCCTTTTGGTATCCCCACGCAATCTATATCTCATCGTCCATCAAGTTTTGGGACACTCAACCTGTACCGCAACTTGGTGAGCTTGATTGACTTGGTCAGTCCATTAGTACTCAGACCTGTGATGCAGGTGAAGGGCCACCTATCGATGATGGTTATATTGAACCTTCGAAACCTCGGGAAGAAGTTCGCCAGGATCCTTATCCTTTACCGAAAGATTTTGAGTGGTCAACGCTCGACTTGGATGACCCGCATCAGGTGGAGATAGATATCTTTATAATCAGCCCTCCACTGACGTTCTTTTCAGAACAAGGAAGTGTATGATCTGCTGTCCTTGAATTACGTCGAGGATGACCAAGCCGCGTTCCGGTTCCAATACAGCGCGGAATTCCTCCAATGGTTCGTCAAGGGCAACTTTTCATCGATATTTTCAAATTAACGGGTCACGAAGGGCACTGAAACCTCCTGGATATTTCAAAGAATGGCATGTGGGAGTGCGCGTATCGTCCAATAAAAAACTTGTGGCATTTATCTCTGGCGTTCCGATGAGGTTGCGTGTTCGGGAACAGTGAGTCTCTTGAAAGCGTTTCGTGCAGGTTCTGACTAAAGTGGACTTTCCACCAGCCAATTCTCCGTTGCTGAAATCAATTATCTTTGTGTTCATAAGAAACTTCGTTCGAAACGTTTAGCACCTGTCCTGATCAAGGAAGTTACGCGACGAGTTCATCTAGAAGGCATATTTCAGGCAATTTACACTGCTGGTGTCGTCGTCCCCACGCCTGTTTCTGTATGCCGGTATGGTTGCCCAATCACTTACCCTACATTGCACTGAGCTACTTTTTCACAGATACTATCATCGTCTCTTGAACATTCCGAAGCTCATTGACGTTCGATTTGCCTACGTCCCCCGTAGCATGACCCTTGCACGAATGATTCGTGTCAACAAGCTGCCAAGCACCTTCGCTGTGGCTGGGCTTCGCGAAATGGAAGATCGCGACGTGGCGCAAGTCGCTGACCTTTTTACGCGGTTCATGGCGCGATTCCAGATGATCCCTACCTTCAGCAATGATGAAATCAAGCATCAATTCATGAGTGGAAAAGGAACAGGTGCTGTAGGCGACGGCGGACAAGGGAGAAGGGCAGGCCAGGTGACGTGGACTTACGTTGTAGAGGTGAATTCCCATTCTGTTTTATTTAGAACAGTATCGCTCAGCAAATCAATTGTAGGACCCAACTACACACAAAATCACCGACTTTTTCTCGTTCTATTCATTACCCTCTACGGTCATCCACAGCACCAAGTATCCTGTATTGGAGGCTGCATACTTATTTTATTACGCCACAGAAACAGCTTTCATAGATGGCGCGGAAGAGAATGGGATCCTCAAGAAACGCCTAGAAAGTGTAATCGGAGATGCGCTCGTCGTCGCTGATCAAGCCGGCTTTGACGTATTCAACGCTTTGACACTTATGGACAATGTTCCCATCCTCCAGGATCTCAAGGTGTGTTTATTTCTAGAACGCGTGTTGCACATCCAACCTGTCTCTGTCCTTTCAGTTCGGCGTTGGAGATGGTATTTTGAACTTCTACTTGTATAATTGGAGAACTGCACCGCTAGCGGGCATGGAATCTGCAGGACAGGTCCCTGCAGGAAAGGGGGTCGGTGTAGTCATGCTTTAGTGTAAAAAGGTCAATAATATGAGACTCTAGGCTTTCTTGTCATAAATCCACCATAAAAACTACATTGGAATGATTCCGAAGTGTTCAAATAAGTAATATACAAGATGAACGGAACACTTCAATCACTATCTATCATGATCACGTCGTCGTCGTCGTCCACTCCCCAATCAGGCGATGGGCTTCTCTCCTTTTCCTTTTCCTTCAACTTCTGGTTGCGTTGCGGCAGCCTTGGAATTCGCGCACCACCTGCTCCAACTGGGCCAAGTTCCCGAGGTATGTGTCTCGCACCCAGGGTCTGACCAGCCCCAGTCCAAGAGTGGGATGAATCTTGAGTAGACGCATTTTCTTTCTCCTTACCCTTAGATGAGGAAGCCGTCGAAGACTCAATATTGCGACCGTTAAGAGTATTCCCAGAGCCCGAAAAGGTTGATGTCTCCTATGGTAACTGGTCAATACTGGTTACACTCACTTTGATGAGAATCCACTAACAGAAGGCTCGGGAGAGTCAGTGACAGTCGTAGGAGGCACATAGGGTGCAGTATTGAATCCAAAGAACAGCTGCCCAAGAGGCAAGTTGAGGGCTGCGGGCACTTTCTGGTCAGACTCAAAGGTGCTGTTGGAAACAATACGATGTTGGCTGGGAACGAAAAATGAATGCGTGGCGTAGTGTAACCAGGAAAAGAACTAACTCTGTCCGTATAATCTTGCTGCCCTCTGCCACCTGCTCTGCTTTACGATGGCTGATACCTTTGCCCTTAGTCTTCCTTCCACCGAGCGTCTCCCCCTTACCCTTGAAACTCTCCCATGCATCACCGTCTTTACTAACCGTTGTAGGCCCAGCGGTCGCCCCAGTAAACCCACCACTTAATGAAGATCCAGGCCGTGACGAACCAGGGGAAGATGAATCGAGATCTATTTTGAGTTTTGACGCCATAGTCGCGGGCGGTGCTGGTTTTGGCCGCTCAGGCTCAACGTACCCCACAGGGGCCGCGAAGTCAACTTCTAAATCGGTATCAAGAACACTGATTCCCTCGCCACCAGGAGTCGCCTCCATCACGAGGATACCGAATATAATTGAATTATAGCATATCTCGATAATGTCGCCTTGAGTGAGACATGAAAAGTTCCGCAGGGCTTGTTCAAGACTATCTGTGTAATTAGCTCAAGGAATTTATATAAAGTTATAATCTTACACAGCTTTGTGGTCTGAAATCTCTAGAAAATGGACGGATTGAGCTTGAAGCTTTACAAGCTTGCCCTTGGGTAGCTCAGTACTTGTGATCCTAATGGGGTCGCCTTCATTCAAACGTAAAGTCTTCATCATCCAATAGGGAAGGTGAACACAACCCTCTTCAGCGATGAATTCGAGAACACCGGCATGAGTAGATGCGGCAGGATTGCTTGGGTTCCGTAACCGAAACATCCACGGAGATTCCAGGTCCAGGTTTGTTAAATTTGCAAGAGCGGATGGGGGCATGATTACTACGGGGAGATCAGATTGAAGAATAAAGATCGAAGACGTAACGACGCGTACTCTTTCCACCGTACGAAACATTTTCTCGTTCCTTTCCTGGCAACATTGCCATACTGTAAGCCTTGAGATATTCATCATATGATCTCGCAGGGTTCCTTCCCTGGCGATGTCCGAATCCACCAGGAAAGCCCCTGTGGCAATGTTAGTATACAAGGGAGAACAAAGAGGAGGGCACTTGCCCAAGCTGATCGAGAATGCCCCCTGGCGCGTGTGGATTTCCAAACTGTCAAGAACGATGTCAGCGACGTTGCCGACGATGTTGGACAAGGACTACGCACAAAGTCCATTTTAATTGTGAAGGTTGGAGAGTAGTACGCAAGCTAGAGTCACGCCGTGACATCGCATTATTATCGACGCGTCGATTAAATAATCAAGTCTTCCATCGTCGTCGCCCATGTCCACAAATCCCACTCAAAGCCAACAGGGCGTCACAAAGACCCTCTCTGGCGCAAATGCCGCCTTTAATGACAAGGTAAATATTGATTATACGCTCGTCAATCCTCTTTTTACGAGGGATCTACCAGGGCAAACCCATGGAGCTCCGTCTGTCCAACATGGTAGCAGCCAAGGGTGCGTTCTCTCATTCACGTCGCGCATGTTAACTTTTTAAAACACTTTATTTGCTCTAGCGATCAGCAATGCTGTCCGAACGTCCTTAGGGCCCAGAGGAATGGACAAGATGGCAAGTAATCTATGATCTGCATTTCTCAACTAGCTCTTATTTTTTTCATAGATCCAAACGTCCAAGGGCGAGGTCATAATTACTAACGATGGTGCGACGATTCTTAAAAGCATACAGGCTCTTCACCCTGCTGCAAAGATGGCAAGATTTTTACTCAGTTCACTTGCCTCAACTAATACCTGTTTCAGCTCGTCGATTTGTCTGCTGCACAAGATATCGAAGCAGGTGATGGAACAACTTCCGTTGTAGTTCTTGCAGGAAGTCTGTTGGGTGCTGCCGAAAAGAACCTTCAACAAGGAATCCACCCTACGATCATTGCGGAAGCTTTTCTCAAGGCATCCGTGAGGGCTGTTGAAATTCTGACAGAAATGTCAATACCAGTAGATTTAAGCGATAATGCAAGCCTCTTGCGCGCAGCAAGCACGTCTTTGAATTCCAAGGTTGGGCTCGTCACAAGTGACATGACCTTTATTAATCCTATTTTTCGTAGATCGTTTCTCAATATTCATCGACATTGGCACCCATTGCAGTCGCTGCAGTTACCCGCCTCGTTACTCCTACCTCGTCAAATGTCGATCTTCGGGATATTCGCATCGTCAAAAAAGTTGGAGGAACAATCGAGGATACAGAGCTTATCGACGGGGTTGTTTTGAAGCAGAACGTCGTTACAACTGCTGGTGGCCCTACACGCATGGAGAAAGCCAAAATTGCAATAATCCAGTTCCAACTCAGCGCACCCAAACCGGATGTATGTTTTTAAGTCCTTTCCATTTCCATTGATTCTGACCGATTTTTAGATGGATAACACGGTGGTGATCAATGACTACCGCCAAATGGACAAGGTCATCAAAGAGGGCCGCCAATATCTGCTCAATATCTGCAAGAAAATTAAAAAGGCTAATTGCAATGTCCTTCTCATCCAAAAATCTATCCTTCGCGATGCTGTCGACGAAACCGCCCTCAATTTCCTCAAGCGCCTCAATATCCTCGTCGTCAAGGATGTCGAGCGTGATGAAATCGATTTCCTTTCGAAGAGCTTCGGATGCAAACCTATTGCTGATATCGATGCATTTACAGAGGACAAGCTGGGTTATGCAGACCTGGTGGAGGAGGATAGCCGATCAGGGCCAAAGGTGGTTAGAATCACCGGCGTCAAGAACCGAGGGCGGACCGTAAGCATCCTCGCCATGGGCAGTAACAATCTGGTGGTCGAGGAATGTGAACGCAGTCTTCACGATGCACTTTGCGTTGTACGATGCCTCGTTAAGAAGCGGTACTGCTTTTTGAGCTATCGAAATACACATAGCTGATTTACTCATTTTATTTAGTGCACTGATCGGGGGAGGTGGTGCACCAGAGATTCATGTATCCCGCCTTCTATCCCAATATGCCCAATCACTAAAGGGCATGGAAGCCTATTGTTTCCAAGCCTATGCCGATGCTCTTGAGGTTATCCCCGTAACTCTCGCTGAAAATGCAGGTCTCAATCCAATTGCCATTGTCACCGAGCTCCGGAACCGACACGCTCTCGGCGAGAGGACAGCTGGGATTAACGTTCGCAGAGTGGGTACCTTTTATACAGTTGTTCAGGGAATGTCTGCTGACTATCTCTTCAGGGTTTGATATCAAACATCCTAGAGGAAGAAGTCGTACAGCCCTTACTTGTTTCAACGAGCGCAATCGAACTCGCTACAGAGACTGTATGCCTGCTCTTGAAGATAGACGACTACGTACAGGCTCGGTAGATCACCAATTTAATGTACTCACAAGATACATAAAAATACGCCATGCGCTTAGGAAATATGTCAATGGTGCTAAGAGACATGGATGGTACATTAGCTGGACGCAGTTGCAAGATGAGTGACGTGTGATGCATGTGATGCTTTATACCGAGGGGGTGATGCTACATTGGTAGTTAATACTTATGATTGTCTAATTTACGGTTGAGTATGCGCGCGAAAGCTAGCAAAATGAACAAGGTAGTTGTAGGACGAATCGATGATGTCGTTACCGCCGCTCCGAGTGAGGTAGATTGTCTATATAGTGGCCGACCATGTCAAAGAGAGTCCAAAGTAACCCATGGGTAGTGATGCTCCGTAGGGCACTGACACCAAGGCCTCGATATATGCGTGTTAAACCCGCCAGCAAAGGCTTTGGAGCGTTGGGGTCAGGACCTATTAGAAAACTTTTGATTAGCGTGAATGCAATGCGCTTATGTTGATCGGACTGACCTCGTATGAGTCGGTGAAGGGTCTCAAAGACTCCGCGATATTTCTCGCCCGCAAGTGCCCGCTGCTGCACCTTTGTTTTTACACTACATAATTGCAATAAGATGGAAAGTCAGGTCAAGGCTCAAATCGGAACTTACACATCGAGGGGATATATGAGAGCCCAAGACGTAACCTGAGGAAACCTGTGAGGTGGTGGGATGCAAAAAAAAAAAAGCAACATAGTTTACCCCAGCCAAAGAACCACAAAAGAAGGGAATTAAGTTCTGATGCATTGGCAGCCATGGCGGTGTTTGACCTTGTTCTCCATTTCTTTTCCGCCCAAGTAGATGTCGCATACCATCATATTCAAGGAAATAGAGCGCGGTCCCTGCCGTGTCTCGGACTATGTCGCGATACCTTATAAGAATACCAAACGCAGAGCAAGATGCGTACTCACGTAAATGCAGATGAAAACCAGTATAGAGTCCTGCTAATCCATTGGTCCTAAATACGTCCCTCACAGCTTCCAGTGTTCCGGGTGGCTTCACTAAGTGCACTCCCTTGGTAGCGGCAATGGAGTACTCCAGCTGCCTGCGGATCTTGCGGCAAGTGTGAGATAGAAAAAGGATGACCGTTGATTGGGCTAACCTTGACAAGTTCAAATGCTAGAGGACTGGATTAGCAGGTATTGTGCAGATAAGTGCAAGAACGCACGACAGCTGGTAAAAGTGATTAAGGCCCCAGACATTGCACCGCCGGCACCTCCAGTAAGAGAGACATCGATTATGCTGTCACGACAGAGAATATTGTGTTCGCGGAAGTATTCCTTTGTGCTAGTGTATATTGTGAAGCTTGCCGCACCTGAGAGCAAAAATGGGTCACAAATGTTGTTTTCTTCTCCTTGAAAAGCTTTTTAACACGTACGAACAAATGAAATTGTCATGAGGGGTATCCAAAGTCCACGATAAAATCCCATAATGCCCTCTTCACGATACACAAGACCAGCCAATCTCGGGATGGTTATGGGTGTCTTCGTCGTTTGAAGTCGGGACTTCAGAGAGTCCAGCTGTTAAAAATGGCCATTGAATGCTGATTTATGGATGGAGAATTTTATGGACTGACTGGATAACCAGCGAAGGTGGAGATGTAACTGGCCGAGAGGGCACATACGACAGCCCTATTGCCTACATACGACTTCACTGAGGTGATTCGGGTGAAATTAAGGAAGAAAAACATACGCCGAAGAGCATCGTGAAGAGCAGCCGGGTCATAGAGGGGATTAGATGTGCTGTAGGATCGTGTCAGTGAGACAAGCAGAAGTCTGAATAGAATTTCTCCACATTTTTCCATCCATAGAGCTCGGTTACTGGGCTGGCAGACAGACCAGCTTCGTGCGGATGCACGACGAGGCGGCGGTTACAGGCGAGCTGGAGGGAGAAAAGGACGCAGAATTAAGTCAGGAATTGTCGATGATAGCGGACACCGTCAAGACCGAAACGCGCGCACGTCACTTGACCTCAACCACATTGAAATTCCATTTCTTAATATTATCACACTTCCCCCACTAAAATCTTTCATTTAATACATCACATAGCTTTACATACCTGATCCTGCTTCAAGGGACCGAGGTGACTCATCCCTTGCGGGTTTGCTTCTTACCACCATGTTGCCGCCACTCTTGGGCGACGGTCATGGACGCTACAAGGTCCATTTTATTGGCAACAGTGGTAATATTCACCTCTCTGAGACCTGACTTACTGCTCATCCGTGTCAAGGGACAGGAAAGGTATTGTAAATAAAATCTTTCGTGATAAACAAAAGCCAATTCAAAGAAAGTCTACCACTGCAATTGAAATTGCCCGCATTCTTGGGGTTCCCTACATCTCACTCGACTCCCTGTTCTGGAAGCCAGGTTGGGCGGTTACTCCAGCGGACGAGTTCACAGCCAACATACGTGCTGCCATGGCCCAAAGTGACAAAGGTTGGGTTGTCGACGGAAACTACCAAAACAGTGGTGCGACTTTCGTCACTGAAGAATGTACAGACGTCATTTGTAGGGTTTTCAAGTCTGATCCTTATCATTTGCCTCTCATTATTACCCCAGGGATGGACCCTCCTTTGATCCTCTACTTTCCTCGCATTTTCATCCGCACCATGGCCCGGTTGTTTGGGCAACGCCCGCCCTGTAGCCCTGGTTGCGGAGAGAGTGTGAGAGAAGTTTTCTTTTCGAGTGATAGCATTCTCTGGTGGGCCCTTTCACACCATTGGCCAGCTCGAACCAGAGGTCAAACAATGATGCTGGAAATGGGCATAACTAGTGACGAAAATGCTGCAGGTCGGAAGATGAGGAGGCTTGGAGGCTGGGGTAAAGAACGTCAGGGCTGGTTGGAGAGTGTCGCTGAAATGTGCCGTGCCAAATGAGACATTGGTTGCAGCACTCAAGCCTTTTTGTATATCAGATAGCGTTGATAATACGAGATGCTTTTGAGCGGCCCGCCGCTGCAACCCATCAAGGGCTTTTTTTTTGGACTAGGAGTACTACTAGCAGTCGTGTAGAGGTCGTGAAAGTATCGTAAAGGTCGTCTATGGTTGATCATGAGTAGCTAATGGCTATACGCTGGAGGGCGAGGGTAATTTTGGTCAATAGTAAGAACCGGGAACGGAGGTACTCGATTTTGATTTTCAACGGATGCACTTGGCCCTGGTAGATCATTCACCAACTCTCCCAGGTTGGAACTTGGCGTTTGGATGAGAGGTGAGGCCCGTGGCGTAGTTGCCTCGGTGATCGTGGACAGGGTGTTCGGTTGATATCGATTGGGAGAGCGCATATACCGTTCCGCTATCTGTGCAGTTGTACCTTGCCAGTCATCGTCTGATTGTCTTGTGACTGGTGTCGCGCTTGCGTACGGATGGTTCATTGGCATTGCTTGAGGCAGCGGGGCCATTGCACCAGGTATGGGACCATAGCCCCTTGCTGGTTCCCATGCGCTATCATGTGGCTGCTGGCCAACGCCTGTGTAGGCATACTCGCCAGTTACAGGTCGTCCTGCCATAGCGGGCATTCTGGGAGGGGAACCAGCATAGGGCTTACCTGGCACTGTCCACCTCTCAGTTGTGGGCTTCCTCCGTCTTCGGTAAAGGAGCCAAAGACCAGATACAATCAATAATACAGCCAGTGCACCGAGTACGCTGCCTAAAGTGATAGGTAAAATATGTCGTGACGAGGGCGCTGATGAATTTGTCGATGTGTTAATCGAGCCAGGAGCGGTGACTGAACGGGAAGAACTGGTGGAACTGATTGTCTGGGTTCCACCGGAGGACGTAGAAGTCGTGGAACTTGCAGAAGTAGTGGTTGTAACGTCCTGAGGATCAACGACGGTATAGCTGAACAAGACGATTAATGTCCATAAGACATTCACGAGGCTTTTTATATACCGTGTGATCACTCACATGAGGGCGTCAACGACAGCATATGTTTGACCTGTGCCGATGGAAATAACCAAGGTGTGTTGCGTGTTGTTGAGCGGCCCTGAGCCCCATACTACTGCAGATTGCACAGTTTCTGAGCCTTGCCCCACATTGGTACTACTATGATCTTGTAGATCAAGGAGAATGCTCGGCCCCGAGTCTAGTGACACGGCTGTATTAACAATGTAGGGCCAAAGGGGGGACATAAAGTATACAGCAACACCTGGAGATACCGAAGATGAGTATTATACAAAGAAAGATTAAAAAAAAAAAGGTAGACCAGTAAACGTGAATGTAGCTGTTGCCGTTGGGTCCTGCGTTAGCATATGAGCGCTACCATAATCCAAGGAGCTGTTTGCGGAAAGGGTCCAGCTGGACCTTGGGTTGTACGCAATTGAAGAGTCCTGGTCATCAATTGTAATGTTATGAAGACAAAGAACAAGATGAAGATACGGGGCAACAGCGAAGAGGATGCTACGAGAGCGCATGACCAAGGCAAAGAGCAAAGCCTAGAGACGCCCAACTTCCAAGTCGCGCGTCTTGCTGGTCGCCATCATTCACATTCAGAAGCGAGTAACAACGTAAATGACGAGATTCCTAATATAGTAATTAAACATAACCGAACATGCCTCTCGGGTATCTTGCATTCCAGCCTGTCCTTATATACACGAACGACTACAATTTTGCACAGAGAATGTTCGCGTTGGAGCGACTGCACTGGTCTCGTCCTGAACGGCAAGGATTCGGCTAAATCTTTGTCCTGGACGTTTGGCAACTGACATCACAAGGTCAGTCGTTCTTGAGTCCTTTTAGAAGCCACCCATCCGCTTTTTCGCCACCTTCTTTTTAGCCATTGGACGTCCTCCGTGTACCCCAGGTAAAATTTGCGTGCTCATCATCATCAACTCCTGCGACTGCGAATGCAACTGGGACTGCGATGATTGCGCATCCGCAAGAGGCACCTGACTGCCAAATGTAAGTGGTGGCACCCTTCCGAAATCGGGCTGCGACTGTACTACCACTCTACGGCCAAGTTCCGGTGGTCGTACAGGGAGCGCTGACGCTGCAACAATCGTAGGTGGACGTTGTACTGTTTGTGTTCCAAACTCTTTGGTGTCATCTTTTACTTGTGTGGAGCTGAATTTTTGAGTGGGTTGTGGTATGGAGGCACTTCCATCGTAGTGGTCCACAAATACGTAGTCCTCCGGATTGGCCCCGATTTGCCACTCTTTTAGCAATGAACGAGCACCCATTGATCCCAAATCACCCGAATCTTCTTCGCCATTGGTTTGGTAATGACTCTTGAGTTTTGGACGAAGATATCCAAAATCTACCACAGGGGGTTCTTCGGCTAAAGAAAGGGTTTTGGTCAAATCCTCAAGAGCGAAACCCTCCTCCGATGCACGCAGAAGTGACTGGGAAGAAAAAACATCCGTAGATAGTGCAAGGTCAAGTACTAATTGTTCGCGGGCTTCTTTCTCGTATCTCATGGAATGTGCGGAGCGCTCGGAATTCTCAAGAAGATCATACAGCTTGAATGCCTCTGCGCCACTTTGTACGTCGGTTGGAATTGTCGGGTCAAGGCGCTGAAGGACACCGGTGATATCTTTGTGCCATCCTGCGTCTTTCACAAGTGACGTGGGAGATAGGCGACCTTGTACTAATGCACGATATCCTCGAGTAGATTGTATGACGCTTTCGGTCAAAAAGTCGGCTCTATAAGTCTGTGCTGGTTCATCCCCAGCTCGCAAGAGTGCATCATATCTAGCCAGGAATGCAATTTAGCGGTAATCCAATCACGTCGTAAATGTAAAAATTTACGTTGTCAAAATATAATCCACTGGAGGCTCGAGTCCCTGCCAGAAAGCGGGAAGGTTTTCAAGCAAGTTGTACACAGAATCTGCGTTTTCCTCTTCTCTTTCCTCCCGATCCTGCTCATGGAGACGGAATATCTCTATATCATAGGATGAGAAAAGATAAGGTGATGAATTAAGGATACATACTGTCGTATGTTGAAGACAAGTCAACCTCTGTAAACTCCTGACTGGCGCCGGGAGGCTCAGAGGTGCGGATAGGTTCTTTTTCTAGCTCTTTTAGCTCCGGTGACCATGACGTGTCGAAAGTCAAAACATTTTCGTCCGACATGCTCAAATCAACTTTGTGTAGGCTCCCTTGCCCAGTGAGCTGGATAAGGCTAAAAGCATCCGTCCCCTCGTTGAGAGGATGTTTGAAAATAGTTCCGCCGACGTAAGTCGTATTTGCATTATTCGCCGATAAAAAACAACCAGGTGGTCCATTGGCGTGGATAAGTTGCCCTTCTGAACGAGAAACGTCGTAAAAAGTGACCATCGCGTTGGCGCGAGAAGTCAGTAACGTTATAGCTGAAACGATTCCTTAGCAGATGCGAGATAAGGTATTGTTAGAGCCTACCAGGTGAAAACGGGCTAGTATGAATCTCAAGGTAACGGTCAAATTGTCGACCATGTTTAAAGCCCAGAAGGGGCCTTCGCGGAAAACGGGAGTCGATCCAAAGAATTTCACGAGTAGAGCATAGTTTGATAGTATGGTCCGTCTGCTGGTCTTCCACAGATGTCAAAATGTCCGTCCCCGTCAACGTAAGAAGTTCTATAGAATCATCATTCTACGGACTCTTTAGTATCGTGCCGTATAGTCAGAAGAGAATACAGACCCTAATGTCAATCTGTCTAAGAGAATCTTTAGAAGCTAGTAGGTAGTTTGCGTCATGTCGACTACGAGCCAGACGCCAGAAAGAGTCGTTATAGTATTGTTCGTCTTTGGGAGCATCATGGACAAGATCTCTGTACAATGAATTATAGGATGCATTTACACTATACACATAGAAGGACTTACACGCATTTATTTCCATCCCCGATATTACATTGGTAGACGGAACCAAAATCAGTCACTCCCAATGCAGAAAATGGCAACGTTGAAAGAGTGGTGTCAACCAAAGCACGTCCACCTGTATCAACGTGTGAGATAACAACGACCTCCTCAAGATATGGTGTAGTTTTGGAAGTATTGACTTCTAGCAGCGACATCTGTCCAAATGTACGAACTGCCATATATGCCGCTGAAGTTTTAGCAAATGGCATTTAGAATGCAAAAGGTAACTGAAGCAAGTGAAAGAACCTACTGTGCATTCCCGGAAGAGAGGCAGCTATCTGTTGTATGGGAGTGTCAAACGTCCGCGTTGGATGGACAGAAGGCTTAAAGACAATGCTATCATCTAAAGCACGAAAAGGCGAGAGATCTGCGCAACAGCAAAGTCAGAATAGAAAGTCTCGAGGTAGGGCTACAAACACACTCAAATCCCGATTCAACTCGCCCATTGGAAAAGCCAAAAACGCCGAATCATACGCCACAACAGGCTTTAATAGGTTCCCAATGTACGGATTAAATGCATCCAGCTGTTCAGTGACCTTGGCATCCAGAGAGAGTTGTTCACGAATGAGCTCAGCCGGGATGTCAATATCTGGAAAATAGGTGCGAAGAAAGTTTGCCTAAGCATCTGATCAGCCCTGCTACGTTGCAAATATCAAAACTTGGCTTACTCCACGCTCTGCACTATCAAGGATGCTGGTTTTAACGGGAGTATCAAGCGGGGGACGCGTCGCAGGGAAGATGATGGTAGATTTTCCAGGAGAAAGTTTTCTAGCTGTATTTCTCAAGGTTAGGGATGCAAGAAACAGTCCAAAGAACATTGAACCTTGGCTATTGCTGTTGAGGAGAGAACACCATTCCAGACGACCGTCTTTCTGCACCAAAGTAATTGCATTTGGTCCGCCTGCATCTACCTGTGGGTACCCTCGAGTAACTGATTTCTGCTGCGCCCCCGGGGCACGTTTTCTTTGAGAACTCGCGGAAGGAAGAGTGCGGTCATCGACTGGCCAGGCATCCATTCCATTTGGGTTAATCGAGGAGAGCCAGAAATTTGAAGTCCGCCAATTTTCTTCCGCAACTACACCGTCACGCCAAACAAATTCAGTGGCCACTGAACATGCTACAGGTCAGGCTGTGGGCTCTTCGGCGCACACCGCTGCCCGCATGCGGTGCCAGGTATCTCCATACAACAGGAGTTGCAAATGCGACCCCAGTTGCGGGCTCATCTACTGCCAAAGCCCCTGCACCTACTACATCGTCGAAATGGTCACCAAACTCAATACGGACGGGCTTGATTGCGCGTAAAAGAGGCATGGCTGTACTTTGGAACGACCAGGGCGTGCGCGTCCCGGTGACTGTGCTTCAGGTGCGTGTCCTGTTGTCTTCAGCTGAAGGCCTTGGCATTGAATGTGTCTATAGCTGGAAAACTGCCAAGTGACTGCGAATATCCGAACCGTGAGGCGGGACCATTCAGTCTATCATGCCGTACAAGTTGCAGCATCCGACAGGCCTGCAAAGACGGCAACCCGCCAAATGTTGGGGCATTTCAAGAAAGCTAACGTTCCACCCAAGCGGATTGTTAGGGAATTCCCTGTCACACCTGATGCGCTTGTACCAGTGGGTAAGCTAGCTTTTGCTAGTTAAATTTAACAAAGCTAAGGCGTCTTTTCAAGGCACTACATTGTCTGCCGTGCACTTTGTTCCCGGCCAATATGTAGATGTGGTCGCTAACTCGTAAGCTCCATTTATAGAGAACAATGATTGTAGTTTTTCTCACTATATTGCAGCATCGGTAAAGGTTTCCAGGGTGGCATGAAGCGTTGGGGCTTCCATGGTCTGGCGGCTAGTCATGGTGTCTCCGTTTCACACCGTTCCTCTGGATCTGCCGGAAACTGTCAAGTGCGCTTTTTCTCATGTGTTTGTTAACCTTACACCGATTGCTGTTGTCCTGCAGGACCCGGGACGTATCTGGCCAGGTAAAAAGATGGCTGGGCATATGGGCAACAAACGCATCACAGTGCAAAACCTTGCCGTTGTGCGCGTTGACTCTGCTCTGGATCTCATCTTCGTGCGAGGCAATGTCCCTGGCGTCGACGATGCACAAGTGCTGATTCGTGATGCGAAAAAGTTAACTGCACTGGGTGCGCACAACCAGGCGAAGGGGTTGTACGAAAAGGTTCTTCCAAAGGGAGTGGACGATCTGCCATTCCCCGCAGGGACTACTGAGCTTGCCAAGACGCTCCCAAATGTTATCGAGGCGCCTGCATACCGGAGGAGCCCATTTACGCCGCTAGAATAGATATAATTATAATAATTGCAACTTGTTATGAGCCATGACCGAGTAAATGAGCTACTGCATACTCTTCGTGGCGAGCACTTCCGTCGCACCCAGAATCAGCGCAAATCACGTACACACCTCTCTGTCAACGTCCAGCGCAACGTTCCCACCCTTCCCATCATCGACCTCGATGATGAGCACCTACCAAACACAAGGCCCTATAAGAACACCCCCGGCCCAGAGGCACCAAAGAGCTGGACATTGACCAGGCCAGCAGAGGATAATCCCACCTGGCGTGCACGCGCCCTCTCCCTCCTTCTCCCCGCCTCGCCTTCCGTACCCACTCTGGCCAACATCTGCCTCCGCATCCTAATCGCTCTCCCCACCCACGAATTCCTCCGTGACGTTGTTCCTTGGCTAGACCCCCATCTGCGACGAGATCTCATCCGCCAGGCGGCCGTCCAATCGCCTCTACCAGACGCAAAGCTTTGGCCGCTGTGTCAGCCAGACGGGCATGCGGATACGGAACTCATCGTCGTCGGCACGCACGCTACACTGCCAGAAAACTATTTCATTCGATCCTCAAGTAACATCGACGAGCCTGATGGTGCCGTTGACTGGGATGCTGAAAAGCTAGATGTAGAGCCTTCAAACACCCTTGTGCTCATGTCCATGCGACTAGCCACCTCCACATTACTCAGTCTCCCACCGACCATTACGCGCATGGCTTTGCTCAACATCTCTTCACCACAACCAATAAATCGACTCCCCAGAACATGTCCCATGCTCGTCATCCTTGATCTCTCATATAACTCATGGCTTTCCACGCAGGAGGACTCGGACAGGATTTTCGAGAGGGTAGAATGGGATCGTTGGAACAGCCTGCGTGTATTGGGATTGCGCGAGTGTGCCGTATCTAGTGCAGTGCTTGAAAAGATAAATAAAAGACGTTGGGATGATGTACAGATTGTACAGTAACGCCATTGTACAGTGGCTGTGCAACATTTCACAATGTTCAAATTTGATTTTGAGCTCGACGACGCCGATGTCGACGATGAGCTTTCCTCACAGCTGGCCAACGCACACTTGGAACCCCAAGAACATTCCACCCCTGTTTCTCTCCATATCAAACAGGAGCCCTTCGCCGAAATTTCAATCACTACACTTGTGAGGTTTTCCACGACTAATAGTCTTTTTCTTAATCTAACAAGCAAGTAGCTAGATCGACTTCCAAATGTTCTTTCTTACTCCCCTATTCCCATCCCTGTGCTCGATTCTGACGCCACAACTGCGGACAAGCCGATCATCACGCTCTCCCGAAGAGATCTTTTCGACGCACGATTTCAGCTTATCGCGCAAAGTAGCGCTGATGACACTAACGAAGACTCTTCCATTCACACCCATCCTGGTGCCTTGGATTTCATTGGGGCTCCTTCTGATCTCGTACCAGGTGTCTACGAAGGGGGGCTCAAAACATGGGAATGCAGCGTCGACCTTGCTGGTTATGTAGCAGGTCTTAAAAATACTTTTAGTGCCAGGGGAAAGCGCATGCTAGAGGTAAGCTATGACTGTTACCTATTTCACTTCCTACTAAATCCCCTGTGACTAGATTGGTTGTGGAACAGCCGTGCCCTCTATGTGCATCCTTCGTGAACTCTTCTCTAGCCCACCACCAGAAGATGTGGATACGACAGAAATCCATCTCCAGGACTACAACGTCTCTGTGATCGAACTCGTTTCCATTCCAAATATCCTCCTTACTTGGTGTATGTCTGTTCTCTCGGGCCATTCTTCTAGCCATCTGATCTCGTGTCCACAATACACTAGACATTTCCCCAGCTGCTGCCTCCTTCCGCGAGTCCCAGCCTCCTCCAGAAGTAGATGATGAAACAGAAACCACCACCCTGTCTCTTAACGGTCCAGGCGATCTGTTCATCAACCCCGCACTTAAAGAAGCCTTTTTGGACTCTTTAAGAGCATACAAAATCTCTTTGCGCTTCTTCTTGGGGTCTTGGCAGTCGTTCCCCGCCGAGCCCTACGATATCGTTCTAACGAGCGAGACGATTTACAGGAGTGAGAGTCTCGCCTCATTGCTTAAGCTTCTCAAGGGTGCTGCAGCACAAAAAGATCGCGAGCATCTATGCCTCGTCGCAGCAAAAGTACTTTACTTTGGCGTAGGCGGGGGTGTTGGTGAGTTTGTGGGACGAGTAAAAGAGGAAGGAGGAGTGGTAGATAATGTTTGGGAGGTGGCCGCTGGTGTGGGCCGTCGTATCATGTCTGTCCGGTGGAAGTAATTATCAGTTTATTACTGGATCTATAAGACTCGATAATACTATGGGCGGTTTAAATGATTCGCTTCTACTCCTCGTGTCGTGGTATTTGGAAATATGAGTTATATTTCTATGCTGGGACGATCTTCCATACTCGAAGTGTTCCATCGTCACCAGTAGTTGCCAGGAGATCGGTATAACCTTCGCGCGGACACCACACCACAGTATTTACGTCGTACACATCGTGTGCGGCCTCGATTCGCGCGATCAGCTTATGTTTAGGGGACGCAATACCCTTGCTTTCAGGTTCCTGCACAACCAGATAAGTCGAGTACGGAAACAACAAGATAGGCAGGAAAACGCACTGAGAGTTCCCAGACCTGGATAGTGCCATCACTGCCGGTACTTGCAAGCCAACCAAGGCCACCTGAGCCAGCACCCCAAGACACAGAGTATACTGGACGCTCATGTCCGGCAAGCACAAGGACGCTCTCCCACTTTGCCTCGTCAACGCGCTGCCAGATACGCACGGTGCGGTCGTCCGACGCGGACGCGAGATACGCGCCATTCGGGGAGAAGGCAAGGGACCAGACAGTAGATGTGTGTCCTTGGAGCGTAGTGAAGCAGAACCAGTCATCAGATGGGTCGTCGATGTACAGTTTTATGGTATCATCGTAAGAGGCGGATGCTAAGATCTGCACGGAAGGTTAGCGAGTCATGGGAAGTCAGTAAAAATAAGGACCTCTTCAGAAGGATGCCATGCGACACATTTAACATCCTGAGAGTGGTCCATGAGGACGGCCATGCATTCAAAATCGGAATCTGGGTGCACTAAAGGGGACAACTGTTCAGCAGGATGAAGTATAGACAAGTCCAAAGACGGACCCTCCCAGACCCAAACGGTCTTGTCACGGCTACAACTTGCGAGCAAGGTGCCTGTGCTCGAGTATGCGACGCTCTTGCACTCTGTCTCGTGGCCCTCCAACTGGCTCACACACTCCCACTCTCCTGCGACATTCTCTTCGTCACCATGTTCCTGCTCCCACACCCCAATGTTGGAATCAAAAGATGCGGTTGCAAGAGTCTTTCCTGACGGGGCCCATGCGACAGCACGGACGGACTTTGTATGGCCAGTGTTGAGGGAGGTGATGTAGGTAAAATTGAGGTCAGAGGAGTATGCATAGAGGCGAACAGACTTGTCTGAGGAGCAAGAGGCAATAATTGAACGCGTCGGGTTCCACGCTAGATGCCAAGCACGGTCTGAATGGCCAGCGAGGACTGCGATGGACTGGAACTTGTGAGAGGACATGGGAGAGATAAAAGATAAGATGCACTGATCATCATCTTATCGCCATCAAAAAAAGTTTAATGACTCGGTCCTAATTTAAATAATGAATGACTTGTAATCTATAGTACTATTCCACACTACAATGCCCATCCACGGTCTACCCATTTCCTCAGTTCCTATAAATCCCCCTCACTTTGACATAGAGCGTGCAATTCGCCCAAATATTCTTGCACTTCATCCTTATCGCTGTGCCCGTGATGACTACCAGGATGGTATCCTCCTTGATGCCAACGAGAACGCCCTTGGTCATTCCATCGTCGCTGAGGTAACCAATGAGAATGATCACCTCTCTCTCCCGCTGCATCGATACCCTGATCCCTCCCACGCCGACATCAAAGCCCGTATCGCTACCTTGCGTGGTCTACCAGGACCAAGTAACGTCTTCCTTGGCGTAGGTTCCGACGAGGTTATCGATCTCCTCCAGCGTGTATGTGTCGCGCCAGGAAAGGAGAGCATCCTGATCACGCCCCCAACGTACGGCATGTACAGCGTATGTGCCCAGGTCAATGATCTGAACGTCGTCAAGGTGCCGTTGGAACTCACAGCAACTGAAGGTGAGGGAGGAGAGAAAGGTAGATTTAGTCTAAGAGTTGACGAGGTTCGAATTTTACGTTGTTGTCATTGTGGCGCAGATAATTAATCTTTGCCTTTGATAGGTGAAAAAAGCCATTGATGCGGACCCCTCCATCCGTCTTATCTTCCTATGCTCGCCAGGAAACCCAACAGGCACCCTACTCTCTCTCTCATCCATCCGCGCCATCCTAGAATACCCCGCCTTCACGGGCATTATCGTCGTAGATGAAGCTTACATAGATTTCGCAGGTGCACAGGAACACAGTGCCGCCTCTCTCATTTCTGAATTTGCCAACCTTGTCGTCATGCAGACTCTCTCAAAAGGCTTTGGTCTTGCTGCAATCCGGTACGTTTTTAAATTTCGATCGCGAAAGCCCAAGTCTAACCGTTCCGTAGACTCGGCATCGCCCTCGCCCAACCGCCTCTTATCCAAGTACTTACCAACACAAAGGCACCATACAACATTTCCACTCCAACGGCTGCCCTTGCCCATTCTGCCCTTTCCCCTGCCTCTCTTACTCTCACACAATCCAAAGTTCAGACTCTCTTAGCCCAACGGACTGCCCTCCTCGCCGCTCTCGCAGATCCCGAACTCAAAGCCCTTGGCGTCGGCCCCGCGATTGGTGGAAACGACGCCAACTTTGTGCTTGTACCAATATTTGGTAGTCAGAACAAAGAGGACAACGAGCGTGCGTCAAAGGCATATAAAATGATGGCAGAAGATAAGGGTGTCGTCGTGAGATATCGTGGAAGCGAGATGGGATGCGAGGGAGCATTGAGGATCACAGTAGGCAGTGAAGAGGAGAATAAGGAGGCAATAGCACGGTTGAAGGATGTGCTGAAGTTGGTGTAGAAGTTATACCAGGCTTGGAGAGCGAGGACTTCGACTAGACATAAGTACCCAGTAGAAGAGGATTTTGACAGACAGGGGCCCACTATAAAAATCCCAGTGTGTTTACTTTCCGAGAGCGACACCGGGTGATAACAAAGGCAAGTGTACAGATATATAGCTACACACGAGAGCGAGTGGTGATAATTATACAATAAGTCATCCAAGGGCGTCATGTCATACTTTGTGATCAAGGAAAAGGCCAAGATCGAATATAGGGACGGTCTGCGAAGACATAGTTATATGACAACCGAGTCATAAACTAGGGGTGCGAGCTTACCTCAGTCTCCTTTGTCGGTGATGGTGGTGATGCAGGAGGAAGGATGGCGCCACTGCGAGGCCTAACGTCCAACTTGTTTGCGAAATGCCACAAAGTTGCGGTATATCGCACGATGAGTTCCAAGGACGATGCAGAGGCTATACCTCCTCGTTCTGACATGCAAGGTGTCAAGAAACAAAAAAAAGTTTGTTGGTTGCGCACGCACCCAAAATGGCTCGATTAATCTGGTCAGCAACAGCATCGCGGCGTTCCTGGGCAAGGTACTTGCGCATTGAGCTGTTCTCTGGGACTTTGTATGCAAGTAAGCTTCCAACATTCTTAAGCTCTCTTAGATAGATCTGTTGATCAGTAGGATTAGGAAGCATTTGCGCATGCGCAAGGAGCTTCTGTGCCATGTTGAGTAGTGTCATCTGCGTTTTGGCATCGACGTCGTTGACCTCCAGGTTGGTCTCATCACGTGGTGGATATGGCAAGGGACGAGTGCGACATGCTTCAATGAAAGCGAGGACACGAAGGTTGAGTGCAAGGTGTTTGTGGTGGGTCGAGGTGGGGCATACATAAGGTATGACGTCGGAGATGCGGCGTGGGCCTCCTGGGGCCGATGTTGGCGGTGGGCCAGATATTGGACCATTGAGAACAGATGGAAAGTGAGTATTGAGAAGGGAAATTGCATCGTCGACGCGGCCGCACTGGATGTGGTGGTGTATTTCTGGGTCTCGGTGTCAGCGGACGGGTTATCAGTGTGCAAGGCGTACACACGTTTACGAACTTCAATCTGGTTTAGCTCGTTTTCAGGAAGGTCTGGAGACATCATAATCTCGTCACCGTCGGGGTCGAGGTGCCGCACAGTGCTGTCCCTGGCAAATGCGGCGGCAGTTCTTGAATATCCTTCATGTGCAAGGTAATCAAGGACTATAGTACGCTGAACGATGATCAGATATTTTCTTTGTGCGCAATATAAACGAGCTCACGAGCTGATATGGCGTTGACTGGGCGAGCTGGGTGCTAGGCTTTGAACCGACGCGAAAAGCATCATAAAGAGACCAGGACATGACAGACTATTAGTCATTGCAGTTTCCATTATAATGTTTATATCTATTGTGACAAGTCCCTAATCCGTGACGGCCTGCTGTCTGCACTCAACAACCCTGCCTCCTCCTCTCGATGTAACAGGCTATGCCGTCTAACTCGTGTCCTGTAGATGAAAGATTGGCTCACAATCATGATATCGAACATCAGTGTCCCTCCACTCCCCAAAAGATATCTATACACAGCATTAGCATTGACAACGCCACATGGGCCATGGAACTTACGGTATGCTCTCCTTCAGGAACCGGGTTGATTCCGGATGAGGCAATCTCATATTGGGTGAGCTCAGTATCGATGCCACATAGAATACGTTTCCCAAAAAGGCAAAAACGAAGAGATACATCGACAAGCCCTGTGTTATCCTCATCAACAAAAAAGCTTGATAAGAAGAAGAGTTGCATTTACCTCTACGGATTTTCGGACAAACTAAAAGGCAAGGTTAGACAGTAAAACAGGGCGTAGGGGTTAGACGTACATTTTTCCATATTTGCGGGAGACGTGAAGTAAGATAAAGAGTCGTACACAGCCAAGCAAAGATACGGCCAATCGTACGTTCATCGAGCGGTTCTGTCGTAAGAGCCTCATAGAGTGGCTGCACCTGCCCTTCGTGCCCTCTAGGGGAGAGGACAGTGCCAGTGGTAGCTCTATGCTCGCGGGTGGCAAAAGTACCAATGCCAAACAACGCCCATGCTCCAAGGAACATTATGGTTCCTGCTCCTCTCCTGCTGGCAGCTCTAGAATTGCGGCCGGTAGGGCTCGTGATTGGGGGATCTATCGCTATGTTATCAGCCAAGTGGCGCTCTAACGGACGTCCACGGATGGCGATATCGACGAGAGAGTCGGTGCTAGAAGGGTAGAGGGGAGTATTGAGGCTGCCGCTGCGGCGACGAGAGCGTTCAATGCTCCATGAAACACGTTTGTGATGGTCATGGCCTGCATCAGAATGAAAACTGTCGGCGAGGGCCGCGAGTGCGTTCTCGTCGACATCATCATCATCATCTGGGAGTCGAGAAGCGGAATGAACAGTCCAGCGCCGACGATGATCTGCCTGTTCGTCCTGCTGGGCAACGAGGGCTGCAGAGGCTGCAACGTTTGCAGCGACGGCGGAGAGTGTGCGATACCGGACACCGCGATCAACGGCAGAAGGGCGAATACGAGAAGGGGTCGGTTTTGAGTAGTAAAAATATTGGGCCACGAGAGTACAGTCTACAAATACAAAATATGTCGCGAGATATGTCTGGATATTAGGCGGATGAGATCCGGGGAAGAGGACAACAGAGATGAGCTGACCTGGAACGGCAACTGGCGGGTAAGGATGCACCCAATGAGATTAGAGACGTCGCCTGACAGTAATGAGAACAATTCCCTTGGATAAACGAAATAATCACACCCAAAAGCCAGTTGCAGAGAAAGGGAAAAGCAAGGCCCTCACACGACTGTCGACGGAGATTCTCGAGGACTTGGCTGGAGGGGGAAAAAAGAGTGAGAAGACTGTGATAAACGACGAGGAGGACATACGGAAACTGGGCACCGAGCCAGCAGGCAATGGAAGTGTAACCAAGCAGCTCGCTGACCGCTGTCGTAGTAGAGATCATATCATCACTGTCACCTACTGTGACTCCCAATCATGAAGCGCGCCGCCGCAACAAATCCTTCTTCCTCTGCAAAGAAAACCCGCTTCGTCGACCCAGACGACGACCCAGCCACCTTTGCTGAAAATGTAGATCAGGCTCTTGAATCCACATC
Source organism: Tephrocybe sp. 9980TJB (assembly GCA_018220975.1). NCBI lineage: Eukaryota > Fungi > Basidiomycota > Agaricomycetes > Agaricales > Lyophyllaceae > Tephrocybe > Tephrocybe sp. 9980TJB. The sequence continues at coordinate 536,072 of JABAJU010000003.1, read as the reverse complement.
TCATCGGCGCAACCGCGTACGAACAGAGGGCTACGACTCTGACTCCAGCGATGACGGCGAGGGCGTCGTCAACAGCCGCAAAAAGCAGCCCAAGGATGATGATCAGGACGACGATGACATGTTTGCCCTTGCGGATAAACCAGACACTGCGGATGACGCCCCAAAAAAGAAGAAGAAAGACGAGTATCTTCGTCTCGGTGATATTGATGGCCAATTGTTTAACAATTCAGACTCTGCTTCAGGATCTGATGACGAGCCGGAGGATGAGGATGACGCAGAACGTCGCAAAAAGGCAGGAATGGGCTACGAGATGTCCTCCTTTAATTTGCGCGATGAGATGGAGGAGGGCAAGTTCACCGAGGACGGCAGCTACATCCGTACATTTGACCCCCACGGCGTCCATGACCGTTGGATGGATGGGCTAGACGACCAAGAGATAAAGCAAGCTCGCCGCCGCAAGCGTCAGCACGACAAGGCTCAGCGTGATAAAGTCCAGGCAGAGGAGAAGGAACTTGAGGAGAGTGGCGGCACTCCCAACCTTGAAAAAGAGCTCTTACCCCTGCTCAAAAAGGGCGAGACAGTCCTTGAGGCTCTTCAGCGCCTCGGCATGCAAGCAAAGAAATCTCAGAAACAGTGCGTTCATCTTCAATTGACTGGCCATCACCTATACTAATCCCCAATACCTTCCAGTGTCAAAATTAAGCCAGCGACCGATGCCATGCCCGTCGACAAACATATTACACCCCTCTCGCTCATCGAACAGATCACTCATCTCGCATCCAACATCATGGCTCTTGGTGAGCCCGACATATACTCAAAGACTTACGAAGAGCTCGTTCGTACTGTACGCTCTTCTGGCGTCGTGGAGCCTTCATGGGTACCCCCATCGGCTGACGTCCGCTACCAGTACAAGTGGGATGTTCCCGGAACTCAGCCTGATGAGGTCTTTGGTCCCTTTTCAGAGGACGAGATGAAAACCTGGATGAAGGCGGCGTACTTTGGCGTTGCAGGAGAAAAGGTGAAGGTCCGTGTTACTGGTGGGGAATGGGGAGACTGGGATGATGTCGTTCAGTGATTTATCGTCTTTCGGGCACCAATACATGTATTATTATGATCTAATTCCTCTTGCTCGGTGTTTTAATGGCTGATGTACTGGAATACAAAAGATACCTCTGGCAAATCGACCTCTGCCCGCAGCAGGTCGTCATGATTATTCCTCAATTCCCTGTTCGTAAAGTGATTCCACCTGCATGCCATCAGTTTCCCTACCAGATCAATTATGCGAAACTTACGTGCTAGCATCGCCATAGAGTAAAGCAGGGGACTTGATCATCTGTTTCCCGTCCTTGCATCGCTTGCACTTGAACGTTTCGTGCGTCTCGCTCAGCGTCTTTTCGTTAAACAGGAACAGCTGCCTCAGCGCATCGAGCGAGAAATGTCGTTCCGCGTCCTCCTTCTCATCCACAACCGCAGATGACAACGCTTGCTTGTTTGCTTGCCGCTGAAAAATCTTTTCTTCAATAGTTCCCGTCGAGATGAACCGGTAAACAAAGCCTGCATTCCATGAGATACTTGGATGTAATGTGCCAATTATGCTGTCAACTTACATTCCTTTTTCTGGCCATCGCGCCACACCCGTGCCAATGCCTGTTGATCCGCTGCTGGATTCCAGTCTATGAAGCCTTAGACATTGTATCAGGTAAGGAATGTACCATAACTGACCGGGATCGAATAGAATCAAACGATTGGCACCTATGAGGTTGATGCCACATCCACCAGCTTTGCTACTTAGAAGAAAAATAAACTCCTTCCCTTCTGGATCGTTGAACTGATCCACGAGTTTTTGTCGCTTGGTGATGCTCATCGTTCCGTCCAACCGAAAGAAGCCATACCTAGGGAAACATTGAGCATGCTAGGTGTAGACGCTCATCACATTGATACTAACTTTTTGCTTCGACAGAGCTTCTCGAACAGATCTAGAGTCTGGGTGTAATTGCTAATCAATACAATCTTGTCCGTTGTATGTGTCTTGATGTGGTGTAGAAACCTGTTTTCTGTCAGAATTAACAGACGTCCTGCATTACATACTGACACACCGTTCCAACACAGCAAATTTGCCGCTCCAATCACAGCGCACGCCGTGGTTCCGTCCTCTCTCTTTGCTAGTTGCACCAGCGCCAGCGAAGCCTTCAGGAATCAAGTGCTCACTGCCCCGAAGATCTCCAGGAAGATCCAGCAGCTCTGGATGGTTGCACAGTTTCTTCAGAATATTAATCGCCTTGAGAGGCTGGGAATTGGTGCCCCGTAGCAAAGCCTTAATCTCTGGAGACGAGATGAACAAGCGGTATAGCGATAATTGAAAGTCTGAGAGCCCGCAAAACACCACCTGTTCGTATTTCACAGGGACTAGGAAATATTGATCAGCGTCAACATAATGTCAAAAGGCCTTGATACCTACGGTACTTAGATAGGAGATCGTTCGTCCTGCGTATGATGAACTTCGTGACAAGTGCGCCCAATTCCTTCAATTTCTCCTCGCTCTTGGCCTTGACTTCGTCGCTCGCCTCCGCATCTCGTCCGCGAATAATCATATTCTCGAAATTCTTCCGAAAGTCATTTTTGGACCCTAGAAAGTTGGGATTTGCAAAACTTAATAGGGAAAAGTACTCCGATAAATCGTTCTGTACAGATATGCGTGAACTGTGTATAATTAAAAAGACGGCCACAATACCTGGATTGGTGTTCCAGTAAGAATAACACGTCGTTTCACATTCAATGCATTTAAAGCTTGATATGTAAGTGATTCTGTTATGTCACCCCTGTGAATGACCCAAGAAAATAGAAAAACAAACTACTGACCGGAATTCTTTAGCCTGTGCCCTTCGTCGCAAAGGAGCAATCCGATGCTGCAATTAGCCAGATGCGCCCCAAGAGTCCGAAGTGTTTCATACGAAACAATCATTACTGCTTTCAGGTCAGCTACGAATTTCTGCGCTCATTTCAATCGACTGGGAGCCATACCTGGCTGAGTGACGTTCCGGCCCATAGCGGTGACCCATCGAGAAACCTTCTCTAGAAGCTCACTCTTGCCACCTTTGCCATCAACAGCTAATGCATTTATAGCATCTTTCCCTAACCATTTGACTAATAGACGTGCTTAGTTGAACTGCGACTGCGGAGCATGGACATCCTACCCAATTCATTAGCCCAGTTCTTTACGAGGCTGGAAGGACATGCAATAATGCATTTCTCGATTGTAGGTTTTCCGGCACGAGACGACTGTTTGAGTAGTGTCCACAGTAGTGCAATACACTGAAGGGTCTTTCCCAGACCCATCTCGTCAGCCATAATACAACCATACTGGCTGTCCACGAGCATGCCTGACGCGCATTTATATAGGAACTAATGGGCCGTCAATACGAGAAACAGTAGGAGCAGTCAAAGCTTATACCTTCACACCCTCAACTTGATGGGGACGGAGCACCTTGCTCAACCTCGGGTCAATCACGACAGGCACCTTCTCCATATTCTCTTTCTGGTCTTTCCCCTCGCCTAACAGAGCTTTCAGACTCTTGTGTGGGTTGTACATGCCAACGGTTTTTGCCCTTGCTTCTTCTGCTGCTTTCTCCTTCCCTTCCTCCTTCTCACGTTCCTTTCTCTCCTCGTCTGTTTCTCGGTCGTCAATAGTCGGATCGTACAACACAATCGCATGATCCTCCATAGGGTCGTGTAACGGTCGAGGTAAAATCTTGGCCTTTGGCCGAATGCCGAGAGATACATTGGTCGGTATTAGAGGCACCAAGCCGCCGTCCTTGTTTGTCATTGAAGGCATAGAAAACCTGCGAGCGAACTGCTCAAATGGCTTTGGCTTATACACTGGATAGGTCTTGATAGCAGCAAGAAGCTCCTCTTCAGTTTGGAAGTTGCAATCCCTGTCGTCCTTCTTCTTCTTCTTCCGAGCGTTCTCACCGTCATCGTCTGAATCATCGTCTGCAACCTGGCCTTTGTATGAAACCCGTTTTCGTTTTCGCTGTGGTTGGACACGGTCGATCGGAACAGAAAGTGATGGAGGTTTGAAGGGCTTGTTGACCCGTGTACTTTCTTGGAGGCGGTCGACGACTTTACCGTCGTTGGTAGTTGGTGCACGTCGTAGCATCAGTCAACAAAGTCAACGCGTTGATCACGCGAGGTTTGTAACAAAAAGCATGACATGTGACACTCCGTGTATACTACACAGAACAAAACGACAATGACAACTGACAAACAGAGACAAAAACAAATATTCTACCCAGTCCAACGTTGATTGTCCCTGTCCAGGGCTACCTCTGCATACGCAGAAAAGTTCTCGATCACTACCCTTTCAACAAAAACATCGCCCTGCTGGCCAAGGAGTTGAGGGCAGATATTGAGACGCTGACATAGTAAGGCATCATCTGATGAACAGAATGCCAAAAATTCATCACCGGCCAACCCTGCGTACTACATATGCAAATCGTTAGTTTCAATACAGCTTCATTGAAGACAATCCTATACCAGTTCCCCACCGCTTAAGCGAGAGCGGAATTTCTCAAATTGACTTTGGTGTTCAGGAGTCGCGCTCACATGGAGACCAACCTTTGCAGAAGGTCCTCCGGTACGGAGTGTATCGAGAAGAGCAAGAGCGGCTTTCTGACTGTAGAATCCACCTGGTGGGCCCCTTTTTGCTACGATGAGCGCAAGAGACGGAGACCCAGGATGCGAAGGAGCTATTTTCGTGAGGGTTACAGGGATTGACGCCGAACTGTCAAGATTGATGAAAAATGGTGGATTGGGGGCTCTACAAGGGTCTGAGAAAATACTCATTCAATTAACAAATAGTAGTATACTCACATGTCCAGTGATGGAGCTTCGACGTTCAGTGAACTAGACCCAAGTCCCCTTAGAGATGTTAGTAAAACAAGAGACCGAGAATTAAAATACAACGTACAAAGGGCCAAACATTGTTGTTTGCTTCCATGTGGAGGCAGGAATGCTCAACAAGGGACTCGCATTGGCAGGGAAGAGATTATTCTTTGCGCGCTCGAGGCTAATCGATTAAAATCGATATCGATATTGGTGTATAGCAATTAACAAATACTTACCTTTCACGACGATGTGAATGCTCTGGCGTGGTTGAAGGAGGGCCTTGCTCTAAAATATGTTCTCCTGATTCAATTCCTGGCTGGTCTTTTGCCTCAGTTAATGTTGTCAAATGAGAATCTGGTAACAATGACGATGCGTCGGGAATAGTTGAATTGGCAACAAGAGCATCATCCTCAAAATCTGGAAGTGATGGATTGGTGGGATCAGCACCAGCCAAGTGAAGGAGTTCCCCGGCGGTTGGAAGTGCAACATCAATAGGAATGTTGGATGATTCAATGCCTGCCGTCTCGTCTTCGCTACCCCAAAGTGAGTCTGCATCGTGGGTCTCGAGCATAGGTATTTTATCGCGGATCTCTTTACGGTAACGCCCTTTAACAGTTTTCAGTTCGCCCTTTTCGAAGGTAAGTAGTGAGCTCGTATTCTTGTTCACAAAGCCTGACGATGATCTCCCGGGCCCCGGCTTTGAGGTACGACGAGAGGGGGATTGGGTCGCAGAAGCAGATGGCGCACTCTGTTTCAAAACGTGAGCTTTTACAGAAAGTGTTCCTTGGTGAGCAGTGCCAAAGTCAATTTCTGTTATTTTGACCTTCGGATTAGCAGCCTTCCTTCTATGAGTTGGGACCCTCTGTGCTAGGTTTGCAGCGTCGACTGTCGTATGCGACTCAATCGTCATGTCCGGAACACCTTCAGCGTCTTGCAAAGATTCTTCCTTGTTAAAGGCTACATGATCGATGGCACTGCTCGAAGGACCTTTGGGTATGTCCACGTCAGCGCCACTATCGGTCGATTGCAATGCAAAATTGCCCGAATCATATGGCTGCCCATTTTCATCGTCTGAAGCGGGAATAATTTCATCGTATGACGGGGCACGAGCGTGTTTTCTTGGTGAAATGCGCGGGTTTTTGGGTACAGGAAGACGGGTTCCCTGTCGGGTTTTCTTTTCTAGCCTGGGATCGGAGACAGATATTGACGATGTGTAATCTGCTCGAGAACGTTTCGTGGGCCTTGTGTCGTCGTCAGAGTCTATAATTTCAACGACAGATGGACTACGACGTCTCTTATCAGTAGCTTCTGTCGCTGGGCCAGGGCTTGGTCCATGAGAAACGGCAGTAGAAGATTTGATTGTCTTATTTTTGCGACCTGACATAAAAGGTTCATAAGCTCATAGAGGACCCAAGCGTCATGAAAACCTACGGGGAGGACCTGTCTGTATGAATTCTTCTCCAGCTTTGAAGAGGCTCATGTTTCGATAATCCCTACCACCAGCATTGGCGCGTTCCCAGAACTGCTCAACCATCTGTTCAGAGTCAGCGAATGATTCGATAGGTTCCCATCTTAAGTTTGCATCATCAGGACATCGCTCGTGCTTATAGAGGGGTGAAACGACGTACGTATCATCCTCTGGCCCGTATCCTTTCCACTGACGCGTTCCAAGTTTAGCCGGATTGATTTCATAGAAATTAGTGGAGTCCTTACTCGAACATTATATTTCTGGGAAATGGACTCAGTTTCTAGCAAGGCAATGCAAAGTTATGTTGAGAATACAGACCCAGATCAAGTTCTTCTTCCTCCCCTTGGCTTTTTCCACGCGTGCCTGTGTAATGCTTTCTGAGGTGATCACGTTAAGATAAGAATAGGTATACAGCTATGTTACCTACCGACTTCGTACTCTCCGTCGCTCATGATTGCTTGTGTTGTGGAGGCGAACTTCTAAACTAGGCCCAGTAAGTAGATTTAATCACGTGATTCACGTCATATGATTTCTGTAGGTTTGAAGTTGAATTGAACTTTGAACTTGCCCCTAATCGAAATCCTCCTTCCTTTGACTGCCTGTATATTTGAGGGTTCAGTCTGAAAGACCGCGACCTTTATGTCACCAAATGATTTTTTCATTCACTTCGGAACTCGCAATTCAGGTCGAACATCGCATCTGCGCCGCTTCTTAACAAATCAGGGTTTCATATAATTGCAATGTCTTACTTGTCAGCGTGCATACCTTGTCGTCAACCATGTCAGACAAGAATGACAGTCTTCCCCCTCCTCCAGCTTATGGAGAACCTTCTGGTAGTAGAAACCAATATGCTCAACCGTACTACGATCAGCCGACGTCTTATGGGCCCACCAGTACACCAATCCATCAAGAACCACAGTACACCAGACCTCCAATGAACAATGGTCAGTCAAATTTTATGTGAAAAGCATTCACTTTAACTTTGCTTTTTTTTTTTTCTTCTTTTTTTTCCAGTGTATATGTCGCCGTGTGCACAAGGTCACCACAACCCTAGCCTACGCTTTGGCTTGTGTGGAATTCTTGCCGCTATTGTGAGATTTCCAGTCTCGGAGTATTACTAGTCTAATTACTCGTCCCAGTTTTGTTTTCCCATTGGTTTCATCTGCATGTGGTAAGAACCATTTAATTAACATTGCCCAATCATCTCTGAATCATCTTAAAAGTTTGGATACAGAAAGAGTTTGTTCTCGTTGCGGAATCAGGATGTAATATATTGAGTCGAAGTTGACGATGATTGTCTGTCAGGCCTTCCACTATTATGCATCTAGATCACGTTTCATGGATTATCACCATTCAATATCAACGTGTCGATGGGTTAACGCGTTAGCCTTGAGGACGTCGGCGGATACTACTTAATATTCACTTGACGATCTACGACAATTTCTATTCCGACTCTATTTGTGTGCAATGGTGGTATACAATATGTAATTACAGATAGGGATTATGATATGCCAAAAAAATACCAGGTAAACAAATCATTAGCGTTCAAAATGCCTCCTTCATGTACACATGGCTATTATGCCTCCTGGGATTCCAGAGCCCACTGGGGCTGAGGAAGAAGTCGAGAGGCGATTAAGCAGTCTTTAACCCAGTTCCAATGTACAGTTTTATCTGCCAACATGAACTCCGGGTCATAGGAATCAGCTTTCTTGATAATAACCAAGTCAAAATCTTCCAAGGGAGAGGAGGCATATCTGATGTCGTTGACAGCCTCAACGCGATCTGCTCCCATGGCTAAGATGATACGCGTGGCTGCGTTATGGGCTTCATGAGATTTTTCTTCGACAATAGTAAGCTACATCGGCATGCGTTAATAAACGGTGTGGCATTTATGCTGGAAATCCATACCTTTTTCACCTTCATTTTTGGAACCATGTCGCCTACGCATAAAATAGATTTCCCATCGAATAATTTGCACGGCGCCTTGTTGCCCATGATATCCTTTAGGTAGTGAACACTGTGGCCCCAGTTCATATCCACTTGTTGCGAAACTTGAGTGTTTAGTGCCGCCGATATTCCTTGTCCCAGTGTGTAGGCTAGCCAGTTTTTCTCTTCTCCCTGCGATACTTGTTAGTGAGCAACGAGGCTGAAGTGAGAGATGAACCAACTGAAGCAACTGTGTCGTTAAGCCATTCGACGTTCAAACATGGTACACCCAAGGCCAGTGCAGTTAGAAATTTAGGTTTGAGGGTAGGTACGTCCGCCAGGAGGAAAATACGTTCGATACTTGCAGCTCCAATCCATCTCGCCTCATGCTTCTGTATCGTCCATCTATTGTTATTCTCGGAGAACGTTCCTGTCATATCAACGACGTCTGTCCAATCATTGACAACCATGCCGTCGCTGTTCTTGATCTTAGACATAAGATGTTCTCTTTGCTTTTCCCAGTCACGGTCGGTAGACGAGACACTGACTACGAAAGCAGTCTTTTCGAAGACGTGACTGCGACCAGCACGACGTGCAGAGACGATATTGAGGGATGAAGGGGCGGGGCTTGCTTTGAGGGCCTCTGGATTGACGATAGGGACAATCATATGCCGTTCCAGTATCCGATCTTGCCAGGTTGCGCTGACAGTTTTTAATGCCAGTCTGAGATTCTCTAAGGCGAATTCTTGGATGCCCGTGTTAGTGCGAACACTGACGACTCCATGAGATTCGAGCTTGTCGACAGCGGAAACTTTGAAACCTCGCATGAAATCTGGAATCATAACATCGTCGTTTACGCGGAGGTCAAGGTGACGCATATCATCAATACTGACGGAACCGATGCTATCATCGTCGAAAAAGATTTGGTACGAGCCGTCTCCCTCGTCCAACTGCACAGTTCCAGTATAGTAAAAGCCAGTTTGTCGCCACAGCGCAAAAACGCGGGTACCTACGTTGCCTGTTCTACCCAGGCTGGTTGATGCAACTGACCTTAGTCGCTTGGTTTGTCGAAGGGCTGGAGTAGCAGGCGCTGCCTTTTTAGCCTTCTTAAAAGTTTTAACCGTCGTTTTGGCTGTATATGCAGGTGCTGCGCCACGCTTTCTCTTCCTAGAAGATGCAGAATCAAAATCAGGGTCCATGTCGAGGTCATCCGCCGGTTCGGTGCCAGATCCTTCATCCTGACCTGCCTGCATCAGGAGCTCGTCATCTGAGGCTGAGAGATGGGATTCTCTGGTACTTGATTCTACGTGTTTGCGCGTTCGCTTTGGGGGTTGGGATACAGTCCCCTTCGATTTAGAGCAAGGCTGAGGAGCGTCAACCGTTCGTTTAGCACGAGATCGAGCATTCTTCTGTACTAACTCTTCACCGGGGACAGACGACGGAACTATTCCCACTGACGATGAGCGAGCAGCACCTACCGCGAGACGGTTTACTTGAACGGGACCTGGCGTCTTTCTGGTACGATTGCTAGCCCGTGCTGGAATGTGAGGAGGCGGAACCGAAGAAGCAGCGTTTTTCCGGTCGGCAGAACTACGTTGTCTCTCCTGTAAAACGGGGAAATGTCAAGGGCTATTTAAAAGGGAATATCTGACACGTTACCTGGTTAGAGCCACGTTGTGGGCTCGGATCGCGACCATGCACAAGTTGGCCTTTTCCTTTCAAATCCATCGCCGTAGATCTCTTGCTCTTGTCATTGAGATGTACGTGAGCAGCAAGGGGAATATCATCTTCGTCATCATCGCTCGAGTGCTCTTTAGACACGACACATTCTGAATTAAGTGCCGTTTTTGCTGTCTGGAACGGTTTTGACTTCGGGACCATTTCCCGAAGAGGTTCAGAATCCGGGACGACATCCATCTTATAATCCCCGGTCTCTGCACGATGCAAGGGGTCGTTCGTGTTCTGGGGCTTCGAGCGAGCTGGGAAGCGTCGTTGAGGAGGCTTGAAAATTTCCTCGTCAAGAGAAGGTTGAGTTTCTACTTCAAATTCAGCCTGAGGATGGGGCCCAGGTGCTAGAGCTGGGGATGTGGGATGCTCGGAAATTGGCACGGAGGGAAGTGGATATTCCTGCCTTGGAAGGGTTCCTTCTATACCAACAGGAAACGTATGGAGATATCGTTGCCTCTTATCTTTGGATAGCATGCTGAGCAAACTTCTGGGGTCAGTCGTGGTCGTGTTCGAGGTCGTAGACAGTGGAGTCTGGTTAAAAAGCTTAGCGAGAGGAGAATCGACCACAGACGTCGGTTCAACATCCATGGCAACATCATCCACCTGTGTACAGGGTTGAGTGGCTTCAAGGGCTGTCGATGATAAACTTTCTTCATTATTTTCTGCATAGAAATTCGAGGGGGCATCACTCAAATAGTCCTCGATCGGATGACCAGAAATGTCTTCCATATCATCGATGAGAGGACCAACAGAATGATGACTGGAAGGAAGGTCCGGTAGGCTCTCTGGAAATTGTGCTTCCTGAAAGCGTTGCGACTGTTGGGATTGAGATCCACCTGAAGCGGATGGAGTGGGTGCAACAAGGACAACGCCTTCAAAGGGCGACGGCGAATGTCGAGGTCGACGTTTATGGAAGTTGGAGCGCATAGGACTCGTACTTCGGTGAGCGTCCGGCGGAACAGCAGAGATGTCCTTGTGAGAACGCTCTGCAAGGGGATTGCTGGACTGCTTCGAAGGTGAAAAGGGCCGACTGTATTCTACGGTGTCGAAAGAGGTGTATCCATGAGAGTTGTCAAGAGTAGGGGCTTTATTTGGTGGGGGTTGGTGAGGCAGTGCTTTGACACCTATTGATTTAGCCTTGAAACGACGACATTGAACAATGCGTATAATCTGACGCTTTGAACATCCTTACCTTTGTTACGTCAACGTTTGAAGCTGTTTGCATGGGCCCTGAATGCTCCTCCTCTCCTGGGGAACCTATGTTCTCTTTCTGCGAGCCCTGGTTGATATCCCCTTCCTCATCCAGCAGCTGAGTCTGAGTCTGTCCTAACCCATGGAAATTAACAATTTGTAACGAGCCAGAGTTTCGCGAAGGTGACGAGTCGGTAGTCGAATCATTAATATTGGTCAGATTATAATCGCTGTCTTTACCCGAACGAAGAATATCACTCGATTTCCAGCTTGAATCTCCAGGATTTAACATTGTTCTCAGGATATTGGAAGCCTGTGTCCCCCTTTCGATGTCGCTAGAGTGATAGAACTTAAGCCACGATCAGGCTGTATAAGGTGGTATACACACCTACTACCATCCATATGGCTTATATTAGAACTTTTCACACCGCGTTTCCTCGCGTTTCCTTATAATATATATTGAACAGTGACGCCAAAACGATGCAGGCCTATATGAGAAAGCTTGAACACGGTTAGTATGAAATGTTAGTCATGGATAAGTTCAATAAGAGTTACACGCACTGCTTTGATCAGGCTTCTTAGGAAATCTTTGACCAGCTAAGCGAGGGGTGCTATAGCCGGCGAAGAGTGGTACCGCCTGGCTGAAGAAAATCCCCGTAAGGACTTGGAGTGGTGTCTAGCAAGTAAATACTAGTTAAGATTAGGTAAATAGGTGTTCCACAACGCGTTTATAAACAGTGGTCAACAGTTCTTTAAGCTTATCACCATCAGGACTCAGCACAGAGTCAGTGCATCGTATTCTTTGGTTTGCGCTGTTGTCTGCCTTGAAGCTTGATCATTTGGCTCTTTAGTAAAGAATCATGCCGCGCACAGTTGGAACCCGCAGACTTTCTCAGTCCTTTTCTCGTCAAAGCTTTACTCCGCCTAGAGTTTATTCTAGTAAGCCTGAACAAAACACCAAGGTTCCACACCGCTTCGGCCGGATACATCACAAATCAAGTACTACGTCTTCTCTGACTACTCCAAGTGAAAATAGAGATCAATTTGCGCCAGACCTCACGTCTCACGCTGATAATCTCGCAAATCGCAAGCACGAACTTCTTCTAGCAAAGAACGGACACTTCACTGAAGGCGAGGTATCAGAAGTGCCTAATCCTACGCCGGATACAGGACTCAGACCGCTCAAAACCCCAACGACTAGCATATCTACTGGTTCTACTGCTGCTCTGAATCACTCCGTACACTCGGTACCGCTTAGCAAGACAGGCTTGCCCACACCATCCGCTCTCATCTCACAAGCTAACGCTCACGCTGCCGGTATACAGAGCCCCTCATTTCCTACCTTTTTTCCTAAGGCAACTTCCCGTCCGGCAACCGAGTCTACTAGTGGGGCATCCGGCCTTTATTCTACCCGCGCGACATCAAAGCAGCCTCACAAACTGGCTGTCCCCTTTATCGTTCTAATGGCTGTAGGGTGCGCGCTATTGGTTATCGGTATTTTTTCCGTGGTTAAGTATTATTCTCGCCCCACACGTCGACCTCGCCCGCGGCCCTCGCTTCCGGTTCTAGACGACCCTTTTGCGGATGATAAGGGATATCAAGTCGAAGATTCACCTATTTTCGGAGGAAAAGAGCGAATGTCTGACGAGATCTGTTCTTGGACGCATTCTACCCGATCTGAAACTATGACCGCGAAGCCACCTGTAGCTAGCACCGCTCCTACAGGAATTTCTTATGATTATGGCTCTATGACACACTCTCCCCGTCTGCAAGGCTCTGGATCTAATTGGAGGACACAATCTACCTACTCTGGCCATGGACATACTCAAAGCGTACCGATCATTGCAACTGCAAATTCACCATTTCAGGCATCACTACAACAACTTCAGGGAGCATTATCTCGAACTGCATCTCGAGTATCTGGGACATCTGCTTCAATATATCCGTTGTCTCCACAGACACATAACAGTGTTGGCATTGCAATTGTTCATTCACCAATGACTACCTTGACGGCAGATGGCTCCAGCATCCTCCAACGGAATGAACCTAAGGCAGCTTTAGACAAGGCCCGTAAAGATGAGGTGGAAACGGCAGCAAGAGGGCTTTCTACGACGAGCGCTCGCCTTTCTGAAGTTTCTAGTTATAGCGGCATGGATGCTAGCTCCCCTTCATTTCTTCCGTATATCGCACCCTCGCTAGAACCTTCTAAAAGTCACGCCGGTCGCTGCAAGATTAAATCTTCATATTATAATCCTAACTCATACCCGCGCATATCGACCGCTGCTCTTGCGTCCATGAATAAGGCAGCCAAAGGATTTGAACAAAAGCACAATGTTCACAAATCGGATGCGCGCAGAGAACGTGATACTCAGGCCTTGACGCAAGCATTGGGGGTGTCAACTCCTGCATCTGACTACACTCCACTTTCGCCACAGCCAACGTTATATCCCGAGGATTTTCTTAGCGTCGTCGACGTCAAGCGCCCATGGAAACAACAGATGGTGAATGAAAAGAAACAGAGCTTGGATACACGAAAGGACAATGGCAAGCGTCCATCGTTGCCCGTCATTTCAAACGCAACAGACGCCACCACAGCACTAGGTAGTCTCATGCTTATGGATTTCAAGGGACATCCTCACATGGATGATACAAGCGTTTGCAAGCGGATTTCAAGATCTGGGTCAAGCAAAATAGGACTGGGAGGAACAAAAACAGGCCCTACCCCGCCCACAGCTCCAGCAAAGGTGGCGACGACGCTTTTAAGCAAAGATAAACCGCCTTCGATTCCCCTTCCGGAACTGCTGCCTTCTTTGGAACAGATGGGTTTGGAGCATGCAAACCCGCAGGCTTACGCTGACTACAGGAGTCCGACTTACAGCATCTACGGGTTGTATGGAAGCGAACGCAAAAGTGGAGTAGGATATTAGACAGTGATTACACTCGGCAACATTATATACTAGACTCTCTCATCACAACCTACACTATTTATTATTCAGACAACTACTACTATGTCTTCGAAATTCTATGAAATAAATCAAGGTGAAAGCCAAGAACACGCAGTGATTATGAGTATACAAAGATAGATTTAAGATTTCCAAAGGGCTGAAGTAGAATCCCGGCGCTCATATATTCGATCTGCAGTTATGCAGAGCTAGACAAGAGGTCAAGAGAAAGTTCGAGGACGCCACCAGAGAACGATTTCATACGTAGACCACCGAATCTACAGAAATTGCCCAAGATATCGACGCGTCTCATCAGGTTTCGAATAACAACGAAACCTGGCCGTAGTCGTGTCCGACGATATCTTGAATTGATTACGCGCCTCTTCATCCCCGGCTGCTTCTTCAACTTGCAATTGTTCGGGGCTTAAGGTTGTCATAACGTGACGGTGAATTGCCAACAAGACTTCTCCGACGGTCAAAGGTGCGTAGCAATCTCCCTCCCCAGTGATATCAAATGTAGCTAGGCTCCGTCCAACGCGAACCAAGGATTGATAAGATCATATGTCATTCGAAGAGTAACCACACCCATGGAAGGGAAAGCAGCCTGTTGGTAATAGAATAATTGTCCTGGGTACCGAACAGGCATAGAGGCGTAGTCGAATGAATCATCGGAAGCCATAGAGATTGGCCCCTTCTGGGCGGTAGTTGCACTGGGTAAGAATCGAACCACTCTTGTGGAGAGGATCCCGGGGAAAATATGGTGGAGGGGGCCTGTATTGAGGAGGGCTGGGATAAACTGGAGACGGCTTGGGTGGTTCAGCAATCTTTGGGAAACAATAACGAGGCAATTCTGTGCGGGTAGGGGGGTTATAAATGTCATGCAGGTTATACATAGATTCGCATTGGCGCCAGCAAGGCACAGGTGCTGGGGGCGGGGCCATCCATCTCGGTGTCAATGATGGTGTCATTGGAGGACAGGGCAATTGCACATCATCATATGAGGGCAATCCAGGGCCCATCCACCTCCGAACAGGGATTGGGACTTTCCTATAGGCTGGGGGAGTGAAGCAGGGCAGTTTGCAGGTCATTGTAGTATAGATCAGTGATAATTTGAAAGCATTATATAGTAGACGAGAAGAACAAGGAACACTATTGAACAACGAAATGCGAGTCAACGGGAGTCAAGGAGGCACAAAGGAGCACCCAAGGCTGAGGCGATGATGGAAACTTGATGAAAAGAGCTGATGAGAATGGTAAGCGATGGTCTCCATGCGCAGCAACTCGGAATATTATTTATTTCTTTCCCTCGTTTGTAGGGTTGCTGTAGCCCGTCATGGCCCAATATCCCACTGTCATCCATCTCAAGACTATAGACAATCATGATGAAGAAATGGGCGACTATCATGAGCCTGCACCAGCCATCGCAGGAATTCCCCTCAAACATATATCGTGAGTCGCCAATTCATTGCTCTATATACTCTATGATCTCATTAGCCATCTAGCCTTGTAACGCTCGCCATCCAAAATTCTATGTTAACTCTCATAATGCATCATTCACGCGTCTCTACACCCCCGTCTCATACCTATTCAGCCGCCACCGCGGTCCTTATGAACGAGGTCCTTAAGGGCCTCATATCACTCTGTATCGCATATCTTCGCATAGAACTCCCCAGTGATGTGCCCCAGACAGCTGGCCTGGCCTGGGACACCAGGATCCGTCGTCTTCGCAAACTGTCCAATGGCATCTTCAGTCCAGATTGCTGGAAACTATCTATACCCGCTATTCTCTATGGTACGCTCATTTTATTCTCCAGCCATGTAATGCATGTCCTGAGTTTTCATTTAGTCATTCAAAATAATCTGCAATATGTTGCGGCTTCCAATCTAGACGCGGCAACCTTCCAAGTCACGTACCAAATGAAAATCCTCACCACTGCGGGCTTCTCTGTCCTTCTTTTACGCCGAAAGCTCTCTTCTAGCCAATGGCTTGCCCTCCTTTTTCTCGCAATTGGAGTTGGAATCGTTCAGATCCAAGCTGGCGAGGCACATCGCGCACCTACGTCTGTGGATGTACATACCATGAACCGTCTAACTGGCTTCTTCGCCGTTGCCGCTGCTTGCTTCACCTCGGGCCTTGCGGGCGTTTATTTTGAAATGGTTTTGAAAAACTCACAAGCCGATTTGTGGGTACGCAACGTCCAGCTTTCTCTCTTTTCCCTTCTCCCCGCCCTCGCTCCTATTGTATTCTCCCATCGCGGTCTAGACGCTGAAGGCTGGCTCTCTGCGCTCTTTCATGATTTTGGCGTTTGGGCATGGGCAACTGTGGCCGTACAAGTCCTTGGCGGTCTCGCCACTGCCATGGTCATCAAGTATTCTGATAACATCCTTAAAGGCTTCGCGACTAGCCTCAGTATCGTTCTCTCGTTCCTCGCCTCAGTTGCACTATTTCACTTCAAGATGACCTTCACATTTATCCTTGGTTCTGGTATTGTGCTCGTTGCCACTTGGCTTTACAACCAACCCACGACCCGCGCTAGCCTTCGTGCGCGCGATGCATTTTTGTGGAGTACATCAAGGAACGAAAAGCATCGCGAGGACTCGAATGCACATGTCCATCGCCCGATGACCTTCTATGCAGGCCGCACCACATCCACAAGTTCTTCCACGACTTCTCTCAGCTCATTGCCGTCTGTCATAATCACACCTCCATTCGAATGTGATCACGCAAGCGAAAAAGCGCCATACATACGGTAGCAACCACATGAACCTCGGTACGAATTATTGCCTTTCAGAAGACAGTTGCAGACAATATTTGTTATTATTCACCATATCTATCATACCAATTCAGACATTAAGCCAGTGACTCTTAATTATATGCAGAATTATCCACACAAGTAGGCAGTTAATCAGCCCAAAGGATATCTATGATAGATTCTTCCAATCACCATTATTAGCAATATATTTATCGCACATGCCGCAGAAGTCATAAACAGAATGGATGAGATAAGAGGTCCTCATGGCAGCAAACACAAATACAAGATAAATACAGATTTAGCGGAAAATGTCCTAGTCCTTTAAATGCGTTTCTAGCCCACGCTTGATAGCTAACATTGTCGTAAATCATAGACCTTGCAAGTCAACAGCTGATGACTTACCATCGCAAGTGTCCTTTGCATCCCCAAAGAGCATCTTGGTACCATGCATATAAAACATCGGATTTGGTACGTCAGCTGGAAAGGGGGAAATCAGTGCTGCTATACAGTTAAAGCTGAGGAGACGAGATCCTTACCGTAGCCACTGGCTAACCCTCGCTTCATAACAATAACTTGCTTGCTCTTCCACGCATGCAGGACAGGCATCCCCTTCGAATGGTGGCCCCACATAAGTACACAATGTCAGGGAGAAATACGCAGTGCTTACGGCGATTGCAGAACCAGGCTCTAGCGCAATGGGGTTGACGGTGTCGTTGGCACCAATAACGAGAGTAACATCAGTGTCTTTGAAATCTTCATTTATCTCGTCCATCTCCAAAACAACTGTAAAACGGCTAAGAACAAATAAAGCGGCAGAGTTGTACAGAAGCATCTCACTGTCGTAAGGGACTGATGCTTCAGCCAGTAGCACATTGCATTGTCCTGGCATGCGACCTGCAACAGGGTGGATCGCAAACTGGCAGGGTGTATTTGAGTCATCCTCTCGTCGAACAAACAGAAAGTTCATACTCGGACATTCACGCCTTTCGCTCTGAGCATGCTAGCAATTTCTGAGATGGCATACTGAGCCTTGGCAACCGCCATGCCATATCCTACTACCTGTACAGATACGTCATCATCGAAGAAGAAGGTTAAGGTCAAGTTGTGCATACCAAAATTACGCTGTCTGCATTAGCAAGTGCTTCCACAGTTTCGTCCACAGTTGTCTTCGTAATTTGGCCCTTAATCTCGTGCGTTTCGGTCGAAGTTGGAGCAATTCCACCGAAAAGAACATTGGTGAGGGATCGATTCATTGCCACGCACTGGAAAACGTTGAATGCAATGCAACACTTTTCTCAATAATGCATGACATTACCATGATGTAGGACAAGATAGAGCCGCTGACACCAATCAGAGATCCGACACTAGTAAGAAGTGGATTGTCCAGCATGAAGCCTAAAAACTTAACAACAGGCGGAACATAGATGCATGGAACAAGGCTTGCCTTCAGCAACAAGGGCAAATCCTCTAAGTCATGAGAGAATTGTCAGCAAAAATACCATCAAGAGCTGAGGTCTGACGCCACTGACGAGTAAGCATTTAAGACAGTGATTACCACAGCTGGTGGGTCGCATTGAGTACACCAAGACCATGATGGCGTGTATGTAACTTACGCATATCAGCCCCGCCGATCGCCGCAGTAGTTGTATACCCTTTGATGAAGCTCAGAACAGCGCTTGCACTCAAGAAAGATGCCGCTATGACTGGCGTAGTGGGAGTCATAGAGAGGAATCCCGCAAGGGTCAGAACATTTGCTCCCAGAAGCGAGGAGTTAATAAGATGTTTCCCAGGGAGAGCAAGGGGTTTGCTTGACATTTTAGCCGCTAGTTTCAAGAACGCGACGATGGAACCAGTGAAAGTGATGCCGCCTTGATACTAGAAATTAGTTCACGCAAAGGATACTGAAGCTAGGATGCTTTTACCAATAACAACCCCGAGGTACGCAGTGACAATGTGAAGATTGCTGAGATGAGCAACATCCGCCAATACGCTTCCGATGCTGGTCAATACTGCCGAAAGACCGACAATAGAATGTAACATGGCGACGGTCTGAGGCAGCTCTGTCGCCGTTACACGCCTCCCTATAATAGTGCCGAGAGCTCCGCCAATACCAGCAACACCAGCAAACTGAGCTATAACAGCTGGTGGAAAGCCAACAGCGGCCAACGATGCGAGTATGCCCGAGCTGACACCCAAGACACCCAATGCGTTTCCCTGCCTTGCAGTTGCTTGTAAAGCAAGACTAGAAAGGGAGCCTGTTCATGGAAGTCAGAATGCCATTTACACATACTACAGACAAGGGGGAAAAGGACATACCAATACACAATAGGCTGCTTGTGAGATATCCGGCTTGGACGAGGCCTGCCATCCCTGTACTCGCAGCAGCCAGGAAGCCACCCGTGAAAACGATGGCAGGAACTCCGTAGAGCCAGGTGTATTCCGGAGGGTCGGTAGGTCCTGTCAACAAGTGAGAAAGTATCTTTACAAAGGATCGTAAATCCAGTACGTTTGAACATGTCCAGCATACGCTTCGTAATGATGAAGCCTCCTGCAACATTTACACTAGCGAGAAGAACTGCCAATGCGCCCAGTGTTTGAGGTATTGTCCCAGGGAGATAACCTCCTCCCATAACGAAAAGTCCTCCAATTCCAACCATCCCCGAAATTGCATTTGTCACAGACATCAGGGGTGAGTGAAGAGCTGGAGTAACACCCCACACGACCCTACCAAAATTCCTTAGTAAGATGCATGCAATAGGAGAGCAGAAGATTTGAATACCTATAGCCGATTAAGCCAGCAAGACCAAAGGTAAAGAAACTATCCATGAAAGCCATTCCTGTTGCTTTACCTAATGCAACCGTACCGCCCATCCCTGCGGTGACTACAGCGACTTCTCTCGAAGCTTTCTGCCATGGTGTGATCGCAACCACGGCAGCCTCCTCCTTTACTGGGGTCGGGGGAGGGCTTGCAGGAGCAGGCATAACACGAGGCATTGGTGACAAAATTTCTCCCTCATGGACAACGATGGAGCCCCGAATAACCTCATCCTTTAGATCAATGTTAAAGTGCCCATTGTCTCCTATCGACAGAAGGAACTTGGAAATGTTATTTGAGTACAGAGTCGATGATTGAGTTGGTAGTCTAGAGGGCAAATCAGTATATCCTGTTACAGTATAGTTAGTACTACAGTGGTTTCGATGAATGAAATCAGAAATCACCAATGACAGTCACGCCCCGATGCACATGCAGCTCTCCTGGACGGGTCGCTTCACAATTGCCGCCAGCCTCTGCAGCTAAGTCGACAATGACAGAGCCGTGCTTCATGGCGGCTACCATTTCATTGGTAATCAGAATCGGAGCTGGTTTCCCCGGAATCAATGCCTGTACGGTGTTGTTGGCATGCTTTTGTACCCAGCTGGAACAGATGATCATACCGTAGTGATAACAATGTCAACATCCTTGCATTGCTCCAAGAAAAGTGCCATTTCGGCCGCAATGAACTCTTTGGACATAACTTTCGCATAACCGCCACCGCCGCCGCCCTCTTCCTGGATGGAAACTTCAAGGAATTCTGCACCTAGCGACTGGACCTGCTCACGCGCAGCAGCTCGAGTATCAAACCCACGGACGATAGCACCTAACCGCCGAGCCTGAAATTACACATTTAGTGATCATGGAACAAGGCAATAATGGTTCTCCGCACCGTTGCAATAGCACTTAGACCTGCAACGCCAGCTCCAATGATAAGAACCTTTCCCGGCGGAATCTAATAACAAATCGTCTGATTAGGGACTTCGCCAACCATGCAGCGATCGTTAACTTCACTTTTCTGCGACATGTCTACATCAATACAATCAGGCGCTACAAAAGGTTTAAACATACCCAGCAGCTGTGACCTGACCAGTCAAGAACCGTCCAAAATGATTAGATGCCTCCAGAACAGCTTTGTATCCAGAAATATTAGCCATAGAACTATAGAAGTTAGAACCCCAGTTGCACGCAAGGCAGTCGATCTTGACTATACCTTAATGCATCGAAAACCTGAGCTCGGGAAATACGGGGTATCATATCCATCTGTAACACAAGTTGGTAACGAAAACACGCAATGGAAAACTTCTTCAGGCTTACGGCAAATGAATTGGCTTGACGCGCAGCAAGAGATTCTATAATCATCTTGTTCTGTGCAGGATACATGAAAGAAATGATCGTGCTGCCAACTTTGACGTGGTCCGACTCTTGCTGGTGAAGAGGCGGTCGAACTTTCAACATGATGTCCGATGATGCAAATACCTCTTCACGGGATACGACATGTGCTCCAGCTTTGGTATATTGCTCGTCGAGGAATTGTGCCTCCGCACCAGCATGACGTTCGACAAGAACCTTTGAAAATCCCTTCTTAAGGAGAAGAGCAGCATTCTGGGGAGTAAGGGCAACACGTCGCTCTCCAGGAAAGACCTCTTTGGGGACACCAATGGTCAACGAGGAGTAAGGCACTCCTGGTGTGGCAGCTGTGTTTAAAGTTGTGCCTTGGTATAGGTTTGCAGATGAATGCAAGGAGCGAACTGAACCAAGGCAACCTGTAACACGTGTCGGCAACGTCGACCATGTTAGCGACAAGTTATCAGAACATCGGTTATCACAACTGACCATGTGGACCACTGGCAAGTCGGGTAGTACTAAGGAGAATGCTACGTACTTTGCTGGCGTTAGCCAGCGCATATGAGAGCATCTTTCGCGCCTATGCTTGTAGGGGGGGAATCAGCATACAAGTGCCTTTGGCTGGTAGGTAGATAGTTAGAGTTGCAAGGAGAGAAGTCGGGAGTCAGATGATGACCTCAAGAACCAACAGTGTTCACGTGGTAGAGCTATAATATGCCCCACACAGTTTTCCCCGCAATCGCGCCGGCGCAATCTGTAATTTTGATTCCTCATCCATATGACATTGAGGCCTTGCGTTGAATTTTCCAGCTGATTTCTGACCATTCGTTTCCTTTTCCAGTAGCTATCATCAGAACATCATCTGGAGAATTCATTCATCCGTGCCACAGTGTGGACCGCCTACCCTGGCAGACGAACGCAATTCATTTTGGCGATTCATTCGTCATTGCCAGTACAGCGTCAAGCCCCCGCATGTACTTACTTAACAACTAATATTCTACAGGACCTTCAAATCTGACGCAATCGATGTTGCCTGACGTTTGTTATAGATAATACGGATAAACGGTAACCAGTACAGACCCAGCCTTTGAAATAGACTATGATCCCTAGATCTTTCGTCCCTGCCATATCGTCACTGTGTATGTACATGTCTTAGAAATGGCATGGGGGCGAACAGGGGTGAGCGACCGTTGGGCCTGGTAACTCCAGGAATTTCAAGTCACGCAAACAGTGACAGTGGGCCGTCCAGTTTTGACTTTCTCTAGCTATTCACATGTCGGTCGTAACAGGTTGTAAGCTGTAACATGGCATAGTCTGGCCTAGGGCTTTTTCATTACTTGATCGTTGAATAATATATATTGCACATGTGGAAGTTACATTGACAAACGGAAGTGGGTATAGCGAAGTAAGTGTGTAAACCAATCCTCGACTACGAGATGCGAGACGCAATATCTAGTCCACATGGATCAATGGAGTTGGAGAAGTCCCAGAAAATGCTTCCTCAATCGAATCCATCTCGAACGGATTACCCTCCAGAGATCCATGGCCCAATCCTATACTGTCTTGCCACTGAGTTGCCGCTCAACCGTAATCAGTTCTTGCGTATGCGGGTGGGCCCAAATGGCCTCGGCAGCAGCGCTTTCAATCGGTGGAAGAGGTTTCCGTGGGACACCACCGTAGCCATATAGCTTCTCGAGGAGGAATTTTGTACCAGAGATGGAGGTTTTCGCAATGGTGTAGTCCGCACGTGCTATGATTCCTTGCAAGCGCTGAGCCTCGGCGAGGAAGGACAGGTCCTTCCGAGCAGCTTCGCAAAGTTGATGGACCTTGGAAATTGTGTACTAGCAAATAGACTTAGAGATAGAGTATGCCAAGCAACATCGAGGCTTACGGGTGCAACGTTGGCGAGACCTGTGATGGCGCCGTGTCCATTGACGAAAGTAGAGGGGACAAGGAAGTCGGTGAAGCCTCCAAGAACAATGAAATTTGAGGCAGGGTTTTTACGAGGGTGCTTGGAAGCCCATGCATCGCTCGTTACAGTCTCGGCAATTCTGGTGAGTTTACCAACATTACCGCAACTAAATGGTCATCGTCAGTTGCATCGAAAAAAGTGATTCGGTAAGTGACCGCATACGTAAGTTTAACACCAATAATGTTAGGGCACTCCGCCGCCAGTTCGACGATAAAGTCGGAGTCCAAATCAATTCCCCCACTAGCTCCTGGATCTAAAACAGATTTAAGGCTTGAAAACCACAGATTTTACGGACAGACTTACAATTGTAAATTATTACGGGAATAGGGCATTTCTCGGATACTTCCACAAAAAATTCTTTCAAGGCGGCCCGATTCAGCGCTCCAGCAAAGTAACCACTTGCAATGACGATAGCATAATCAGCCCCAGCCCCAGCAGCCGCATAACCAAGCTCGATCGTCTCTCTGGTGCTTCCTGCTCCGGTACCTACGATGGTAGGGATATCAGAAAATCCTGCTCTGTCGAGTGCCTTCCTCCCAGCATGGATCAATTGAACCCGTTCTGCGTGTGACAAGTGAATAGCCTCTCCCATGGAACCCGCAATCACGGGTCCAACGCCTGCTCCAGCAACACGAGTAACATGAGCCTCAAATGAGGGAATGTCTGCGAGGATAGAATGATGAACTGCTGTCTACATCACACTAGGAGACATGGCATACCTAGATCCTCAGACACGGGGAGGAAAAAAGAGGGAATTGGGGCATAAATGCCAGCCTTGAGCGGCCTGTGGACAGAGGATACGCCGTTGGTTCCGTTTATAGCCATGGAAAAGGTGAAGAGGGACCGGTGGATTCAACGTCCAGTTTTGCCATGTTAGATATATAAATGGTCTAAAGAGGAACGCTTGGGTGTTCATCGGACCTCCACGGCCCGAACTCCGCACACCCCCGGACCGCCATCCACAACTTGGCGTCTCTGGTCTGCCCTCGTTCCGCAACGGGTCCCGCATTGTATCTGCCGCCTCCGCCACGTCACTCATGATTTTAGCACCTCTCTCTTGGTTTGGGGAAGCTTGAAATATTCACTCGACGTAGCTCTCGCGACCTTTTTGATTTCATGTTGCGACAACACTAGTTCACAATGTCAAGTTGATTTAGCACCTCTTTTTCCCACTTGGTCCATCCTTCTTCATCTGCGTCGCCGGGATCGACAGAAGCTTTCTGGAATATATCCCAAGGCAGACATCCAAACTCTCCCTCTTGAGGTTCTAAAGAAAAGCGGCCTTGGCGGGAACGCGTGAGTGTAACGACGTGACCAGCGGACCCAAGTGAATGAGCTAAATCGTGCACTATTGACCGCACATATGTGCCCCCAGAGACCTTCATCTTCAGGACAAATGCATTGGGAACGTCAGCCGCCACTGCTGGATCCAGGTCATCCTTAACAGACACATCATCTGCAGTGGTCCCTTTGAGTGCTGTCTCCATGGCTTGCTTTTCTTCTTCGGAGAAAGTCTTCTCAGGCCAACGATATGTGTGATCGGTGCCTAACCACTCGACAAGCTCCAAAGAATGGACGGTTACTTTTCGAGGTTCGATTGGACGTGGAAGCGGAATGCCTTTGCGAGCATATTCGTAGAGGGGCCTTCCATCCATCTTCAGAGCGGAGAAGCTAATGGCCTAAGTAAGGGGAGTACCGTTGTTCTAATAAATATGCAACGAACATAGGAGGCGTCTGTTGAATCTCTCCAGAAAACTGAGCAAGGGCTGATTCAACTTTTTCACGTGTAACATGCTGCCAAGGCGCAGTGCGAACCCTAGAGCCCTCGCTGTCGTATGTGTCGGTTTCGCAACCAAGTAGGCAAGTGGTACGGTATTCCTGCGAGAAATATAAGTTTAATGCCAAAGGCTTGACATATTCCGACTTGCTTTAGTACAGTCTAAGAATTCAGTCAGTCTTTTTGTCCCCTTCCCTACCCCCACCACTGTTCGTAAAAACTGTTCTTGATCAAAGTATCCTGCAAGCCAGACGGACCCTCACCTAAAACACCATCGGCAAGAGGATCTAGGGTACCACCCTGCCCAATCTTAATTCCTCCCCGACCATGCTTCCGCTTGTGTTTTTGGCCTTGAGATTTTTCCAGCTTATCCGCATCAACAAAAAGGCGCGACTGAGATATGAGGATCTTGACGTCGTTTATGACAGACATGCTCGTTGGCCCAGATGGTTTTGTAACGCCAAACAGGCCAGAGACCGGCAGTGGAGGAAGAGAAATTTTAGGCATAGCACCCAAATTTCAGCTCAGAGTATTGGCAGGTTTTTAAAGAGAGGTTGAGGCTTCTTCGCAGTGCACCCAGCAGTCGATTCTCGAACTTGAGCATTGTAGAAATAGTCATGTGACCGGCAAAATATCCAGGTTTGCAAATATGGATTGAGTAGCTCACAAACAACGTCTGAACTACCTTGAATTAGACCGCCACAACCTCGTCAAGAGAGTGATATTCCCGGATTATCTCGTACCGCTGCTTAAGAGGCATTACGTGCTATATTGTGCTATGTCTCCTGATGTTTCCGTTGTCCAAATTCCAGAAACCCCTCTGCCGGATCATTCAAATTTCTTAGATCATTGCGGTCCACATGGGTTACTATTCTATTTGTAGTGTGAGTTACAGGAAGACATACAGACCAGTAACTCGCACTCTTTGCACACCCCCATCGACGGTGTTGCGCAACGATGGCTTCCTGGACACTGCGACCCAATACTCTTTCTCGCACTTTTGAACGCCAGTTAGGGTGTAACGAGCTTGGATTTTACTGGGACAGTCAGTTCAATGGAACCGCGGATACTTTCCATGCGGCCATCGTAGAAAACATCGAGTCTTCGGGCCATGATCTCTTCACCGCCGAGAATGTCTCTGCAACTTGGCGATTACTGAAGCAGCAATTCCCCCTCCTTGGAGCACGCTTGGAAGTACAGGAGGGTGGAGACCAGGTGCTCTTTATTGTTTCTGAGGATCAATTACAGCGTACTGGCCCGGGGGAAGTATCTTTTCAAGATGTAACTTCTTTGGCAGACGCGCAGGCCTACCTAGAAGATATGATTGAAGGCGAGAGGTTATTGTCAAATAATCTACTCGCCCGCATCGTAATTCTTTCCCAGACGGACAAGAAAAACCACTTCCACGTCATATTTCATGTTGCACATCTTATTACCGATGGGATGAGCAACTACACAATCCTGCGCTCATTTCTGAACATCCTATCATCCCAGAAGTTTGACCAGTCACAGCAATCGGATTTAGAGAAGAATCTTGCCTTAGCCAAACCCTCTGACGCATTGATTCTAAACAACGGAACAAGTAGAGCGCGACTCAGATGGTTCATAGCTGTAGGCCGTATCATATCAGCTCTTCGGTTTTCAAAGAAAGTACATGTGCGTCTACAGACCTGATGCAATGCTTTTGCGATAGATTTTACTAATAGCATCATCCAGGGCGGTCATACATTACCCAGAAAGTTCACAAATCTTACCCAGTACACCCCCGCTCATTCAGGTAGCATCACCATCTCGTTTCCTCCCGATTTATCGGCACAAATTATTGCAAGTTGCCGGAAATATAGCATAACTCTAGGGAATGCTCTTCCTATCCTTGGTCAAGTCGCCCTTGCCCGCGTCTTGTGCAGAAGATATGTAAGTGGTGCAATGAGTGCGGAGGAATGGAACTTCAGGAAGCGAGAACCTACAGTGACTGCGGGACCGCTTAACCTCCGCCCTTTTTTGAATCGCGAATGGTATCAGAATGGTGGTTCTATCAACGTCTCCCTTGCGATAGGGTATTTCCGCTATAAGCTTCCATACATGCCACTAGGATCCGCTGCAAACATATCTCCTGGTGACAAGCTTCCCAGTATCCGAGAACTCTTGTCACTCCCTCGGTTCATATACCGATCTCAAATCATCCAGAAGCAGGCCCAGACCCATTTCACTCATCCTCTGTTCGCCTTCATTGCCGGAACCCGGTCAGCGTCCAGCATTGCAAAATTCAAAGAAGTTGGTCAGACTTGGAGAGAAAAGCAAACGCATGTTGCCACTCCTATTCCTGTCGTGGAACAGAGCCCTGACTATGCCCACGGTGGTTCAAGCATAGGAAACGTGAGCGCTTCGTCTTGTTAATTGTTTCTGTTACTCATTAGATTGGTCAGTTGGATGGCCTGATTCCTCGCCGCTATCCTTCCTCCTCTACGCGACTACTTCTGCATGCATCAACTATAAGACTGCATTGCCGCCCTGCAGAATTGTACCTTGGAGCAACCACCATTCAAAACCAGCTTCACATGAATATTTTCTGGGACAAAAATGTATATGATACAGAGGTCGTGAAAGAGTGGTTGAACGAAGTTCGGGAAGCCACTGAGGCTTTCCTCGGAGTTGACGATACGAGCCTTCATGCCCGTTTGTAGATGTGATGGGAGTGTAATTGATGCGTCGTTGATTTACAATAAACGAAGTACACGACGGTTCATGTATTTCTCCATCTTCCCCCGCATATACAACGTACTCCCCATTGTTTTTCCCAGGTATGCCACCGTTGCGAACGACTTCCTCCAGCATTGAGGCGTTCAGCCAATGCAGTTTTCCCATCACATCGAAGACACGTCATGCTGGTGGCAACACTAACCAAGATACCTTTGGTGACAATGTCTCTGTCTTTTCCCTTCTTCGGTGTATCAGACAGGTTGCTTAACCCATCTACAAGGTCATGCGGTTTGATAAAAAGAGTGGGCTTGGTTATAACAGAAACGCGTGTCACGTCGTGAATGGTTTTCGAGAGAAGTAGATGCATATTGGGAGTCGGTCGACATGCTACTAATGCTCGGCGACAAATTTCACCTTTCAAAAGGTCAGCAAAAGAACTTTAATAAATGTTTGGCGATTCAGAGGGCTCACGGTCGAGTGTCCAGACTTCTTGACGTGTGTTTTCCAAGCGGGAAATCAAGGCAGAAAGGTCAATACCCGAGTTGTTGATCAAATCGACGATGACATCGCGAGCAATCTGAGCGCCCTCTCCGTGTGCGGTCAATGACTTGATATAGGCAGAAAACCTCTGCACATGAGATAAAGCTGCCAAAAAATTGTCCAAGGCAAATGGATGAACAAGATGCAAAAGAACGGAAGAGTCCAACGACAAGGCTACAAAGATCTGAGACAGCAGAAATAGGGGAAAAAATGAATACGAACTCGACGCATACATGTCTTCATCAGAGCTTTTTCTCTCTTCATCTGAGCTCAAGTCACAGAACAGGACACACTCCTTGAGCACCTTTTCAGCTAGAGATATGATCCATGTCGACAGGCCAATAAGTTGCCACACCGCAGCTATCAAAATGTTAGACTAAATTCAGTTGCCCAGCAATTGCTTCATTACCTAGGTCGTACGTTTCCCCATCCCCATCCATGCAATCACTAAATGCCATATTATATGAGACGAGGGAGCAGATATCATGTGCAGTGTTCCAACGCGTGGTCAAGTCTTCGTTCGAATTCTTGAAAGATAAAGTCTTATAGATTTCTATTAGGACTCCAAGGAGTCCCATAGTCAACGAGTGCGAAAAGCCTGATGATCGATCATCCAGAATAACGTCGGTCCGATATAAAATCTCCACGACGGTGTCAAAAGTTACAGACGAAAATGAGAGTGAGTGGCTTATGTCACTTGGAGCCCTGCCCGAAGCGACAGCGTCTACAAGGGAAGGCATAAGTGGGAGAACCCATTTATCTTCATATAGGATGAGTAAAGGAAATGAGATACACAGAGAGCTAGGCACACCGTCTATGGAATCCTTCAACCTCGGCACGGGCTGAATTAAATTCCGCATGGGCCACATAGATGAGGATAGGATGCACAACAAGGAACCATTGGGGGACAAGACAGCTTTGAGGGGTACTGCAAAGAGTCGATAAAAGCATAAACTATGGAGAAGCGTTAGGTTTTACCATCTTGCCCAAATCGCATAAAATCACTTGAGATGGGAGACATTTCGTAGCCTGTATGGTCCGACAGGTCAGGACTAGATGGTGGTTAATCACAGAGGAAAATTAGGAATTGAAAATGTTTACAGGTTTAACGCCCTTGTACTTCCTATTGGTATTTTCTTAACGTTTCCTCGAGAAGCAGGCAGTGAGGGACCCGAAGTATCTAGAATGCCTGCAAAGATGACTGGGGGTCCTAATCGCGATCTTATAGGCACAGGTATAACAAACGCCACAACATTCGGTGAAAAAGAACGAGAGCCATTCTTTGCAATTTTCTTAAACACGGAGTCAAAGCAAATCCAACACGACTACAAAGAAATTCATACCCATGCGGGCTTGGAAGCGTTGAGGCCTTGCAAAGACTGAACTTTTGTAAACGAGTGTGTCAATAACTCGGAGCTTGGGGGAGAATCGTCTATACAAAGGAGTTAAGTAACAACGCCACTGCTGGATAAAGGGAAACATCCTACAATTTCCGAAGTCGAGATAGGAGGAAACAAGGTTGAATACTAGTCTCTCGTTTGTTTTCCGCGGAGAAGGAGGATTTGGAGCATCCATGGATGGCAGAAGACTGATAAAGTTGAGGCCAACTAGAGTCTTGCTACACCCCAATATTGGGGTTAAAGGTTCACTAGACAAGCCTGTGCAAAGGTGTCAGCCCTATTGTATAAGCATCAAAGGATAGAAACGCACCTAAATGGACACCATTATACATCAGTTGTACTTCGGAGACATTGATCACATCCTCTTCTACCCAATTCTCCCAATCAAATGAGCGGCACTCGAGTGATGAAGGCTGATTCATCCCATCTCGAACATTAGGATCTATCGCCGCATATTGTCTGGTATCGTTTAATGGCGGTGGTATATGACGCGATCTTGTTGCAATTAGCAACGCATTTTCTGTCAATTTGGAGATGTGAACACTGCGCAGGAAATTATATACAAATTCTATACCATTATAGCCGATACCAACTGCAGCCTTGACACATTGCTTCATACCTGCGGGATTGAGTTCTTCTACTGGTTGGCCTTCTACAGTCGTACAAAAATGCGCAATGGAACAAGTGAGAAGCTTGATTGAGGGCAAGTATTGTTGAAAATAGCAGAGGGTGACAGTATGGTCCTGTGACACGAGCAGAAGTGCAGGGTTACACAGAGGAGGTCGTGGTCCCCGGGGAGGCAAACGCGAAGTTGAGCCCGGAGTGGTACCGGATACCCACTAGTAGAAGAGGGTGAGATAAGTATACTTGTGCGAGAGGTCGGGTGTACTTGCCTCGCGCGGGAGCCCAAGCCAACTCGCCGTCAATGGTGCAGCACCCTGTGCGATAGACCATGATTCTTTAACACTCCAATTATCAATCTGTGAGCCTCGAGTCCACAAGGCACATATTCCGTCGACATTGTGACCTGGAAAGTAGGCAAAGAGCCAGTTGTCGTCCGGTGCTACGGAGATAAGGCTAGGTGGGGAATATGAAGCTGGCGAGGATGCAACTTGTGCTGGGGGGGAAATCACAAATTGCTTGGAAGAAGAGAAATGTCGTGCAGTAATGAGAGGTTGTACGGGATGTGCGCAGAATATAACAGAGGACTGAGACCACTCTAATGGTCTGTACCAAAAGTGAGTTGTACGCAAAGTTGATAGTGCTATGCTGCATACCGTAGAGATCGTTCAGCAAGAGGCAGGAAGTCCCACCATCCAGTCTGCCAGTTCTTCTTTTCTCTAGCCTTTCCCTTCTGTGGCGACATGGAGATGGGCTTGACGTCGTGCAACATGGTAACACAGGCCAACTCTGTTGGTGTTGGGTGGCTGTGCTGACCCTTAATCCCTTGTCTCTAATGTCATTGTCAACATCGACGCGTCAGATTTCACGCCAACTGGGCGGTCAGCCCACTCAAATCTTAGTACAGGTCTTTGCAGACCGCGTCTTTGTGCTCATCACGCAGCTCGGCAAAGTCGGGTCATTGGTGATAATCGTCTCACGTCTATTACCAGCACAAGCGATTTAATTTGGCATATACAGATCCAAGCCTCTATACCCGACACCGCGCCGTTGTTGCCAGCCCCTCCACCAGATCCACAGCACCCAAACCAACACCCCTTACCACAACCTTCGCCTGCGATTCAGTTGACACCTTTGCTTGGGAGCAGCCCATCCGAGCACATGCAAACTCTGCACTCTCTTTATGCAGCACAGATCGCTGCGATTGTGTGGGCACAGGGTGCGCTACACATTCCACGACGCAGTGTAGTTGTTGGCCTTGCGCTGAAGAAAACTGATGGGGAAGGAGTTACTGAGCAGGAGAAGGATTTATTTCAGGGCGTTATGGCCAGTCTTCAGGAACTTTTAGGCGAGAACTAAGTGCCAGCAGACGTGGATTATGTGGATTTATCGAGGATACGAAGTTGCTCCTTCTTTATTTCCTGCTGTTGTGACCATTTCCATCGTAACAAAGTGGACAAGCGTTCCTCTGGTGCGAGGGCGGTCCTGGGATGCGTTTCGTGTAGGTAGTAGGCCAAAAAGCCTGTAAAAACACCAAGGAACGGGTCAAGTGTGCTGCAGTATTGTAAGCATATGAAATAAGGAGAAAGATCGGACAAACCGAGAGAGGAGGGCAGGAGGAACCATCGTGGTTAGAGGGCAAGCACGGGACTCGTCGGAAACCGAACAGCCGGATCCGAAGGGCAGCCCATAATTTCAGACGTCAGTCAAATCTCCAAAAAATTCTTGCGACCGCCAGCAAGCTTCGATCGTTCTCTTCTTCTCAACGCCACGTCCCATGTCATCAGCTCTAGATCGTCAAATCCGTCCTATTTACGGTTCGTTACGCGTATAACTGCTCCCCCACGCGGCGTGTTATTTAACCTCAATAGATGCTCTCGACACGGGCTCTAACAAGTCTGCTATAGTCGCATGCAACAAGTTGCTCAAAAAGTACCCGAAAAGTGCACTCATAAAGGTCATCATATACATTTATCCGCCACACGTGGCGTTGCCCGCTAACACATGTTCTATACAGGCTTTAAAAGCTCTCGCCCTGGTTCGGTCACAGAAGATCGAGGAATCCTTGATCGTTTGTGATGAAGTACTTGAAACTAAGCCGACAGATGATGGCGTTCTTTCCACTATGATGCATGTTTTACGAGCGTTGAACCGCCGTGCGTACACCTATAGGAAGTTGCTGCTTGCTATTGAATAATTGGGCTAGAAAACGACATGGTCACCATGTTTGAAGACGCTTATAAGCAACATCCTACTAACGAGGAACTCGGTGCTCAAGCCTTCTTCGCCAACGTCCGTACAGCCCGCTGGAAATCGGCACAACAGGTAATGTCAATTCTCACTCTGAACGCTGAATGACATGATGTTTTGGCCTGACCTATTTTCTCATCTAGATAGCAACTCGCATGTACAAGCAGTTCCAAGACGACCGTCTACTGTATTGGAATGTAATTACTACTGTTCTTCAGGTGTGTCGAGACGTCACCGCAAGCCGACTAGAGGCAGATAACAATTTTTAGGCCAATGACCCAACAACTACTCCGGACATGAGGGCGATACTATACAAACTCGCCCACAGGATCGTGACTTCTTCACCAACACCCTCATACCAGAACTCCGACCGCTTCCATCTCCATCTGTCCATCCTGCGTGAGCTTGAGCTCTATGATGAGGCACACAAGCTACTTGACAGCGATATTGGTAAAGCAATCTGCTTGACAAGTCTTTCTTGTAACGAGGTCAGACGAGATATTTGGCGGTTACGAGGTATGATAAAGGAAGAGGGAGAACTAGCCACGTCTCGCATTGTGGATTCAAAGTGAGCACTGCCTTTTTAGTTCAACCTCATGGCTTAGCATCTAACCTCCTCGTCAGAGATCGCAACTGGCTAGAGTTCCTTTCTGTTCTTGACTCCACCTTCTCTACTGCAACGTCGGAAACATCTAACGAAGAGTGCCTGCAGCACATTGCAAAAACTCAGGAACTTTTCACACGGATCGCGGAAGAGGATGGGCCGAAGGATCGGTCCGCAGCGCTTGCACTACTAGAACTGGAAAAGCGTGCACGCGCACACGGAATTTCCAAGGGTAGGTTCTATTTCACTCACACAACAGACATGGGCCTGATGGTTGGATAAAGACTCAGAACGGTTGGTGGCCTTGATGCAGCAATATTTCACACGTGTTGGAGATAAAGCTTGCTGTTTTGAGGACCTCAAGCCCTTCCTCTCCTTGGATTCCAACGAAATGTCCAAGTGGACGTCATTCCTGCAAGATACACCATCGACTTTCGTAAGTTTTGATTCAATCAGGTTTTTCCTGCATACTCAGAAGCCCAATCCAGACCAATCCTCAAGAACTACAACGACTCATTAATTCACACAAGCTCTTGCGCCATACACTTGCAGATTCAGAGGTGAATGTTGTGGCAGAATCTGCCCGCGTGTCTCTTTATGTAGAACAATATCTACGAGCTCTCGAGCTTGGAAAAAATCTGCCTGCCACTGAACTTCAGTATGCGGATGATCTTGCGCTCTTGGCTAGCAACGTTCTTGTCAATCTCTGGCAATTGACATCAGATGAACGTCATCTTACTAGTGCTGTAACCCTTCTCGAATTCGCTCAAACGAAAAGTAGACAATCATTCCAGTTTCGATTGCTTCTTGTTCGGTTATACCACCTGCTTGGTACGATGGAGTTCCCGGTCTCCTGTCAAAGCTAATGCTCCCATCGAATTGACAGGTGCACCGACGCTTGCTTTGGAACACTATCGCGCTATGGGGGTCAAACAGGTCCAAAATGATACGCTCTCACATTTCCTTCTTTCTCGGGCTTCGACCTTCTCATTGGCTGCCATTGGTGATCTTACATGGGCTTCTGAATGCCTGGAATCAACTCAGATATACCTCAGTAATACTCAGGAGGTAAAATCTGTTTACTAACTTAACCTTCCACTTTCACTGACCTTTCTTCCAGACAGCCGACTTTGTCGTTCGTGCCTTCACGACGGAGAAATACTCCCAGGTAGTCCCCTTTCCTGAGCATCTGGTCGCTCTCTGACTATCTTCAGATACCCGAATTCATTACTTTCGAAGATCGTCTGGAAAACTCGTTGCAACGCGATGTGGTGAAACTGGAACACCTACGAATGCGCCTCTTGCATGAACAACAGGTCCCCACCGACCTAATTGATATGGAACTCATTGAGCTGAAGTTCCTTTTTGAGCGCGGTATATTTATCCTCGCACTGATCCTTGGTTACGTGTTTGCTTACGTTTACTATCCCTCGCAGCACACCATGACAATCGAGATTTTGATATTATCTCCAACTATCAACCTAAGGTTTCGAAGGATGTTTATGCACAGACGGAGCTTCTAGGGAAAAATATCTCGGTCAGTTATGCATCACATTAATTCATTGCGACCTATAACCTGACTCAACACTCGGATAGCACGGATGGCTCTGGACCTTCTTAAAAATGTATATCCGTGCATTCCAACAGTGCAGCGACCTTGATGATATAGTCGAGGAAAAACTCCTGATCGGAGATCGTCCCAAGCCAACCTTCGACGTTAATGGAAGTTCTTCCTTGCAAGAAAGGTTGGTTCAGACCTCTTCAGAAGAGCTCGCTGAGGTACACCAGATCAGACCTTTCAACTCCATCATGCTTATAACCTCTACAGCTAACTGAAGACGAAGTACTTTTGGCCAACTTCGCACGGGCCTTGGCAGATTGGCTAGAGCCATATCACAACTATGCTCGCCCTCCCGCAAATGTGGTTCTTGCCGAAGCTGCGAAACAGACAGAACTTAAGACGGGCCATCCCTTGAAAGGTGTTGATGTTGAATCTTTGAATAGATCTTCCTCCCCCTCCAAGAAGGATGAGGAACCACCGGCCGTCACAGAGCCCCCAGAACTTGTATCTAAGTTCTTCGATGGTACGCTTTTCGTATGATCTATCGAACAACTGATAACAAACTTACCTTGGTTAGGTGTGAAAGCGCGCTTCGCTGAAATTCGTAGGAATGGTACACTAGTCGAAGCTCTTCATATTGCGACACTTGCCCAGGAGGTGCGGCTGCTGTCTATCAGAATTTGCTCCCATAACTGATCTGAAGTTGCAAGGCCTTTGTTCTCCTGGCGATCGAGAGCCATCGCTTCAAATCAGCAGCCATTGTGAAAGCAAACAGATTTGGAGCTGTTAGTTGGTCCCATTAACTTCAGAGAAACTGGACCCTGATCTTTTCCCATCAGCTCGTTGCAAGTCTTAAGGCTATCCGTTTGGACGCTGTTGCAGTTGTGCGAGATATGTCGACTGATTTAGTCAAACAAAGTGAGACCGTGGCAACGCAGGAAACTCGCAAATCTTTTGTCGATGCGTGTGCCATTGTGAACACTCAAGGAGTAAGAATGATCGTCTCTCTTTGGAGGGATGACTGCTGACGCCGCTCTAGATCGATGCTGATTTCACACTTGGTGTTGCTAAGAAGGTCACAGAAGCCCGCAAGAAGGTCATAGAAGGCATAGGCAAAGGTTTAGTGCGTGTGTGTTCCGCATACCCCTGAAGTTGTTAGCTATTCAGTCAACTATCTTTTTACTACAATTTCTACCGACATTTTTTGCATAAATCTATACTACGAGCCTTCAATATTATCCCCCCACCTCTCATCCATTGCATTTCATCCAATACAAATTCAACTTGGTGCGTCAATTTCAACACAACTGAGTGAGAGGCGAGATAACAATTTGGAAGCAATTGACCGCCTAGGTCGATAGATTGAAGTGAGAATCATCGATGGTGCTAAATACATGCCCATCATCCATGAGTTTATCCAAAGCATCGCTATGAATGAGGTCAGCAACATCCAACAAGCTCCAATAAGCCCCAAACCTAATTTTCTGTGCATCTCCGTCGGATCCAGTTGCACGAGCGATGACAGAAACGTGAACGCCTTCGTCACTCTGAGGTTGAGACGCGATAAATCGTACGATCTTTTGCTGTAATGCGGGAAGATGTGACCATTGGTCAGACATTTTGGACGCCTGGCCTGTATAAGCTGACACGGAGCTTCCCATCGCTGTTGTTGCTCCCGATTGAGGCGCAGAAGTCTGGATTGTCATAAGCGCAAAGTAAAAATATTGCATTATAACGTACAAAACCACGATCGGCCATAAGCGTTATGGACATTGCTTCCAAGTAGTGGAAGTAGCTCTCATGGTGGTCTATGGTGGGTCGGATATGAGTGGCATTGATATAACGTTTATTGCCAAATGTTTTCAGGGTGCCTGTAACGCGAGCATACGTGTTCTCCCTTTACCTGCATCAGCCCAAACGTATATTAAGCCAATGGGGGCTTACAAAATTCCACCCCACTTTGCAGCATCCTCTTCACTTGAAGCTTCGACCCAATGGCGAGCCTCGATTCGACCACTGCCGTCTTCTATCACATACACGCAGTTCGTTGTTTGAGCTTGAATATTAACCACTTGTCCAACAGTAGTAACCTGGGATACGTTGAACGAAAGGGAAAAACAAAAGCGCGCAACGCACATTCCCGATTTCTACACCATCAACGGTCCACTCTGCATCTGTGTGCAGTTGCGTCGCCTTCACAAGCTGGGAGACTGTAAAAGGCCGTACGGAGTTAGAGGCCTCTTTATTCTGGGAATCCGCAGGGCTATGTATCAAGTCCACTTTTCAAGTGCGAGGGAAGAACTCACGCGCCCTGTCCCTGGGCTGCCACCATTGTACGGAGAACCTCCTGTAAGGAATCCACCGCCTGTGTTGTAATCATTGTCTGTTGAAGCTGTTTGTATGAGAAATATCGTGAAGAAGGTAAAGAACATACATTGGCTCATTGTTGGCGTGTGTCCTGAGATTAAGCCTTAATGTCACAGACGCGTTACAGAACGCGTTGGTGGTGAAGCGTGACGACTGGCTCCCATGTTCATACGTAACCAACTCAGGTAATAGGATTTGTACTAGCAGGTCCGAGCATGCCACTCAACTTATATGCCTTCAAGGATTTTGAGGTTTGCTAACATTAATGACACCTTCTAAATAGCTCAGAGTTTTCTTCCATCGCTCAGAGTAAACTATCAAACTATCAACGCTCAGCAACGAATCCACGGATTAAGTGCACACCAATGTCATTCAAGTATCTTCTACTTGGCCTGGATTTTCGAAACTTTCATCTTGTAGGCGTGTTTTCTAATTGCCTATGCTAGACGCCAGAAACTAATAGTTGGTCACTCACAAGTATAGTTCCGTCGGATATGATCTCGTCAACGGTACCTGCAAGTCTACAGCTGAGTAACCATTAGGTTCCGTTCTCGGGGTATACATGGAACAAGGAGGATCTTCCTAACTGGGTGGGACACCTCCTGAAAGAGTACGTTTCACGCCCAAGGTTTATCTCTGGAAGCAATGACACGCAAGATCCGGAATATTTGAAGTCTCCTTTGCTTGTGTATGATTATGCTGTTGGGGGAGAAACTGTCAAAGGAGTGCAACACCAAATCGATCGCTTTCTTTCTGGTGCAGGTCAGAAACCAGAATGGGCTCACTGATCCTCCGACAATGCTTTATTCAGTGAAGTCCAGTCGACTCATTGAAAATGTCCTGCTGACTTCTGATAATTCAGCTACGTAGGTGGGGATTAACGATGGCGGGTGTGTTCTTTTTACTTGCTAGGTCTTACTCTAGGTTTGTGCCTATTGAAGACCCTTTTTTAGGTATTCAAAAGAGCACAAGGAAAAACATAATGCGTCTTTTTGAGCTTCAAGAGGCGCTCTACGAAACAGGTGCCAGGAATTTTCTCTTCATTGATGTTCCCCCGATCAACCGCAGTCCGACCGGTAAAGTTCAGCCAATTCGTCAACAGTTCCCGGAGGATATGCAGACTCTCTTGCCGTAAATATTGAAAAATATAACCTTGAGCTTGAGAAGCTGCCTGTGGTTTTGCCGCTCGATACCCAAACATTAGTGTTGTTGCATTTTGGATTCACCAGAAGAGTTTGGGTTTACACACTCTACAGTTGGAGGAGCGATTTGGCACGATCGGATACATCCCACTAGCAGAGTTCACAACTATGTAGCTCGAGACTTGGCAGTGTTTCTTGAAACTGTGTGATAGGAGTAATTGACGTAGATGATCATGTGACTCGCTCGTATGTGTGAGGGGAGCTACTGAGTAAGTGAAAGACTCCTCTCATGCTGTTGCAACGTCAATCTTCGTTGCGACCACAAGGCTCTTGAACAGAATTCATTTGTTTGCCATGTCTTCATGGTACTCTTCGTGGTACTCCTCCTGGCTTCCCGGCCTGCCATCTCTAAATATCTCCCTACCCTCAAGTCTCCAGGGCCGCTTCATCTCATTTGTGCTCAAGAAGACTTTGGGGCACCTTGTGAGGCCTGGTCAGCTAGATTCCAGTCAAATAGATTCAAAGATCGGGTCCGGTTTTGTTCAAATCAATGACCTTGAGTTGGACAATGAAGTGTGTGTTCAATACTCGATTTCCCCTTGCAAAAGCTAAAACTCAGTGATCATATAAAGGCAATAAACTCCGTAATACCAGACATCCCTGTTTCACTGCAGACTGGATCCATTTCCTCCGTGATTGTTCGAGTACCATGGCCAAATCCATTATCATCCACCCTTGGCTTTTCAATCGACTCCCTTCACCTTTCCTTTGTCCTTCTCCCGCCTTCAGCTCATACCCCTACCAATCCCTCGAATCTTGCTGAATCTGTTGCTTCTGTTGCGGATTCCTTCATTCATGATGAACTGTCGGCGCAAGAAGGAGCTGCACTCTGGAACTCTATACACTCCGACACAGTCGCCGCACAACCGTTCGAGGATGACCCTACCGTTCCAGGTGGACTCACAGCAGACCCCTTCTTATCTATTCCGGAGGAGCCTATTTCGGACATGGATCCAGCAGGAGTATCCATATTTACAACCCTCATCGAACGATTGCTCGCCAGATTTGAATTTGATGCAACAAATACCAAGATCACCCTTATACATCCTGAAAACATCAGCCTCACGGCGTCTATCTCCCATATTCGATATCAAACGGAGGATTCCAGCGCTCAGTCAGGACCCGCCCCTGAGACCCTTCAAGTTCGTGGCTCCCGTAGGACCGTATCGGTCTCTGGATTGACATTGTCTGCTTGCAACCTGCGTTCAGAAGTCCAGTCTAGTGGTTTGCGTACGCCAACAAAAGTCTCATTCACTCCGCCGCGTGAATATCATCGAGCCGTTTCTCCCTCTTCGTCGTCATCTTCCCTAGATGAAGAGGCACAGATCGCAATGTCTCAGTCCTTAGCATATCTCCCCCCTCGTCAAATCTCACCAAGCAGCTCCATTGCCAGCAGTATGTATCAGAGTGCCCTCTCCACATCTTCGCCTTACAACGATGGGGATGGTGGCAGCGCAGAGCAACAGAGGATTAGAACTCCATATGGCATGGCTCAATCTACGGATTCACATGAGACAACTGTTCCATTCAATGATCCGTCATTTGAGCATAACGTCGGGAAGACTATGGTGTCTTTTGGCACAGCCCCGATCGTATTACATATCGATACTCCTTCACCTGTTGTTTCTGAGGCAGAAATTCAACGCCATGAAATACGTGGAGAGGGAGGAATCCAATTCAC
Organism: Tephrocybe sp. 9980TJB; assembly: GCA_018220975.1. Taxonomy (NCBI): domain Eukaryota; kingdom Fungi; phylum Basidiomycota; class Agaricomycetes; order Agaricales; family Lyophyllaceae; genus Tephrocybe; species Tephrocybe sp. 9980TJB. The sequence goes on along the minus strand of JABAJU010000003.1, from coordinate 496,346 downwards.
GTTAAATGTTGGAATCATTGCTTGCGCAGTTGAGGCGTGGCAGATTTGTGGTTTACTAGGGCTCGTCAATAATCTTCTCGCTCGTCCTTCTGAAAAAGAGGCAAAGATCGATTATGAGCAGTCTTTTCCTAAGCTCAGGCTAGTCATTAACCTTCGCGGTCTCGTCCTCTTGCTACCCCTTCCCGCTTCACATCAAGATGATAACTCGGCCACTTCTTTGGAGGATTTCTTCAAATGGCCCTTAGTACCCCCGATGTTACCTCACAGCTATGCTCGGTTTTATATGGAGACGACATCAGCTACGATATCCTTTGCGTCGGAAAATGGCGTTTCAGATAACAAGGACGCCAAGGTTAGGACATCCACGGCTGCTACTGAAATATCATGCATCACTACAATCGGAGACGTCTCACTTTTCTACATCAAAGGGACATCTGATACTGTACTTGTGCGCACCCTCACTGCCTCGCCGATCCTAATCACAGACCCTAATATCCTCGGCCAATATGACCATCAACATCAACATCCGAACGAAGACAGTCTTGAAACTGCTCTTCCTGTTTTTGGGCTCGTTGATTGGACAGCTGACAGTCAAATGTCAAATGGGCTCAAGTTGTCGTTGTGGCGCACCAAGCCCAACCGAAGGCAGGCTTCAGACTCTCAGGGAGGTGAGAAGACCACCGTAACTCCTGCCATTACTATGAAATCCAAACTCCGTAAAACTTCTGGGAATGAGACAGAGGGTCCATCCCAGGATGTTGATATCCAAGTAGTCCCTCTGCATTTTTTTTTAGACCTTGAAACAATCCTTGGTGGCAACGAACTCTCCGCATATTTAGCGAAAGCTTTCTCTCGCAACCACACTTCTATTCACGAATCAAACGCGGAGCCTAGGCATAATTTTGACATCAATAGTGAGACAGTTACTGCTCCTGCTTCACCGTCTGCCTGGAATTTTCAGCAAATGGAGAGGGAAAGAAAACGACTGGAAAAATTGGTTCTCGAGGATTTGGATCTTGGTTTTGACTACACTGCCAAAGAAAAAGCTCATGTGGCCAAGACAGCACATCAAGGGCGGAAGGTGAGTATATTAAAATAAATTTCCCTACCCAACGTTTCATACTCGACAGAACAAGGGAAGGCATACTACGAGTACCAAGGTTCTGGCGACTTTTGATATGATTCGAGTTCAAATCCGCTGTCCTTCTCCAGCTCACTTCGAGCCTCGACGATCAGGAGCTTTATTAGTCGACTTATACGACGCCAAGCTTTACACAGCCCCTTACGTAGAAAAAAGCACTAGGTTTACTGGCAGTATGCCACAAACGGACGAACAGGCATTACACAGCGATTCTCACATAGTAGGGTCCAGCTTTGAACGGATAATTGCTGCATATTGCCCTGCGAATGAATCCTCGGCAAAATCAATACTGTCTATTGGCACTCTTGCATCAGGCTCTGTCGATTCCTTTGAGCGTACAGTGTCCCCTCTTCTCCCACGGATGACTCTTAAGAAGTCGCTACTTGCCGAGCCTGAACAAGCCGAAGTCATTACCCTCAATATTGACATCCCTTCTGCGATTTGCGATATTTCCAAGCCCATGCTGGATGGTCTCCAGTTTTGGGCTGACGATGTGGCGCAGTACATGGCGAGATGTTTACAGGGCGGTCAGCTTGCAGAAGAAGACGAGAGTCGTGATACTAGTTTAATAGGAAGCCGATATTTTGCAAAGTCTAGGAGTGGCAGTGGGAGTGCGTGGGGTACTGGTTCAGAACGTACTCGTTCTGAATCTGTACTCAAGGTAAACATTTCGGAAGGTGAGTTACTAAACCAACTGATATTCAAAGTAACACAAAACCAATCACCTTGTAAGCCTTTCTTAAATTGTCAGTGCCTCGCACTCAGACACTGGATGTCCGACCATTTATCATTCGTTCTTCGGATCTCGAGCTTTTAATCGAACCGCAGTCAGAGGGGAAGGCACGTCTGTCAACCGATTTCATGTTGTTTCACCAACCCTTTTGCAGAACGAAATGTCCCTTTCCATACGGGCGATGGATTTGACCATAAAAGATATTCTCACCACGACATCAAGTCAAACATACATATCCCTTACCTCTCCTCGAAGTCTGGTTCGTATGTTGCTTTCCTCCCTATTCCTGATCTCATGACAGGCACCTAGACCTTGATACCTAAACCTATGGTCAATCTCCGTTTTACTTCGTCAACTCTTCAAGGAACTTCCGCCAAAGAATCACGGGTGAAATTGGCATTGACAGGCTTTACATTCACCATTATGCCGAATTTTACATGGGTTCAGGATTTGACATCTTTCGCCAAGTCACCACCAGGGGTAAGTTCAGTGAAATAATGGTCTCATGTTTGAAATCTCAGAATGTGCACATCTCTTAGACATTCGAATCAGTCATACCCAGCGAAAGAACTCATATATCCCTAAGACTCTTCGACGGAGCTGTCCGGATTTTTGCTCCCAATTTTCCTGGTGTTATCATCGTGCAGATTGATGAGCTGCACTTTGCCACAGACGTCCTTGAAAAATCAGCAGATTCATCGTTCAAACTTTCCATACCTGCTCTAGCACTGCTTGCCATAGACGATGTTTCTGACGAGATTAAAGCAAACGGTTTGTCTTCACATGGTGGAATTGGACGTTGGAAGGTCTGTCGTCTGTAAAACACAGACCATACAGCGCAACTGATCTTGACAGGCTTGTGGTTTTGCGCTCATTGCAGGTATCGAAGACCTCTCCATGTCAGTCCAACATACCGTTGACCTCCCGAATACCACTGTAAGCGGCGTCTGTTCATTAAATATACAACTTACCTCACACATCGTCAGGTGTCGATCGACCGTGCGCGTCTCCAAGTACACATTGCTGCTGATTCATTGTCAGCCGTGACTGCATTTGCAGACGATTTCGGTTCTGTCTTTCGACCTCCTGTGGAGGAAAGGCAGGTGTCGCGCTCCCTTGACCTTTGATCAGCGATAACTTTTTCAACAGCCAAGTTAAACCTAATCGAGGGCCCGCCATGGTTTCAAAAGGGGCTTCAGGCAGTGGACTCATGGGTATGATACAAACAACTCAACCTTCTTTCATTGTCGTAAATTATTTTTTTTGAAATAGCTTCGGTAGACGATATCGCTTTCAGGAAAATCCCAGAAGTTGGTCCTCCTCCTGACATGATTTATGATGACATGCCCACAAACATGGATTATTTGGATGAATCATTTGGGGCAGCTGCGGGATTGCGTGAATTACGGGATGACGATCTAGATGAATTCGAGGTCGACGAACCATATCCTTCTGCGCATGCAGATATCACGACAGATGGAACGGGAGTGGTGTCCAGAGTAGGTGGTGAGACGATCAAGATCCTCCACCCTGAAGGAATCAAGGTCGTAGAGAATTTCTTTGACACTGTCCCTCCTCATTCTCCATCTTCAGAGTAAGAATCACTCTGCTTCTGCTAGTTCTACGACAGATATTTACCAACAGATACGGCGAAACTACTTTTCGATTACGCGTGGACGACACTGATATTGCCCTATTTCTATATGATGGGTATGATTGGCAGAAAACGAGGAAGACCATCGAGGAAGAAGTTAAGCAGATGCGACGTCGTCTAGCGAAGATTCGACAACTTGTTGCGACTGGGCAAGTTCAGGATCCCAGTGCCGAAGACACAAGCGCTCTCTTATTCAACTCCATATACATTGGGCTAGACCGTGATGTTGATGGTCTTGAGCCTGGCGCAATCATTGCCGCGATCGACGAGGAGCTTAAAGACGACCTAGAGACTGCAAGTCAAAGTTCCTGGCAAACACTCAAGCCTGCTATGTCTGGAAAACCTCAGGCTCCATCAATTCGTGTTCATGGAAAACGCCTCGTCCGTTCACGTAATGCAAGCATGGAATTCCGCCTCTCCGGGCTTCATGTGGAACTTGATCATTTTCTGCCGCATTCTACTCTGATTTCTAGGACATTTGGGACTGTGCGGGATGTGGAAATCCTTGACCATATCAAGACGTCTACGTGGAAAAAATTCCTTACAGAACTTCGAGTAGATCTGAAGGGTAATGTTCGCGAAACAGATTCCACGATGGTGAAAATAGAGCTGCTCAGCGTTCAACCCGTTCCTAGTATCCCGGCGAAGGAAGCCAGATTTCGCGTGAGGTTCACAATGTTCGAATGGAATGAAAACTTACTTTCAAGCTCTCTAGGCAAAGGTTCTTCCTCTTCGACTGTATGTAGATCAGGATGCCGTCGACTTCTTGAAGAGCTTTTTTAGCTTTAAAGACCCTCATGCTGCCCCATCGTCTAGCTCCGGTGGTGAAGAGATATACTTCCGTGCGTTCGTTGCCTACTTTTCTCGTGGAGTTTTCCATTCACTCGGCTTCATAGAATCAGCGGAAGTGTTTCCTGTCGACCTTAAACTTGATTACAAACCTCGACATGTCGACTATCGAGCATTACGGGAAGGCAGGACCATTGAGTTGATGAATTTCTTCCATTTTGATGGGGCCGAGATGACGCTGCGGCATATCACCCTTGCTGGAGTTGGTGTATTCAACTTTTGAGGGGCGAATCGATCTAACGGCATACTCTTAAGATAACAGGCTGGGCAACTCTCGGCGCTCTCCTGAACGATCTTTGGACGCCTGATGTCAAAGCTACGCAGCTTGTAGAGGTCATATCTGGCGTTGCGCCAATACGTTCTGTGGTCAACGTTGGCTCTGGTGTTGCAGATTTGGTTCTTCTTCCAATTGCACAGTATAAAAAGGATGGGCGAATTGTTCGCGGCCTTCAGAAGGGTACCACTGCATTCGTCAAATCGACCGCCATTGAAGCCATCAAGCTTGGTGCTCGCCTCGCCACAGGAACTCAAGTTATATTAGAGCAAGCTGAAGGGGTCCTTGGTGGACAATTTGGTTCCCCAATTACGACTGAAACTGTTCTAGGTGGCAGCGGAGACGACTTTGCTGATCTAGAAAACTTAGAAAGCGACGACCCATCTGAGACGATATCGAAATATGCTCAGCAGCCTATAGACGTTACGGAAGGGGTCCAATCTGCATATAGGAGTTTGCGACGCAATCTAAATCTCGCAGCACAAACAATCCTCGCCGTCCCTATGGAAGTCTACGAACGTTCGGGAAATGAAGTAATTAATTTGGATATATAGTCGCAACGTTTACTAATGCAGTCCACTTACACAGGGCCCTGTGCGCTCAGTAATCCGAGCAGTCCCCATTGCAGTCCTCAAGCCAATGATAGGTGCCAGCGAAGCTGTTAGCCAGACACTTTTAGGCCTGCACAACACACTAGATCCTGACATACGACATGAGAATGAGGCGAAGTACAAAAGGCGTTGACACTGAAGAGTGGCAGTCAGAATACTGCTTGCTTGATGATATGAGGTGCAAAGTGCATCTGTAATATACATGATATGGGCGCATCCTTGTAATCTATAGGCTTGCAATGTGACATAGGAGGTATCATAGAAAGGTCAAGGTGTGAGCCCATTAATCGATATCCATACCCATCGAACGGCCTTCTCCTTGTACCAAGGCGCTCCGTGAATTTGCGGGCACTTTGATTTTTTCTTGGGTCTTTGCGGACACAGATTCGGAAAGCATAGGCTCGTGAAGTTTGGTCGATGCCTTGGCCGCTTCCATCGTTTTCTTTCGGTGGGCTCGCTGTTTTTCTCGACTGACAGCCATTCTGTAAGGTCGAGTTAGATGAAGACGTCAGATGGAGACAAGACCATTATGGCGTACCGGTTTTTGAAGAACGCGCGCTCTCTTCGACTCTTTATCTCTCCCACCCGCTTCATTGCCTTGATAGTAGCTTGCATGAGATCGCGATCGTAGCGAACAGGAACGTTTCTGCGCTTCTCGAATTCGATGGTTGAATCCTAAGGTCCAGTCAGCCAAGGCGTAAAGTAATTAGGAGTGATCCCACAATTGTCATTTCCTTGCCCGCAGCCTTGCGGAAGGCTTTCGTCCACCGAACCTTGCGAGGATTTCGTTTCATCCTAGAGAGGAATATCCAATCAGTATACATGGATACCCATCAGGAAATCGTTCATACTTGAAGTTCTTATGGCACCTTTACCAAAATTGAGTGCTATCCAAAGGAAGTGGGAAGGACGACTCACTTGGAGGTGCAGAATCTGAAAACCTTTGCGTCATTTCTAACGAAGGCAGTCCCTAGGCACAGATTAATGGTGGTTAATGATAATAGATAATATGGATGCCATACCATGGCCAGGGTATACGCTGGTTGAGCAAAAATAACACTTTTCAATACGCATCGGTGCAAATGAATGTGATGAACTAGCTTCTTGAGACCTTCAAATCAATTTTGCCCATCGTGAGAAAATAATTATTTTGATCAAAAATAAATTAGAACCACTTGTGCATATTTCCTCCTTGCTTTATCTCAACTGCTTGAAAACGAAACCAAAGCTTTAATATATATTATAATAGACGGCCATACATCCCGGCTTTCCTAATCTATATAGCAATTTTTATAACAGGTTTATGGCCTCAGTAATCCTGAGGCATGGATTTGATCGCTCCTCGAAGCAAAGCAATTGTGAGTCATAACTTGCTCTCTGCTACCCAAGCACTAGACTTTTCGATCCTTCCGCTGCACAAATCACTGACAACCTCCCCCGCTCTTGCTCCTAAAACACTCAACAAAGTGTCACTCAAACCATGAGTCGTCTCCTCCACACCTTGCAGATACACCCTAGGCTTCAATGATGATATGGCCTCCAAGTCGGGTTGGCCAAACTTGGATGGCAAGAGGCGATAGTGACGGGATATAAACACTAAATTAGGAAGGTGATCGTCATCCATCGATGGTAAAGTCGGTGTAGAAAGCTCTGTCATATTGGTTGTGATATTTCGGGAGGGCCGCCTGGTGACAGGGGCCAGCTGCACAGTGCAAGAACCACTGTGAAGCCCAAATGTCCTACCGAGATCAGAGTTTCTGAGAAGGTCGATCCAGGAGGTACGTTGATAACCTGTGGCGCAGATGACAACGTCGTATTTCACCTCCGAAATGGCACCGGAAACGGCGTTCTGAGTTATGACTGAGAAAATGGGTTTTTCTGCGTTGTGAGTTGGTACATTATTATTTGCTGAGGATAGAGCGGATGGACAGGTGTTCGTAGAAAGGATCGAAGAGTAGGCTTGGATGTTGATACGTGGCTCCATCGAGCTGATCGAGTTACGGCGCCTAGCAATGCCGTCGTCTAGCTTTTGGTCGTAAATTACTTCGTGAAGCTAGATTGAAAGTTTGGCGTTCATCCGTGTTCTATCTGTGCAACGATTCAAACACGTACAGTTTCTAGTGTCCCAGGGTTTACGACGCCGTAATTAGTTGACTTGTATTCCTTCAAAGAAGAGGCACGGATTTGTTCAGACGGAAAATTAAACCATGTATCTGTCGCTGAACAGGATATCAATGCCAGGAGAGACCACAAGGTGGAAGGGTACATACACGATGGATCGAAAATCTCGTTTGCAAAAGGAGAATCATCGCTAGGTTTCAGCGATCCCTTGCGTATGATCATATCTATCTCATGAAGTTTCTCACTGGGCAAGGAGCTCAGGCGATCGCGGATATCCAACGTAACTTCTGCGGCCGACTGCCCAGAACCAATGACAGCAATGCGAAGGGAGCGATCGCGGGATGCCTGAAGGGATTCCAAGATGGGGCCAATTGATAACGCATAGGTAGAACTGTGTATCACATACGGGTGCTCTGAGATAGGCGAAAGTGTCTCGGGGATGCGAGGACTACCACCTGGAGCAATAATAACATCGCCTGGCCATGTATGTTAGCACCCAGCTGGAAAATAATGAAACGAAGACTTACGAGTTCTGATAACTCTCTCTGCTCCAGTGATAACATCCCTGAAGCGTACATTTATTGTGGAATTTCCCCGTCCTTGGCTAAGAGCGATGATTTCATGACCATATAAAACATCCACTCCATGATTTTGAACATATTGGGCAGCCCACTCGAGATAGTCTGCATACTCCTTGCGAGTTGGAATAGTCGAACCTCTGTTGATGAATGGGACAAGCCGATTTTGACTGTGAAGATAAGCCAAGAATGTAATCGGTGACTGCGGATTCCGCAAGGTGGCAAGATCTTTCATAAAGCTATCCCAGCGAATTTAAGTCCCATTGAAAAAAAATTGCTCTGGAAGGACGATCCTAACCTTATCTGCATTCTAGCACCTGGAAGCAACATGCCAGGATGCCAACGAAACCTGTCGTGTTTCTCAATGAAGAGACTTTTTCTGACTGGAAAGGAGCTCAAGGGCTGGTTTAAGGGCCTTCAGCATGGAGCGCACTGAGGGCATAATTCAACTTACATCGGCGTTTAGCCTTTCAATGATGGCACCCGCGACGGCAAGGTTCGCAGGACCAAAGCCCAAGCCGACCACGTCATAGAGAGAAGAACCATCAATTTTTGACGAAGGCATAACAGAAGTCAAGAAATGGGGGGGGCTGAGAAGTAGGGCAGGAACGGGTGTCGGAATTGGACAATATATAGACCAAGGTTCTACCAACGTTGTTAGGCCTGAGAAAACGGGAGAAATAGAGCCACATGGAGCACTTCAAGGTCGGAACGAATTATCGCATTGCGTGATAGAAAATGCGTGGAGTTCGCTGTAAACCATGGTGTTTCTTGTCTTCAAAGAATCTTTTTGGGGAAAGAACGACATTTTGATCTAATCTGATTCATCCAAGATGACTTTTATCTGATAAAACCTGATGTCCCTTTCGCTTGGCGCTAACAGCGGACCTTGTCGGATCATATCAGATAAGATTACCCATATTGCACAGTTCTCTTCCCTGTCACCACCTCCAATTTAGGAACTCTAGAACATGGCTCCTGTACTTGGTTTTTCCGAGAACCAGTGCCCTGGATCCAGGAATGTAAAAACCTTGGGTTTTCTAAGTCTAGCGCGACCGATATCTTGCCCATCATGTCGCCACCGATTCCCGCAACAGATACTGTGACGCGCCTTTTGCATGGCTATAGTTTCGTAGAATGGCCTGATCTCTCGGCCATTCGGAGACCTCTTGACCACATCTATACCACGGAACACAGTCTACCCTTGTCATCAAGCAATCCTACACCTCACATCCTTCTCGCAATATCTCGCATACTTGGCGTGTACTGCGGCGCGTTGGACATCATCGTAGCTGTCAGCACAGACAATCGTGACCTTTTTACCTTCATACGAGTAGCCTGGACCGCATCGGATACTCGAAGTGATATTCTGGACAAGATTGAGTACCAGGTGCAAGCCAACTCACCGACGAGTCTTTCTGTTCTCCGAAACTATCTAGAACTTGGCGATACGCAGCCACCTTGCGTGGTGCTTTTTTCGTACCAATGCACTGACGGCCTTTCTGGTCATGAGGACTATCCTCTTGTGTTTTCCTACAACGCCCTCGATGACAAGATCCTATTAACGAGCTCTACGAAGAATCTACACCCTTCTGTATCCTCCCAAATACTTTCACAGGTCGCTCTGACAACACTTGATGTTGAGACACATCCCACGATGCCTATGTCACGCATTGATCTACCACCCCGACTTTTGTCGCAATATGAGAGGACAAGGAGCGAAGCAGGCCTTGCTACGGCATACCCTCATTTCATTCCATTGCCCTTCGCTACCGATTACCTAGCACGTCGGTCCAGAATAAATCCTAACTCAACTGCTATCGAATGGCATCCGGACTTATCGTCCAACAGATCCCCTCACTCGTTGTCCTATCTCTCATTCCACCGATGGGCTAATCAAGCGGCACGTTGGTTACGAAAGCTTGGACTTCAATCCGAAGACCGAGTAGCCGTTTGTATGGCTCGAAACATCCTTTTCCATGTCATCATGTTTGGGATAATGAGAGCTGGCGGATGCTATGTGCCTGTGCGTAGACTCGTACCCTTGGCGTTCCTGTTTGTTGATTATAAACGCCAAGATCGATCCCGACCTGCCTCCAGAGAGGAAGGCATATATAGCTCGTGATTCAGATGCCCGTTTTGTGATCACCACTGCCGATGTCTCCCCTCGACCGCTGTTCGGGGCTCGCATAGTATTCTTCGAAGATGAATCGATCCAGACGGCTATCAAGGCAGAATCATATGACGAAGTAACCTTCGCTACTCCTGAAGGGCTGGCATTCCTTCTTTATACTTCAGGTAACGGGAATCTTTGTCTATTTACATATGCTAAGAACCTACCTCAAATAAAGGCACGACGGGGAACCCGAAAGGCTGTCTGTTGACTAATGAAGGTCTATCTCAAGCCATTATTGCCCTTAGTAGCACCGCTGCAGAGGTTCGCATGCCCGACCTATCTCAAGGGCGCTATCTGGCCGTTGCCTGTTTGTGGTTACATTTGATCTTTTCTTGTTTTCTTGCTGACATTCTTTTCGTAACAGCGGTGGCTTTTGACGTCCATTTAGCTGAGACATTCGTTCCAATTGCGCTAGGAATGCCTCTCCTGAGCGCGCCACGCTCTCAGCTATTAGAAAACCTCCCTTTTCATGTGAAACATTTGCGCATCACACATCTCGGAATAGTACCAAGTCTGATAGAAGCTACTCTCAGCGCTATCAATGATGAAGATGGACAAGATATTCTGCTGCGATATATTGCGAGTGGGGGCGAGAAAATGAGCGACGCTGTAAGAACTTGTGATGCTTTACTGCTAGGAGTCTTAAATTTTGATTTTCCAGATTCTCGACAAATGGGCAAATCATTCCCAAGTGCGCCTGGCAAATTTTTATGGGCCCAGTGAGGTCACGATAGGCTGTTGCGCGCGGTTTATGGATCCCGAGACACCTCGTGCAAATATAGGTCGTTCGTTTGCAAATGTTGCTAGTTATGTGAGCTATGCCAACTCCTTCTAATTTGCGTCCCTGACGACACAAGGTTGTTGATGCGAATCTCCGCATCCTCCCACTCGGCGGTATTGGAGAACTGGTCGTTGAAGGCCCCCTAGTAGGACGGGGATACATAGGGCGCCCTGACTTGACGGGAAAGGTGTTTTTAGAATGGCCGCAGAAAGGAGATTGGGCATATCGGACAGGCGACCTTGTCCGTGAGTTTTCTTCATTAACGCTCTCCTCCTTACTGATATACTGCCCTAGGGATGATGCCCGACTCCACCTTCGAAATCCTTGGGCGCATTGATAGTCAAATAAAACTGAGGGGTGTTCGCATCGAATCCGAGGGCATTTCATCCATCATTCGTCGAGCTGCCCCTTCCTCAGACCTTCCTCTGGATGCCACCACAATCCTTGGTAAACATCCGTCCATTGGATCAGAGCAGCTGGTGTCCTTCGTGACTTGGGACCAGTCAATCCCTGTCTCTATAAGAAAATCTAAAAGCCCATGCGTTATATCATCGCCGAACGGGCTGATCAGTCGAATCAGGCTCATCTGTGAGACTGAACTCGCAAGATATATGCGGCCGAGTCACATCATCCCCCTCAACTGGCTCCCCCTGAGTTCCAACGGGAAAGCAGACATCAAAGTGCTCACCAAAGTCTTCCACGCCATAGACATTGACGATTTAACAAGGATGGCCGACATGCACAGCGATATGGAGACGCGACCACTCACACCTCTGGAGGAAGCGATATTTACGATTCTCTGTAAGCACACGATCATTCCTCGTGCAGTCGCCCTTCCGGACCTCAATATCTTTGCGTGCGGCCTTGACTCAATGGCGGTCATTAGATTTGCCAAGGATCTGTTCGATGAGTTTGGCCATAGAGTTTCCGCCTCTGACATTATGTCAATGCCGACTCTTGCTGGAATTGCTTCATTGTGGGACTGCCTACCATCATCCTCTAGGGCTGTCAGTTCGTATACCGCCCAATTTTCATCCAAATGGTTGGAGAAAATCCGCTCCAGCTATGGCAAGATCTCGGTGGAATACATTCTGCCGCCACTCGGAATCCAGGAGGGTGTATTGGCTCGTTCTGCAGACGACGGCGCGCTCTATGTTCAACACGTCATAGCTTTGTGTAAGGAAAGGACATCTATGGCTGCGCTTCAAAGATCCTGGCATTCAGTAATGACAAGACACCCCATCTTAAGGTATTCTTGTGGTACTGTAAATTATTAATTACGTCCGCTGACTTTTCTGCAATCAAAAGGACGGTTTTCTTCTTCAGTAATGAGCTAGCTCAAGTTATTCTGACTCCCGCCCGATCGGTCCTACCTTGGACTGAGGAGCAATCTGACATAGAAGATAATGAAGACTTTGTAAAATGGTTCTGGGACACTCGTGCTCAAGAGATTGCGCGACATATCAACGCAACGTTGTCCGAGTCTCCCCCTTTCAAATTATCCTCTTTCGTGGGACAGAGCAAACACTTCCTTGTATTATCAATTCATCATGCTCTTTATGACGGGATATCTCTTCCTCTTCTGATCCAAGACGTCGAACGAGACTACCATGGCCTTCCTTCTCCGGCAGCGGCGAATGCATCTACTATAGTGGAGCATATGGCCTTGGTCGATCACACCAAAGCCCGTAACTTCTGGCTGGACCACTTCAGTGGTTTCGATTGGCCGCCAGAGATGACACCTTCTCAAAGCATGCCCTCTCAAACAGTCTACTACGCTTCCCAATTTCGCACAACACTGGCATCATTAAAAGAGCTGGCAGCATCTCAAGCTGTTACACCTCAAACGGTGTTGACGACCACGTTTGCGATCATAGCTGGTGCGAGAATATACCAAGCAAAAGACGTTTCAATTGGGGTTCGTTGGGAATATCAGTATTTTTTCACTGTTCAGCTCTTTGATGCCGATTTTTCAGATAATTCGTTCTGGTCGTTTAATACCTGCTGAAGGTGTCCAAAATGCAATTTTACCCCTCGTTTCCATTGTCCCCACCCGCATCAACTTTAATGGGCCTGGTAATATCCTCCACAATGTCCAGTCTCATGCTTCTGCCATTGTGGAAGTGGAACACATTCCCTTGAACAAGGTGCAGCAATGGATTCGACCGGGTCAGGCTACATTTGATCTGCTTTTCTCTGTATCTATCAAGGCCGACGTTGCAAGTGATATCTGGAGCATATTAAGAAGCCATCCGCCTGAGGCAGATGTGAGTCACTATTATCGTCGTTTTGATCTCAATCCGTTAGCTGATTCAATTTCGATGTTCAGTACGCCCTTTCTGTGGAGATCGTATTAGATCCTGACCATGACGTCGCCATCGTCCAAGCGGCATGGAAAAATGGATATTTCGATGATGAATTCGTTCAAAAGTTTGTCGATGACTTCGAAGCTATTGCGTTGGATGTTGGCGCTGGTAAAATATCGCATCATCTTCATCTCGACGGTATCATTTCAACACCACATACCATGGGGGCATCTAAACCTATCGAGAAGCCATACAATGGTCACATCGAAGGCGTTGCCGATCTAGAGCTCATCGCTCAACTACGTCGAACCCTCTCAGAATTTTTAGCGCTTAACGAGGAGGTTTTGACCCCCAAGGTATCCTTCGTCTCGCTTGGACTCGACTCTATCAAATCCGTGGGTTTAGCTCGTGCATTGAGAAAACTCGGCCATAATGTTCGAGCAGAAGATATGATGAAGTTTTCCTCTTTACTGCAACTCGCCCATCACATCACTTCGAGTCCCTTGTCATCCACGGACTCCGTTCGTCGCGAAACATTCTCTGAAGCTTTGCGGCACACATCCACCTCCTCCAATGCAGGCGATTTCAAACTGTCTCCAGTAGACAAGGTGACATTGTTTCCGACGACTATCCTTCAAGCGGGCATGCTTTCCCAGGTACGCATATAGCGGGTATACGAGGCTATAACATTCTCACGACAAAGATAGACGATTAGTTCCAATAACGGTTCTCTTTATTTGCATGCTTTCCCTCTTCAACTCAGTCCGGAGGTGCGCTTGGATGAATTGGAAAAAGCCTGGATGGGGGCCATCGAATTACTTGACATCCTTCGGACATCGTTTCATTTCAACTCAGACTCGGGCGTATGGGTCCAAGCAGTTCATTCTCACGTTATAACCAAAATGACAAGGGAGACCTTTGAAACAAAAGAGGACTATGATGTAAAACTCTCGTCGTTCTTGGAATCGATCAAACTGTCAGAAGAGAGCTACTTCCACATCCCGCCTATATGGCTTCGCCTCTTTGTTCCTTGTCAGTCATCTCAGGAAATGCATCGTTTCGTTCTGGTCATGCATCACGCGTTGTACGATGGTGTCTCTGTAGATATTCTGCTAGATCTCATCCATTCACTTTATTTCCGTTTGGGGAATGATTCTTTACCAGCGATTCAACAAACACAGTTCCAAAGCCTTCTTCCCTACATTCTCGACCAAGAAGCATTTGGCACTTCATTTTGGATTCAAGCTCTTGACGGGTTTTGCCCGACATATCTGCACCCTCGGGCCGACATATCGATACAAGACCGTAACAAATCTCATGCAGCCTCACGAACATTTTTCAGTGACCCACGCCACTTGAAGGATGTGTTGAGATACTTGGATGTGACTGTACAGTGCTTAGGACAAGTCGCGTGGGGCAAGCTAATGGCGGAATTATCTGGGTGTATGGATGTTGTCTTTGGTCATAACGTCTCGGGTCGCACCATTCCGAATGCAGAGGGAGTTATAGGCCCCGTTTTGGTTTGTTTTTTCTTCTGTTTCGTAAATATTATAGCTCATCTTCTTTTCAGAATACTATACCGTGTCGTGTTACTCTACTGGATGGCGTCCGGAACGTGGATCTTCTACGTTCAATTCACAAACGTAACGTGGAGGCTCTTCCTTGGCAACACGCGTCTCTTCGGTCAATACAGCGTAAACTGGGGTTGATGAAATTATGGGACAGTATCTTCATCTTTCAGCCGTATTTTGACAAGGGAATATCCAACTCCATGTGGACCCTGGACATCAGTGCCCAGGAAAATAGAAATACTCAAATCCAGGCAAGTTGACCTGGACGTCATCTTGAACAAGTAACTGAATAAAAGTCTAGTACCCCTTTGCTGTCGAACTACATCAAAATGAGGATGGATTCACCCTTAAAGCTGCCTGTCGTCAAGAATACATGGATCAGGCTGGGCTGGAGGCATTACTTGCACGCTTCCAGGAACGTTTTGAGAGCCTAATGGTTCATCTCGATTCCATTGCTTCCGAAGATATACCAATAATTCAGCATAACAACAAGCCGACTTCTCCAGTATCGAGTGCCCATGAAGTAGTCATCTCGCCTCCGATTATGTCCATTCTGACGGCTGTTGCCTGCCTCCCTGCAATCAGCCTTGATCCTTCTATACAACTTGCGACTCTTGGGATCGATTCTATCACTGCCATACAAATCGTGTCGCGATTCAAGGGAGCAGGTCTGGCACTGAGCACAAATGATATCATCACGAGCCGAACTATAGGCGATATGATTGCCAAGGTCAGACCTTGGTCAGAGAAACCAATTCAACAGCTGCCTCATTCTTCAGTGGATTCGTACTCAGATGAGCGAGCTGCAATTGCTACACGAATCGGTTCATCCCCCGAATCCATTCAGGGAATCTGGCCCCTGTCGTCTGGAATGAAGTGGTTTATTGGATCTTGGCAGAAAAGTGAAAGGACTGCCTTTCATCATGCCTTCGCATTCCGGCTTCCTGCTGAGGTTGAGATATTAAAACTGGAAAGGGCGTGGAAGTCATTATTAGGTCGACATCCTCTCCTCCGCTCAACATTTGCTTGCGCAAGTGGCGACAGAGATCCTCGCATAGTTTCATTCATAATGGACGCATGCTCCTATACATGGGTGGAGGAGCGAATCACAGGCAGCGATGACCGCGCCCTGGTCGCTAATAAAATGAGGGAGGTACTAACCTCACCTCCCTCAACGAGTCTCTCCCCCACGAAAGCTATTCTATGCCGATTGTCCGAGGCGAGCTATCTTGTTATCCATCTTCATCATTTCCAGTATGATGCTTGGTCTCTGCCTCTCATCCTTGACGACCTGTCGAGGTTCTATTTCGGCTTAGAACCCTTGTCTTCCAATGATACCTTGTCCTTCTCGCAGTTGTCGGATCCTCATCCAGAAAACCTTTCAATGCAAAAACGCTACTGGCAAGAGACTCTTGGGCAGAAATTTGTACCAGTCCTTTTCCCCAGCCTGCATCCAAGCGTTCCAAGGACACATGAACGTACCCTCCTCACTGTAGCAAGGGCCATTTCCGATGCCTCGCGCTGCGCAGAACTGGCACGATCGGCGGAGGTTTCTCTTCCCTCACTGATTCTCGCCTGCTGGGCTGCAATACAAGGCAGGTATTGTGTCACAGCTCCTGTAACTTTTGGTCTCTGGCAAGCTGGGAGATCTGATCTTTTAGACGACAAACTGGCCTTGCCTTGCTTGAACGTATTACCCTTGCACGTTGCTATGCCCAAGGAGGGCGACGTAATCGCGACTGCAAGGGCTATCTCGAGTGATCTTCAAGGTCGTTCGCCGGCGATTATCCAGAGCGATCTGGTCAATATCAGCGAGTGGGTTGGAGCTGGTGAGAAGCCGTTGTTTAACGTTGTTGTAAATGTTGTTCCTGCCATGCCGGAGACAACAACAGATCTACCTGAATTATTGGAGCCACTAGAAGTGAGTAACTAGAGATTCTATGCCTTGTTCTGGAACTTATCCTCGGCGGTGCAGTTCCCTTACTATGTCCCGTCAGTGGTACAGGAGGACCAAAATCCCACTATGGATCAATTGGCAATAACAGATCTCATTCAGGTATGTTGAGATATGCTATCGCTTGAATAACGGTTCATTTTGTGGTGTAGAACGATTTGATTATCGACTTCGCGGTTCTGCACAAGCAGGACAGAATCATGATGTCCATTGACGCTGGAGCACATATAATGGACGAGGATCAAGCAGGGAAACTAGTTGAAGAATGGGCAAATATGGTCAAAGGGGCGCTGGGTATTCTGTAGATGCAAGATTCTTGTAATATAGCCTAATGGCCACGACGAGCAGCTCGTAGGCATTCCTCTTCTAGACCACCAATCCATACAACCTCAATTCCTGCATCTTTCAACTTCTGTGCACCTTCACATTTGACAAAATCATCAGGCTCTCCAACACCTATGAAACAACGTTTTACACTTGCTGTAATGAGCGCATCAGCACATGGTGCTAACCCTGAAGTCCGCACAGAGCAAGGTTCCAACGTAGTGTAGACATCGACATGCGCGAAGACGGACTTAAGATCGCTGGGCGGTGGATTTGGGATAAGCGCTGTCAAGTCGTCAAGGGAGAGCTGATAGGCTTTAGCTAGGGCATTGGCTTCTGCATGAGTATTCCCCGGAAGCTCCCTGGAATACCCAGAAGCGAGAATAACTGGTGAGTTGGTATCGTCAGGCCAGCGAGCGACGAGGAGGCATCCAACGCAGAAGGCGGTTGGAGTGGGAGTACATTTTTCTGCTTCTTGTAGAGCCAAGCGAATAAAATGAAGATGTTCAGCTGGAAAAATATAATTAAAAATCGTGAATAGGACTGGTTATCCTAGTACAAACCATTCGCCATTGTCAAGTGTGAGCTCAAGTCTGCTTACGTAGTCGATCAACTGCCTATACAAACTAACTTGTCCCCTTGACATCTTATTCTCCACCACTTCTCTATCATGGCTTCTTCTGCCGAAATAAATCCCCACAGAGTCGAAGAAGATGATCCAATGCTAGGTTACGGTCAGGACGACGAGGGCGAGGGCGAGGGCGACGCAGAGGGCGAAGGCGAGGGTGATGTTGTTATGCCTGACGTGACAGACGATAGCTCTGAGGAAGGTGAGGACGACGAAGAGGAGGCAAGAAGGGTCCGGGAAGGTTTTATTGTCGATGAAGAAGAGGACGAGGAGGATGAGGAAGACGAGCAGGAGC
Source organism: Tephrocybe sp. 9980TJB (assembly GCA_018220975.1). Classification (NCBI taxonomy): domain Eukaryota; kingdom Fungi; phylum Basidiomycota; class Agaricomycetes; order Agaricales; family Lyophyllaceae; genus Tephrocybe; species Tephrocybe sp. 9980TJB. The sequence goes on along the minus strand of JABAJU010000003.1, from coordinate 478,350 downwards.
GTCGGAAAAGACGCAAAAGGCGAAAGAAACACCACCGCAAGCGTATGTGCATTTTTCTTCATATCATCAGTGTAAGCTGACGTTTGCTGTGCAGGCCAGGAAGATGAAGAAGGACTTGAAGAAGAAGACCTTGAACTTTTGGAGGAGAACACAGGAACTTCTTTCCGTCTCACTCGCCTTCGCCGAGGTCGAGATTCCGAATCCCCTACGGCCTCGTCGAAGCGGAAGGCTGTTGTGCAATCCTCTGACGATGACCTCGACAATGATGATCTCCCTCAAGTCCAGGACATTCAGAGGATCTGGGATGACGACCGCCGTGGCGAAGAGGATGACGAGGATATGGACGATTTTATTGAGGATGATGAGGAAGAGGAAGGTGGTATTGTTATGGACGAAGAGGCGCGTGAGGAACGTAGGAGGGAGAAGAAGCAGGAACTAGAGAGACGCAAGAAAGCCCGGGGAGCTCGGCCAGAACTAGCAGGCATCGATGCAAAGTGTGTCTCTCTCCATTCTCGTCTTCTGTCCAACTAATAAACTTGAAAGTGCATGGGACGAAATCCATGATGTCTTCGGTGATGGACATGAGTATGATTGGGCCTTAGAAGGAGATGAAGAAACGCAGTTTGACGAGGAACGACTCAAGCCAGATATGAAATACCAAGACGTATGCCTATGTGACATATCACCTTAATACCTCGCTAACAACTCCAATGCATTTGAACCACAGGTATTTGAGCCATCCGAAATCAAGAAGAGAATGTTAACTGAAGACGACGACCTAATTCGAGCTCAAGATATTCCAGAGCGCATGCAACTTGCAACATCCTCGTTAACACCCTCCTCCAACCTTTCATTACACACCCAGTTGACCGAAGTGGATCTTGGAGGTGCTGCTATGTGGGTAACCCAGCGACTGTCTCCTCGAAAAACCCGCGACTTTTTCAGCGACGGCGGTCCATTTTCACATTTGAAGGGAGCATTGGTTATGGCCGTGACGTTTGCTCTGCGCCATCTTTTTGTGGAAGAGTTCGAAGTTCCTTATATTTGGACCCACAAACGAGACTATCTCCGCCATTTCGACGTCCAAGATATTCGGTCGCGACAGGAACTCATCAGTCTTAACGAACTTTGGCGCATCTACGCTCTTGGTCAGAAATATCGTTCAATGGTCGAACGTCGCAGCACTATGGCATCATTATACCAAAAGCTAGGTGTTAAGGACTCATACTTCGAGGACAATATCACTCCACAAATTGAAAGCGTGGAGATCGTTGCCGACTGCACAGAGTGGCTGTCCATGAAGTACAAAGATCAAAAGCAGTCAGTCCCGGATTTCCATTTTCACGATGACGAAGAGCCAGAAGTTGTCAAGAAGCGTAAAATGCCAAGCCGCGTTTCGAACTATGAAATTCTGAAGAAGAGTGTGGTCTCTAAACTTGCTGATGTACGTCGACAGTGTTTTCAACCGATTGTTTGCTCAAATTTCTGCAGGGATTCGGTCTTCAATCTCAGCAGATCGTGCTTAACTTCATGTCCTCCAACGGTCGAAGCCACTTTGTTGATGATCAAGAGTTGAACCCTGTGGTGTTCGCGGAGCAGTTCAGTGACCCTGATCCCTTGAAGGCACAGCCAGCAGAAGAACTCCTACGGCGTGCTCGACTTATACTATCCACTGAACTTGGAAAAGATCCCTTACTCAGAAATTACATCAGAAAAGTTTTCGAAGAAGAGGCACGTATAACTGTCGAGCCCACTGAACGAGGTGTGGCAAAAATTGACGAGCATCACCCTTACTTCGTACGTGTCATCTTTTCAAGTTATCTTCAACAGAACTTACTTAGAACCTAACTCGCACAGGGCTTCAAATATTTGCAAAACAAAGCAATCCGAAACATGTTGGGCTCTTCACAATTCCTTTATATCCTCGTTGCAGAATCAGAGCATTTGGTCACAATATCCATCCACCTACCTCCTGATGTCAAGTCCGATTTTGAACGAAAACTCAACGAGGCTTTTGCTTCCGAGAGCTTCAGTGATGCTGCACGAGCTTGGAATGAAGAACGTTCACGAGTTATACATGAAGCAGTGGAACAGTATCTTCTTCCTGCTGGCGCCAAATGGACCCGTGAATACGTCAGAGAAGAAGTCGAGGACTTCCTCGCAGGACGATGCGCTATACATTTTAGAAAAGTAAGATGTTCCCAGTCGTTCAAGATAATTTGCTAATCTTGGAATTCAGCGCATTGACGTCGCACCTTTCCGTGTAGCTGACACGCCAACCGGCGAACTGGCGTCTTCCGTCCTTGCAATCTCTTGGGGTAAAGGCGACCCACATAAGGATGCCATCACTATGGTCTTCGTCGATGAGGAGGGCCGTATGCGTGAGCATTCGAAAGTTGATAACCTCTCCGATCCTGAAATGGTAGATGAATTCTTCGATATTCTCCGTCGAAGGAAACCGAACGTTATTGTTATCGGAGGGTTTTCTGTTGCTACATTCAAACTATCCACATTGGTCAAACAACGTATAGGTGGAGGGGAGAGCAACCGTGAGACGTTCGATATCCCGGTTACATATGTGCACGACGACGTCGCTCGCATTTATCAACATAGCAAACGTGCAAACGACGAATTCAGCGCACTCTCGACGACGGCGAAGTACTGCGTTGGGCTTGCACGGTACATGCAAAGTCCCCTTAATGAATACGCGGCATTGGGCCCAGATATCACCGCTGTCGCCTTCGAAGATGAAGATCAGCACCTGGTAAAGATAACTTGTATATTTGAAATCGTTTGTTGCGTTAACAGCAGGGTTTAGGTACCCAAGGAAAAACTTTTGTTGGCGTTTGAACGCGTACTCGTTGACGTTGCGAACACAGTTGGGGTTGATATCAACCGTGCGGTTGCTGATCCTTACTATCGCCACTTACTCCCTCTCGTCTGTGGTCTTGGCCCTCGAAAAGCGCAAGTTCTTGTCCAGAAAATAGGCTCCCTGGTCTGTTGCCTTTTGCTTCACTGTTCGCTTTCCTTCTTGACAGGAAATTTAGGGCGGAAATCTAGTCAACCGTGATCAATTCATCAAAGGGTCGCTTCTGACCACGAAAATTTTCCTTAATGCAGCCAGTTTCTTGCGCATTTCACAGGACCCCAATAACAGGCTCTCCAAGAAATACGATGATGAAATGGCGCCTGACCCTCTCGATGACACTCGTATCCACCCTGAAGATTATGAATTGGCACGCAAGATGGCAACAGACGCCCTTGAGCTCGACGAAGAGGATGTACACGACGCACATCCGTCGAATGTAGTTACTGACCTCCAGAAGGACGCAGACAACGGGAAGAAGCTCTCAGAACTTAACCTGGATGAATTCGCTATCAGCCTCTATGAGGCTAATAACGAGCAAAAGCGCCACACTCTCAATCTGATCCGGGAAGAGCTCATGCGTCCTTACGCAGAAGTCCGCGACAAATTCCGCCTTCCGACACCGTGGGAGGTCGTAACGATGCTAAGCGGAGAAACCCCTAGAACATTGCGTATTGGGCTTATTGTATCTGCCCAGGTCATGAGAACCAAGGGTCTGACTGTATATGCCCGTCTTGATTCTGGCCTCGAGGCTGTCATCAACCCTGACTACATCTCAGACACTGCTCCTGGATCCGCTACGGATGTCGTTGCGAAAGGGCAAACTATCCCAGGTGTTGTTCTTGACCTCAAATTCGATGTGGAACAAGATTCGGCCTTCATAGAGCTTTCTTCGCGAGCAAGTGACGTACATTCCGGAGATGCAATGTTCAGGCGTGTACGACCAGATGACTACTGGGATCATGCGAAGCACGAGAAGGATTCTGAGATTTTGTCCAGAAAAAAGAGAGCGGAGGTTGACAGAAGCAGACGAGTCATCAAACATCCTAATTTCCATAACTTCAACACCAGTCAGGCCGAAGCTTATTTGGAAAAACAGCAGCGCGGCGACGTGGTCATCCGACCCTCCTCAAAGGGTGTTAATCATCTGGCGGTGACATGGAAAGTCGATGACAAGTTATACCAACATATAGGTATGCCTTTACCTGCTTCTCTGTCCTACATATGATCATGTTTTTTTAGATGTCACAGAGCCAAATGCTGATCCTTCAGGGCAGACCACTGGACAACTCATAGTGGACAATATGCACAGCTATGCAGATCTGGACGAGTTAATTGTCAATCATGTACAGGCAATGGCTCGTAGATGTGAAGAGTTAATGGCGCACGAGAAATTCAAGCATGGTTCAGAAGATGATTTGCGTAAGTAGGAGCAAGTATTGCTTTCATTATTTTGCTCATCTTTGCCATTTAGATATGTTCCTTAAGAATTTCCTTGCTGCTAATCCCGCTAAAAGCATGTACGGCTTCACCTTGAACCGCAAACGTCCTGGCCACTTTAATCTTTGTTTTTTGGCGAATAAAAGCTCTGCTGTGCAAACCTGGGTATATTTTTAAATTCCTTACTGATCTGTTGTTATTGATATCTTTCGTGAAGCCGGTGAGAGTGGCCCCTGAAGCGTACTACTTATTCGACGCAGCTGCTGTTGGCGTTCCGGAACTGTGTGATGCTTTCAAAGTCAGGTCAGTCACAGTTCAGCCTTCCTTGCTTAAGTCAATCTCAAACGGTTTTTAGGCATCTACACGAGTCTCAAAATATTGCCAATGCTGTTGCAGGTGGGAAAACACCATTTGGTGCAGGCGGTAGGACACCTGCGCGACCACAAACTGGAGCCGCAACGCCAGGTCACATGTCTGTCCGACAGGTTGGAAGGACACCAAATCCTTACAGTGGTGCCACCCCTTACAATGGCCCTGCGGCTCCGAGTTCTCATAGTGGACCAGGTAGTTATATGCCGCCTCACACACCATATGGTTATCAGACTCCCGGACATCGACCACCAGCGTTTCAACCTCCTCCACAAGTTCCTCCAGGTATGAACCCTGCGCGAGCCGCTATGATTCAACAGAATACCGGAACTACTGGGTGGAACTCGAGGCCAAGTTCCGGCTGGCCTTAGGGAGTCTCTCTGTCTTACAGCTTTATTTTGCTCACTCGTTAAAACACTCGTCATTTTGTAAAGTACATAATATATTCTTTCTCATAGTCTTCGTCTGTCAAAGATATAGTACACTGATCTATTGAGCCCTTTTTATGTCATGTACGAATACTGTTCGCGTCGCATCACCATGCCACCCTCGATTACTACTGGCGCTCACTAAGAATCTAGCACCAGGATCGATGACTAGGAAATTTATGAAGTCATGGTCAAAGTTATGGTTCGAATTCACTGCAGCCAGACTTACGCAATTGGGATATATGACCTCCATGGTGACCTGGGATTATCTTGAATTGAACGCCTGTCTTGACCTTACCAGATGAATCTGGTTCCGATGCTTCCGCTACATTCCAAAGTCGCAGATTATCAACAGAAGCACTACGTTTTTTCAGGACAAATCTCATACGTGCATGCGTTAAACACACCATGCGATATGACGGCAATCTGGGAACGCTACAATGCAGGAAACAACACCTGAACTGGGGGGATTCTTCAGTGTCTTGAGAAGCCTTGGCGTAGTCCGAGGCCCAGAACGCCCAAGTAAGCGCACATCCCAAACATCGATGGTACCATTACGCCTTCCAGCATAAATCTGGCCTCCGTCGGCAGACCAACATGCCTGTCAAAGACCTGTAAGGATCGCATGGATGACGGGGAATGAAGCATTCACAGAAAGGCACCATGGCGGAGTTTTCTCACTCATCCAAAGCCTTCCAACACCATTACCGGCAGCTTCAACTCTTCGATCCCAGAGAATAACTTGCCCGTCAATTGAAGCAGTCATGAGAAGGTCGGAAGAATATGCTGCGTATGTGACAGAGTTCAGCAAAGGAGGTGCGTTCTTTGGGGGTGGGATTGAGCCTAGAATTGACTTTTGATGCAGTTGTTGTGGACCATCGTTCGCAATTTGGCCTTCAGGCTCGTCGTCAAAAAGAGGATCGAATGAAGCATCTGATTTGGTATCTGATTCAGGCGGTTCCTTTGTCGAGTCACCACCATGGGGGTCTGAAAGGGAAGACAAAGTGGCGCTCTCGAGCCCATTCATATCTTGATTAGAGGACTGTGTTGTCGTGGCATGTGTTGAGTTAGATTCTGAATACCCTGAACCAAGGGGTCTGACAGCTATTGCTGCGAGCTGAGCGCCGTGAGATGTGAACGTCCTTACACGTTGACCGTTGTTGAGATCCCATTGCTAGACCAGATGAATTATATAATGACATGAAATAAGAACAAAATCTGCCCACGATAGCGTCGCCATCCCAACCTGCACTGAAAAACCCCTTCTCGTCATGGCTCATAGAAAGGGCTGAAACTGGTCCACGGTGACCATTCATCGTACAAAAGACTCGCCCAGGATCATGACGCGTAGTAAAAAGGTTGATATGTCCGATCTGCCAGACTGTTGAATAGCAATGGATAGTTAAGAGAATATATTAACGTACGTTACTTCCAGCAAGAGTCCACAGTGCATCTGAGTGCATTGCAAGGCTATAAACAGGAGATAGAGACGGTGGCTCTGCTGCCACGCCAGGTATCGTACTGAGCTTCGAACTCTCTGGGGGAACTGGATTCTCCCACCAGCATCGCAATTGTCCTGCTTTCATTATCCCTTCCACGACACCAGAGTGATGTCGCTGAGGAGCTGTGAGGAAGACCTTACTGTTGATAGCGGAGAAAATGTCGTAGTCACGAATGTAACCATCGTCCGAACCAGTCAGGAGGTGGGTCATGCACCAGGAAGAGGCGAGAGCATGAGTGGGTACAGGATGTTGAAGTGCACAAATAGCTTCTACCGTGTAAGACCCTGAAGGGACTTGACTACCGATGGGTGCAATTAATGCGTTTCTGCGCAACTGTTCTGGAGAAAGCGAACGACGCGCCGTCGGAAGGGGAAGAACAGGGGCAGCAGCTGCAGGAAATCAGGTTAAGTCGAAAGGCAAAGAGAGAAGTCTTACTTCTAGGGAGAGCAGCGATGCTAGCAGGGGAAGGGCTTTTTCTGTTAGGGAGTAGTTCAGTCTGAGAAACCTGGTCGACATCCATTGCTGCCGTTTCTGCAAACGTCTCGGAATCGTTGTCTTCCTCATCGTCGTCGTCTTCTGAGCCAGAGTCAGATTCATCCGAAGAATCCTAGACCACGACCGAGACTGGTCAGTGAGCGCGTCCAATGAAAGTGGGCAGCAGACAGACTTCATCGCCTTCAGTGCCGTCATCTAGTCCTCCATCTATAGGCTCCTCCTCTGCATCGCCGTCAGGGTCATCTTCACCATCGTATTCGAGATCCTCAAGAGTCTCATCCTCCGAGTCGCTAGGAGCCATAGATCGGAGTGGTGGACAAGCGCGCCTAAGCTGAATCGGACTTCACACGGCTTGCACTCACCCGTCTACCACTTTCAGCCATGGTTTTGGCTGACTTGGGCCGCAAACTCAATGCGGCTCTATCTTCCCTCAACAGGGCCCCTATTGTTGACGAGAAAGTTCGTTGTTGAATAACTCCGCTTTCGAAAAATCTTCATAATTCTCCTTCAAGGTTCTGGATGCAACACTCAAGGAGATCACTGCGGCATTGCTTGAATCAGATGTCAATGTGAAGCTAGTAGCATCGCTGAGGCAGAAGGTCAAGGCGAAGGTCAAGGTGTCACTGGAAGCGAGTGCACTTGAAAAGGGGAAAGAAACGAACCGGAAACACCTTATTCAGAAAGTATGGGAGGTATTTGTCGTCCCAGGCCCCTTCGCTCACGCAATTTTCAAAGGCTGTCTTCGATGAACTTGTCCATCTGGTTGATCCCGGCGTTGAGCCTTTTAAGCCCAAGAAAGGTCAGGTTAATGTGATCATGGCTGTCGGTTTACAGGTATGTCATCGCCCATCGCTTTTCGTCGTCCCTTCCTTCTCAAGTTAGATGTTTTGAGGGAAACGGAAAAACCACTACATGCACGAAGCTTGCTGTTTACTACCAGAAGCGAGGTTTTAAATCGGCGATCGTCTGCGCAGATACTTTCCGTGCAGGTGCTTTCGACCAGACTCGACAATCCGCCACGAAGGCGAAAGTGGCATATTTTGGCTCTTACACGGAAACAGACCCCGTCACCATTGCAGCTCAAGGTGTTGCCAAATTCAAAAAGGAAAGGTTTGATGTTATCATCGTCGATACATCTGGTAGGCACAAGCAAGAGTCGGAATTATTCGAAGAGATGGTGCAGATTGGAGAAGCAGTCAACCCAAACATGACTGTGCTAATCCTTGATGCCAGCATTGGTACATAAAGTTAATCTTCTCCAGGAACTAGTCATCTCATCCGATCCTAGGTCAGGCCGCCGAGGCACAAAGTCGTGCTTTCAAGGAGAGCGCAAATTTCGGCGCAATAATTGTTACCAAAATGGACGGCCATGCGAAGGGTGGAGGTGCTATATCTGCGTATGTCACTTTTGACTAGATGACGTCTTGGAATATATTAACTAGATTGCAGAGTTGCTGCCACTAAAACACCCATCATCTTCCTTGGAGTTGGTGAACATCTCCACGACCTCGATCGTTTCTCGCCGCAGCCCTTCATATCGAAGCTTTTGGGTTTGGGAGATGTGCAAGGCCTCATGGAGCACATGCAAGATCTCGCTATCCAGAACCCGGACAAGCAAAAGGAGATGGCAAAGAAGCTTGAGGAAGGAAAACTTAGTATTCGCGACTGGAGAGAACAAATTTCAACCGTGATGAACATGCAAGTCTATGATGTTAAATCCTTATGCTCATTTCCCTGACCGGTTCAATTTAGGGGACCAATAAGTAAGATTGCTTCCATGATTCCAGGCCTACCGCAGGATATGCTGCAGGGCTCTGATGAGGAGGGTTCCATGAGAATGAAAAGGATGATTTTCATCACGGATAGCATGACAGCTGCAGAACTTGACTCTGATGGCTCACCTTTCATGGAGTTTGGAAAGGATGGTAAGCCAATGGGCCTGACCTGGAGAGTGACGAGAGTTGCGCGAGGCAGCGGCACTAGTGTGCGAGAAGTTGAAGAATTATTGTGTCAATACAGGATGATGGCAAATATGGCAAAGCAAGCAGGTGGCAAGAACGGATGGTAGGTGCCAGATTCTTGGGTTATGCAGAGGCTCACCCGTTCCCGTAGGCTGTCAGCCATACAGAAGATGCAGGCTGCTGCTGGAGGGAAGGGACGGGGCGCTAATGGAATGCCCACACCGGCACAAATTCAAGCCATGCAGGTACGTTAGTCCCAGTTTCAACACCAAATAGGAATGTTTACAAGCTATGCCTACAGCGGGCGATGCCGCCTGGTATGCTCCAGCAGATGCAACGACAGATGCGAAGCGGAGGTGGTATGCAGGAGATGATGAAAGCTATGATGCAAGGGCAGGGAGGGGACCAGATGGATATGGAAGAAATGCAACGTAAGTAATCCATACTCCTCTATTCTTCAATGCACTCAAGGCTATCCCCAGGAATGATGTCTTCGATGGGTAATGGTCTTGGTGGTCTTGGTGGATTAGGTGGTCTTGGCGGGGGTGGCTTACCAGGAATGGCGGACATGATGAAAATGATGGGGATGGGGGGACGTTGACACACATATATCTCAAAATCTATACATGAATAACCAATTTAATCTGTCCTCTCTAAGACTGTACAGTACTAACATCCCTCATTGCAATTACTCTGAAATGTTTACCTGTTCCTTCTTCCAATATTTTTTCTGCACAGAGGCGGCACTTTTGTTTCCAAAAATGAAAGCTGATGTATGCTTGTCAGCTCCCGTCTTTTTCGAGATTGAAGATGAGTCTCCGAATACCATCTATCACAAATAATTTTGTCAACAGGTAAACGTTGCACTGAACATAATTCAAGTACCACCCAGAGTCCCCACAAAGCGATGATCATTGACCCAATGAAAACTAGGGAAGCTAAAGCCCCGACATTTTGAGTATTGTAAGACAAGAATGCTGTAAGTGTGGCAGCTAGAGTGATAGGTGAGAGCAGAGGATGGGCCATTGTACTGGATGGTTGTTGCAACTCGTGGAGGTGAGGTGATGATGGGATCTTAGAGAAAAAGGATGATATTAAAATGGGACGCGGACAACATGGATGTCTTACGTTAATGATCATGGCAACAGCAACTGCAGTGAGCCATATTCCAAAGTGGGTCGCAAGAAACGATTCCAAGGGTGTCAGTGCTGCCCGCCGATTCGCTGAACTAGACGTTTCTGACAGAAAAAGCAGCAGGCTAGGGAACACGGTGAGGCAAGCGGCCAAAACAAGCAATCTATGCAAGCATTTAGAAAGGTATTGGATTGGGTATTGTCGGGGTGACGCACAGGGAAGCAGCTGCCCAGCTCCATTGACCAGCAGTCACATTTTCCCTAGGGTACGTTGTTTGAGAAGTACCAGAATCTCTGGGAGGAGACTTTGTAGTAAAGTCCTTTAGCTCTATTGACTCGGACATGCCAATTGTTGTGGTTTAATTATAAGTTGTGTCTGGCAATACCACGTTTCGTCTCAAGTTCTTATTTCAATTTGTCAGAATTTTTTTTGGAAACCTGGCATGCACTGACAGGGATGTCGTGAGCCACGCACCGCAGGAGTACCTGTTGATTTAAAGTCGACAGGAATGTTATGCTCGTCATCTATATATGACACATCCGACTTGGCATACATTGCTATTAATATTCTGGTCCGAGGATTTGTACACGATCCCTCCTTGTATGTTACTATCCCAAATGCTGAGGCAATGGAAGAAATAGAGATTCCATGTTTTGACCTTAACACATCCACGCCACAGATTTGCGCCAGCGGCCAGATAGACAGACTTACTGTTCTAGGACTAGAGTAGGTAAACGATAAATGCATGCATTTGAGCTACTGCACAATTAAGAGGCGTTCATTCCAGCAAAGTAAATTCCCATTCAGCATGCCACGAGTTAACACGTCCATTCATTCAAAAAGTTACATACAAACAAGAACGACCCCAAACAAAGAGGTAATCGACTGCTGAACATCATCTGAAGGCCAGGAAGTTGTAGAACGAGGAAAGACTAAATGGAAACAGCCTATTCTTGACCCTGCTTGAACTCATTCAAAACGGTAAGTGCCTCAGCAATCTTGTGGTTCATAGCAGGCGCGTCAGCCAAGAGATGAAGCAACTCTGAGTTGTCCATCTCCAAAAGCATGCCTGTGATCTTGCCGGCGAGTTCAGGTTGATCACTAAGGTATACAGATGAGAAACAGGGGTTAATTTAGAAACAAAAGACTTCGTACCCAACGATTCTCATATAAATGACTTCACCAAGCATCTGCTTTTGCTCCATCGGGCTGGCAGCAGCCAATTGCTCAGGGGTGAGAGTAGGAACATCTGGGGTGGTCGCTTCAGGTGCCGCTGCAGGAGCGGGAGCAGGAGCAGGGGCAGAAGTAGCAACCTCAGTAGGCTGCTGGGCAGGAACACGTCCAGCGGGTGCACCGTTTGCGCTGGAAACCTGAGGACCGGGAGCAGGCCCAGAAGAGGCAGGGCCACGGGGAGGGCCACGGGGAGGGCCGCGTGATGGGTATCCGGGCATACCATATCCTTGAGGGGGAGGGCCTTGAGGATATCCGGGCACGGGGGGCATACCGCCTGGGGGATAACGAGGCCCTCCGCGCGGAGGCATCATCCCTGGTTGAGGATAACCCATCATTCCGCGACCTTGGGGGAATCCAGGACCAGGAGGAGGGTAGTACATGGGACCGTTGATATAACCACCAGGCATGCCAGCGACGGCAGCTTGCTGGGCGCGAATCTGGTTGCGCTGATTAATCTGGCTCTCCAGCTGTTGCCTGCGAACCTCCCGGCGCTGAGCCAAAGAGACATACAGGGGCTTGGACCCGATCATTTTGTTATTCATCTCTGCAACTGCTTTGGTAGCCTCATCCGGGGAGGAGAAACAAACGAAGCCAAAGCCCTTGGAGGCCCCCTTGTCATCCCGCATAACTTTGGAGCTCGTGACGGTACCGAAGGGTTCGAATTCGGCACGGAGTTTATCGTCGTCAACGTCGTCCTCGAGGTTTTTGATATAGAGGTTTACTCCTTGGTATTTATTGTGTTTCTCGAGTCTTGCCTGCTCATAGGACTTGCGCAACTCCTCTTCACGTTCGGTCTTCTTCTGAGCGCGAGAGACAAAGAGCTTCTTGCCATGGAATTCGGAATCGTTGAGTTCGTCGACAGCTTTCTGAGCGTCGTCATGGTTCTCGAAGTTGACAAAGCCAAAACCCTTGCTTTTGCCTTCGTCGTCAACAGTAATGACAGCAGAGGTGACGGCGCCATATTTCTTGAAGAGATTTTCGAAGTCTTCCTGTGTCACCTCGAGGTCAAGGTTTTTAACGTAAAGATTGGTAAATTGAGCCTTGATTTCATCAAGTTTGGATTGACGCTCCTGATGGAAATTTTAGTGCATAGTCGATGTCCATGCTGCAATGCTTCTAACCTTGCGCGAGATGTGGAGGCCCACATAGACCTTCTTGTCGTTGAGCAACATTCCGTTGACTGCCTTGATGGCTTGGTCGGCGGCTTCAGCAGTTTCATAGTGAACAAACCCATAGCCCTTGGAACGGCCTTGTTCATCTGTCGCGACCTTGCACGACAAGACGTTTCCAAATGCGGCAAAAGTATCATGGAGGGCCTAAAACGAGGTGAGTCAGATGAAAAAGTGGATATATGAATGAAATACCTTGTTATCGATAGCCTCATCCAAGTTTTTGATGAAAATGTTGCCCTGGCCGGTCTTGCGGAGGGCGGGATCACGCTGAGACCACATGATCCGGCTGAAAAAAAGGAATGAGAAATTGAACAAGAATGGTCAACCATGCGTACCATGCGCGGTTTTTGATCAGCGAGTAATTAAGTTGTTCGAGAGCACGCTCTCCTAATAGGTGTGTTAGCAAGGGTAGAAAAGATGTGCAGGAATCTCTCACCATCGCTAGCGTTGAGATAGTTAATGTAGGCATATCCGAGGGAGCGACGAGTGACAGCATCACGGCAAACACGGATGCTAGATAGATAGGAGAGTCAGTGAATGGGACGGCAGACGAGATTTGATAATACACGCCTTGCGACGGGACCAATCATATTGAAGATCTCAAAAAGCATAGCCTCTGTAACGGAGGGATCGAGTTCACCAACATAGAGAGAGGCAGATGGTGCAGAAGCGATAGAGCTTTGCGGGGGGTTGTAGGGGGCAGGAGAAGGAACCTGGGCGGCTACCTCTACCTCTGGCTGGGGAGAAGACATTTTACAAGATTTTGAATAGTTTTTGGGGGTCGTTACTGTTTTATGTGACTTTTTTGAAGCTGTATAATGTTGAGCGTGGCGATTGAAAGAAAAGATAAAAAAAAATACTTGCAAGAAGTGACAACAACGCAACTGCTGGCTTAGAACTACTTTTTTTATGTTTTTGGCTTTTGGGAGACTGAGTTATGAAAACCACGGTCAAGAGACAAGTCTCACCTTTCAAGATGACTTTTTACAACAAATCCACTTGCTATTATTTGATCCTTTTTCAAGCTCCGCTCACATAACAAAAGCACCAAGTACAAGGTATTATTGCAATAACAGAATAACAACGAAAATACAGTAATCATCCTCGAGTAAAGTACGCTTTGGCACCATGCGTCGCCAGCTCCGTCTTAGCCTGTGGCGTGTTAAAACAATAGTCACAACAACGCATGCCATATTCTTACCTTTTCCATAGTGTGTCCTGCAGCAGTGTGATGCCTATAGATCTGAGGAATACATTAGGTTACCGAAAACAAGAACAAGGCTATTCAGGCTCACCTCGCGATAGTAGTATGCGTTGCCGAGGCCTTGAACTATCCATCCAACCGTCGCTACCAGACCGAGGACAGCGGCTACCCAATAGTGCTTGACGAACATTTGAATCATCCGAATGAGACCAGCGGCACCCGTGCTTGTATTGAGATAAGCATAACCTTCTACCTCGGACGACGTAGGAACATACCTTGGAACTCCAATGATCCTATGCGGCGTTGATAGTAATGAGAAGCCGTTAGGTGAGCTTAGAATGTGCTTACATATAGACACTAAAGAGAAGATGGAATCCGCAAAACAAGAAATAGATATCTGATTGAGGGGAGTAAGTCAATGTGTGCGTGTGTGACGTGCGTCAAGTCATACAGTAGTATAATGATTGCTCCTGTCGCAGGCTGTCAGCGCTGGTCATTCTACATTCAGGGGACATATAGAAGTTACCTTCATGTATCCGTTGTATATGGGACTTTGAAAACAAGGTTGAATGAGGGAATAGCATGAAACAACGTTTACTTACCGGTACCATAGGAGAAACGACAATACTGAAATCACGAGAAGGTATCTAGGCCTAGTGAGTGGCCAGGCAAAGTCCAAAACTTTCGAATGGACTCACCCAATGCTTGCGCCGAGGTCCCGTCCACCTTCCTCTGCTCCGGCAAGCATGATAAAGATACATGCCACCATGTTGACGATCAAAGTTACGAGGAGGACCAACCACAGTTGGTACAGGCGGGTAATCAGCGGTTGTGAAGCCTCGGGAATCTCATCCTTGATGGAATGGAAGATGAGGGGGAAAACTGGCCAAACGACACATAGAGTTTGAATTTGTGAGAAATTAGGATAAAGTGTGGAAATTGTACTAACAAAACGGCCAGTTCGCCCTGCCATGGCGGCGGAGGTTGTCAGCTTTTGTAGTGAGCTCTTGCTCTCGTCGTTCGAGGTCGGCTTCCCGACGGCGAATTTCTTCTAGCCTACGGGCTTCCGCAGCACTAGGTTGCGACTGAAATTGCGTTTGAGTTGGTGGGTCGTCAAAAGGGTTCGTGTCTAGTGAATGTGTAGAGGCAAAGGGGTTTTGATTGTAATCAGCTATAAAGACTAGTTAGAAAGATGTCCTTCGCGACAGAGAGCACACATACTCATTTCGTTCGTCAACGTGAAAGTGGTGTTCGACGGCGAGCACAGCGTCCAACGTGACGTTCCGGCATTTGGCGGAGTTATACACTGAAGGGTTTGCCAAATAACCGCCTACGGAAACTAAAATAATGCCTATCGGCTGCGTAGCTTGAATGATTGATTCAGAGACGTCAATTCTGCATTCAAATTTTCCTAAACTCTAGGGACTTGACAGCACAAACGGGTACGCGGGTATCCATTTGACTCTGTGACACTGGGTACAATTATTCTACAATCGGTTACTATCTGGCAACAATGATAATTCATTTGGACAACAATGGGCCGAAAAACTTAATAAGATCGGCATAAACGAATAGGACAAGGGCACTGGCTCAGCCCGACTTGGAAGGACCCTGCCCGAGTTTTTTGACCGTGAGACCTGTCCTGGATATGTGGCTTTTGGACTATATAAGGATCTCGGTGAAGAAAAATTGAAGAACCCCTCGGTCCATTTAGCCTTTCTTTGTCCTCGCCTTTCCTTGCTTTCTTGACGGTACGTCCGCGCATATTTCACTCAACACCCTCTCTTATTGGAAGCTTAGATTTGCAGTCCTTCTTTATAAATACGGTCCCTCCATTCAACACACCCCAGTTGTCCAACCTCTCATTTGATCATGTTCTCCCTTACTTCTTTCGCACTCGCCATCTCCGCTGTATCTTCCGCGTCGGCTCTCGTTGTCCCCCGCGCCACTGCTCCCGCTGGATGGGCTACCAATTATCTTGAGGTAGCTCCTGTCCATCCTGTCTTGTATTTTCCGTGTATCTGATCAAACCGAAGCCCTATGATACCTACCACACCAGGTATCTTGCCATAGGCTGCAGCAGCAAGCACAACACTGCATTCTTTGACGCTTGTTGTCATCCTCTCTCGGTACGTTCATATATACTCATCTGGGCTACGCACATTGACCCAGTCCAACATTTTGCAGGCCAATCAAAGTGCTGCCACTACCCTCCCATCCCAATGCCTGTCCTCCTCTGCTGCCGCTTCGGCAGTGTCACCTACACCCACAGCCTCTGAAGACGATGAAGGCGATGACTGTGAAGAAGATGACGGCGACGACGACACCACTGATGTCCCCACCTCTACCCCCACCCCTACTTCCACCTCTACATCTAGATCTACCCCTACACTCGCCGTCACATCTACCAAGAAGGCTTCCACCTCTACACCTACTTCTACCAAGAAGGCATCCACCTCTGTGACCGCGACGCCGACCACCACCAAGGCTTCTTCGAAATCTTCCTCGCCTGCATCTACCGCTTCCGCTGCCTCTGGCGCCGTCAACTCTGGTGGCGTGTAGGTCTTGTTGTCTCGTGCTCAAAATTTCTTTCTTATTTTTTCTTTCTTTTCAGTGCGACTTTCTTCTACCAGAATGACACCGCTGGTGCATGTGGTACCGTGCATAAGGATTCGGACCTCATTGCTGCTATGGGTAAGCCGTCTTTAGTTTGAAAATTACTCGCATGCTGAACAGGGCCGTGTAGACAAGGACCGTTATGGCAACCTTAGCGCAGTCTCCTCGCTCTGCGGAAAACAAGTCAAGATCACCAACACCAAGAATGGCAAGGTCAGCAGAAGTCTTGATAAAATACGGAGGGCTTTGATTAACAATATTTTTAGTCTGTAACTGTCACCGTCGCAGATGCTTGCCCAACCTGCGAAAACTCCAATTCCATTGACCTCTCTGTTGGTGCATTCACAAAAATTGCAACTGAAGAGGAGGGCGAGGTCCCAAGTGAGTTCTCAGACCTCCCTAATCGCCGTCCTTACTTATCATCCTTACAAGTCACCTGGTCTTTCGTCTAAGCCAGATGCCAAGCTGTATATGACTTTGGCAGGCTGCCCCGACAAGCATGGGACTAGATCTCGTTCAGGGGTTCGCATGACACACTGAACGGCTCGAGGCATTGCTTATCTGTAACAAGGAGCTAGTTTCTCTGACTGATACAGTGGCTACTCGACTGGGGTCCGCTCATTTGTCATGGCCGTAAAGCCTTTTTTTCTCCTTTCCATCTTCGTACATCATGTCGATTGATTCGACCTTTTATCACTTGCGCTCTGGACAGCCCTACTTCGTTGATTCGTAGTATAGCTTTTCATTATATCGATCATGGTCCCAATTATGTTGTATTGAATAATAACGCTGTGCGAAACTGTAGAGCATATTGAAAATTTTGAATTCAAAATTGTGAATGTTAGTGAATGCAAATGAGTTCATTCTCACGGCCTCGAAGTTTCGCGACGCGATTCCACCAGACTTGCACTGAACGTTCGTCACTTCCATTCTTTGTCTTGATGAATCCAGCTCTGCGAAGAATTCTCGTGGTTGGAGGAAATGGTTTCATAGGTGGGCCTAACCTGTATGAATCTTGTCCTAGTCAAGCTCATGCGCATACATTAGGATCCACAATCTGCAAGACAGCGTTGGCTAAAGGCATACAAGTAACGAGTGTTAGGTATGATTCGCTTGTTAGGGGATGGATGGTGTGTGGAACTAATTCATTTAGTTCGTCTGGACTGCCTTACCGAACAGCGAAAGGTCATGAGCCTGCCTGGGTGTCGAAAGTGTGCTTCAAAGTTTCATCTCACTCAAATTGATGGTGTTGCTAAACTTTTCGAGTTAGGTAGATTGGCAGCAGGGTGACGCACTTCATCCAGAGACTTTTGCACACCTCTTCTCAGAGGTCGATGGCGTAGTGCACACATTAGGCACTCTAATTGAAAACAGTACCTACAAGGAGTCTCTTAAGCAAGGGTCCATGCTTAGTCTGCTTGGGATTCTACCCAAAGCTGTACTTGGGGATAATGGAAACCCTCTTGAGAAATTGTCGGATATTTCACGTAGAGGGAGTTATGACGTTATGAACCGCGATACAGGTATGTTGCTGTGAATTGTAGACCTCTACCTTTTTATAACCATTATTTTTCAGCTCTACGCGTATGCGAAGCATTTATTTCCTCATCTGTTGATGGAGATCACAACGTCCCTCGCCCATTTGTGTATATATCGGCTGAGGACATTTTCCGTCCCATTATACCTGCAAGGTACATTGAAACGAAAAGGGAGGCTGAGCAAGGCATCAACGCTCTATTGGACGGCAATCCTCGATATCGTGGAGTGTATATCCGTCCTAGTGCGTAGCTCTGTAAACTGCCCAAAGTCCCTGATTAATTTGTTTTCGCAAGGCCTGGTTTATCACGCTCATCATCGGCCACTGACGACCCCACCAGCTGTACTTTTTGACCTCTCATCAAATCTGCATGCTAAAATACCCCCTTCATTGCCATCCCCGTCAAGTATTTTACGCCGTATCGGCGCGACCTTTTCACATGGCACCAAATCGACATCAGCGTTAGACTCGATTGCCAATGCTCTTACCATTCCACCAATCCACGTCGATCATGTGGCAGCGGCTGTCTGCTCAGTGCTCGATTCAAGTAACCCAGTCAGTGGCATTGTTGGAGTGCAACGTATGCGGGAACTCATTGGCTGGACTGAGCGTGGCAGGGAGGAGACCAAGGTGGGGCACCTTCCAGATCATTATCGGGTGTAAGCTTAAGCTATCACACACGCTGCCCAACATGTGAATACGAGTTGTCTGAACTATTCCACATGTATAGTAGACTATATGTATCACTTTATAATACCTGCATTGGCACAGTTTATAAGGTGAGAAGACAAGCAAAGATTATTGATGCATCGCGCCATTTGTGAGTCAGTAATTTGTTGCTCGCTTAGCAAAAGTGCTTAGGGGCAATCCCCAAAAAATCTTGGATTCATTATCAGTCGGTCTCAGGTGGAACGACTTGCCCTTTCCCTCTTTTCCTTATAATTCCTCCTCCTCCCTCCTCCCTCCTGCCCTCCTCCTCTCTCATGCTCTCCCTTCGCACCGCACGCACAACCATCACCGTGCAAAAATCCCTTTCTCGTTCAATTAGCTACTCTGTTCCTTCTCAGAGGGCTCTTCCATTTTTCCTCAACACAAAGTCCTCTAATGACGATCACGAGCACGACCAGAGTAGCTTCCTGCGCATGCTCATGTTTGGGAAACCAGGAGCTGGCAAGGGTACCCTGGCAGGACGACTGGTGAACAAGTACGAAATCTTATCGTTATCCACTGGCGACCTTCTTCGACAACATATTGCCGAGGGAACGGAGGTTGGGCGCGAAGCAGAGGAGACAGTTGCTCGTGGAGGGCTAATCCCTGATGAGATCATGTTGAAGGTTGTCGCAAGCAAATTAGATGCCCTACATAACAAGGTAACTACAGCCATTCCTCCACCCTAGATCTTCCTTCCTTGGCTAATTTCGCCCTCACTTAGCACTGGATTCTAGACGGTTTTCCTCGCACTCTTGGGCAAGCTAAGTTATTAGACCACCACCTTGAGTAAATTTAATTAATTCGGGTCACACGACCATCATTGACAACGTTCTTGCAGGAAGAAACAAACGCCCCTTACGCTTGTTGTCAACATAGACGTCCCCGATGATATCATATTGAGCCGCATCTCTGATCGCTGGGTCCACCTTCCCTCTGGTCGAGTGTACAACATGTCATATAATCGCCCCAAAGTTGAGGGTTACGATGACCTGACGGGAGAGCCCTTGACAAAGCGTCCAGATGACAATCCTGTGCGTCTAAACTTATTCCGGCCCTTTCGACTTCTAATGCCTGTGTTTCATCAGGAGGTCTTCTCTCGTCGCCTGACGCAGTTCTATGCTTCAACTTCTCCTCTCCTGGCTTATTACACTACAGCGGCAGAGGCAGCTGAAAACCCCGATACGCACCAGCACCCGCATCAACTAACATTCCATAAATCGCAACAGATGCTGCTCAAGACGCTTTCGGGCACTACATCTGATGAAAATTGGCCTCTCTTAGATGCAACTGTCCGCTCTTTATTCCCTTTGCTGAAGGAACGTGTTTCATTGCGCGAACTGCGCAGGAATCATATAAACCAAGCCCTGTCTGCAAATCAAGTGAAGGCTGGGGCTGGACTACAGGAGTGAATGCACAGCCCAGAGCCTTCTATCTTTTCCGTTCTTTTAGGCTTCTCTCTTTAGATTCTGTATTTTTCCCCTGGAACGCACTTTGGGATATTTTGTATTTCTATCCACTTTAGCGATGCTTACGATTTGTAACCTTGGCCTTTTTATCGAAGCCCGTACCTAGTGCAATGAGGATGTCAACGATTGTTCCAGAATACTTACGAACAGCTGACATTTTGACGGCATATAAGCCTTGAGGCAAACCTTCTTGTATCTGCTCTGCAAAGAGCTGCAAACCAGCCTCTTTAAAAATGGCCTTCCACGCCATATCCGACCTGCATACCGTCAACAAAGAGATAGATTTGGCTTGAAAAAATGAAGAGACCTGGTCAAACTAGAATCCTCTTCATCAAAAACCGTGCGTGCTGATCCGTCTTCCATGTCCTGGCAGAGGTTTTCTTTCACCACCATGAGACTTCGGTTGTGTCCGTTGTCTCTTAACGCGACGTGGCAGCGCCGAAAGAAAGCAACAAGGTCTGAATCGCTCAGATGGCCTAAACACCACTGGCACCAGATAACATCAAAGCCCATATTAATGTCGTCCAACGGCCGCGGAGGCTGATATCCAACACGGTCTATAAAAGTAGCGCGATGAGGGTTCATCGGATCGAAATCCTGTAATGTGCCTTGCAATATCGTGACGCTCTTGGTACCATCCGCGATACCTTTCCATGGACGTTGTCTGTGTTGACGAACATCAGAACTGGTACTTGCACGGCATCTGGCGAGAGCCTCTTGGACAAAAGGCTCCACGGGCTCAAGGAGCACAACATCTGACACAAGATGAAGAAGGACGTCTGATGTTACACGACCGACGCCAGCACCAACATCGAGTGCCCGCGTTCTTTGTGGACCATTGGATTGAAGGAGGGGTTTGAATGTAGATGGAACGGTCGAAAGTTCTGGGAAAAGGTTAAGCAAGAAGAGCCTAGAGCCAAGGGCATCTATTCGCGGTAGAGTCTTTCAATTTGAAAAACAAATTAAAAATCTTATCTGGAATATGGAAAATACACACACCCCTGTGCCAAACCCACCTGAAATCGGTTTTAGCGAGAAATGATGATTTACAAAAATGTAAGCACTTACCGAGGACACCGTCGTAGGTAGCTGGTTGGGTTGTCCAGTAATCAATGCCGTCCTGAACGTCGGGAACAGTGGTTGTAGCCATGAAATGATCGATCATGTGCATTACCATCGCTAAGACTTATCGCGTCGCCCAAACAAGTAGCAACAACGCGTGGCAATGTCCTTATTAGACGACATCTGGGACGACCCCATCGACTCCAATCCTGCTTCAAACTCTTCCTCTGCGCCACATGAACCTCTGTTTCTCGCAGATCCAGATGAAGAAAATCCCCCTCGGCCGCCCTTGCAGCATGTACCAGACATCGATATCGACATCGACGCCATGTTCGCAGAGGTGGAGGACGAGGATGACCCATTCACTATCAAACCATTAACCTCTAATATAAATATAGAGGCCCTCACACGCGAGGCTAAAGCGCGTCACAAGAGAACTACTATGCCGAGCTCGACTCCACACGCTATAATGAGCAGTTCTCCTCCAAGAGATATGCCAGATGATGACCAGACATCCAAGCAAAAAGGAACCGCCAAAGGCAAAGATGGGAAAACTGAAAAGAGAAAACCCATGCGATTGGATGAAGGGCGCTTGCTGAGCACCAGTGGTTTCCCTAAACTCATCAAGAATTTCAAGAATTTCAAGACTAAAGGAAAAGGCCATGAGGTTTGCTTTCTGGCTTTTGCACCTGCTCAGGACTGATTAAAGGACCTAGGTCACAGACTTGAATAGACTTATGCAAGTCTATGGATATTGGACGCATGAGATGTATCCCAAGACTACGTTCCGTGACACTGTGGAACGCATCGAAAAACTGTCCCGCTCCAAGCGTATGCATGTAAGGTCCTGGATGCAACTATTTCTTTTATATTTTGATCTTCGTACAGGTTGCGCTAAGCGTCTGGAGAGATGAAGCACATGGTTTTGTCAATGGTCGAGAGCCTGAAGATGACAGTGAAACTATCGACTTGACGAACAAAGCTGACGGAGAGCCAGCTCCTCAGGGCAGCTCGTCCCATGGCTCGTCACCGGTTTCAAATGAAGCTGCTTACGCTTCATCATCGCCCCAGCCACCAACGCGACCACCGTCTTCTGGTTCCGAGTTGGATGATAACGATGACTTTGACATCGATGCCGTTATTCGTGAAGAAGAAGAGCGTTTGGCGAAGGAACGAGCGTCTTCTAATTCTACCATCAACTTCAAGGGGAAAGAAAGCTCCATTGCGGTCGATGACGATGAAACTGTCATGTGGGACTCATTGGATTCAGTGCAACGAATTTCTGGGGACAAAATAGAGTCTACATTTAGTGCGAATAGGGAGACAAGTGAAGATGACGCTATGTGGGCCGAGATAGATGCATTGCAAAGTGCTAAGGATCCCACGCCCGTCATCCATTCATTTCCCACCACGGACGAGGACGATGATATGTGGGACGCTGTTGCGGAAATCGAGGGCGAAGATAAACCGCGCCACCCAATGCCTAATGCCACCCAGGAGGATGACTGGGATTCTGTCTATGCTTAACTTATTGTATTATATTATTTGGCCAGGGCTGTAAGAAAACCAGGGGTCTATTCAAGTCAACTTATATTATGGTGCTAGTAGGCATGTTGATTAGTCAGTCGGAATGGACCATAGGACACACCGGCCACTGGCATTCCCACTGGCAGCTCGTTCAACGATATTAGGATGAGAGCAGGTGACAGCCTGGACAGCAGAAACTCTGAGGTACGCCTGTCAGCAAGGTTTCGAGGAGACACCCTATAAAACTTGACGTACTTTTCCTTGTCACTGAGTCTGGCAATGAGATCCCCCTAGAAAAATGGTATGGTTAGCAACCTGGTGAGGATAAGCTAATGAGCCCATATACTTTGCACGAGAAGATATCAAGTGAGTGGTTCATATTCCCAATCTGTTTGTTGTTGAGTTCAATGACAAACTAAAACCCGACACCCTTTGGAAACACGCACCGTAAAGTGAGGATAGACATCAGCATTTGGCGACCATTGTGCCTTGAGAATTGTCAACCATTTACCCTAGCGTCGCCCAATGTAAGCGGCTAGTGCACTAGCAGTACGTGCAATGGACAGATGGACAGACCGTTTGGCAATTATGCGAGAGTTGGGTGAATGGTCGTGAGGACGGGAAGGGCCCCGAGGCCGCGAATCTCTCGGATGGTATCTGCCACACTATAAAAGGCTCAAAAATCGGTTTTGGACAAGAAAATTGGCAAGACTTACATCGCAACTTGTCATCATAACTTGTGCTTACTATTGATCGTCCCCGAGGGTCCCAATAAGCTGAACTGACGGACTTGTCATGTCGCCATTCAGCACGTACTAATCCCTTGCCGCTGGTGGTGTCAATCCAATTGTTTATTGTGTCAGTCCCAAACTCTAGTCCTGTTGACCTTGCGGGAGCATCGGAGAGTTCAACCCCGATTCCTGCGAGCTTCCTGGTGTCCCAGATCCTGTATATCATTAGTATTATACCAATACGAAAAAAGAGACAGCACACACTTTAAGAATCGGCTATTGCTAGCAGTTAACAGAAAATTCGGACGCGTCGGGTTCAAACTTATACACCCAATCTTCTGTTCTGAAAGCCCATACCGTCTTGTCGAGTGCTTGGATTCGCGCATATCTACGTGTGTCACACCACCAAGGCTGTCTGATATCCACATTTCATTTCCTGTCAGCATAAGATCGATGCTAGAAATGAGGGTGCCATCTTCAGTGGCGAAGATTTGTTGTGATATTCCTGTTTCGAATGATAGACTTCGCACACTACAGTCGTAGGAGCAGGTATAAACCTGATAGGGCAAAAGAAAATGAGTCATGAAAAATTTCTGGTGATAACATACTTGATGGGAATTAATGGGGTCCACTTTGACACAACTAATTGAGGATTTTGAAGTTGCAGGCCAGTGGACCTGCAAACGCCAGTACTTTCCGCCCTCAGCATTTGGATCGGTTGTAGTTTCTCCATCTTCGTCTGCCACTTCCTCGAGTGGTGCTCTTGCGTCCCATATTCCAAGTTGCCCGTGCTTATCTAAAAATCATACGAAAGCATGCGGAGGAAAAAAAATCAGTATGTACACACCTCCGAAAAACAAGAGATCTTTTGTAATTTCTGGGTGATACGCCGCACTGTATACCCTATCCTGTGTGACTTTGGCACGAGATACGATCTTAAGCGACTGAAGGCGTTCACGAAGGTCAACAACGTCTGCCTCCTGCTTCTTATTGTCACCAGAATGCGTAAATGCTTCTGGGTCTGCGACGCGTCTCGAGTGCGAGGTCTTGAGAATGTCTTGTAGAGTTGCGGTCAACGATGGGATCTCTTCCAAGTCATCCTCGCCTATAAGTGTGGCGACATCAAGGTCATGTCGACGGGGTCGATTTGCTATTCTAGCACGCTCTTCAGCTTCTAACTGTGCTTCTGCTTCTTGAGCGCGTAAAACCTCTAACTCAGCCTGCAATACGCGTCATAGACGAAATGATTCATCGACAGTAATCGTACCTCTCGCTTTTGGCGTTTTGCAGGACTTTCGGTAGGATCAACGACTACTCTTTTTAGTCTGGAGGACTGTCGTCGTGGTGCTTCAATCTCGACTGTTTCTTTCTTTACGCGTTTTTTAGGCTGAACTGGCTGAGCTTTGGCCGTTTTTTCTGGCTTAGAAGTGGATGGAGAAATCCCAAGTCCCGCAACTGCTTGTTTTAATTCAAGCTGTTCCAAAAGAGCGCGATTTCTGGCAATATTAGCCTCGCGCTCTATTTCGCTACGTTAAGGTTGAGATAGAGGCACAACTTCGAGAATTTAAATCTAGCTTACTATTGAGATAATTTAGGCATTACGAGCGACTACTGAATCCAAGTACAGGTTATTGGTGGGGCGACAGTCAACTAAGACCAATATCATAAGAATCATGCGGAATACACGTGACACAATAAACAAGTTCATGGCAATGAGCCTTGTCAAATTCTTTCAAATTCGTAAATGGCAGTTTCATCGAGAAAACCCAGAAGAGACAAAAGAGGACAGAAAAGGAAAGGGATATATAGTAGGTATATATATCTGGCCTACTCTACATAGCTCAATTCACTTCTAATTAGAGCTTTAGAGCGAGGCCTACCAATTAATATTCGTTACCCTTTCTACCTTTGTTTCCAGACTTTTGAACACTTGGTTGTGGCGACGGGAAATCAGCAGCGTAATAACCATATGGGCTAAGGAGAGTTGCCAGCTTCTGGTGGACCTCTACCTGGAATTCTTTGAAGGGAAATATTTCACCATCAACTGCTAGAGCACCTTTCGTGCTCAAAGGTTTCACCCGATAGGCGTGGGCTTTAACGTAATGCAACTAGTAGAAAAGGAATAAATGAATGTCAACGCTAGTAAAAGAAGATCTCCTACACTCTGTTGCCAGTAAATATCTCCCTTGGCTGCTCCTCCCATAGATGATAAAATTTCGGTGCGCGAAGACTGAACTCGACTGTTATGACATGCGCAAGATAAAAGAGAAAGGCATGGGGCTCACCAGTGGTTGAGCCATGACGTCGATTAGCCCATCATCAGGTTGAGAAACGGGAAAGGCCATATAGTCTCTGAAAGTAAGTCAAGTTAAATAAATTCACAAACCATGAGATATCGAATATACCTGCCAACAAAGGGTCCCTTGCCAGCATAAACGTATAACATGGGTTTATCATAGGTTGTCCATCCATCCATGTCATCAGGAAGTTGTGTCAGGGGCGGGAGCCCGCCACTTTCAACAGGGGGCGTTGAAGACTGCAGTGTGCTGTTGCGGCAAGCTTGTAAATCCCGTACATCATTTGCCATTTTCATTTTATCTGATTCGGCGAGCTTGTAAGAGAGTTGTACGGGGCACGGCTTGAACTGAAGTACTACAAAAATGCAACTGTCAGCAGATTACACTATGCCCAACTAAATGACGCACTTCCACGCAGCAACCCCACCATAAAACGGGTGTCTCCCATCCACCGTAAGTTTTCCGTGCCGATGTCCAAATCCGCCATTAGTCCAAGAGCTTGAGACATAAAAGATATTGTACGTTTGTCGTCTTGTGTTAGTGAAAATACGTCAACCTTCATGTGCTTTCCTGGTTATACAAAATGCGTTTAATAAAGAAATGTAGGGAACAGCACAACATACCCTTAACCACATTCAAAGCCGCTTCTGTCACGTCAAATCCTTGCTGCAATGATGGTCGGTTCATGAAGGATTTTCAGAAACTGACACTCACTTCAAGACCCAAAAGGTTAAGGGAAAGCCCGTTTCCGGACCCAGTAGGTATCGGTGCTATTGGTATACTAAATGCTTTCCTGGGATCTTCGTGGTGGGCGAAGCCGTTCATCACCTCATGGATTAGTCCATCGCCTGACACCGTGACCATAACGTCATGGTTTAATTGAAGGTCCTTGGCAATATCAAAAGCATGCCCTTGATGTTTTGTATCTAGAGGGCTTCAATATAAAAGCTAAAAATTATGATTGGTTTCGTACAAATTACATCCAGCGTGCATTGGGCAGCACGAAATATTGGTTCAACCGTTCTGACAAAAACAGAAACACCTTTGCCCTGCATTAGGTGTCAGCAAAGGTTTATTGATAGTGAAGATACTATACGTACTACACCTCCATGAGGATTGACCAGAATTTTGAGTCGTCTCCGTCTTTGTACACCTGAGTCTGCAATACACTCAGGTCAGTATCATAGTCAGGAAAACACTGAAGAGCGAACCTTCGTAGACATATGTCATGAGGGATTCAACCCATTGAGCCACGAAGTCTGTAGTACTGGACTTCTGCTGCGTTCCCTCGAGGTTAACCAGCACGAGAGGTCCCGTCTGTTTCTTGCGGCGTAGGTATGCAAGTGTGAAAGACCTGTTGTCGTGATTGAAGGTAGAATCGAGAATCTGACGGTAGGGAATGAATATGGGGGTCTTTGCACCTAGAAAATGAATTGATTTGGCTGTTGGGAGAATAAATCCATGTAAAATACCAAGCTTGATTCTCAACGCAATATCTTCGCGAGTAAGTGATATGATTTTACCATCATGGTCCTGGATTGTAAGCTCTTGACCTAGCATATCCAAGCTCTAGAAGAGACAGCACCGAATGTTCGGGGAATGTACTAATGTTATAATTAGCAAGCCATTCACACTCATTTCACAAGTGCCGAATTGCCGAACTAGCGATCGATCCGCGGTTAGGAAAGAATTCAGCTCTCTGACGACATTTCTTCTCCTCACGGGTCACCACAGCGTCCCCGCTTCAATGGATGACCATTTCGGCATATCGGGCGATCACTTGGGAATCACTGCCATCATGACTCAAGTTTCAGGATATAAAAGCATCATCATCTAGCGTCTAATTATCTATTTCTTGAGATCTCATCCACTGGGACCCCAGGATCCTGACCTATGTCTGTACATGCTACCGCTCAAACTGGATTCGGTCAAGGTACAAATGAACTCTACGATAGGTCAGTGTTCATTTAAAATACAATTCTTTGACGTAGGTACATAGAAGATTCCCTTACGTAGGATCCGCCCCTCATACCAAGGCTTCTCCCTATCTTATGTTCGAGATGCCGTCAAGAGCCCATCCGATATCAATATTGTAGAGTATGTATCTTAACTACAATGCCATGCCCCACGCTTACTACATCCTTCAGAATTGGGGCAGGAACAGGAATCTTTACGCGTGCTTTGCTGTCCCATCCACGATGGTCGGCTGATGTCAAACAGATAAAAGCTATCGAGCCTAGCGCCGGGATGCGAGAGGTCTTTGAGAAGACCGTGAAGGACGAAAGAGTGACTATTCATGATGGTACTTTCGATACGACTGGTGTGGAGGACAACTGGGCGGATCTCGTCGTAATTGCGCAGGTACGGTAGCTAGTATATCGAACCGAACACTTTATTGACATTATTCCTAGGCTTTCCATTGGTGCCCCAACTATGACAAGGCAGCTTCTGAATTTTCCCGAATCTTGAAGCCCGAAGGTTCACTTGTCTTCATCTGGAACCTTGAGGACAGGTGTGTAGGATATATAGGCTGAAACTTGCGTCCAGACTGACTTGCATCACAGGGATCGTGCTCGCTGGGTTGCACAGGTTCGGGACTGCATCGAGAAACACGAACAAGGAACTCCACAATTCCGTCTTAATCTCTGGCGACAAGTCTTTGATACTACTTCGTATCGTCAGTTTTTCCAGCCGCCAATTGAGAAGATATGGCCTTATTCACTGAACACAACTGTTGAAATGACGGTTGACCGTGCTTCAAGCAAGAGCTATATCGCTGTTCTACCTCAAGCAGAGAAGGAACAGGTACAAGCAGTTGTTCGAAAGATTTCCGAAAAAGGAGAAGATAAGGTGTGGATTGATCAGGAGAAAGGAATCTTTGAATATCCGTACAAAGTGTTCGTGGTGGTGGCACACTTGAAGAATCAGCTATAAGTGTATGTTGATGTTCCAATGCATCTCCGAATTCCAATGTATACATACAAGAAAGCTTGTTACCTGTCCAAGTTATAATGATGGAATGCGTGATGTGACAGACGCGATCGAGAACGCGTTTGTTGATTACACGTGATCTAAAATTAAAGGTCCGCAATAAACGTCTACTTCAAAAGTCGAAACGCGATTCAACGTAGTCGCATTTCTTGTCTTCCTACCCCCATCATCTCATTAACTCACACTATGTACGAACACGTATCTATTACAAGCTCTATATTCAATGCTGACGCACACAGTCTAGCCCCATCTTAAATCATAATGGCACCTAAAGTAAGTAACGATTTGTCGAGTAACCATACCAAAACTAACACATCTTCAAGCCTGCTTCGACAGCCGGCAAGGCTCCCGCATCCACTGCCTCCAAGGCACCAGCGAAGACTGAGGGAGCGAAGAAGACAGCTAGCAAAAGTAAAGCAGCCGCACCTGCTGATGGCGAAAAGAAGAAGCGTCGCAAGGTTCGCAAGGAGACCTACAGTTCATATATCTATAAGGGTGAATCACATTTGCGGTTTCAAAAATGTCATTGTAATGACTTGTATGTTGTCAGTCCTCAAGCAGGTGCACCCCGACACGGGTATCTCAAACAAGGCCATGGCAATCCTCAACTCTTTTGTCAATGATATCTTCGAACGCATAGCCACTGAAGCTTCTAGTATGTCGCTAACCTGCGTCTGTGCATTGAGCTTGCTGATAACCGCCCCTTAATAGAGCTGGCATCGTATTCCAAGAAGTCTACCATCTCATCACGAGAAATTCAAACCAGCGTCCGGCTCATTCTTCCAGGAGAGCTTGCCAAGCATGCCATATCTGAGGGGACTAAGAGTGTCACAAAGTTCTCCGCTGGTGGCAAGTAATTGATCAGGCAACGACTTGGCTGTCCTTTTACAACCAGTGTATATCTACTTTGCATTGTATGACTATTCTTTATTGTATTCTTTGCTTTTATTGCGTTTCTTGTGAGATTCTGGATTACCTGAAGCTTGAAGGGTACTTTGTTTGTGTGTGTAAGGATCCAAAGCCTATAGCTCAGTGAATGATTTCAACTTCAAGAATATTGTCATTGTTATTCTTCTAATGGCAACCTTTTCGCCTTCGCCTGCGCCACGGCGTGTTACACGAAGCAAACTTCCAGCAACTTCACCACGAGTTCTTGTATCCGGCAGCGCGACAGGAAGAGTAAATTCTCGATTAACCACTCCAGCCCGAAGTCGCCCTGCTGCGACTGACCATGATTCCGCCCTTTCTGGGATGGACGTCGACGAAGGTGGCTCTATTTTCAGCGAAAGACCAACCTCGAGGGTCACAACCGAAACCCTCTATGCGAAGTCCGATCAGTTCACTGTATCGTTCTACACGAGCTTGCCCGTAGAATTGAAACAAGTGTTGAAGAATGCCGGTAAGAAGACCTTCAATCCACGCGTCCTTTGGTTATTTACTTCAAATCAGATTTCTTTAGAGATGTGTATACTGGAGATATTGATACGTTGACCGGTTTTGCCCTCGTCGCGTCTGCGCAGACCTGCTTTGTCTGGCAACATGCCCAGGTACGTCATTTGGCCTCTCATGATTGATTTTGATTCTACGACGACTCCTAGGCACTCAGAGGAACGCCGACTTGTTACATTTTTTCATGCCCGCAGGAGCCAAGTCATCTTCAGGCGCCTTTCCACGCGTTGATCCCTTACAACAGCGCTAGAGAGCCAGGCTTGATTCTTCTGTCTTCAGATGGTGTAATTCGGTTTTGGGACAGTATCGGTATTGGCTTAGCTGGTGGTGACCATTATACCACGATACAACTCGATCTTGCGCTTGGCGAATCCGTCACTAACCTCATCCGCTCAGATGTAAGGCATATTTTTACATTGAATATCAATGAACTCAACCGTTTTTGCAGCCTCAAACATACGTTGCATCTACCACAGCCGGCAATCTTTTTCGCTTGACGCTGACTTCTTCGGGGGGTAAACACCACCTGACCGCACATGTTTTCTCTCGACCCTCGCAATCTCTCTCATTGTCTCGATTGCTTCCGTCCTTCTTCTCCTCTACTCCAGCCCCCGGCGCATCCTTTTCCCATTCTAAAAACATCAGTGCTATTGCCCTCGGAGCGAAGACTGGAACAGGCGGCAGAGAGGTTTGGGCTATAGTTGATACTCGCATTCAACGTTGGTCGATGAGCCCCGAAGGATGGGAACAGCTTTTACTGGAAGAGGACATACTTGGAATGTTGTCAACGGCTATTAGGCAAGCCTTTGGGTCTCGCGTGGACGCCGATGACCAGAAGGTTGACTTGGAACTCCTGGACTTAGCTATCGAAGAGTGAGTGAAAGCTTCACTGTTGTAATTAAGAAATGCTGATCTTCATCACAGCCAAACATTTGCGGTATTGATATCTTACGCTGCCGTTGAGGATGAGATGGCTATGATGTTGGATGGCAGGAACGTCCGAAGACTATATGCTTTGGTCCACCTTGCGTTCCGAGAGAACAACACCTTTGCCGTTGGTGCTGTACGGAGTGTACCTTACCAAAGTGTAGGTCAAATTCGTTTGCCTTTTTACTTCTCACCCACTTAATATCTTGCAGACATTGATGAACAACGCTGCGCCTATGCATCCTCGAATAAGAATGGCCCTCGATGGCGCTTTGGTCAGCGTGCAATTCGGCGATACTGTTGCGTTTTGCTCACGAGGTGTGTCTGGCTCTAGTCATTACAAATAACCCATATCGAATATACCTCCAGATGTATTCTATCGAGGTCGTCTTGAGCTCAAGTCTGCAGCGGACAGAACTCTTGGTGTGGGCGTGACACAGGATGGTGGCCCTCTGTTGGTTCTAACAGCAGGCACGATGATGAAAGTGACTCCAAACTTGAATGCCATCCTGGCTTATGACATGGAGTAAGTTGATCTCAAATGTTTTGCGCGCGCCACCTCTCATGCTGCTTCGAAGAAATGGCGAGGCCAAACTTGTCAAGTCAGCTATGACGCAAGCAATTCTGTTCAGTGGTTTGCCGGATGTGAGCTTTTTGTCTGGTTCAACCAACATCCACTAAACCTGGCTTTATAGAACCCCCTTCAATTCAGCCTACCACCCGATTTGGACGAGCAAAGTCTAATGCAAGGCGCGGAGCAACTAAGTCAGGCGGTGTTAGAGTCAGGTAACCTCTGGCCTGTTGTTATTCTTTACACGGTTGCTAACAAAAATATAAGACCCCGACATCATCCAAAAGAATCATGACTTGACCACACAGTTGACTGAAAGGAAGGAACGATTGAGTTGGCTCATTCGTTTTATCAATGACAACGCTGTTCTTTCCAAAGTGCATATCTTTTTTGTAACAATCGTTCAATTTAGATTAACATTTTACAGATTTCTCAACAGTGCCGACAAAAACTTGCAACTGATGCGGAGAAGCTTTTCGCATGCTATCAGCTGTGGATGAGGCACAATGACCTTTTGGCGTAAGCACTTTTGACTTTTCCAAGAGGGAAATGTTCATGCCTTTTCAGAACAAACCCCACTCATAGTATTCTCAATGATGCGGTTCATGCATATATGCAAGAAATTAATCAAGGCCATCACGAAGACGTTATTCGTGCTTTCTTCCGTCTGCGAGTAGCAGATATTGGGCGTTTAATTCGAAAAGTTGCAGAGGCTGCAACTCATGCTGCTCGTATTACTCAACGAGACATAGTCGAGTTCTTGCCAGAAGCGAACAGTATAGTCCTGGTATGATTCAACTTCCTTGGCCTGGAGTTTCGTTTAATGACGCTATGGCAGACCGCTCTCAATTCCGCTTTCGATTATAGAGAGTACAATCTGCAGGTCTATGGCATAGAGCTACCTATGGTTCGGCCGTGGAGCAGCAAACCTGCCGTCATCGATGTGGTGTTGGGTCTTTTCGATGCAACCACAAAGGCTGTAGAAGCATCTAATTTCCCGACAAACGACTCGGAACCCAGCTCACAATTACCTGAGCTTGCGGCCGTTCTCTTTGCATGCATCCAGGAAAGACTAGACTGGCTTGGAAGGTATGACGTGGAAACTTTGTTTGAATCTTCAACAGAAGTTAACATCACATTCTTCATAGCTCAGTCGCAGCTTCTGAGCCAGGTAGTCAAAGGGATCACGAAGAACTATCCAAAAAATTCGACATGCTTCGGCCAGAAGTGCTCGAAACCCTCCGTATGTTGACATCTAATATACTGCATGTAAAATTCTCATGGAATTTCAGGCAGAAATGGTTATTCTGGTACCGCATTTTTTCTCGCTGAGAAGTATCGTGACTTCAGTGGGCTCGCTTCACTATGTCATAAAGAAACAGTATACCCGCCAGAGGACAACCCCAATTCTCTTCGAATCCAGGCTTACATTGAAAGATTTAAAGATGAATTTACGACAGAGCTGTACAGATGGTATATCCAACATGGTATGCATCTCATTCATCTGATCCCTGTTTTGCTTCATGATTGGCTTCAGGAGAACTTCGGGTCATGTTCGCTCATGACCATTCACATAATGCTCACATTGACAAGTATTTTGCGGAAAACCCTAATGACACTATTTCGTGGATTCATTCCCTTGGGAAAGGAAGCTATGCTACTGCTTCTACGACACTTCTTAAAGAGGCTGGACAGGCCAATAATCTTGATGCAAAACATGTTCGTTTACTATTTTTTCTTAATAATTCGGTTTTTGACTTGCCCCCATAGTTAATGCTCAGTATCGGAAAACTCTCCCATCTGGCTCAATTGCATGAATCGAACACAGGAACAATAGACAACGCAGCGCTCGATGGTACTTGGGTGTTGTTCAAGACATGTCTTTTTTTCTGATCTTGTTTTTTAGCCTTCCATGACGATTTGGACTTCGTCAGTGTACATGAATCCTTGTTGCACGAGTTCAGGTCTGCATTAGATGCAGTCCGTAGCCGACAGACTATGGAAAATCAAATTGACACTATCGTCAAAGCTACTGCAGCGGGATTGCAAGAAAAGCCGGCCCTCAGAGACGTAAGCAGAACTGAACCGACAAGCCACAGACCACTGATTTCGATTTGTGCAGATATTCAAGGACTTGGTTAGAGGGTTGCTGCAGGGACGAGCTCTGTGCATTGAGGACACAGTGGATGTCTTGACACTTAAGGACAACAACTCAAATGTGGAAGACTTTGCAACTGCATTGCATTTACTTGCGCGCGTCCAAGTAAGATTCAATGCGCTACAAAGTATTTTTGTGTTAACTAAAAAAAATTGTCTAGAATCTACCTGAAGCTCGCGCAGCCTCTGCGTTCCGTTCTATATGGCGAAGAATATATATCCACGATGAGTGCGTAACTAATGGCTGTGGATTTCGCGTGACTCGTGTCTTATGTCTTTTCTGCAGCTGGGATGCCATCCGAAAAACTGCTAATATCTCAGATGCGGAGCTGAGCGCCAGGTTCAGAAGCACGGCAGTCTACAACACATTATGTGCAGTCATTTCGAGGGATCCTGGCCCAGTCGGATACGAAACGTCTCCAGATGAAGCCCTCATTACGCCCAACATAACAGAAATCACTTCACGCTGGCCTGGATTAACACAGGAGCAAGTGGACGCGCTTGTGCAAGATTACAATCTAGAGTGTGATCGGTTAGGGGAGTTGGACTTGAATGATGTGTTTCATCGGGTGCGAGAGTTGGCAGTACACGATATTCAGTGGCAAGCAGACGTATAGTATAGTGACGGATTAAGATGAGGGTATTCTAGTTTATACAATAGCGTTTTTTTCGTCGTTACAGTTAGTTGTCGGACCTGAAAAAGCTGGTCATTTTTTCGAATTGGACGCGAGCGCTGAGCTTGATGAGTACAAAATTCCGACGTCTCCACTCTGCTGTATAAGCGTCTGTCCGACTTGCTTCCTGCATGTACCATTGCGTATAGAACTCTGACAGGGCATTCTCCTTGTCAAGAAGTGAGGCAGTGGGTGGAAGGCCATCGAGGATAGCGTGTTTCGCAGCTTCAAAGCGTGTGTTGCTCTATGATGGATCACTTTAAACAACTTGTAAATTCCACATGAGGAGCAATTGACGCACGTTGAACCAGAAATTGTGATGAAAGTCATCAAGCTGCTGGCGTAGAAGTTTGAATTCGATGGCAGTTTCCTCTCCACGGGATTTGGATGCTGTCGAGAATTCGTCAAGGGAGTATGGATGGCGGACGAAGGATGAAGTGGAAGGGGGTGGGGCATCGCTGTAAATGATGGGCCTCATGTGAGAGATGGGGTCTGGAGGGGCGACGAGATTAGAGGCAGAGAGGGAAGTGTGGATTGAACGGACTGCCGAGGCAAGGGCGCAACATGGTCGTATTGGAACAAACATTTATTTCAGATTATTTGTAGTCTCTATCATATGTACAACAATTCTAGTCATAATCATCCAAATATTTTCAAGAACGCAGTTTTCATCTCATTAGGTCGTGGCAGCCCAAGGTCGTCTGTAATGTCACCCAAGATACCGTCGTCGGTCTTTGTTTTTGGCACAGAGGTTTGCGTGCTGGCAAGCGTTTCGACCGAGGCATGTTCATCGTGGTGGAAGTTGTGTGATGGGCCTCCACTGACATGCGCGGTTGCTCCTGCAACCACAAGGAGTTTGGGAAGGGGTTCTTCCACAACCGGGGTGGCTGCTGACACTGACGAGTCCCAAAAGTCAGGGACGTAAGGCTGTAATGTAAACAAGGGTTAGAGTGGGTCTATAAAAGCTAGTACCACATACAATTTGAACAGGAATTTCTGGCACAGGCTGCCAGAGATCAGGAAGGACGACGTTCAAAAAACCTTGCGAAGCGGTGGCTTCCGAGGCTGGTGGGATTTCTGGAGTGGAACCAGGAGCTGGAGTCGACAATTGCCGTACTACAGGTGGTTCACGGAGTGCATTTAGAGTCTTGGTTTTGTCGTGTCCCTGGATGCGTAAAATAAGAGTTGCTTTGTTTCCCTTGCTGTGGACCAAAATATGAAGGACAGAATGAAATAAAATGAGAAGAGAGCTTACAGGGGCAGACCGCGTGTTTTAAGCTCCTTACGAATTTCAGCAAGAGACTCGTTCTCCCATGTGCGAGTGAGGAGAACAGAGGATACAAAGGAGCGGCGTTGAACTGGGGAGATGATGGTTCTGAGCATATCTGGGATCAGTGATGCCTCGTGTGTTCATCGTGGACCAAGTCTCCAGATAATGACTTTTGCTGCCTAACTGCTCTTATGCTTCATTACTCTCCTGCGTACGTCCTCTGACCATACCTCCACTAATCTCCCTCTAATCCTTCATCAGACCTCACAACGCCGGCCTACCTCAACCTTCGATGTGGGGCATACTCAAGGGCAAGAGCAAGGACACTGACACCCGAAACCAGGCCCAAATG
The DNA here is from genome assembly GCA_018220975.1 of Tephrocybe sp. 9980TJB. Taxonomy (NCBI): domain Eukaryota; kingdom Fungi; phylum Basidiomycota; class Agaricomycetes; order Agaricales; family Lyophyllaceae; genus Tephrocybe; species Tephrocybe sp. 9980TJB. The sequence continues at coordinate 442,208 of JABAJU010000003.1, read as the reverse complement.
ACGCTTGCTCGTCAGCGTCTTTTGACCCTGGCTTTTGGGGACATGGAAACGATAAGAATGGTCAGTTCATTTTCTCTATACTGCGTTTCTCTTTCTAATCCCTCTCTCAGCTCCCTAATACCTTCGCTGTTCGTAAACCTTGTTCCAGATTTTTTGTATCTCCGTTTATCGTCATCGCCAGGAACTTGAGGCAGTTGCAAGGGATTGGACAAAGCCCCCGCCAGATGCTCCCTTTGCTCTCCGTGTTCCAACCGAACTTGCCTCCATCCACGCTGCTGTAAGCGCCCATATTGAATTCAAATCAGATCGCCTCTGACTGGCCCTGTAGAGGCTCGTAGCTGGCCCATATATCTATGTAGCTCCTTCTTTCCTAAATCTCTGCGATAATCCTCACCATCCTTCCAGCTTACTGGCGAAGAATCCTACCAAATAGCCCTAATGGGCATACAAGGCCTTAGAGTTGAGATTGTCAGTGATTCTCCTCCGCCGCCCGATGAACCACCGTATGAAATTTCAATTTACTTGAATACAACCCTTTCTGACCTTAAACCTTTGACAGCCAACCTCCGTAAGTCGTCGTTGCAGCTCATGCCCCTACCCAATATTCATATTAGGACTAGCCCACCACCGGTTCTAGATATGGCCGCGACATTCAACCTTGAACTGGCTCCCGGTCAAAACGTAGCTTTGGATGTGAACGTGAACTCTGACGACCTTGATATGGCACGCATGGAGGATGGCACTCTGGTAGATGGCATGTTCTGGGGAAAGCTTGATATTATTCACGCTGGCGATGATCATCGAATGGAGTTCACGGGGACGCGATTGCCCGACAACGAAGACTACAAGGGAGGATTCAAGGTTGACTCTCGTGTCATGACCAAGCTGGCTGTCGCGGCGAAGCCAGTCACCGCCAAATGCTATTTGAGCATTCTCACTCCTACTGTGCAGTATTGCGACTTAATACTGCAGTTTTCTCCGCTCTGGCAACCGGGCGTAACCTGGCCTCCTGCTGAGAAGGTCGAAGATAATAAAGTTAAATACTTTCTACGTGCCCACCCTGGAGGTGCACTCGAACACTTTGAAACTGATATGGTAACGACAGCACTGTATTACGAGGCTATGTGAGTGATGCTTTGAAGACTACTCCGCACCCGACTGAATCTTCAACAGTCCCGATCCTGGTATGGTTGATCCAAATGAATATATAGCCCCACGCAATGGCTTTGCCATGACTTTCCGGGAGTTTATCCCTCATCTTACCAATGTTCTCGATCAACTTGGACTCTCGTTATACGCAAGAACAAATTTTATAAAGTAGGTCTTCACATTTATGACTTCGGCTTGAACTAAGGACCTTCTTTCAAGCAATAACATGCCTTCCTTTGCGCAACACAAGTATATTGCATACCGGTTCCTTTCCCAAAGCAAAATTGCATCTGCCATCGACATCGCTGTCACTACCGACCCCTGCATCTTTACTCGCTTATTCCTAATCTTCCGTGGACTTGCCGACGATGAAATCGGTGCGTTTGCTGGTGCAACGGAAAAAGAAGCCAACACTGTCAACTGGAGAGAGATTGTCGACTGGCAAGAGGATTCAAAGGATCCAACTCTGTTCCGTGTTCTAGAAACATCAGTGCTGGAGGTCACTTAGATATGTTTTTTTTTTTTGTTGCTTTCATTTTGGGGGGTAGGACACTGCTTTCGCATCGCTCATTGCTGTTTATGTTCCGGAAGTTAATTGTCTGCGTTACCCCCGTTATTCAGCATACCCTTCGATAACATATCCTATGCTTTCCCAACGAGGCAGCATATCTGTAGTACTAGTAGCTGGTGTACATGTACCCTTTTTAACTGTTTTAGTAATGTAGTCGTCCCGAAGATTTTACACACGATTGCCATGGTAGGCGACCAGTGAGACTGCCGGCCCGACACATTTGATTGTTTCTTTCCCTTCTTCCACGACGATGTTCAGGACAAGTTTCAGACAGCTGTATAGACCGATTTCCAGGTTTTATTCGACGATAAGCCAGCCGGAGGCTGAGGCATTGAATAAATGGATTTCATCCCCTAATGAAATTGTCCTATCTGACACCTTTCACTTTGAGCGTCTTTCTGACCTCTATATCACCCTTCCCACTCGAGATGGTTCTCGCCAACCCTACTTGCCTCCTAAGCTGGATTCACCTCTTGGATATGCGCATCACATTGCCTTCTTCCATAGTCGCACCCCTGAAGCGCAACTTCGAGAGGACGGGACCGACACAGACTTTTCTCCGCCTGCGCCGTTCACACGGAGGATGTGGGCCGGAGGGAAGATGGTCTGGAACCCGGAAGCACCTCTGATGATTGGCCAACGTGCTACAGCGACATGGGGCATCGACTCCGTTCAGAAGAAAGGATTCGATGATCCAAAGAAGAGTCCAATGGTGTTCGTCAACCAACGGATTGATGTTACAATGCAAGGGAACTCTCGTCCTTCCCTTACGGAGGAACGTTCCCATGTCTATTTCACTGAGGTTTCCCAAAACACTCAACCCAGGAAACCTCGTGAAGGTGTGCCCAAATGTGTCTTGTTTCGCACAAAACATGCTAATTACCCGCTGATAGTCAAGAACGTTCCTTCCAAGTCCGACTTTTCGTTTACATACAAACCAAGTCTTGCGACACTATTCCGCTACTCTGCCCTCATGTTTAATGCTCATTCTGTTCATTTGGATCTGGGATATACCCAGAAGGAAGGCTATTCAGGTGGGCAAGCATATCATTGAAACCAATGAATGTAGGATGAAACATGATAATGCAGAACGACTGGTTCACGGCCCTCTTACTGCGACAATGCTCTTGGAAACGGCGATATACCACAATCCTGGGGTGCAGATAGCCTCATTTGAGTACCGCGCTCAAAACCCAGTCATTGTTAACCGCGAATCGACGATCCACGGAGCCTGGGAAGGACATACCTCTATGAATTTGTGGTGCGTAGATGAGAATGGGGTTGTAGGGATGACAGGAAGTATCCAGCTATTGTAGTAGTTAGACACTAAATACGCGTCGCGACGCGCATGCAAATTCACGTGACCTGACGTTGTCCTTGTTTTGGCAGACGTTTAACGCGCCTCGCGTCGTGTGAACTTGAGCAAACCAACTTTTCCTTTCAACCATCACCTTCTCCTCCAATGGCCCCCAAAGTATTCATTTTGTCTCTTGTCTATGAATGCCCACACTTATCTTACTATCGTAGCCCGCTTCTACTGCTGGAAAGGCACCTGCCTCCACCGCGTCCAAGGCACCAGCAAAGACTGAGGCCAAGAAGACTGCCAGCAAAAGCAAAGCTGCGGCACCTGCCGATGGCGAGAAAAAGAAACGCCGCAAAGTTCGCAAGGAGACCTACAGCTCTTACATCTACAAAGGTCTGCGTCTTTGCCTTCATGCCTTGTCATTGTTCACTCACCGCCATATAGTCTTGAAGCAAGTGCATCCAGACACCGGTATCTCCAACAAGGCCATGGCCATCCTTAACTCTTTCGTAAATGATATCTTTGAGCGCATTGCCACTGAAGCATCCAGTATGTGCAATTTTTTTTTTTTTTTCGCTCTTACCAGGTTAATAATGTCTTCTAGAACTCGCATCTTACTCGAAGAAGTCCACTATTTCATCTCGCGAAATACAGACGAGCGTTCGTCTGATCTTGCCAGGTGAACTCGCGAAGCACGCTATTTCGGAGGGTACTAAGAGCGTCACCAAATTCTCTGCTGGCGGAAAGTAGGAAGGAGCATCAACACCCGTCTTATTTCTTTATGTGAGTTCATTGCATCTTGCCTTGCTTCGCACTTACTAATCCATCACATTGCTGTAGTGTTATTGTCTACCTTGTATCTATACTTGTTCCATTTCCACATCGTCAACACATTAAGCAATGTAATTTGGCGCAGACTAATGACACAATCCTACATATATACCATGCGATTAGAAGCCTGACGAGTTTCATGAATGAGTGACGCCAAAATTGTTGCTGTGATAAGACAGACCATATTTGTTGCCAGCCTCCTTGCGATTCCTCTTCCCCATAGCAATTTTCTCCTCGAGAGCTTCGCGGTTTTCATAGGCCTCCCTTAGTAAGGTTGAGAGCTGATGTCGTGATCGTGCAATTCCACTCATTTTGCTCGCCTATTGGCATTTCAAGAGTCAGTAGTGAACCCGACTTTCTGAATTTGTTTACTCACAGTCATGGTCATCTTGGGTGCTGAGGGACCACCACTAGCACCTTGTGTAATCGCTTTCCTCTCCTCCCGTTCTTGAATCTCATGCTTCGCCTTCTCCATTTCTGCCATAGCGTCTACTTCTTCGACTGCTGATGACTCCAAATCCTCAAAGCCCTTGACCATACCTTTCTCTAGGGCTCGCACATGCGCGTCATACCTGTCTTGCCATTTCTTAACAAAGGTAGCGTAGTAAGCGGGGTCGTGTGCTGCCCATACCCCCGAAGGCAGTTGATAGTAGCCGGGATATTCGTCTGTTTGTGACGGCTCAGGTATCTCAAAAGTAGGAATGATTGGTGCAGAAGAAATCGCAGGGATAGATGGGGGATTGAGGTTTGAAGAGGACTCTTTCGGGGCAGGGCTAAGAGTAGAAAGTTTCTTGGAAGATGATGCAACACCTAGATACGCTTTAGAAACGATTATACGGAAGTGTGTTGAAGAGTCGTACCCAGCGAGAAGAAATCGACTGCAGGTGCAGCAAGTTTTTGAGTTGCCTGAGGCTTTGGTTTGGGTTTATCTTCCTCGAGTGAGATATTAACGCGCCCTTTTCTGAGTGAAGGCGGGAGAAAAGGCAATGATGCGGCTGTGTCTGGAGCGGGAGATTCGAAGAACTGAAGTTTAGGACTAGTTGACCTCTCAGTATTGACGTTCAATTCCTCGTCATCGTCGTCCTCTGCTGCGGGTAGATGCAAACCTGTTTGTACCCTAGGTGCTCCAAAGTCAAGGCCTCGTCCTTTGCCTCCGCCGAGGACCCTCACAGGTGGAGATGCTTCAGGTGCTTTCTTCTTCGGCGCAGGTAGCATAGACAATAATGACGAGGCGCCTGCTCCATTTTCCAGTCGAGGCCGCTTTGCGGCTGGCCTGTCATCATTAAGTTTGTCATCCTCTATATTGCTGTCGGTTGAAAGGCTGCGAAGGCCTATGGTAATCTTTTTCGGACGCTTTGTCTTCGGTGGAGGCAGTGAGATGCTCGACAATGCTGAGGGCCTAGGTGCCTGAATGGATGGTTGGGGCTTTTGAGGCAATATGGTCTCCTGGTCGCTGTCATTATCGCTCCCGCTTCCGTAGTCTTCAATTCCAAGCATAGAGGTGGTGTTAGAGATTGGAGATCCAGGTAAGGTGAAAGGTGTTTGTAAAGGCTACTTGTTCTGACTTCGAAATTACGTTTATTCTCTTGCACTCGCCTATGATGTACTCACTACTACAAATAATTGTACCATCTAGTACAGCCATTGTGTTCGCTATGATATGTACTATGAGGGGGTTAAAAAGTGAAGTGTTCGTGATTAGTGTCTACAAGGGTCCAATTTGCGAGTCGGCGCAATTCCAGTATATGTAAAATAAGTACGTATGTATGTCCATTGAATGTCCATTGGATGTCCATCTTGATACCCGAAGGTGAAGTTTGAAAGGCGAAATGTAGTGTGATGATGTCACGTATGCAAAGGCATCTATATCATGACAAAGTTTGGGGATGTTTTATGGTCGAGCTATAAAACAGTCATCAGTTTCTGTCTGTAAATCCCAACGTCATTATGACTTACAAAGTTGCTCCTTGCGATAGAACCAGAAGTAACCAAGGACAATGATGAGTTGGCAAATCAAAGCAATCCAGAACAGGGGTAAAGCCATGGGACTGCCTGTAAACGAATATCGGTCAAGCCATACTATCCTCAATCGACCAAGGAAACGACGAACCTGCGAGTCCGTCAGAGAAGTCCCATTGCGCCGCATCTGGGAACACGGTGCTAGGCCCCAGTCGATTAGGAGCTGTTGCTCGGGCAATCATGACACAAATGGAACCGATGATCTGAGAAAATGCGAGTGTGGCGCAAACATGGAGTCGGGATAGTGTCTGGGAGTAGGGGATCAATCATTATTAAGAAAGGAGTACGACATAACACACCTGAAGAAGAATCATGCCGAGTCCAACACCTTGTACTGCATCTAGAACTCCCAACCATAACCATAACGAAATACCAAGGTAAGATCCAGCCGATCCAGCCCAAGGTATATACAAAGCGAGAGAGGATGTACCCCAAAGCATCTAGAGAGCATCAATCATCATCAGTGAAGCTCATAAATGATCAGCTTGTATCTCACCTGACACCACCTCGGTGCTCCAAGACCCACTGCAAAAACAGGAAGCAACCACGTGTGGGTTTTGCTGAAGTGCGTAAGCACAAGCATCATGCCCGCCCATATAAAAACGAAGAAAAGAATGACTAAGAGGAGAATCTCCCATTTTGGAATGTCCACACTCCAGAGGTAGCTCCAATTTCGACCATAAGGCTAGAAGGTGAACTATAAGAGCAAGTACTGGCAGAATTGAGTTGTTGAGAACTTACACCACTCAACCAGTAGTCCCGAAGGATTTCTGAAGCCAGGAACCATAGCACTAGCTTCCGTCGGAAAAGCGTCTTAATGAAATGTGGGACTTTTGGAGGGGTTTGCCTGTAATATTCTGGAAGATGCTGTTCATAGAAGATACATAAAACAGAACGAGATGAATGCATACCTGGAAGACCGTGGAGCATGACATATGCAAATGTGAAGCTCATAATGGCAAGAGGCCATAAGATCAGAACAATCCACCATGGTGGGACATAACCGTCCTGTTTCCCGTTGAGGGTATACCCCCAATACCAAAGCGCTGCAACCCATATTTGCTGCGAACCTTGAACCACACAGGCCCGCAATGTCCAAACCTCTGTTGCGGCACCCTAACAAGTAAATTGAGCATTATAAAGAGCAAGCGAATATTTCGCTAAAAACATACCGCTTCTTCGCCAAAGTTAAGACCAAAGAAGAGGAAGGCAGCAGCTGATGCCACAGCGTACGACCATGTCGCAATGTCGGACAGTACCTTTTGAGCAGGATGAAGTGACGTGGAAAGCGATGGGATTCCGATCAAGAAAAATGCAAGCCCAAAAAACAGCCAGGGTGCCGACAAAACATAAACGGACGGTTTGAGCCGGAAGAGAGGATACCAGACTGCAGAGGCAGCAAGGAAAACGCCACCTAAAACGTATAGCTCAACGTTGTCCTGCCAGTTACGCCCGGTTAACAATGTTATCTGGAAGCTCGTGGCGCTAAGCATCTGTACAAGGCATTAGCACATGAGATTAGAGAATCAAAAAAGACGCACTTGTCCCAAACCAATCACTATTGTGTAAAGCGGCCATCCGCCCATCTCGCGAGACATGAAAATTTGCAACCTGGTCATGGGAACCACCTCCGGCGGTGGGCCTACATCGTGCCTCAGAGGACCGTCGTAATCAGAGTGCCCGTTGGGTGCTACAGAGACTGATAAGCACTTTCTCTTCCAAGCGGTCGGGCTGGCACTTACAATCAGGGCGTGAATAAACAGATGGTGACGGCGTTCCCCAAACAGATTCTCGGTTGCTTGAATAGACACTGGCAGCACTTGATAATTTTTCCTTCCGCACCTTTCCAAAAAAGGCTTCCTCGCTCTTCATGAGATACTTTTCAATTGACAACTCATGCTCCGAGTTTTTTGCATTAAGCATTTGGAGCTTTTGGACAAAGTCAGAAGCGACACCGCCATCTGCATCGGTAAACTATCGTTGGTCAGGTTTAGCTAGGAAAGGAGAAAAAAGGAGAAGACTAACTGAAGTGATTGCTTTATTCAGGGGGGAATCGGTTTTTTCTTCTACGATTGAAGAGATGGATTCTACAGAGGAAACCCGTGAATGGGCGCCGAAAGGGCGACTAGGAGCTAAGCCGCCATCAAGGAATGGGTCTGGAGCATTTCTATGATCTCGCGCAATAGCACGGTTTGCACGTTCAAGAAAGTCACCGTATGCTTGAGTATTCCCTGCAACAGTACTACTCCTTGAGTGCGTAAAATAGTCACGCTCCACATCGATCGAGTGTCCTCTGCTGTCGTCCTGCCGTCCTAAAATTGGAGGCGTGCCGCCAGGACTCAGCGTCTCTTGGCTCCAGGTTGCTGGGGCGCCATGATGTTGTATCATCGATTGCTCGCTAAAACTGGCGGCATCCCAGTCAGGTTGGGAGGGGTATGCTTGCGTTACTGGATTCCAATCTTCGCTTTCTCCAATGGGTGCCACACCTCCTCCGTCGCAATCAGATTCTCTCCATGCGTTCGGTCCCGCGACACGGCGACTGGCAATAATGCTGCGCTTATGAAAATCTTCGATCCTTTGACGCCATTCGACTACCGGGAAGCGTTGAACCGCAGAGCGAGCCCGAAGGATGGCACGTTCTTCCTCTGAAGCTTTCAATGCCATTTTCATCGTTTTGGTGAGTTGGGATAACATATGTGCAGTAGAGCTGGATTCCACAGGGTACCACTGTGGATTTTGACCTTAATACTGACGAACAGACAGACAATGTAATATGACGTACCCAACCTGGCATGAGTCCCAGACCACCCAGGCGACTTCCGACGCCAAGGGCTCCCTTTCGACCGAATTCTACAGCAACGAGACCAAACGGTTCATCACGCGATGGAATTAAGGCGAAGTCGGCGCCACTGAAGAGGTAAGGTGGAAGTGCAGTGAACTCAGGTTTTGAGTAAACGCGGTCCGGGTAGATTTCCATCAATCGCGCCAGCTTCTCCGCGGCAAATCGCCCATACAGATCGATGACGGGGCCAACCGCAATGAGCTGGATACTGGGACGTTTTTCTAGGCTGTGGATCGATGTAGTCAATACGAAAAGTAAGTGAACAAGTAGGAGGGCTTACATCCCAGGCATGACGTCCGCAATGAGGTCGACTCCTTTCTGCTTCGACCAGCGACCAACAAATACGAAGAGATCTGAATTGGGATCCTGTTTAATGCCCGCCCATTCTTGAGCTTGCCGTTTATGTTCAGGCCGAGCGGCTTCAGCAATTTCGTCAATTACAATATCACGAGTAGAGACTGGCTTCTCATCCAATGCTGCAATGTCATCAGGATCGGGATTTGGAAGGGAATCGACGTGTTTGAGGGTCCACAGAGCAGGGTAACGAGCCCAACTGCGTTTGCCGTATTTATCAGACACCCCCGCGACACCGACACTTTTTTGGTGAGCACTGATGAATGACGCCGCAGCATGGAGAAGATTGAAGGTGTTTCCGAACTGAACGTATTTTGTGCAGTGCGCTTTACTGATGTTGAATGCCGAGCACACCTCCTTCATCTCTTCCTTCGTACGCAGCGGCCAGAGACCCTGAAACTCTGCGTTGTGAAGCGAGAGACAGACAGGGATAACTTTTGGAAGCAGGTATATGCCAGCAAGAGCGCCATGATAGTCGTTGATGTGGTAGATGTCAATCGTTGGGGAACGGCGGATAGTGGCAGCGATTGCTTGATTCCAGGTTGAGTAGAAAATAGCAGAGCTGAGATCGTCCATGCGGGCAGGGTAGGGGTCCGATTTGGTTTGGGCGCGGAAGACAGGACTATCCAGAATCACATATGTGATGTTGTCCAGTACGTGAGTCTCGACTTCGATGAGATATGGCTCGCCGAAGATGATGACCTCAATGGGCTCAGCGGGTTCGCCTGCTGGATATTCAATGTCCTTGACTTTAGGGACGACCCAGATAAGGTCAACATCGGTCATAGCCTTTCCCATCAAACTCGACATAACACCAAGACCACCGATTTTGACCTTCACCTTCCAATCTATGATTTCATACTCCAAGGTGGCAATAAGTACCTTGCGCCGCTTGTTTTTGTCCTCTGGCCATCCGATAACTTCACCACTGGGTTTGTGACCAAAAAGCTTTTCGGACATGTTTATTGTGCTTTCTTTTAGGTCCGTCGTCGACTTATTAAAGGCGCCAAGAATTGGGAAGTAGTTGTTCGTTTTAGCCTTGACGCCATATTTATTATGCTTGATCCCATAGAAAGTCCACATGAAAACGACGACAGCAAGTGTGCCTGTAATGACCGGTATGACAGAAAGAAGAGCAAACATAATGGCCCCAACAGACGATTGACCCCGCGGCTGAAGGCTCCAGGTCATCGATGTATCATTGACCAGAAGTACCCATGCGAGATGAGGACTCGGCGGTGCAGACATGTTCAGGTAGTTGGGGGCCAGACTATTGGGTGGCAAACGATCGAGAACGCCATCGCCATCCATGTCGCCATAGTAGTAGTCGTCATAACCCCAAACATTGAGCTGGACATATGTAGGCCATGAAGCCATGATCTCGAGCTCCCATAATCCGTCTGAATTGAGCGTCATTAGAGATGATAAGCCCTGATCGTATCCCCAATCGTTGTAGGGCCCGCGAGCAAGAAATTGAGGGACGCGTCGCTGAGGACCGGAATATTGTGCATCGGCATGGACAACATGGGCAACAGACATGGTTGCCTCGCTCCAATCTATAAAAATAATGAGCGAACGACGGAAAGTTGGTATCTCAGTAGACCTACATTGTACCATCACATGATCGCCGTCCCAGAAATTTTCAGACGATGCGAAGGCACTTGCATCCATGGTTGTAGTGTCTTGCCAAGTTGTCCAGTTGGTCCAATTTTTACCGAAGTTCCACGAGTACCTAAATTGGTCGGCGCCGAATGCGTTGTGCGTGAAAGTATACTGCCCGTTCGAGACCTTAAAAGAGGTCGAGTTGTAATCGTTCGCAGGGAAGACCATGACGTTGTCGTTGGAGCCTTTCCTCAAGAGCAGGTGATCGAGAGCCTAAAAGAAGTTAAGAACGAAGTCACAATAGTTTTGTTAAATAACTTGCCCCTGTTGTACTATTGCCACCTGAAATTGCTGGTTTATTTACGTTGATGGTCAACACACCATCTGGGAAGTCCTGTAATGTCGCAGACCAGGCCCATGCCGAGATCGACCCTCCCTGGATGTCAGATGGATCCGGGTTTGTCACTGCACCGCACTGTATGTTCGTTATGGTGGGCGTATTTCCAACACCCGAAGAGGACATGTTTAACGATAGGCTATTTGTAACGCTATCACAGTCCATGGCCACACTGAACTCGAGCGAGATATCAACAGTAGTCCCATTGGAAAGAATGCGATAATCATGACCGGGAACAAATTTAGTCAAGGCAGGGAGAGGGGCAGTCCACTCTTCAATGGGAACAAGGGCCTTGAAACCATACGCATCCACAGTAATGTTCGGGAGACATCCAAACCAAGGTGCCTTGCTGTCATTGTTGTAAGATGACTGCGATTGTGACAAAGTATAGGATTCATAAGGAGCAAAGAGGTTGCGGACGACAGTATCGGATGTGAATGGCGAGGAAATCCAATCTTTTTCCTGGCAGTCGTTCGACCATGTTTGGGTAGAGTTCTCGTTGCTATAAAGCAACCAAACTTGGTCTTGGTATGTCCCAGACAATGTCTGAACGCCTGAGATAGCAGCCCTTGACACAGACCACAATCCCATCTCCGTCTCCGTCCCATTAGAACCAGGCCGCTGAATGTATTGTGTCCAGTTTCCACGTTGGACTAGGTTGAAACCGTCCTGAAGTGCTCCGTACACCGCTCGAAGTTGGAAAAAGCGGGCAAAGAGACGTCGGGAATCTGCTGTTGGATCGAAGTGGTCCAATGCATTCCATTCATCATGACAGCCTAAAAGAGCTTTGTCCAAGGGCATGTTGAAATACTGTTCAGAACCCAGCATGTAACAACCGTGGCGCATCCAGGCTCGGTTTGCAGTCATTGCTTGACGCCTGTACATGCTGTCTTTGAGTTTTTCAAATGATAACCAGCAGATTTCCTACGTACCCGTAAAGATAATTTGACGCGCCATTATCATAGAGGTAGAAATCCTGCTCCTCGCCATAGTAGAGCTAACAACCGATCAAGACGTGAACTGAAACGAAAACAGAAAACTCACAAGTGGAATGCCAGGCATGACTAGGCTAGTGATGAAAGTCCCTAATACACTCCGTTGAGTGCCGTTCTGCAGACTAGGCCAACGGAAGACGTCGAAGTTACTCGTGCCATACATATGTCGAGGGTCAAGGAGTCCATTGTTAGCATTTAAGAAGTCGTTGTCTACGAACATCTGATTCCAGGCGGTGACGAAGTTCGTATCAACGTCATATGCGACTTGAAGATTTCCGTCCATTCCAAGGAATCGCGTGAGTGAGCGATAAATAGAGTAGTGGAAGGCAACTGCGTCGATGGCATTGAGGGGCTGAGCTCTGAGAAAGTAGTCGTCCTTTTCAGTTACATTTGCTGCCGCTAGAAAACCTGGTGGTAGTTGTGTCGACGTTCGACCTCTTCCGCTAAGCTCAAGGTGAACTTTATGAAAAACAAACCAAAAAGAAAAGCCTCATACTAATAGAGTGATCCAAAAGTATCTCCACCGGTGACTTCTCCGGTAATCAAAAAGTTCTTTTTGCCAAGTTGATAGGCGCATTGGCGAGTGCTGTTCGTCCAACGGGAAAGTGCATCTACAGTAACCTGAGTCGACTTGTCAATTCGGATGGCGTCGAAATCAAGCGCGGTGATTGCCATGCAAGAGAAGTGGGTAAGTTTATCCATGACCGAAGGTTTCCATTCACGGAGACGATCTTGCACGGAAGCAAATTTCGCTAATTGACGTTGCCAATCGGGGTGAACACCAAAGGCCTCCATGTCCCCATACTGGTCGAAGTCCGACTCGAGGCAACCAGTTACACCGGCGAATGTGTCTTCAGGCACGATAGAGCCACTGTCGTCCCAGAATGTAGGAAGAACACATGAATTATTGCGTTCATTGACGATCTGGGGTCGTCGTTTAGAAACGTCATCGACTAAAATATTCCATACGCACATTGAAGTCGCGATATTCTGTGAAGTTCCATGGCAAATAATTGGGATCTTTCCACACGGCTGTATGTTCATCGAGGTCGAATGGTGTAGTTTCATTAAGGTACCTGCGGAAGTTGTATTAAAGGTCTCCTAGTAAAATAACGAACAGGGATGTCATACCCCTCGAAACCAATTAGGTCCGACATGGTTCCAACCGTGAAATCCACCATAAGGTACATGCCTCGAGAATGGATTTCACTAATGGCATTCGTCCAATCTGAAATTGTTCCCCAATGAGGATCAAGGACGGTGAAGTCCAACGGAGAATAACCTTCATGTGACATTAAACAGTTAGTAACCATGGGTTTCATGGGGCAGTAGGTGAAAACTCACTGTCGGCTTGCCAAACCATGTTGAGAAAAGGTGTTCCTGAAATGAAAATGACCCCCACACCCATGCCTTGCAGATAGTCGAGACGTGATACTAGGCCTTTGAGGTCGCCACCATAGCGTAACTGAGTCTCTCGATAGTCATTCTCAAACAGGGTGCCAAAAAAGTCGTTATTGCTTGGGTCACCATCGGCGAACTTGTCGAGAAGGATGGTGTAGACTGGTAGGGCCCTCCAATTCGTGGGTGACGCGTGATATGAGCCGCCTGACCAGGATGTGGTATATTCAAGAGGTGAAGCAGCATTTTGGTTGACGTTGAGGTTATAGCCGACTAGATCGTTGCTGTAGGGTGAGGCGACAACATTTAGCGCTAGGAGAGAAAAAGCGGCCAAGGCGACAAAGAGCCGCATAGCGAGAGTGACTGAGAGCAGTCAGAAATTGAAAGTCCAGTGTGAAAGAAAGAGAAGAATGATTAGATATAACAATTGGAGTAAATATGAAGGGAGAAAAAAAAAGCTGAAAGACGTGGCTGTCAGTAAGTACAAGGGGAGGCGAGAAAGAATCTGAGTATTTATCACGCTGATGCCTTTATGCAGTTCGAACGTTGCCGAGCCTCGGCGTTCTTAATGTTCATCTGCCCCATTTACTCACGAAACATATCTCTAAGATGCGATGGATTCGAGGGGCAGTTGACGTTTATAACGAAACGGAGGTGATTGACCGTCTATTCTCAGAGAGCAATGAGCAGCGAGCGCCGTTAACTGCCTACAGCCCTGATGACTAAGCACCCTGTTCGTCGTCGTTGCTCTCCGCCGTCGACCATCTCGAAGGTTCTTTACTCACACCCAACCAACCCCGGTGCTGTCGACGACGCGCCCAGAAGGGCTCGTTCTGTGTATCTTTGGTTAACTATCTATTGTCTATTTGGTGGTGCTCTTATTGTGTATACTCAACAACAAGATTAGAACAAGGGCGCTTGTTGCTGGACTGTTAACTGGTTTCAATCTGACAGCCGCAATTGACTCTTCTCCGCTCTACCCTCATGGCTGCCATGACCGTTAACGGTGGTCTCTACAATCACGACAATTCTTCTCAATCTCCCCCAAAGCCCTCCTCTCCTGCGTCTCCCAGCGCCTCTCAGTTCTCCACTCAACAGTCTTCCCGTTCATTTATCAATCTCAATCCGTCTGTCCGTGGTCAGAACCCCCCATTTCCTCTAACTCCGTCTTCTATACAGAATTCCCCTTTACTCGAACCTCCTCCAGGTGTCCCGTACACTGATTTCATTCGTACATGGTCTGATAGTCATGTCGCAAGGTGGCTGGGCGAGATTAAATGTGGTGTTCATGCCACCACATTCAAATCCAATGATATTCGTGGCGATATTCTCCTCGAGTTAGATCAAGAGACTCTGAAAGAAATGGGGGTGTCCAGCATCGGCGACAGACTGAGAATCCTCAATGCAGTCAAGGGTCTCAGGAAAAAAACCTCATCACGAACACCTATATCATCTCTTTCTACTCGTTCAAGGCTTGAAGTGGGACCACCACCTTCGCCTGACAAGCCCTTTCATGACCGCTCTGATTCTTCATCCAACTCTCGTTTGGCAAACAGGACTGTAAGGCCCGCGCCACTTCAGCTCAACCATAATGCTGGGAGAAGTGATCTTCCACGTATTGAACCCGATTCCGCCAACCGCCCAAATCCTAATCATAGCGTTAGGCCTCTTCCTCTTCCTCATCAGCCATCACAGTCTTCTCAGCCAGTCAACACGCCAAACAGTGCCCATATTGGTGCGTCGACCATGCGCACAAACCTTCCTCCTCTTCCTCCGCCTGCTGGCAAACCTCCTCCCCCACCCAGTCGACAGGCTGCCCGCCCCTCCGCCCCCACAGCGCTCAGCGGCAGACGTACGCCTACTCAAGAGACATTACCTGTTGCTTCTCAAAACCGCGAACTTCTCACCCCGTCTTCCGCCTCTAACTGGACTGGATATCATCTTCCTGCTGACCCCCGTCCGGGTAATGCTGGAGGCAAGCCACTTCCACCTCGCTCAACATCTCCTCTACCGCCTACTCGTTCGCGCCCTGGACCTGTAGGGGGGAGCAATCTTTCGCACATGCGCAATATGTCGCTCAATTCTCCCACTGTTGCACCAAATCACAGACTACCACCTCGCCCGTCCACTGGAAATGGTCCGCACCCTTACGCAAATGCGCAATTTGTCCCCTCAGCGGCTGCTCCTTTACAAAATAATCTTTCCCCGATCTCAGAATCTTTTGTTTCCCACAATTCTGGGGCCCCATCTACTCCATCGGTGGCATATACAGTAGGACGCGGTGCATTCAGCAATTCCAATGCGCCCCAAGGCAATGTACGCTATAAATTGGTGAAGTTCATGCTTCCGGAGGAAGGATTATCATCTACAATTGATATTGCAATGTGCGCTGGAGGTGTGGAAGTGCTAGAGAAAATTTTGAAGAAATTTGGGAAGTCCAAAAGCCTTGACACTGAGAGTGAATACTCTCAAGGTGATGGCGGTTACCTCTGTATTGATGGATGGGTAGTCTATCTTACAATGGGACAGGAAAATAATACTGGTGAGTTCGTTATGACTTTAGATTTTTCCGCGGTATAAACGAGTAAAATATAGGCACTCCGCTGACTGAGGCAGAATTACTCACGATATGCCATGCCCCGCCAGACCATCCAACACGCGAGCACCCCCTCATTGTGCGTCGACTTCCGAAAAGCAAGCGACAAGATGATCGCGCTGCAATGTCTGGCAGCCAGACCAGCAAAGCAACTAAGCGAGCCAGCTCTATCAGCATCCTGAGTGGCCTCGGAGTACGAGATCCCGAGCGGGCCCTGGATCCACCTTCCCCAACCTCTAGCACATTGAGCCCTGCGGCAAACAATGCAGCCAAGCGACCTTCAAAACTAAGGAATTTCTTCGGGCAACGGCCACCTAGTGAACTTATCACCAACCATTTAACAGAATTCTTCCCTGCTATCGAGAAGAAAGTACTTAAGCGCACGGCGCGACATAGTATGATGATGCGAACAAATACTCTTCACGTCGCCAACCGTGACAGTACCATATCGTTTGCATCTCCTCCAGAATCACGGTTCAGCAATAGCACCCAAGGCTCTCTAGGATCCATTGGTTCTCTTCCTGCAAGATCTATATCTCCCTCCCAATCATCTTTCACATCCGTTGCTCCTTCGTCAATTGCCAAGCCTGGTACTTTGGGCGAAATCTCCAGTGATGAGATACCTCGAATGTCTCTCTCTACGGAGGATGGACGATCTATAGACCTTCATCCTCAAGACGCAGACCCAGGCTTCACAGCAAACTCTCCACCACAACTACTTCCTCCCATCCCTTTCCCGTCAGAGTCATTCTCAGATTCGTTCGACGATATTACTGGCCGTCGAATGTCGCGAACATCTTCAAATGCGTCACGACGTATGAGCTACATGACCGAATTGCGAAGTAAACGAGATCGTTCTGACACCGCAAGCTTTATGACTGTTGACGAAATCACGGCGGAGGTAGAGAGTCGCAGAGAGAGCATGCAAGTGAATCGTACTTCCGACACTGACGAATGGGCAGTAGTTGAATCTGATGGATTAGAAGATGATGTGCCCAAGGATGAAGGACTGCCAAGTGAGGTACCGGCAGAGGTGGATGCTGACGAGGACGAAGACGATGATGATAGCCCAGAAGCCATGACCTCTATAGGTGGTGAGTGCCCCTCTATGTATACCTCGGCCCTCGTTTTGATTGCGTTTAGGCAAATGGATCAAGGGCGCCTTGATTGGGGCTGGCTCTTTTGGCAAGGTCTATCTGGGTATGGATGCTGCCACTGGACTTCTCATGGCCGTGAAACAAGTGGAGCTGTCAACAGGCTCCGCTCCAAATCAAGAGCGGAAGAAAAGTATGCTCAGCGCCTTGAAAAGAGAGATCGAGCTTTTGAAAAATCTTCAACATGTGAACATTGTACAATATCTCTGTCGGTGGCCCCTTATCTAAGGTCGTCGATAGTACTCAACTTCTATTTCAGATTCATCTGACGATGACGAATATCTCAATATTTTCTTGGAGTACGTCCCCGGCGGTTCTGTGACTGCCCTTCTTCGAAACTACGGCGCCTTCGAAGAGCCCCTGGTTAAAAATTTTGTTCGGCAAATCTTGGAAGGCCTCAATTACCTCCACGAGCGTGATATTATTCATCGCGATATTAAAGGCGCAAATATCCTTGTCGATAACAAAGGAGGCGTCAAGATCTCCGATTTTGGTATTTCCAAGAAGGTCGACGACAGTAAGAGAGACAATTATCGGTTACAACGCCCCTTACTTAAGCTTAAATCTTCTCCCCAGACCTCCTCACTGGTAATCGTGTAAATCGACCCTCGCTCCAAGGTTCTGTCTTTTGGATGGCCCCAGAGGTTGTCAAGCAGAGTGCACATACCAAGAAGGCTGATATATGGAGTGTCGGATGTCTCGTGGTCGAAATGCTGACCGGCGAACACCCATGGGCTCAGCTTACTCAGATGCAAGCGATTTTCAAGGTGAGAGCAGAATTGCTTACTACGTCATAACAAAAAATCCTTATGTACTGCCATTAGATTGGTTCTTCTGCAAAGCCGTCTATACCTTCTGATATCAGTGCAGAGGCCCAAGATTTCTTACGTCTCACTTTCGAATTGGACCATGAAGCTCGACCCCCAGCAGCTGAACTGTTACAACACCCGTGGATCTGCAAGAAAATTAAAGGCGTAAAAAGCATCGCAACAATCGAAACGACCTCATAACCTGGGCTTTCTTCCTACTCTCATATTTTTCATTACGGATGTGATTTCGTTGTACTTTTGGCGGTAATTTGTAATAAACCAACAGTAATCGTAGATGTTGCCTTAAACATCTTCCTTCGTCCGTTTTCTTTTTGAGCCTCCAACAGCTTTTGTTCCAGGGCCCCAGTGGCTTGTAGGATTCTCCTGGTATCTGACGAGCTTCATCTTTCCCGATGGTGTGACGGAATCAGGATGCCTTTTGAAGTTGGCTTCGAAACTTGACAAACAAAATAAATAACGAATGGGTATAACGCTTTAATTTTTTAACAAAAAACATACCTCGGCTCCTTGGCGAGAAGTCGGCGTGTAGGAGAATTTTCAGAGACGTTTTGCATTTTAACTGGATTGTTTTTGATCCATGAACGGTAAGCGCTGTGCACAACCTCTCGCGTTGCGGTGGTCTTCAAGGAACCAGGACAAGCATGAGATCGAGAAATTTTATAACCAGCATGAAGGAGAGCAGAACTGGCAGAATGACGCGTCAGCGGGTATTAATGGGCATTCTGTGACATTAAGCTCACGCAATATCTTCAAGCGTTGGAGTGACGCAATGGAAGAAACTAGCGACCTTAGCTGGAGTGAAGTAGAATGGAACAGGGAGTTCCTGTACAAACCTCAGATCTCATCAGCAGCAGCGGAACTACAATGTGAATACCTCTTGTGCTACAGTGAGCATTCCCTTCATGCGTACTGCGGTTCCATACTTGTCCTGGTTGGCCTCCAGATGTTCAAGTACTTTAGTTACAAAGCCTGTATCGTGCAGAGGACCTGACCACATGGGCCCCGCCATCTACAGTATCGTAGAAGCTTCATCTCTCATCTCTCCCAAAAAGTGATTAAATAAACATACATGAAGTGTGGAGTCACATTCGGGGCATCTTTCCGATACGCTTGGCCCGTTTTGAATTTTGAAGGAGTAATTGATATTGCCAGCCGCGGATGCCTTCTCGACAACTCTGCCAAGAGGTTGTTCATAGAAGGATTGACACGTTGAACATATGTAATACGTCGATGTTTTCCTGCGTATACATTTATATTACGATCATCGTCGCAGCCGATATTTAGACAAACATACGTTAAAGCTTTCTTGACTTCGAGCGGGGACGTCTTGACGCGAACAAAAATCCGCACATAAAAGTCGATAGATAAAGAGACCAGAGGCTCGATGAAGCGACCGTATCTTGATGCAGAGGTCGAAAGTGTATGAAGCACAAGCCGCAGTGCCTAGGTAGTGACATTAGTTTCGTAAATCTGCATGTTATGGAGTACACGTTTCGGAACCTACCGCTTCGTGACAATATTCCGCTTTGACAGGAACTCCTCCGTAGTTTGAAAAACTGTAGATAGGCAGTCAGCTCCCGCAATAGTGAACAGGTCATGACTTACCATTTCTCTGGATAATTGGTAGTCGCCAACACGGACAGGTCCGTACACGTAACACACAGCAAGCCTTTCAAGATTTCATCGCTGACGTGGGCAGACAGTAAATGATGCAGAACACCTACCTTCATCCTTTATACATTGGATGGCTGCATCGATAAACGGTGCTGCTGTGCCGTACGGGTCAAGATCCACGACGTCCACCCGGTCCTTCTCTTCTCGGTGGGAATACATCAATGTACTTTGAGAAGAGATGAAAATCAGAGTGTTTGAGGCCACAATTACCGTTCTCACCAAGCATCACCTTCGTTAATAATCACTTTCTCCCCCGAGGACGACCCACCAGAAGACTCGACTGGAGGCCCTAGATCATTAATTTGAACGTTTCTCCTCATAGCTTCAGTGGCGGACGGTGAAAGGTCGTTGGCTATGACATGCCTAATCGCAATGAATCATCGAGTTCCAAGCAACAAATCAAATAAGCCCACTTAAGAAGCGGTATTTCTTTTGCATAGCGGATTGACCGTAAACCAGTTGCTGATAGTGCTTCCAAAAGCACGAATTTGTATGGCTGGCTGTCTCATAAGCGCTGTTTCACCACCCAACACTCGAATAGAGACGAACCTCTGGTGCTTTGGGCGCAGGGGCCTTTACGTCGTCATTCAAAGTAGAAGGCTCTTGAACTTCCTGAGGGGTCTCTAATTCTACTGTATCTTAACTTGTCAATCACTAGAAAACATAGTGATATTGAGTGCATTACACACCTTTTCGCCTCTTCGCATCTCTTTCCTCCTGTTTTCTAGCCCTCTTTTCTTGATTCTGTCTCCATTTCTCCTGTTTCGACTTGTTCAGCTCTTCGCTCCACACCTTGATGCACGCGACGCTGGTGTCACGGTTGAATTCCTGCACAGGATTTAGGAATGCTGCGTTTGCTTCAAGGAGAATGTGAGAGGTGTTTTCGGTATGTAGAGTAAACCCGTCGGGGACGATGATTTTCCTCTCCGTCGACATTCTAAGCGAACCTCGGGGGATTGAAAACACGCTAGAGATGCGGCGCAAGGCCTTTGAGGTGTAGAAGATGAGCGTCACGATTTTTCAGGTTTCGTGATCAGCGATCACGGCCACAAAAGGTAAGGGAGCAGAAACTATTCTGAGGTCCAGGTATGGTTGTCAACAATTGAACTGCATGCTGCCTAGACCCTTAATCAGGGTCAGAGATAACCCTCACAAGTTATTATCCCTTTAATGGCTGCCGCAGGATCGATGAGTGTCCGCCTCGAATCTTTACCGAAGTATGTAACCAATAACATTTACACGGGATAAACTTTACATAGATATCTGAAGATACTTGGATTCAAGCGTCAAACGTCAAACTTCATTCGACAACTGTTCCAGACTTGACCTGCATAGGTATTAAATTGAGCAAAGCAGCACTGAGTCATCCAACGTACCTCCTTGCCAGTCTTCTTAATTCTGGCGAGGACGTCATCATAAGGGAGAGTACCCTTTACGATGACTTGCTGCGTGTCAAGGGTGACTGTGTACTCTTTTACACCACCTATAGAGATATGATGAGTCCGCGCTGAAGGCCGTAAACATTTCTGCAACCTACCTTCTTCCTGGGCCTTCTTCAGCACTCGCGATACAGCGCCAGAGCACCCAGAACAAGTCATCTGTTAAATTTAAATGCTAAACGGAATGGCCCCATCTTGAGCAACTTAAACTTACCTTTACTTCAAACTGGTAGGTATGTTCCTCCGCCTGTAGCGATCTAATCAGTCTGGATGATCATAAGTTGACTCAGAACACTGACCGACATATTGAAAACTACAAATGCGAGAGTTCAGTCCGATCGTAATGAGTCGCATATAACCTTAACTTACATTTAAGCAGGGTTTAGTTGAGAGGAAGAGATTGAGACTGAAGTAGTAAGCAGGTGCGAAATAGCATAACGTTGTATAACGTGGCTTGTCAGCACACTTGATTGCGTCAACTGTTGTTATTGATTACAATTCACACAAATTCGTCACTAATCACAAGTTATGTTCTCAGATCATCTCATGAGTGCTCACTAAATTCTATG
Organism: Tephrocybe sp. 9980TJB; assembly: GCA_018220975.1. Lineage (NCBI taxonomy): Eukaryota > Fungi > Basidiomycota > Agaricomycetes > Agaricales > Lyophyllaceae > Tephrocybe > Tephrocybe sp. 9980TJB. The sequence continues at coordinate 420,485 of JABAJU010000003.1, read as the reverse complement.
AGGCATTAGCTATCTCAGTCTGTTTGCTCGACTTTCTGCCATCTCTATGTGCTCATCTCCATCTGTCGCTACAGCTTCCCACCCTTCTTCGCTGGGTGGATGTCCCCGTATTCGACTCCAACATGACGAAACCCACACTAGGAAGTGTCACCTCAGGACCGGATGAATATTTTCATGTGACTTACGCAATATTTGAGGTTGGTTTGCTTCACTTCCTCGAGTCAGATAAAACACAGGAATCCCTGCTAATACAAAACCTTCCGGGCCGACATAAGGTTTCAAGTTAGGAATTCCATGAAAGAAACGTACCAAGGACGGCAAGAGCTTCCACAGGCGCTGCAATTATTGGCATAATAAGAAGGAAGAGGGCCACCTATAAAGTCAACTTAGAGCTTCCTTGTACCAATGTTGACATTTGACCTACAGCACAGAAAATAATTGGAGTGATGATCCATGTCTTGTACGGCCTGGAGACAGTCGTTTTAAGATCGCTTATAGGTTTTGAAAGCACACATACCTCTCCAGTGAGGGTTCTTTTACTCTCAAGATGATTAATCCAAGAACCTACACTCACAATTTGAGATGCACGGATTGATTATTTATCTAGATCAACTCACTGTTAAGAAGTAAAAAGCCCAAGATGCGACGACTGCAAAATTGATAAGTGACCTGAAGCCCCCGCCTGCCATGATAAACGTAGTTGTTATGGCAGATTGCAATAGGGCAGCGTTTAATGGGGTTTGACGCGACGCATGTAATCGCCCAAAAAAGGCTGGCAGAAATTGTTCTCTCCCAGCAGCATATATAAGGCGGGATGTCGTAAAGAATGCACCTAACTCTGAAAGTTAGAATAGACACATAATCGATGAGAGAGGGTGAAGACCATTCAAAGCACCAAAACATGAGAAGGCGACCATGAAAGCGAAAATCATGCCCCCGAATGGGCCAAATAAGGCTCTCCCGAAATCTAGGGCTACAGTATTGCTCTTGCTGACTGTCGCCTATGTGATATCCTTAGGGGTCTGCATTTAACTACTATAAGCGATCTTACCGGATCAAGGACAACAAAGTACGCAAGATTTGCCAACATGAACATAAGCTGAACGATGATTCAATTAATACAATCCCTATGAAAACTTTTAAAAAATGTCAAGCACTCACAGTGACGACAGCCATACTGGAATGAATGGCTTTTGGAATGTTCTTCTCTGGATGAGTCATCTCCCCTCCGACGTAGTTGGCTTGATCCCAGCCATCAAACGCCCATAATCCAGAATATAGGGCAAGAGACCATGATGATGGGCTTGTGCTAGTACCTTCAAATAGTGGCTGTCTGAAGGCAGTCGATGCTTTCCCTCGGGCGAGCTGGATTATGCCTAGAATAGTGATGGCTATCTAAAAATTCACCATTTAAGATGTACTTTGCAGGACCTTACGGAACTCGTACCAAGGAAACGACCTTTGAAAGACGTTGAGTGACATAAAACTCTGATGATTTATCTCACCAGGTCACTTACCTTTACAAAAGTGAAAACAACGGCTGCGCGAGAGCCAAGCTTACGAGAAGCTACGCAAATTATGGTCACTACTGCGACTGCCCCAATTGCTGTGAGTTTGATAGCCCATTGAGGAATTTCATCCGGTGATACCTCGCCTCGTAAATTACTCCAGAAGAGACGATTGATATACTCTGCGAAGATGAGACTAACAACAGCATTTCCACCTGATGATAGAAAATGAACCAAGGGTGACCACTACAATTTACAACTTGGAAGTCTACCTGGCTTCAAGGCGATAATTGCGGTCCAAGCAAAGAGATACGAGACGAGTGGTCCATACGCATATGAAAGATAGGCTTGTGCACCTCCGTTTAGTGGGATGGCTGAGCCCAGCTCAGCGAAACTGCTTGCACCCGTCCATGCAAGGAGACCGGATAACAACCACACCGTCAAGCTCGCGCCAACAGTTTCGACGTTCGCGATCACAATCCCAGGTGAGGAACTAGTGCACCATGAGCAAATAAACAACTTTTGGGAGAATGATGAACTTCACAATATGCCAGATCCAATCTACGGAAATGAGAAGGGAGCTTATTTCACCAGGAAATAAAAATTCATACCTGTAGCCCAACAATAAGTGCAATACCTTGAAGAGTGTCCAGAGAAAGTTAGCTAAAATCCTTCAGCCTTCAGAAGACTTGCCGTTGATGAGCCCAACACTTTTTTCGTGGCTTGTTCCTTGTCCCAGGTCGGGGTCAGTAAGACTTGAACTTAATGGAAGCTGCACATTGAACGAAGTTTTAGGCAATAAACAGAGGTATTTCTTTTGCAAAGAACTTACAAGGTCATGTTGAAATTCAAAGCCGGAGCCTGAATACGAGCGACCGCTGTGGAGAGGGTTTGAAGTTGGTTCAACGAAACTCTCATTGCGAGAAAAGGCCATACCGGCCATATCTGAGTGGAGCTTCGGAAGATTCGGCTATTTCCAACGCTCGTAGTGAACCTTCGTCGGAGTCATGGGAAAGTCGATTGAGAAGAGGCGATGCTGGAGGGTACGCTCCAGTTGTAGGAGAGTTGACAGTGACGTAGGAGTCATCTCTCATTAGTGGCATGAGTAAATGCCCAAAGGCGTGTTTTCTTGATATTATAACTTTATGAAAGGATTGTAGTGTCGTGAAGGATCGTAACGCTGCAGAGGAACGAGAACGTGGATGCTCAAGTAGACGTTGATAGCACTACAAGTTAATTGATACTGTATCACGTGTCCATCGAAAGAAATATTGCTCCATTGACCTTCAATTTCAAATGGCTACAGAAACGCTATAAATTATCCAACAATGTCTGTGCAACCACAGAATGAATGTCCGTACACCGCTCCAGACAGGCATCCATGCACTTTAATTTTATCAGGCACAGAGACAAGCAAGAAAATCGCAACATACTTCTGATACTTCACCTGGACTCATCCGACCAGATTGCCATACACTGGTGACTGTCCCAAACGCCGGCATGCATGACAAAACTAATACACCTTTTGATAATCGAGCCTCTTCCTCAGTAGGGTCAAGCCAAGTCTCTCGACCGACTACGGACTGTATGTTCGTTAGCTAAATCGATATAGAAGTAGAAGATAGCAGAGGTCCTCACAGATGCACATGACATAACAAGTCCTTGCATCTCCACTCCTGCGTCTGCTAGAGCAGTGCTTGCCGAGACAACGCCGGAAGCCATACACCCTTCAAGCCCATCGGCCTCGATGACCGTCAGGAAAATGTCGATGGTAGACTTGGGTAGGAGTTCTAGGCGCACAGATGGCACAAGTGCTTGATGTATGGCTACTGCCAACGACCTATCTTCCGCGTCCTAAATCAGCAGGATGATTATGCATTCCTAGTGGATACGAATCGGATGGCCATACACGCATAGGTGCTCTTCGGCGTCCACAGGAGAAGGGAGCAAATTTGACTTCGACATTGAGTTTTCCTTTTTCGCTGTATGCACTATTTTTTGACTGCCTTGGGCCGTAACTGGGGGACAAAAGGGTAATTAATAATATTTTACAATAGAATGTCAAAAGAGCGAACACGGCACAAGCAATCTTTGTTTTTTCAGTCTCTACATAGGCAGAACCATTAGCTTGATCTATCAACCCACACTGAAGGACTGTGGAACAGGAATTGAGAGTGGCAATCATGGGATCGTCTTCTGACGTACAAATTGGGCGAATGTCCGTCGATTTTCGCGATTTTCGCGGTTGATCTGGCATCCAGTTTGTTTCTTCTACGTCGCTAAAGATTGGAGGATGGCTCTCTTCAGGGCCATTTATGCGCCTTCGGTCAAAACCTGCTTGAGCCATGGATGAGAAGTGAGTCGTATTTCAAACTCCGACAGGTCTGTGTCGGCCTCGCGAGTCCCAAGTTCATGAAACTCTCATTCTCACTCGCCAAACCCAAGAAGGCAGACCCAGAACCTCCTTCTCTTAAACGTCCAGCATTTGGTCTTGATGATGACGAGACTCTCGATGCAGCACCAACATCTGCGTTTGCCAATCGAGACGCACCGGTGAACAAGAAGCTTCTGGCACAGAATGTACAGACTTCCAAGTCTATGAAGAAACATATGGAGGCAGAGAAGAAAGTTGATGAAACAGTCTACGAGTACGATGAAGTCTGGGACAGAATGCAAGAGGCTAAACTGCGTCAGAAGGAGGCTAAAGAACAAGATGCTCTTGAACGCAAGGTATGGAACGTCGTCGATGCTACAGAGAATCTCATGTACTTATTCGTCCATTATATAGCCAAAATACATTCGTGGCCTTTTGGAATCTGCAGCTACTCGAAAATTAGACCACTTACGCGCAGAAGAAAAGTTGATGCAACGTGAACGGGAAGCAGAAGGCGACGAATTCAAGGACAAGGAAGTTTTCGTAACTCAGGCTTACAAGGATCAGATGGCAGAAGTGAGGAAAGCAGAAGAAGAGGAGAGGAAAAGAGAAGGTATGTATTCACGCCCGCAACTGCCATTTCCCAATGTCTTATGCATTTGTGCAGAGGAAAGGAAAAAGAAAGGTGCCAATTCGTCGGGCATGACACATTTCTACCGGAAAATGCTAGAAGAAACGGAGCAGAACCACGAAGCTACGGTGGCCGCCACTCAGAAAGCACCTATTATTGGGCCCCAGGGCCCCATGCCCAACTTGACCATCGTGAAGCCTCCCGATCATACTCCGTTATCAGATCTTGACCTTGCGAGGATCGCGCGAGAAGAAGGCAAAGAAGTAGAGTTGAACGATGATAATCAGATCGTCGACAAACGTGACCTATTGTCCGCAGGCTTAAATCTGGCGGCTCCTAATACCCGGCGACTTGGAGTGCGGTCATCGATTGCGCAAGCTTCTTATGGCGGGACCGAAGCGGCTCAAATACACCGAGCTGTGGGAACCGCCGCGTCACGCCGGGAAATCAACGAACGAAGAGCGCGGGAGATTCGGCAACAAATGGAGGCAGAAGAAGACAGGGTTGCGGGAGTAAAACGATTGGAAGAGGAGGAAATGTCACGGAGAATTGTTGCTAAGCGCAACAATGAAGCCGATGTGCAGAGTGCTCGTGACAGATATTTACAACGAAAACGTCAACGTTTGGAACAGACAAATCCAGATTTAATATCTTCTGTATGATATGTATGTACACTTTTCTCGTTGATACTGTAATATGATTCAACTATTAACACGAAACTCGTGAACATTGGCATAAGTGATTAGTGGGAGCGAGGACAGGCTAAGCGTAGACGATGATCCCCAATCATCGACACCATGGCATCAAAGTCTAGCAGAACATGATAAATGGACGGGCGAAGGTCAGGGTCTTCGTGAAGCATGGGCGTGATAAGCTCCATAAGCTCAGGGATATAATACCCAGTCAACTATGGGAACATTCAGCAAGTAGTTGAAGTATATGACTTGAAAACTATACCTTGCATGCGCGCAAGACGAGCACACCCAATGCCCACACATCAATTTTGTATGGATCGGAAATTACGCCGTGCTCACATTCAGGCGGGACCTCCGTTCCACGATACCCGCAGATGAAGGGTTTGGGTATCTTGGTATAACTTCGACTAAGTTCAAAGTCTATATAAGCGTAATGACCATTATAGTCGGTCAGGAGATTGCGCAGTGAGATGTCTAGATGTGCAATGTGATGTTTGTGCATAAAAACAGCATGCTAAATAAATAAAGCGTCAGTCTTTTCAGAGACGAAGTTTGGCCCACAACGACGTACCTCAATACACTGGCGAAGGGCGGAGAGAAAGAGCTTCATACAACAGGGAGTATCAGTGATGAGCTGTGAGGACCACTCCTCCATGATGATGAATACAATCTCATCCTCGACCACTTCGACGAAGTCCAACACAGCTGCAGCCCAAATTTAGAAGTTAGGTTTTGGACATAAATACGAAGATAAAAATATGCTGACGTATAGTGTGATTCATTGGATCATGTCGAAGTGGCGCGGTAGAAAGCAGGCATATAATCTCATATTCCCGACTGTGCAAATGAACGGCTTTCACCATAACCTTCGTTCCATCGCAGTTACGAGAACCGCGGAACAGGTTGTCTTGCTATCAAATTGAGTTATCAGAGCAACGAACTGAGTAGGAAGAGCATAGCTGAATAAGATTCCTCACCAGACCAGCATCCGGGCATAAAGCATCCTCATCTTGACTTTCACAAACGCGTAGATAGCCCGAGTAAGACGAAGTCAAATCCACATTGTGCTGAGAATATCTTTCATAAAATTGTTTCACATCCCGAACAGTCTCCAGCCGAAATCCTCGGGCCCTCAAGGTCTCCTGATAGTGGTTCCAGTGAGGCGTGATGCGACGGTTGACCTCATCTTCGTCAAATGAAGAGTCGGAAGATGCTGGAGACTCTGGCAAATGCTCCAGTTCTGTACCCCAGTCGCAAAGGGGCATAAGCAGAGCACGATGTTGGCACGAGGCAGCAAGGCGGCAGGCGCAAAGCGGATGACGATGAGACTGACGAGAATCGGGAGAGCCACTTGGAGGAGGGAGGTGCAAATTGACTGGTAAGTAAAACTCTGGTTAAGTACTTCAAATGTCCGTGTATGGCATTCCTGTCAGGAGAAGATATATCTACATACGCAGCGTATCAATTTCTTCCCGATTGCTTTCATGAGTTTGGGATCATTATCCTCAACATAGCCTCGGCGGAAGAGCAATGCCCTAGAAATTTAAAAGATTTTCCCTGATACAGTAACACCGTATGGAGCTGTCATTATGACAACCGGTAGAGTTTAGGAAAATGATTCCCAGGCGGATTAAGGCGGATTACTGACGGCTAGCAGCAATTGGGGTTGATCGTTGAATAGAGAAACGGGCAGGCTCTGTGATCTGGAAACATGTGCAGCAGACCTATAGCATATAAGGGAGGAAGGCCACATGGGATGGCAGGTGAGAAGCCTCAGTGAGTTATCCTGCAACACAGCAAGAGGGGCACACTGGAGGCCTGTGGGTGAAGATGACCCCTTTTGGCCAATGTGACAACTTTGAGAATGATCATAATGCACGTGCAACGTGAGCGGTCCGTTCAATCGTGCGACCATCTCTTCTCTCTTGGTATCATGGAGGAAGGAACCAAAGTTAAAAAAACCGTCTTTGTCGGCGGTGTTGCTGAAGACGTCGATGAGGCCATCATTTACGAGACTTTCTCTACCTTTGGTGTGGCCGTCTGCCTCAACTCGGACATTCAGTCTTTACTCACAATTTCCAATTGACACCATAGGAGACATAATTGAAGTCCAGCTGCCTTCTGCGGCCACCAATCCAAATCAAGACGGTACAGATGCAGTGTTTTCTATGAATTCATGGTATATCTAACCCCTTGTAGATGGAAAACATCGCGGTTTTGCATTCGTGACGTATAGTTCTTCCGCTGACGCACAAGACGCGATTGACAACATGGATTTAAACGAACTACGCGGTAAAGTTATTAAAGTGAACCTGGCAAGACCTACGAAGACGCCTCTACAACTGGGTGGAAATAGAGCTGGTATCTTTCAATCTACCATTTGCCGTTCTCTTCTCCTACTCACATTTGTCTAGTTTGGGAGTCAGAGGAATGGCTCAAGCAGAACCTGAAACCTCTTGCTCAAACCAAAGGTCAGTTCTTTTCTTTCTCATGTAGGCGTGTATTGCTTCATAGTGTGTACATGCAGGGCAACAAGGCGACCAAGATAATGAACCAGAACCTGACGACGCTATGGAAGAATAATCCATTTGGCTTCGGAGACCTCTACTTCTGACCGAAATACTCAAATTGGCTGCTAGCTTCACATGCCAGGATCTGGGATGACGTCTGCCTCATGGCGTTGGAATCTCCGCGCAAGCAAGTGAGGTTCACGACCGAGATAGTAACGACTCCCAGCTCCGCACAGATCGTGATCTACGAAAAAAATACTTCCTTATGTCGACCGCTCGTGTTGGCATGTGTCCATAATTTAGGGATGACCTCTTAATAAAGCACCAGCTATCAGTAAACGAGAACCAATGACTCCATAGTATCACGTACTGCGGCAAGTCTCTCCAAATGTTCAGTCATTCTAAAACTCGGTGGGGTTTGTGTTATCGTCGAATTGAGCCCGGGCACGCTTGATATCTTCTTGCATGAAAAGAAGTTCCTCCATACGAGCTAGTTTTTTTGCATCTGCTGGACGAGAGAGTGCTCTTCTCAAGTCATCGATGGATAGACGTGTTTTACGAGACGAATTGCCAGCAGACGTGCACTGACAGGATGCAATAAGCGGATTTAAGATATGGGGCAGTGGAGGATGGCCCTACAACATCCGTTATGTACTCGACAAGAATTTCTTCCATCACGTTGACTGTATCATTTGCTGGGTTACGATCATCACCAAACCCATACATAATGCTCCTCACTGTTGATGTAGATAAAAAATAGCTTATATGGCGCTGTATATGAAAGCTCACGTTCTTTGGTAAACATGCCTTTGGTAGACTGTTTGCGGGAATTACGGCCTGTAGCACCGCCTGAAGATGCAGCTGCAACGGATTCTCTTAAATATGTTGGCGTGTAAGTTGTGAAAGTTGTTGTTTTGGGTAAGGTTTGAGCAATCGTAGGTGTAGCGGGGATATGTGTAGCTGTAGGAGTAGAAGTTTGAGAGGCTGCAGTGGGAGTAGGTGTTTGCTGGGCAAGTTGTGGCCAAGGATATGCATATTGCCACCCATAACCAGTGACACCAGTCTGGTATGCCGCCGTGTAAGAATATGCTCCTGGGGTTTGAGGATGTGCAGCATAGGTAGCAGGGTGATATCCATAGGTATATGTAGTAGAAGTAGGCGGGTGGGTTCCCGCAGGAGGTGTATAATGAGGGTATGCCATAGTCGTCGTTACTAGTGACTTCAAGTTGGTACAGGTCGGCGGTAAGCAGTCAGAATTGAAATTTGTCTTGTTCATTCAAACCAAACAACTTATACTAATCATCATCACCCTTCGACTTTTCGAGCTCAAGATGCCTGGCACTTTCCATCATGTCCTTGATTTTCATCCATTCCATATCTATCACCTTTCTTTGATCAAGCCAATCACAAATCCCATCAGCGTCGTCGAGGTCTTTAGGAGGCTTTTTCCCCCCAGCATAGGCAATACGGAAGAAGCCGTTTGATTGACGATTCTCATGAAGTTCATCTACTTCATCTCTGATGCATTTGAAGAGCGAGTACTGCAAAAAAAGTGAGGAAAAAAAAACACTCGTGTCCATAAATCCGACAAACCTCCCAATGTGTGAACTCGTGATAGACTCGTACGCGGCGCGCACAAAATCTTCCAAGGTGGAATTCAACAGTGGAAGTCTCCTTCTTACTTCTATCATCTGAATCATCGTCAGAACCCTTGCTGTCAGACTGTGAGCTGTATGATTTCTCCTTGTCCTGTAGATCCACATTAGCCCTCATGGTTTCATTCGTTAACTCAAGTAACTCCACCTTTATCTCCCAACCCAGAGGGTCGTACGGGAATCCGCTGAGTCGCCCTATCAATGTGGACATTCTCCCTCCAAGGTGACATGCATCACATGAAGGAACTGCAAAATCGAGGGAAGTTAATTCAAACGTAGGGTATGTGGCCAAGGACTTCTTAAAATCCGGCCGCCACACTGACGATGCAACAAGAGAATCTCGTAAACCAGACAGTTTACGCCTAACCATCTGCAGTGGCATAGAGAAATACTGCTCCTCTGATTTAACTACTGAGAAATTAAGTTGCCAGGGCGATGTTGATTAATACTCACTCTGGATTTGATCCTTCATGAAGTAATGCCTTTCTTTTGCGGGGCGAACAGCAATGTGGACGAAGAATTGAAAGATCTTCTTAAATTGGTAATCAAGATCTTCATGCGACTCCATGCTAAATTCCATTGGCAGGGCGACCACTGGATTGTCGTCCTCGACAATAAAGTTATCTTCTGAATCCTCATCAAAAAGGCTGTCATAATCGCTACTTGGCATAGCACCCTTCAATGGAACCTCATTGTCACTTGAACTACTATCCTCATCTGAGGATGAAGATTCCGTTCGTTTCCCTTGTTTTCGTCCTTTAAGAACATGTCAGATATCTTGGAACGGTGGCATGGTAGAAAGAAACCTCACTTTTCAGCTTCTCAAGGCTTTTCTGAAATGCAGTCTTTTTGCCGCGCGTGCGAAGCCTGTTTTGGATGATATCTGCACCGGCATCCAGTCAAGTAAAACCTTAGGTGAAGCCAACCAAAAGCTTAGCTCACGCTTTTTCTCCACTTCTTCGGCAAGGTCCTCGTCATCAGTACTTGAAACAAGGGCAATATCGCGTTTTTTCTTCAATTTTCTCCGTTTAGGTTGCTCTCCGTCACCGTAGTCATCAGAAGGACGAGAGACTGATTTTTCCTTGAGTAGTCTCTTTGGTTTGACGACGTGATCAGAATCGTCACTGTCGAGAATGATGGTCTTTCGTTTCTTCGGCGAAGAAACAACGGCCGCAGCACCGTCATCGTTGTTGCTAGCACTCTGACTGAGTTTCTTTGGGGTGAATTTTATAGAACTGATGCCAGCGTCGTTTCCGTCTGAATCGCCAGATGGGTTCTTATCTTTGGAGATACTTCTGCGTTTTCTTTTGGGCGTAGGAAGGCTCGAAGACACGCGAGGTGCTTTACTAGAATCAAAGAGTGTCGTTTGCTGGAGTCGCTTGGAATTGCCTTGACTTTTCGGAGCCATGAATGTTGAATGATGAGTGATGTCGTCAGTAAAGCATTTGATGGCTTGGATTTGACGCTGTAATCGTTCTCTACTTATTCTGATCTTTAATGAGCTCAACATCTCCTACGTTCCGCACTCACATTCCTGCTATAGACACTAATTTGACTCAGGACTTTAGTTATTCTGTTGCCTCACCGAGCTCTCCACCCAATGAATTACCCTCTCTACGCATCTCTCAAGCCCCCTCGCATACCAACACGATGTCTCCCATTAAAGCGATACAACCAGCTCCTCACAAGCTCAACTCAACTAGCAGAGCCCGTACGGAATCTCGAAAACTGCTTGCTCATGTGCTCGCTCAACTGGAGGGTAGAGCTATGCCTCCAGGTATATTTGACACATTCAAACACCCAGAGGATCAGGGCATCGAAAATAACCTAGGCGCTCTCTTGAATACTATAAGAGGCACTTCCAACCCCAGGAATGCACAGCAAGATTCAAGGCGTCAAACTTCGATGGGAAATGCAGAGGATAGCGATTCAGACGTTGACGGAGAACATGAATTCTCGACGGACGCGACCTATGGTCTGATGTTACAACTCAAGGATCTTTTAAGCATTTCTGCTGATCAAGATTGGCATATCCTTGATGATAAGTTAGTCTTCCATTCATTCAATGAAATGTCACTCGACTTGACTCATCCAGTAGCCCTGCGGCTCACCATAACGACGTGTTCCACGAAGCAGGCACTAGATCCCCAATGTCCCCATTTCGTCGAACACGGGTTAGCCTTCAACCTGGAGGTCACAGGTCGCGCTCTCCTTCCCCCTCTGATGGAGGACTCGGACGAACGCGTGCATCAGACCTCCTTTCAACGTGCGTCTCGGTTCTCGCATCAGTCGTTTTAGAAGATTGCCGCTACCAGATTGCGTCTCCACGCCCTTCACGCCCACCGAATGCCTTGCAGGCATTAACTTTGGACGTGGCCCAGTTCCTGCTTCATACGCATCGGCATGACTTCAACGTTACCTCGAAGATCGGATTTGCCATGATTCCTGCCTTCTCGACATTTCGGCCTGAAATGCATGGTCGTTTGTTGACATTCTTTGAAAATGCTGTGATCAGATCCATGCTGGAGGATCTTGCGCAGATTCAAGGTGTTAACGATCTAGTACCTGACGCAGATGTCCTTGAGAGTGAGTCTGAATATTATCCCTTTTGCACAGTAAATGACGGAAACATTGCAGAGCCACTCGATAGGACGGGCGCATCTATTGTAGCTATACACATCGACCCGGTCCAAGAGCTCCCGCATCCCGAATTGGGTTGTTCACAGTGGAAACCCTGGTCCATTTTGCCAGATAACGCGCTAAAGTTACGGTCTACCTATGCTCCCTCTCAATCGATAGCACTTTACTCGTTTTCGTCTCTTGTCGCGCCATTAATTGCCGCCATACTGGAATCTGTCGACCTAGAGCCGAAACCAGACGCGCGCACTGATGTACTTCACCGATTCCGTCGTCTCCTTCGGCTGATTGTAGAGTCGAAGTTGGACGCGTACAGTGACGTGCTTCACGTTGTTGGGCATCACACTCGCAAAGCACGCCATACTGCTCTGAGTATCCTATGTGCTGTCTGGCCAAAAGCCATTGGTCACGTCGTGATTGGCAGACCCTTTCAAGACCTTTATCACTTCCGTGACACTGCGCTGCCTCAGCAACGAACATTGGTTGAACATGAGTTTGTTCCCTGGCGCTTTTTGTCACAAAATGCTTCACCTGATCTCAGTGGGGTTTCTCAAACATGTCATTCATGTTCTCAGCCCATCCATGGATTTGGTCTGCTCTGTCCTCTCTGCGCCTGCGCTCTCCATTTTAATTGTTATGATCATTCGGATGGTAACAAACTCCTGCAATACTCCTTGGCATCGGATCAGAGCATCCAACGAGCGGCAGTCTACCGCTTCTCTCTGAATTCAGCCGATTTTGAGGTTAAAGAATTCGCGACACGCAAGCACGAACATCATTTTAAACCTGTGAATGTGTTCACATTGTGTCTTTGTCTATTGTGTCGACAGCCGCTATGGGGATATGTATCCCAGGGGCTTAGTTGCATGTCATGCACGCAGTTCGTCCATTCAGATTGCTTGGATCGTGCGTCAAGTTTCAATGTTCACCCCTGTTCCTCCAAAAGCCTCAGTTCGGATTTGGTCAACATCGCTTGGAATGACCTCCATCGTTCTTTCATGGACTTCTATCGTGACTTCATTCAGTTTTCGTATGACGACTTGTCGAAACTGAGTTATGAGGAGGTATCTATCATCTATTCGACTTTATGGATCCAGGCACAAATTATCAACAACGGTGTAACTTTAGGCTCTGTGGTTGTCACGCGCCATGATGGAACGAGCGCAGAACACTCAGAAGGATGGGGGATAAAGGAGTTTGAACTCCACTCAATTATTCGATGGTGTGAAAGCCTCCTCTCATCCGACGTACTGTCGTGTTCCAACACTATCGATGATTATCTGGAAGGGAATGCTCTGAAACGCTCCGACCATCTGATAATGTTCAATTGGACGAATCTCATGTACATTCGCTCAATCATTCAGTCCCCATATACGGAGCAACCGTTTCCTCACAGCTCTTCTAGTGATCTCCTGAGCGTCACACAACCAGGACTTGTACATACCTCCGCTTATGACAGCTCGTCTTATCCTTTCGATGTTGTTCCTTTGTCACATATGCGTGACGCACTAGGCCATATGTTAAATATTCACTCAGACGTTATTGCACGGCTCTTTCTTTCCCATCTCCATCGACTTGGTCTCTTTGAGCGAATCGATCGAAGGGTAGCTCTTTTTGATGGGAACAGTGTCACAAATATCTACTGCTCTTTCCCGCTTCCGTTTGGTCTTGACTTATCGCCATCAGTAGAAGGCCTCGTTGCGGCGGTGGAGGGATGCCTTGAGGACCTAGACCTTTCCGTCGTCGAAGTAGGCCTGCTTCTACTTGTTAGGAGACTTTGGCCGAACGGGCTTGCATCTGAATATGCCTTGCGAAGGCTGACACACGGTGTTGTCTCGTGGATACTTGCAGAGGTATTGGAATTAATGCCTGATCTTGACCCATCCAACTAACAATGGAGCACAGGATGATCATTTGGCCATTGTCTTACGGGACTATCTAGCAAAGGGTCAGCCTCTACCAGGAGTCCGCCCTTCACAAGACCCGATTCCATGGCCTTCATTAGACAAGGCACGACCTGCTCCGTCGAACTCGAATAACGGCGGAGATTACCTTTCTACTAGACGTAGCCTCTTGGTGCGACACGCAAAGCCTTGGCTTCAGGCCCTTCACAACTTGGATTCCGTTGTTTATGCCTCTCTAGTCTTTGATACCTGCGCCAATGTCGATTTCGTCCCTTCCAGCACCGATCACTCTGCACATATGGGCTTTGCTTCTGGTCAGGTAAATATTATATTCATGATATTAGTAATCCTTCTCGACTCACTCCGAAACCAGCATAATCAAGTACTTCGTCACATTACAAGGTTATCGAATTATCAAATTGTCTTCACTGCATTTGATGACCTTTTCCTACTATGGTTGGAGTCGATCTCTCGAACACCTTCAGATGAGGTAAGTAATCAGCACTTCATAGCTTATAACGCCTCGGCTGACAGCTTTTGTAAGCCTGTCTACTCTCTCAGTCGCTTGTTCTCTCGTGAACCTGGGAATCCAGCCTCTGAGAAAGGTGATACAAGTATCGGCAACATGTCAGTGGTCCCTTGGCGGGTAATTACTCGCGTCGCATCGGGCAGCAAAGATGGACTTTCACGCAGCCTGCGATGGCTATGGCTGTTTTCTAGGTCGGGTGTCGACATACCTTTCACCATTTTTGATACGTTCGCCGTTCTCGCGGCTAAATACAACAGTACTTTGTCGGAATCTTTGCTCCTGACAAAGGCTATCATGGCTTCGACGTGGTTAAAACCAAAAGGACGGCAAGAAATTCAAAGCCTGATCTCTCAACTCCACGAAAGACATAGCGTTGAAATATTGAGTGTGCTACGGAGTATGCAACCGCGCGACGACACGTATGTTCCAGTCAATGGCCAATTAAAACTTGTCACTGATGCAGGATCCCAGTTTGTCTTTCATTCGGCTTTCACTCTCAAGTTGCCTGTTGTTATACGGTTGTGAAAGAGCCAAGCTTTCCGAGCTCTCGATTGTCCTAGAATTGGACACACGCGGTCTCATCTCACGGTCAGGAACTTTCTCATCACTGTTCCTATCTCAGTCAACTGATTTCCATTGAAGTAAGAAATTCAATCCTCACAGCTCAGTGGTTGTGGATCCAGTGGTAGTTGATCCTCGACTCATGGCTGCCCTGGATCGTTACATTGGTACTGAATTTGACGACATTTGTTGTCTCATTGGCAAGTTTTTATACCTCTTCTTGACGGATTCACCATACGTGGAATCATACGAGGTGGATAATTTTGTTTTACGCAATGGCAAGACATTGGCTGCTTGGTAAGTAAGTTTCTCATAAAACCTCAGAGCAGTCACTAAGTAGATGGCACAGTGCTTGGCGGTTGTATGAGATACAGGACCCTGCAATTTCAGAGATAAGGGCGCATTTCCTTCTAAGAACACTGGTAGTCGATGCAGAGCCGTTCAAGAGGATATTGGAAGTATCCTTTTTGCAAACGAGCAATTGGGAGAGACGGTGCGGTGTATGACTTGGTAAAGCTGACCTAACTGACCAGCTTGGCGAGCAGGCTTGTCGCGATTACTCGCCTATTCAGAGTGATCTTGGGTGTAATCAGCCCATCATTCAATATCGAAGATCGCCAATGGCGTTCAAGCGTGGCTGACGTGTTCTTTTACTTCTTTACCTCGCAGTGGGCCGATGAGAAGGTTAGGTCTTTGATTCACATAGGATGCAGACTGATTCAATTTTTTTAGGGGGAGATTCGTGTTGCAGCCGAAACTTTGTCTGCAACTCTACTTCCTGCTCATCATCAAGCCATTTCATTATGTTGGAACGAAACCCTTTCAAAATCACCCATTTCCGAACGTCTGAAGCTCATCTCTTTCTTGATACAACTGCACTCTCATTTTCCCCGTTGGAAAGGTAGTTTGACGGCTTATACCTGTGATTACCAATTGATCTTCATTCTGAAAAGTACTCTCATGGGATGCAATTGTTGAAGCCCTCGTGGAGGATCATTTTGACGAGAATAGCCCTGCAGCTGCTCATCTTGTGGGTCAGATTCTTCTCAAGTGTCTTGGAGTATACTTATACGATCCTAGTCTGTATACGGCTTTCCCTCTACCAGCGATCCTGACTTGGCCCGACTGCGTGTATGTGGCTTCCATCGTCGTCCAAGCTATCTTTTTCATGTTTTCGTCAGGCCTCTACCGTGTTCCTAAGCCTACAAATGATCGCAGATGGAATTACAATCGATAGCTTCATGCTTCTTAAGATAAAGAACCATTTGGTTGAGGTCGTCGGCTTCCGTGATGTTTTGACAGCACCTTCATACAACGGCCAATCGTTCCAAGTTCATTTTGGGGAACTTAGCGAAATAGCCGACATTGCGCTTCCATGCGTCAACCAGTTGTTGCCAGTTATGGATGCCTCACACAAAGTGGAGGTGTCACCATCCGTTATGGCGGGTGCTAACGATGGAGATGAGCGACCAGTCACAATCCTTGTCGGCTCCATCTTTATTGATGCTTTCTTGTCCATCATCTGCATGGCCAAAGATCTGGCCTCTCTTCCCATTTTGACCTTCAAGAACCTACTCGAAACCTTGTGCATCGTCATCTATAAGCATGACTTTGAATCCCCCGCCCTTAAGCATCTCCAGTTCACATTACGTCGTGCAGTTGCACGGTCATTGGATTGTTTGGCTCAAGATATCAGCTACGACGTGCGTCAGCTCGCACTGTCCGTTGTGCAAGCTTATGTGAAGCGGTGGCATTCTGTCATGGGATCGTTTATCTAGTACGTATCTGACATCTTTTCCACGCTAAACATTTCACGGTCCTGTAGCGAAGCCATTGAAAATGTCGCCAAAATGGCTCAGCATCACGGTCAAGATACACTGGTTATCCAGGCCAAGTCATTCCTCGATACGACCTTTACCAAGTCAGTACCTTTAGTGCTTCAAGTTCCTTGCCCCATGAACTACCATTCATCTTATATCTTAGGTATGCGCAGAACGGGCTATTTGCCAATCTATTCAAAGTAAGCAGACATTAGCATGATCTTAATTCTAGTGACTAACACTGGCTAGCGTTCTATGGATCGAAACTTCTTCTTCATCCTCAAGCAAGTGGCCGACAGTAACGCCAAAAGTAATCCTTATTTGCCGCAGAGTCTCCGGGAGCTTTTACTTCGCGACATTCTTACTCGAGTAGTCGATGGTGATAATACGACATTTCAGAACGTACTTGACAACACTTTGAAATACGTTGAAATTGTCTACCATCAAGATTTTAGCTCGGAGATGATGCAATGTGAGATCATCTAATTCTCTCTTCCGAAATCGACTAACTCGACATACTAGTTGCTGGCCAGCAATTAGTTCAATTTTCTCGCCGGGCTGCTGAGTGTAGCGCAGAAAACATCAATCCGGATCCTCTCCTGAAAATATGTGCCATCCTCCTACAACACAATAAAACATTTGGTCGGGTTGGTGGATACTTTGCTCATAAAATCGCGTTGCATTGATAGATAAACCGATAGGACATTTTACTCTACGTTGATACAATCATGAGGGTGCTATTGGGTCGACTTAAGGTCGGTGTAGAAGGATTGTCCAACCTTCTTCAAGTCACGTATACCTTGCATCGAAAAACACCAGCAAACGATACTTCCTCGGCACATCCTGTTCTCGCACTGCTCTGCGAGGTCCTGGGTGATGGACTCCGTTTGAAAGCACGCATCTTACCGTCAACTATGAATTCCATAATTGAAGTAAGTTAGCCTCCTCTATATGTCTTGTACTCCTTCTGAGAATGTATCGTCAGGCAATCATCACCACAGACTGCGGTAATCCCTCCCCGATTGTCAAATTTTTAGCGCTGTTCCAAGCTTTAGTGGACCCTGCTATTCACTTTCTTCAGAACCACTCGTGGCAAGACGTTGAAGCTGATTTTGCGGCGTCCCTTTGCATAGCAAGAATGATCCTACAAGTATCGACGCAAGATCTGGCTGTTATTACTAGATTAGCTGACCACGGCGAAGTAAGTGATCAAATCAAGGTAACCTGTGCTCTACAGACATCTTACTAGATCTACCTGACAGAAAACTGCTCATACAAACCTTAAAGTACGATCCTGGAGTATCTTGGCATTAGCTGCCCTGCTTGAGCAAAAGGAAAACTGGTATACCGCATTGTTTGCGCAATTTTCGAGCTTTTCCTATGCGTACCATAGTTCCGTACGCGGATATACCCAAGGAACGAGTAGCTTCGAAACGGCAGTAGTTGACCTCAACTATGCTTACATTGCTCTCAAGCTTTGGATCCTATTAGCCCACAGGTTTTCTGTAAGCGGAGATGCGGTCAACGACTCGCAAGCTTTCAGCGTCTGGAACGAGTTGTGGTCACCCTTCGACAGCATCCTGAAGCAATTCGAAGCTGACCCTGGAGGAGGACTACACATAGTAAGTGATTCCTACGACGCATTCCTCAGGCATCCAATGGAGTTTCATTCAGGCGGTTGGAACTTTGGTCCTCTCCTCGATTGCAGACTTGCTCGTCTTCGTGCGGACACTGCATACACCCATCGCGCTTCAAGTTTCCACCCACATCACAATTTTAAACAGGTTGCGCCATTTGAGTCCAGGAGAAACTGGTAATCAAAAGGTGCGTGATCTGCTTGAGGAATGGTGAGCTGAGGCTGAAGCTATGGAACTCACAAAAGCTAACCCGCGCATTACGGTGTATGTCGGACCCCCCCCCGGAAACGCCTCTTGAGATATTGGTAAATCAAACGTCCAAAGACATCATGGCAGCGGAGAAGCTTAGAGTCTTGGAGGCCAAAGTTGCACAAGATAGGAAAGCAGCAGAGAGATCCCGAAGGGACATACGGACTGTGTCGTGAATATTGTCACCATACATATAATTGAATAATGCCATCCCTGCTTTACGCTGCCCGTGATCGTGCCCTCTCTGCCTTTCTGCGGTTTTCTTTCATGATTGTCGAGCCCACGAAAGCCCCGATCGCCGACAAACCTACAACGAGGATGAATGCAGGTATCTTCACCGCCCACTCTCTTGGTGGGAAAAAGTTATGAATTTCACTTGAGGAGTTAAAGAAAGGCTACCATTTCGCGACTCAATACTGAGAGACTCTGAAGGGAATTAGATTCAGAACGCACTAGGAGGAGTGCCCACGTCGTGTAATAAGTAAACACGACTGCCGCTGCCAACAGCATAGTCCCACCAACGACTTTATCAGTTGCACCCTGTAACTCTGTCAAACAGCGATCGATGGTTAGAAGGATGAGAAGTACCATTCTGGAGGACGTGTATGGTGGAGGTTGAAGACGTGTTAGAATTGATGCGCATCATTGATGATTTGCAGCTACTCGACGCGTATCTCCTTTCCACCAGACATCCTCATTGCTGTCGTTGCCGCCGCCGCCAAGCTCGCAGGCAAACGCGCATACACGCATGGATACGCATGCATTTGCATCGTTAGCACACGTCCGAATCTTGCTGATCCCAGTCGGCACAATACCCCAGACTTCCTTTGACAAATATGCGGCAGAAATTCGCAGTTTTGAATCCATAAGGCTGGGTGACATCCCTGCCGACCATAAAGACGAGAAAGGTTTGGGTCTATATTTTGTTGACTTGCCACTGTTGACTTTTTCCAGCTCGATTTATGCCAAGTCCCCTTTCCACTGGACACCTTCACCTTAGCTTCCCTACCCATCCACCCCCTCGTTCTCACCTTCCACTTACACTTATACGTCCCTCACATTTTCCACTCGCTGTTATTGGAATTGCTGCATGCTCCAAGAACGATTCTCTCTCTTCCATCTATGCTCAATTCAACTCTTCCCTGATCGACATATTCCCCTCTGACAGCATATACCCCTTGGCTAAGAATTGCTTCGTATTCGAAGAGGGAGAGGACACGAATCTCAATATGGGTAATAGTCCTCCTGGGTTAATCGTGCTCCCTAGCATGATGGGCAATAAGAAGCTTTATATCGGAACACTATTAGCAGACCTCTGCTCACAGATTCTAGCAGAATTCGGCGTTTTGGTATGTAATGCTCACCTTATGATTGTTGGAAACTAAGAGAGTCTGTAGATTCAAGCGTTAGAAAGCCCGATGGGTAATGAATATCTCAATTCAACACTGCTACCGACTATCCCACCACTATCAGAAATTCCTGAACCCTTAAACGGGTCTCGAAGGGATTCATTGCCACCATTGCCTTCACATAATAGTCAACCAGATATAAGCAAGGGTAATTTTACTCTCTCAGCAGCGCCTATGAAACGCACCTCGTCCGGACCCGGCTTTCGTCAAGCGGCTCTGGCTTCTCAGCCTGCACGCAAACGCCTGAGCAGTATAGGAGTTGCTTCATCTCATGCACGACTTTTTAAAGTCCTCGGTGATCTCTTCATACTTTCGGGCAGGCCTGAAGATGCAGTCGTTTGGTGTGTTCCGATTTTGCTTACTGTATTGCCCATCACTCAATATCTGACTAGGTATCTGGAATCTCTTCAGCTCTTCAAATCGTCGCAAGACTATGCATGGCACGCGGCAGCCTTTGAGGGATTGGCTACTGTCTCTGTGATAGAGTCTTGGTCGATTGGTAACGGTCTGGTTCGTTGATTTCTTTTCAATGAGAGGATTTTGCTAATTTTATTGCCAGCAAAACTCGATGACAGGATCAAAGGAACCTTGGATAGAGACGTGCGATAAGCTCATCCAAGCCACTGCTCTCTACTACAAGTCACCTACCAGTGAAGGAGATCCAAACTACTCGCTACTCTCCTATCTTTATGTATCATGCATCCTCCGTCATTCTTCATTGCTGTTTGCTGTCTGGTCTGCCAAGGGCTGGGGGCCCCTCGCATTCACTACAATGCTACAACCAGGGCCTAAACCCCAACTTCCCCCGACTATCTCAAAGCACGAGAATAGCTGGGCCCATCTTGAGCGACTGAGTTCTACATCGGGCATATCGAGAGCTTCAATTGCGGCGACCTTATCACAAATACATGGGCCTTGGCTACTGCACCTTGGAGCCCGAGAACGCATTGCAATTTTAGAGGCGACCGCTAGTCTCTTTGGTTGCCTTGGTTATCGGAGGAAAGAAGCTTATATCTTGCGCGAAGTCCTTGGGTGTATCCTGGATCTCATGGTCTGCGGTCGTGAGGAGGATGGTCTTTCTCGGATGTCAAGCGTTCCTGGCACATCAGGCCTAGGAATACAAGCCTCTGGTAGTGGTGGTTGGAGCGGCGTCGGTATCAGGATGAATGAAAGCACAGACGGCAATGAAAGCATCCTTGAACTCTTGAAACATGTCTGCAAGGTCCTTGGTATCAACATCGACGCAGTCAATTTAGTTGAAGTGGATCCCAACACCAATAGTGGAATCTCATCGACCGCGCCCGACGACAATGCTTCACTGAAGCATGAGGATTTTGATAACGATGTGTCTAGAGATACAGAACCGTATGGTTGGCCTGAGCTGCAGATTGGAGTAGTTCGAGAAGCAGTGGCGGTCGCTGAAGCGTTACCAGGTGAGTAGTCTATCAAACGTTATGGCGAGGGTCGAACCTGTCAACATCACCAACAGACTTCCCTGCCGTGGCTCAGTTCGCCCTTTCTGCCCTTAAAACCTTACAGCCCATCTTGTCACCTGGGGATCAGTATCATCTCTATTCAACATCTGCACGAGCTCTCGCAATAGCTCGAAGACGCGGTGATACAAAGTTTGTAGAATATTGGTCTGGAAGGCCCGTTGTTAGTATTGCATTTATGCCGTGTGTGCTATTCCTGTTGCTGACTGTAAACGCGTCTTACATTTTTTTTTTGTTTCTTTTGGGCAGGATACCTCTTGATCGATTACCGGTTGAAAAGCCAATATCAGCCTTGCAACCTACAACATCTGGCATATCTCCCATTTTGACTGGTGGCACAGATCCCTTTCTCTACAACCCGCGTAAGGCTACGGTTGGAGAGGTACGATTTATGGAAGTTTCGACCTTTCTGTGTTGACAGCTATAGTTTCAGGGTAAACACTTGGTTGTCCAGAATGAAATGCTGGAATTTTCTGTTATGTTGCAAAACCCATTCATCTTTGACCTCGAGCTACAATCATTGTCCCTTAGGTAAAATCTCACAAGATGTTCTCACCCTTTGCTTTGCAATGCTGATGTACATCCATTACATTTGCTAGCACATCTGGTGTTCCATTCGAATCAAGTCCTCTTCGAGTTGTTATTCCTGCCAACTCTTTTCACGAAGTAGTGCTTTCTGGAAAGCCACTGGAAACTGGTACACTGATTATCAGAGGTTGCCATGCTCAGGCTCCTGGAGGCGCTGCACGCGAGTTCATCATGCCACTATTGACGAGCGATGAAGAGCGACGGCTTTCACGTAGAAGGGGGTCACTTGCCTGCGAGGTGGGCCGTTCAAAATACTCTGGCGTCGAGTCTTTCCCCTGGGTGAAAGCACGGAAAAGACTCAGTCGACCATCATCTACGGCAGCAAAAACTTCATTTCAATTTCTGCAGTGTAAGGTTGTCCCGGAACAGCCATTTTTGCGTATACGCAGGTCATCACTCACTCACGGTGCATTGATGTTGTATAATGGAGAAAAGTACGTAAATATTCTCAGTTCTGACTTGCGTTCAACTCTTTCCAGGTCGACTATACGGATAACCCTTGAGAATGTTTCTTCATTAACTACCGATTTTTTGAGGCTTGCCTTTGATGACTCGACTATCGCTCCAGCGCAGCAAGCCCTTTCCGAAGGCGAGCTGTCTGTGTTTGATACGTATGAGACCGAGTTTAGCCTCATCCAGCGACCCGTATTTTCCTGGAACAAAGAAGAGGTCAAAAACCTTCAGATACGACCGGGCCAAAAATTGACATTGACAATCACCTGCATTGGCAAAGTTGGATGGTAAACCGGACTATCATCACATCGTCTCAACCATTGATGGCTGATTTCTAGTACGCACGGCACTCTACACTTTTCCTATTCTTATGTGCATCGCGAGCAACCAGTGCTCGGCGGGTCGAATGAAGTTTTCCATACTCGTCAACTCTCTTATCCAATCACGGCCACGGTCTATCATATGCTTGAATGTCATTCTATGGACATTTTACCTTTCCCTCGCGATTCCTCGAGGGGAGATGATGCAGTTGACGGGCGGACGAGAGCCCGCAGGGGAAGCCTGTACGTCGGTGACGAAGGCAGTTGGTGCCTTTTCTCGATTGAAGTGCGAAATACGTATGGATTACCATTCGATGTTACGTTTGAGAGGGTCCAAGAAGGTTTGGCGCCGCTAACCCTTGTTGACCTACGTGCTCCATTCAAACTTAAATCGTTTAGGTTCTCCGGTAGCGTCGGTCTCTGCTACTGTTCCTCCGGGATCAATGTCACGGTTAGAACTTTCATGTTCTGGATTGTGTAGTGGCTTACTATGAGGTGAACCAGACTTGTCATTCCAATCGGAAAATTCGTTCTTCCCCACGAGCAACTGTCACAACCCATCCCTACTCTGTCGGACCGACAGTTTGTCGTTCAGAAGTCCAAGCTGTCTGATCAAGAGGCAAGAAATCAGCGAGAATTCTTCTGGTACCGAGAACAGTTGTTCAAAACTGTCCGGGGTAGATGGCGAGAGGTTTGTTATTAGGGAATAGTTTTTTTCGCACTGGCACTGACCGCTCATACAGACGGGAGGAGTGCGTTCTGGGGACCTTTCACTGAGACAGCAGCGTATGACGCTTCCCATGCTGGAAACGCTACGGTTGGAGAATGCACAGATACAATTGTCGCTGCTGACATACGCAAATCCATCTGACGATCGTACCCTTGTCGAGCACGAGGGCAAATTCTACCCACCCGTCGACGAATTTGTATATCTGCGCACGAGAATAACAAACACATCACGTACGTGCGCGTGCTGATATACCTGATTCTACCTGGGCTGACCCGTCGTAGCCTCCTCACAGGTTTTTACTATGGATGTTGAGATGAATCCAGCAGAACATGTTGTCTACGAAGGTATCCTCACCGACCTAGCAATAGGGAGACTAGAAAGCGGGGAATCGCGGGAAATTGACACAGCTGTCTGCTTCCTTGCAAATGGTCGGTTCGAAATATCAGCGCAAGTTCGAAACCTCGATGCCTCGCCGTCCGATACTGGTCGAGCAGGCATCGGCCGTCTTATAGCCATTGTACGGAATAGTGATGCATAACGTCTTGATAGCCTGTTACAACTGCACAACCATCCAGACGCCCTCGAGACGCCTAATATCTATCCATCATCAAGGCTCTGGTTTCGTTTTAAAGGGTATCATACAATTTCTCTCATTGACAGTGAATTCACAGACTAGCGTATCACTCGTAATCCGACTCTTCTTGGCTAAAGGCCGCGGAGTACGCCAGTATTGTACCATAAACCAGTCTGTATGTATTGTCAGACGAGTATCCAAGTAGTCGGAAGTAGGAGACGTACCCGCCCCCGATTATTGACATAACACAAGCTTTCGGATTGATGACCTCTGAGTGCGCAAGAATGATAGGCAAAGCAAAACCAGAAACGACGATAATGGAGGTCAAGAAGCGGCCGAGATCTATTGGGCCAGATGATTCCCCATATTCGTCGGAACCACAGTGAGCAAAGACAGCATTTGGCAGCGGCGCAACCACAAAAGTTAAGGCTGAAAGTACACAAAGATTTCAGTAGATTTACATGACTTTGGAAAGGATATCACATACCAACGAGAAGAGGCAGCCAATTATGCCATAAAGCACAAGAAAGGATGATCATGAGAAATCCCACAGCAAGGACGAAGGAAAGCAAAATAACGGCTAAGAATAATAGTCAAACAACCACTCAAGGATAAGTTCGGTTTTGCGTACTTCTGAGACCAGCAGCCATGGCGAGATGAAGTAAATGTTGTTTACAACGTTCGTGACTGCGTCGGACTAGCGGCTCTCGTGGTTACGTAATCATTGATCATATTCTCATAACAACTGGAACTTCATTGAAAAAGAGTGTAAGTATACGAAAGGAAAGGTGGTGCATAGCAACTATCTAGCGCGCGCGCCTGCTACGAGTGGTATATACATTTCGAGCATCCGCTAAGGTATCTATTGACGGGGCTCTTTTATGTCCCATTTTTGATAATCGTGTTGCTGGAAGAGCGGTTGTTTGAGGTGGCGGCACATTTTCTAGTTCTGCATTAGGTGGAGACTCAGATATGTCACCTTCCTCAGGCTTTACGGCATCGTCTTCGGGTAATGGAAGATGTTCAGCGAGGAACGCTTCGCTGCTGACACTCGAAATTCCTTCTCGCCGCCATGTCTCGAGAATCACCTTACGAGGCTTGGTCAAGGCCCAATGATCGACGAACTCGGAAGTGCGCCTTCGTGGGCTTTGGCCTGTCGATTTGTCCTCCTGAGCACCATGCTCAATAAGAGTTTCCGTCGATACTTTCAGTGCTGAAAGATTCGCTGCCACGGCCTTTCGATACGATTCAGCCACATTTCCGAGATCTGACATCTATGTCAAGAGGGTCAGCATAAAAGCAGGGGGTTCAGAAAAATGAAGAGTACCCCAGAGGCGAGACGTCTTGTGACCGCTTCCAGGGTGGCAGAAGATGACGCCATATCCTCTTGCATGCGATGATATTCTGACTGAATAGCATCACCCATGGAGCTCGTTGCCTCGATTCGTGCTCGTTTAGCCCGTGAGTGTTGATCAACAGCTGGATTCAATGAATGAGGTTACGGTCTTCTTGATGAAGATTTGACCTACCATTAGAGTACGACAGCGACATTGCATCTGCATCCTTCTGCAACTGAGTGGAGTACTCGGCTATTGACTGGCAAACATCGTTTTCTAATCCTGTAACACCCTTGGCGAAACCCAATTTTGTTGTGTCGATCATCTAAGTAATATTCGATGAGTGGGAGTATATGGCCATACAACAAGACAAAATTCACCTTCAAGGCGCCATCTCTTGTCCGTTTTCCCTCTCGTTTTCTTTGTTGGAGAATTTCAACCATTTCGGCCCCAGAGCCCTCCATTTGATCCATTAAAAGTTCGTGTTTCTCTATGAATGCATTCATTTCCTCCTCGCTTTCACGATTCGATTGCTGGACAGCATCCGCAGTCTCTCTTAGACTTCGGTCCCGTTCGGTCGCAAATTCACCTAGTAGGTCGGAAACGCGACGTATTAACTCATCCTTTGCCTTGTCTCCTCTGATCTTCTCTTCATTTAGCATTTTGACAAGTACCTCATTCTGTCGCTTGAGCCGGTTGACCTCATCCCGTGAAACATCGGTAGCCATTTCTTTAGCTCTCTGAATGTCTTCACGCTCTGCAGTGACGAACTCAGCTGTGGACTGAACCACGCTATCGACCAGAGAAAGCATTGCGATCAAAACCTCCTCGACGGATTTAAATGTTGCGGTACCCCTCGAATCCAGTTTATGGCACGCATCTCTGCACGTCAGCGTCAGCGTCTCCCCCCAAGCGCCAAAGCCGACTTTGATTGTTTCGTGGGTCTCCTTCATGGATCGATGGGCCGTACTGAGAGCTTCCGCTTCCAGAGCATCTTTAGCTTGAATGACACTGAGAGCTGTTTGTAGTTGCTGTAACTCATCGTCGATCCTAGCCGAGATAGTAGCGAGGGCTTCCAGCTCTTGAACTTCGAAATAATTAGTCTCAGCGCTGAGCGTGGCGATGCTTTGTGACGACATCTCTGCGAATTCAGCCAATTTCTGAGAGAGGGCTTCGCTTGCCCTCGAGATAATCGTCCCCTGCGTTAATACCGTGTGAGAATTAGAGTTGAGGACCGATGTTTTGCGTTCTGGATAGGGATCAGACGTTGAGGCGAAAGGCAAAACAAATATCAGCGTACCTAGTTTTTCAAACAACAATGCAACATCTTTTAGACTCTGATGTGCGACTTGCTTGAGGCTCGACGCAACTTGATCCAGAGTGACCTCCGTCTCCTGATGCGCCTGTCGTACAACGATTTCCTCCTCCAAAGCGCTCTGGATTTGAACCAGCTTCCCCTCCTTGTTCTGCAGGCTTACTTCCATATCCTCCAACTTCTTTCGTGAACCGTTTAGCTCCTCCTCCCGCATCTTTAGCAGTCCTATGCTTTGGTCGAACTCCTCACGAACACCACGCATCTGGGTTTCTATTATCTCAACTTGTTTGTGTGCTTCCTCGAGTTCGGTTTTCTGCAACTCTTGTTCTGCTATCATCTGATTCCACGTCTCTTCTGAGAAGAAGATACCATTTTTCTCCCGCGCAGCCATCAAATCGGCCTTGAGTCGCTCGATTTCTGCAACGTAGTCCTTGATAAGGGAATTGCGAGTGGTTCGCTGATTTAGCTCTGGTTTGTTCCGGATGGATTTCGCGCGGAGAGCATAATCGAGAGTTGATAGGGTTTCTTCGATATTAGAGCGTGCAGGAGAGACTGTTGCAACAATACAGGTTTTCGTCCCACCTCCTAGCGAGTCTTGCAAGAGACGTGTAAGCTTCGATTCTCTGGAAAGAGAGGTCAACACCCTAACTTTTTGCGTCTCAAAAACACTATACCTGTATGGGATATGCGAAGCTTTGTCGACCAATGCGTTGATGACTCGACCGAGGGTTAAGAGGCTCTGGTTAATCATACCGGCTTCCCTGGCTCTCTTGTTCTCTGCTCCGGATCTGCCAATGTTTTCTGACCCCGCTAAGTCAACGAGATTGAGCTTCCCAACTTTCAGAAGCTCCTCCCCAGCGATGGAAGGTTCCTTTACGTGAACAGTGATGGAGAAGACTGAGTGGGAACGACTGGAATGGTCGTTGAACTTGGTTGCCGCTATCTGCCTACGCTGACTGCCTCTTGTCAATAACGCCAAAGCAGCTCTCGAGTCCTTGACAGGTTGCTCTTCGAGGCCTTGGATAGTGACACCACGCTTGTTGGCATCATCGAAGATTTTCAAGCCGTTGTCTGGGACTTTATCCCTGCTGGTCATTCCCATTGGTTGAGTGGAGCCATTTGGTGCGGAAAGCTCGGGAGCTAGAAGGTCGCGCAGTTCTTCGTTGTAGAGTTCAATGTATGAGACTTTGACGCTGAAGTCGGCCTTTGACTTTTCAAGGTGATGGAAGAGACGAAAGAGCACTCGAGGTATCATGCCAGCGTCGGGGGAAGGGTTGCCCATAGGGGTTGGGTTAAGGTCACCTTGCATAGTGTACCTGGAACAGAAGATTGAGCGCAAACTGTTGTTTGGTTGTTCTTACGTACGTTTTCCCAGTTCCAGTCTGTCCATACGCGAAAAGAGTACAATTGTACCCCATAAGCACCTCATCAAGCATCGGGGTGACCACCTCATGGTAGATCATGGCCTGATCTGCTTCAGGCCCAAAGACGAGATCAAAGGGATATGTTCGAGTTGGGGGCATGGTCACCAATCCCAGGCTAGAAACGGGTGCAGAGACTTCGATTGAGACCTCTTTGCTCTTCGCACCTGATAAGGTGAGTATACCGGGAGAATTATCCTGTATTTCGCGCTCTGATCGTCTCCTGCAACGAATAACTACTCGTATATTCGCCTCTGCACCGTCGTTTGTTGATCTCGAGTTGCGCTGAACTGAATTTGGAACAGGTGTTTCTTCGGTGAGACGCGTAGCCGACAATGGCCTAGCCATAGCGGAGCGAGACCTTGAAGGGGGTATAGTTGTAGGAGGGGGGGCATTGCTGTTTACGCGTGAGCGCGATGAGGTTGGCCGGCGTGTGGCCATAGAATACTCCAGACTTGGTATTAAACCAAGTTATTGAATGCACAAGCATCTGTCAACAACACATCGCGTCTTAGTCACGTGTTTCGTGTTATTTCAATTTCTCAGTCATTTCAATGTCTCTCTTGTCGTGCGACCATCATGGGCAAACGAAAAAAGTCTTCCAGGAAGCCAGCTCCAGCTAGACAAAAGGTGCCTCTTGGTTAGTCTCTTCTCTCTATCTCGCCGAATCCAATCTTAACCCAACTCTCTCAGATACTGCTTTTACATGTCTATTTTGCCACCATGACAAGTCTGTTACTGTAAGGCTCGATAGGAAGGAAGGTGTTGCGCATCTCGTTTGCAGGGTCTGTGATCAACGATACCAGAGCAAAGTCAACCGTGAGTCTCCAAGCCTTTAATCCTATCCTCAATCTCAAGTTCAGCAGACCTAACGGAGGCCATTGATATTTACTCCGAGTGGATAGATGCTGCTGACGCCGCACAAAATAATCAAACTCCTCACCGTCCAGTTCCATCCTCTAGTAGACCTGTTCCTGCACCTGCCTCGGGTGAAGATGACAGTGACGAGGAATAAACGGATCTACCTCGCTCTTCACCAACAGCCTGTAATTAGACATGACATTTTGTACTTGATAGCGCATGCACAGTGTATAATGATAACATATCACGATTTTGAG
Organism: Tephrocybe sp. 9980TJB; assembly: GCA_018220975.1. Classification (NCBI taxonomy): domain Eukaryota; kingdom Fungi; phylum Basidiomycota; class Agaricomycetes; order Agaricales; family Lyophyllaceae; genus Tephrocybe; species Tephrocybe sp. 9980TJB. Next base: position 391,017 of record JABAJU010000003.1, on the reverse strand, counting down.
ATATACCGAGATCAGGAAACTCGGAGCACTTGTCAGAAAGCCCTCCGTTGTCGCGGCAACAACCGTAAACACGCCATCTCTTTCACCTCGACGGCCCAAGGACACGTTGGGCGCACTCTAATACCCTCTTCACGTATACCCACGTCCAACACGTCTACACGCATATCTGGGACAGAGTGTCCTTTTGATACTATAGACCGCCATCATGGCAAGTTCCACAAACATTAAAGTTGTCTGTCGGTACGCGTGCTACGACGCCTTGGCGCAAGATCTTCCCTGATCATTCATATCACAGTTTCCGTCCGCCAAACGCGATTGAAACTCGTGAAGGTGGCGAGATATGTGTTAGTTTCGATGACAACCTCCAGACTGTGCAGTTGCGCTCGGCTGCCCTCAGTTCAGGTCCTGAGAGGGATGGATTCACATTCGACAGGGTTTTCCCGATGGGTACAAAGCAGGCCGAGGTGTTCGATTATGGAGTGAAAGAGTGAGTCTTGACTGTTACTCGGATCGTTGCCCGTTTTCATCAGGATGTTCGTTATAGTATTGTCAAAGGTAGGGGAGTCTTCACTTGCGTCGCCCAGCCTTTCCCTGTGGCATTCTTCAATTTTCTTACTCCTCAGCAACTCTTCAGATGTTCTCGACGGTTATAATGGTACAGTATTTGCGTATGGACAAACTGGTAGCGGAAAGACCTTTACAATGATGGTGAAATCATCTTGATACCTGCTTCGTATCTATGAAATTGATCATATATTAGGGCGCGGACATCGATTCAGATGACTTGAAAGGAATTATTCCGCGCATCACTGAGCAGATCTTCCAGTCCATCGTAGAGAGCGATGCACACCTGGAATATCTTGTCAAAGTCTCTTACATGGAAATCTATTTGGAACGGATCAGAGATTTACTCGCTCGTGCGTTTTTTTGTCCCAAACTGGTGTTAATAACGCTGAGGACTTTCTTTCTCCTTGATAGCCCAGAATGATAATTTGCAAGTTCACGAGGAGAAATCGAAAGGTGTCTACGTGAAAAACCTTTCCGACTACTATGTCAGTAGTGCTCGTGAGGTCTATGAGATCATGCGCACCGGAGGTGCAGCTAGAGTCGTCTCTTCCACCAGTGTGTTTTCTCTACGTTTAGGCCGCCCTGTCTCTAACCACTTCATCCAAAGACATGAATGCAGAGTCCTCTCGGTCGCATTCCATCTTTCTGATCACAATCCAGCAGCGAAATACGGAAACAGGGGCATTGAAAACGGGAAATTTGTATCTTGTTGACCTTGCAGGTTCGGAGAAAGTTGGGAAGACGGGAGCTTCAGGACAGACTCTGGAGGAGGCAAAGAAGATCAACAAATCGCTTTCAGCCCTTGGAATGGTCATTAATGCCTTGACCGATAGCAAGGTTCGTTTTCTATACAACGTCGCTATATCGTTTCTGGCTAACCTGTGGCGGCAGGCCAAGCATATCCCGTATCGTGACTCCAAGCTCACTCGTATCTTGCAAGAATCTTTGGGAGGAAATTCTCGTACGACACTCATCATCAACTGCTCTCCCTCTTCCTATAATGAAGCCGAGACATTGTCAACTCTTCGCTTTGGTATTCGAGCAAAGTCCATCAAGAACACGGCGCGTGTAAATGCGGAGCTCTCTCCCCTGGAGCTTAAAGGGCTTTTATCAAAAGCAAACATCGCAAACACAGGGTATCAGAAATATATTGCGGCATTGGAAGCAGAGCTAGCCATCTGGAGAGCTGGAGGCACCGTCGACCAATCCGAATGGGTCACTTCAGCCAAAGCTGCTGCAATATCCTCGACCGCTGCTGTTAAGAAGCCGCCAACATCCCCTACGCCTTCCACGCCGCTGAGCAGCTCTCGTAGCATGACTCCGGTCAATCCCGCCATTGAGAGTCTTAGAGGTGATCTGGAGAGTCGTCCTCAGACGCCGACCCTGATCGGCTTGGAAAAGGATGAAAGGGAGGACTTCTTGAGACGAGAGAATGAGCTCTCTGACCAACTCGCTGAGAAGGAGTCAACGCTTGCTACAGCTGAAAAGCTCGTAAAGGAGTTGAAAGAGGAATTAAGTTTCTTGAAGGAGCAGGAGGCCTCTGTTAGCAAGGTTTGTTTCATCATATACTGTGTTCAAAAGGATGTCTCACGGACATCGCTTGGCATTTACAGGAGAATAAGGCTATGTCAAGCCAATTGAACGAGTTGAGGCTTCAAGTCGAAAGGCTTGACTATGACAACAAAGAGGGTGTTATCACTGTTGACATTCTCAAGGAGCAGAATCAAGATGCGAAGAACGAACTAGAAGAACTCAAGAAACAGATTCTCGAGCTTAAGACAACGCAAAAGGATGCAACCGCAGAAGACAAAGAAAAACGCAAGCAGGAAAAGATGGCAATAATGATGGCAAAGTTCGATACGGTACATTGCTTTTTCTATTCGACAGTTCTTTTGCGACATCTTGCTCACTGGCATTGCAGCAGGGTGCATTCTCCGAGAAGGACGAGCAGTTACGACAGATTCTCACAAAATTAGACAGCATAGACGCCGCAGAGGCATTGACACCAGATGATCTGACCGCGATTCGGCGACAGCTGTCCGAGGGTCAGAGTTTGGTCAGAGAGACCGTTGATCGGCTCAGACAAAGTCAGGAAGAGAACGAAATGGTAACCCGCAGACGCGACGAGTTGGAAGCAAGGGTGACGCAGCTTGAGACTGAATACGAAGAACTCTTAGGCGAGTTGTTTTCACTGCCTCGTGTTTGTTGCAGGGTGCTCAAACCACGTTTGGCTCCTTCAGAGAAGACGATTCATGACGAGGAAACTAGCGATGTTGACTTGGCGGAAACGATGGCCGATCTTAAGGTGAATTCTATTTCCCCTCAAGTCTTCTTCCACTGGAATTTATTCCTTCTATAGGTCAAACTTGAGGCTCAATATGCTGCCAAGCGTGATGCCCACTTGAGTGAAGCCGCAGATTTAAGGCAACAGCTTGAACTTAAGGCCAATGAAGTGCGCAGCCTTAACGCTTCAATTGACAGCCTCAAGAGTGTCAATGAAGAGCTCAAGGTGAGATAGCTAGTCTCAAAGGACGCTTGCAGTCGTTGACTCTGTTGAAAAGCGTGCATTCGCGGTCACTTCGGCCGGTATCGAGGGTGGAAAGAACCTGGCGGAAAGTGCACAGGATCTTGAGCGGACGAGGAAGGCTATCAACGTGCAACTCGCGGAGTTCGATGGTGTCAAGAAGTCTCTCATGCGCGATTTGCAGAATCGCTGTGAGAAGGTATGTCATTTATAATTTTTTGACTTGGGTCGCCAGGGTTGGACGTTCTTACTTTTACAAAATGCAGGTTGTGGAGCTTGAGATTCAGCTCGATGAAATGAAGGAGCAATACAATAATGTCATCCGTAATAGCAACAGCAAGGCACAGCAGAAGAAGATGGCATTCCTGGAACGCAATCTAGAGCAACTCACGCTGGTTCAGAAACAGGTAGGAAAAAATATTTTGTGAGGGTTGTGTGCTTTCTGATAGGTGTCATGTGCAGCTTGTGGACCAGAATTCCAGTCTAAAGAAGGAAGCTGGCATTGCGGAGCGGAAGTTGCTCGCGCGAAACGAGCGGATACAAAATCTGGAAGCCCTGCTTCAAGATGCTGACCGCCGGCTCTCGATTCAGAACCAGAAATTCGAAGCCCAATTGCAAGCTGTTAAGGAGCGACTAGATCAGGCTCGAGGTGAGAGTGGGATTTCTGTGTGCTATTCGGTCAGCATTGTAAATTAATGCCCCTCGATCAGCGCAAAAAGCAGCGACTACATCAACGCTGAGCTTTGGGCGAATTGCAAAACCATTGCGGGGCGGAGGCGGAGCTGCAGGGTCAGCAGGAGCTATGCCGGCAGCGATTGGGGGTGGAATCGGGGCAGGCAATCCAGCACTGGCGCGAATACAGAACGATGAAGGGTGAGTGCTTCTCAAGTTGATAAACGGGGATGCAGATCTGATCGGTGACATTGTTTATAGATCATGTAAGTGTGCGTGTTTTCGGAGAGAAAAAGTGCTAACGAGAGGGTTACAGCGAAACGGGCGTCGTGGTTCTTTAACTCGCGGTAAATTGGAGGAAGGATTTGTATTAAGTATCTACATATCAGTCGGTGGGGATACCATAATAATTTCTGAGGAAACGTACGTCACGGCGGGGACCTTTGTAGTCAATACCAAACGGGGACTAGTCTGAAACAGAAAATATTGCCTCCGTTTGGTGAACTATGCGGTTGACGTTTAGCTCGTCTGCCAACCTCTTCTCCTCGCTCCTGTACACGTAGCCGAGTAATATGTCGCGTCGTCTTAAACATTGACTTCCATTGTCCCACATTCGTTCCGCCATTCATTAATACATTTTCCCTTTATTATGGCCTCTCCCCACCATGTACAGTGTCTTTTTACTTTCTTGTCCTCTCCATTGTGACTCACTTTCCTATAGACCAAACTCAATATGTATGGTAACCTGGGCCTTGGTGGTGATTGGACTCCTATGACGGTCCGTGTCTCCTTTATTCATCGTCATCATTTCCTTGAACCATATTCCATAGAGTTGGTCTTCGAACCCTCCTACCAGACACCCATCTGGCTCTTCTGTTCCAAGCGGTGCCGAAACCGACACAAATTACCATGCCTCTTACGCCTCTACGTCACGCTCGACAAGTGGTAATTGGGACGACGCCGGCGAAACACACACACAAAAGGTCTTGTCTTCCATGGTATGTTCTCTTTCACGCATCGACGTGCTCATCCTTCTAAATTCACAACAGGACACCACTACCTTGCATCATCCACGCGCTCTCGAGAGGCAGGCGACAGCCACTCATGCCACGTTCACAGCATCCAGACTGGTCAGTTCTTCCGTTTTCTGACCCACCTCTGCATCCTGACATGACGAAACAGGACGATCGACCTGGAGCAACTAAGGGTGGGCAATACTCTCCTCAGCAATACAACATGTGTCCCGTAGTGGAACAAGCACCTCGCTTTCCGTCTGTTCCTTCACCAACCGCGCCGACATTTCCAGTTCCTACTTATTCTAGCCCTCCACATGCCAGTGGCCCAGTTCCGCCCCACTACAACAATTCACAGCTTCCGTCTGGCGTGAACGAAGTGAGTCATCTTTCTTCACTTACCATGTAAGCTGAGGAAGCTAAGGAGATGTATCAGAGCCAACAAACCCTACCGATACCCCGAGCGAGCCCTCAGCCACCCCCGGCACGTCCATATGGATATGTTCCACCTCCAGACTACAATTCATATCAGGACTTGCAGTATGGTTATGGGATTCCTGACCCCGCGTATGGCTCGCAGCCAATAACCACAACGCCTCCTACAGTCTACCTTAATCCTCTAAATCCCAGCATACCAACACCACAAGTTAACCTTGGTAATGTCCCTGTAGCTGACATGTACCGTCAGCAGCTGTACTACTACGACTCACCACCGCCGATGCCTCCGCAATACTACTTGCCAGTGTCTCAAACCGTAATTTATTCACAGCCACTTCCACCTCTTGCTCATTCGCCTTTGATTGCGACTCAACTCCCCATACCGATACCAGACAAAAAAAGCGATTCTCAGGTACGTTTCTTATTTCTTAATTTATAACCAAGGATGATCTCATTCACCGCGTCACCAACTTGCCTAGGCCGCGACAAACTACCTCTTCAATTCAACTCGATCATTGCCAAGGCACCCTAGGTATTTCGACTACACTCAGTATTTTGCAGGGTCAGGATTGATGCCCCATCCCCACGCATTTTTACACAATGTGGTTCGGGGTGGACGTCGTTGTGCATCTAACAACGAGACAGTCGCTACTATGCGTAGTGCTCTCTTGGAGGAGTTTCGGGGTAATAAGAGTCGCAAATGGGAACTTAGCGTGAGTGTGTTGTGGCGAGCTCAATTTTTAAGGTTGTGCCTAGCTGATGATATATTGCTCTTCATAGGACATTTTTGGACATGCTGTCGAGTTCAGTGGCGATCAACATGGGTCACGATTTATCCAGCAAAAATTAGAAACGGCAACCTCCGAAGAGAAACAGACAATTTTCGATGAGATTGTACCTTCCAATGCCGTTTCATTGATGGTGGATGTTTTTGGCAACTACGTATGCATTTAGAATCTTCAAGTGGAAAACACTCATGTCTGTTTTGTAGGTTATACAGAAGTTCTTTGAACATGGTACACAGGTGCAGAAGGCTCGCCTTGCGCAAACCATGGAAGGGCGTATCCACACCTTGTCACAACAGATGTATGGATGTCGCGTTGTTCAAAAGGTAATCCACTTCAGCCTCTTGCATGTGGATTGACTTATTCATTTCTAAACGTAGGCCATTGAATTCGTCCCTCCAGAACAACAAGTTGTCTTCGTTAAGGAGCTTGAACCTCATGTCTTGGCGTGTGTTAAAGATCCGAATGGCAACCATGTAAGTCCTATCTTGGCCTTAAGGACGTACCCTTGCAACTCTGACCTTCCATCAGGTAATTCAAAAGCTTGTAGAACGCGTTTCTCCTGATAACCTAGGTTTCATCCACATTTTCCGGGGAAATGTTTATGGTGTTGCTACCCATCCTTACGGCTGTAGGGTGCTTCAACGCTGCCTAGAACATCTTCCTGAAGAGAAAACACGGCCTATCATGGATGAACTACTGAAGCAAGCAACAAGCCTAATGCAAGATCAGTTTGGGGTGCGTTATGTAGCGCCTTCCGGCTGACACCTTCTAATATCATTTTAGAATTATGTCATGCAATATATTCTCGAGCATGGGAAGCCAGCTGACAGGTCGCTCGTTGTTTCAAAAGTACAAGGGCACATTTTGGTGCTTTCGAAGCATAAGTTTGCCTCGAATGTTTGTGAAAAGGCGTTGCTGTGCGCCGAACCAGCAACGCGTCGAAAACTCATCGATGAAATCCTCACTGCAAGGCCTGATGGTGTTACACCTATCACCAGTATGATGAAGGACCAATATGCTAGTGCGTTTCCCCCCTTTTCCCTCTGAGGTTTTGTTGACATTCTGTGCTAGATTATGTCCTTCAGCGTGCTATGATCGCAGCCGTTGGCGAGCAGAAGGAGATACTTTTCAACAAGGTTACACCACAACTTCAGAGTATGCGTAAACACTCCAGTGCTTACAACAAACATCTCGCGGCTAGTTCGTATCTTTCACCCAGAAATCGAGAGCGACGACTAAGCAATTTTTTTTTTTCAGTCGAACGGCTCATCGAGAAGCACGCTCCCACTTCAAAAACATGATATTAATATCTCAACGTCCCTCGACCTAGTTGACCACTCTTGGACTAATCTATAATATTACGCTCATTAGAACAGTCTCTGTCATTCATTTTTCCTGCTTTCCACGACATTCGCTATCGCATGGTCCTATAATCTGGCACTGGCAATCTATACACCATCAACACTGCAACTGCAAAACATTTGTTACATACCCGTATACACAGTCGCTCCTTTCCCGTACATAATACTTTCGTTTTTGCCTAGTTAACAAAATTGTGCACACATCTGCGGACATTTTCTTTTTGCTCTACATAGTACATTCCTACATAATAATCTTACTACTGCTGCGCCCTACACCATAGTATATAACTGTCTTGTATGTGGGTTTTTGAGAAGGGAATATTGAAATTCATGTGTGAAGTCGATGGTTGTGAGGAAAGCCGAAAGTGACGTGTCGAAGCAAAGTTGACCAAATAGTAGCGGAGCTCTTCACTCAAGTTACCTCGCGCTGTATAAATTCCGCTAGTCGTTGTAGACATCTAGCAGACTCTAATGAACGGCGTAGAGGCTGCAGCTTCCTTATTTGGCTCGGACGACCCAGCCTCGGATCCCTTTGCTTCTCTTGGGGGAGAGACAGTTCCCGAGTCTTCGACGGACAATCTGTTCAATGCAGACGACGCGCCCAGCCAGGCCGACTTTTTCAGTACCTCACAGGGAGCTGATGACCTATATGGCGCCCCCGAGAATTCAACTCCGGGCACGTCGCAGTACTATGCTCAGCCCCAGTCGACTTCGTATCCCACGAATGGCACAGGTCAAGAGGGATGGTATAACAAGCAGGGCCCGGGTAATGGATACGCGCCTCAGCAGAGCTACTTACCGCGTACTTCGTTTTCTTGCTTTTGGAATTACACGTACTGACCGAGCATGTAGCAGCAGATGATGTTCAGCAGCCCAAGACAGTCTGTGGCCCGTATGATCCTTATGCTTATACTTCGACCACCAGCAGTCCATATGCCCCACAGCCTGCAGCTCAATCCTACGACCCGTATGCGCCGACGCAGCCAATGAACAATTACCTCCCACCTCAGCCTGCAGCCCCTACACAATCAGCTTACACTTCATATGCTTCTCAATATGCATCACCCTATACTGCAGGTAGCCAGTCAGTCTACGCACCCGTAGCCCCAGTGGACAATTCTGCGAAGCAGTCCCCTGCTCTGGCGGTTCCACCACCTGCCCCTGCCCCTGCCTCGACCATCACGCGACCGAAGGTCTCAAATGCGTATGATCCCCCTTTCCCGACAACGACCAAGAACAGAAAGGTCTCTCGTATGGTGTCTGGGCCAAATGCCTACGGTTACAATACATATGATACTCAATCTCCTCCAGTGCCAGCTTATGGCATAACCCCACAAACATCACCATATATACAGCAGCAGACGCCGCCCCAATCTTTCCCGCCTCCGCAAGCAACTCCACCTCTGCCTCAACGACTTCCTCTCCCCCCTCCTCCCCAAGGAACGCCTCCTCCGTCCCGACTTCCTCCACCCTCTCATTCTGTGAGCACGCCTCCGCCTCAGCGCTTGCCACCGCCTCCTCTACCTCAAGGAACTCCACCTCCCTCTCAAAGACTCCCGCCTCCTCCACCGCCGTCACAAGGACTTCCGTCTCAATCACTTCCATCACCTCCGGCGCAACGTCCCGCACCGCCTCCGCAAGCTAACTACTTTCAGAGCACAACATATGAATCGCAAGGCTCTGAGACTACTGGTGTAGGTGGATTGCCGTACAGTCCAGGTTATGGTGAAGTGCCACACGAGGTTCACAATGTGGAGGAGTCGGGAAGGATGGTGCAAGACGAGTTTGCTTCAGGATATCAACCGGGCGGTGAGGAGCAGACCCCACCTGTCGGAGGTAATCATGAAGGTGAATTAGCCCTTGAGGATGTAGACCCCGAAACCGTTTCCCTTGATGATTTGACTACCCCGACGACTGTACCCACTCCTGATCCGTCCACATTACCTTCCACTGTGCCTCTTACTAATGGTGCTATCCCATCCTACACACGAGGGCCACCCCTCTCTCTTGTAGCTTCAGTCCGCTCTGAGAGCCCTCGCCATTTTGCTCTTCCTCCATCTCCAATTCAAGGCCGTTCAAGCCCTTTAGTAGAGTCTAACGTAAAGAGGACTGCGTCGCCGTTGGCGGAACATCCTGGAGAAAGAGCGCAAGACACTGATCCTTACGCGCCGTCCCGGGATGCACCACAGTCTGTAGACTCTCGCTCTCCAGCACAAGGATATACCTCTCAGCTTCGTAGTTCATCTCCAGCCATGCAGTACGGTAACGCTGGTCGAAGCCCAACGGTGAATCCCTATGTGCCCAAAGCCATTGTGGGGGGCGAGAGGGTTGCTTCACCTGCCAACTCGTTGAATGGACATGCGACAGGACCTAACGATTCCTATGCGCCGAAGGCTTATGTGAGCGCGTACAAGGGTGAACGAACTGGTTCTCCGACCTCGTATGCCTTACGCGCTGTAAATGGTGCTCCCTCAGCTGCCAAAAGCTATCCTGCAAATCCGTACGCGCCCGCCAAGGACCCGAGGAATCGTTCTTTGTCGAATAGCTCCATGCTTTCCACGACTTCCACAAGTGCGGAGGACCCTTATGCGCCACCGCCGCCGGGAAGACGAATCTCCAGTGATGCTAACCATGGCACTCATTCGTCCAGGTACAATTACCCAGCCCCGCTGGAAGCAAATCATTATGCTCCCAAGGCACCAGAAAGCGCAGTTGTGCAGGAACTTGCAGTGAAAACGTTCCAGACACCATATGCGCCTTCTCCCTCGCTTTTGGGTGCGAATGATCCCCTAGGCCGAACCTCAGCACGTGTTCCAGTCATCTCGTTTGGCTTTGGAGGCAAACTTGTTACTTGTTTCCACGGCGCTGACTCTTTGAGCACTGGTTTTGACGTTGCCTTGTCTGCTCGCAACTCTACCGGAGTTCAGATCCGTGTTCTGAAGAAGCTTATTCCTGATTCTGCCCTGGACTCTTCCACAGCTTCCTTCCCTGGTCCTCTCTTTGGTGAATCTGGAGCTTTAAGCACTACATCTCTTGTCCGCACGGGTGTAAATACACAAACAAAGACGAAGAAAGGGAAAGTCACCAAGTACCTGGCTGAAAGGGTTGACGAGCTCGCCCTTGGCCTTCGTTATGTCGGGACGGATAGCATTGAAAGCCGGCAAGCAGAGGGAAAACTTGTGCTTGTTAAATTGTTGCAATTGATGGTGGAGCACGATGGTCGCCTGACTGGAACGTATGTATATTTCGTTGAACGTTACCTTCTGCATACTGACGTGTCTCCTGTCGTAGTTCTGAACTCGACAGCGCCGTGCGATTGGCTCTGGTCCCACGCCTCGATGGTACCTTTGGTTCTAGTGGCTTCCAAGCTGTTGCCGACACTCCCCTTCCAGGGTTCCCGCCCGATTCACAAGAGACTCCTATATCTGTCACGACACTCTGGTCATCCACCCTTGACAAAATCCAGGACTTCCTCTTGCGCGGAGAACGTAAACAGGCTTATCATCTGGCACTAGATGAAAAGTTGTGGGCTCATGCAATGATTATCGCGAGCAGCGTTGACAAGGAAGCTTGGAAGGAGGTTGTGCAAGAGTTCCTCAGGACTGAGCTGGGAACAGCGACACCTCTTGATAACGTTAATGGTGGATCTTCTTTACCGGGGCGAGAAAGCTTGCGGGTGGCATATAGCCTCTTCTCTGGGCAAGGCGCTGCTGCAGGTATGTTTGCATCTCGTCCTTATGAAATTGCTGTCTGACCTGTTCCAAGTACAAGAACTTGCGCCGCAAAACCTTCTTGCACGAGCCTCTGCTCGACCTGGGCCAGTTGCTCAGATTCCGCAAGTCACACCCCATCTGACACCTAGAACGCCAAATTTTGCTCCTTTACCTGTTCAGGGCACTTCTCTCCCTCCACAAACACTTTCTAAGTGGGCAGAGACCGTTGCCATGCTGTTATCGAATCCTCTTTCACCCGAGAATTCAGCTGCTCTCACGGCGCTCGGTGATCAGCTAGCTGCTAACCAACTCTTCGAAGCGGCTCATGTTTGGTAAATTTCCAAAATTTCTCTTACCTTCGAAATAATCAATTGACGTGGTGCCGACAGTTATCTGCTAGCCCCACAAACATCACCAATGGGTGGAGTAAATCATCCATCCGCCCGCGTTGTCCTTGTCGGTTCTCGAAACCCCCAAACATCGCCAAGCTTTGCAAAAGACCAAGATCCTTTCATCTTTACGGAGATTATGGAGTTTGCGTTGTCACTTGCCACGCCTGCGAAGGGGCAAGAGGCTTTTTCGGGCATTGCACACTTGCAAGCATATCGCTTCATCCGAGCCATGACTTTGGCTGAAATCGGCGACATACAGCAGGCCAGCAAGTTCGTAGATTGTTTGTTTACCAGATTTTGCCGCGCTAACCATACTCCAGGTATTGTGACGCTATCACTGCAGCGGTCAACCGTGGATCACCATATGCAACCCCTGCCTTTTTGGAACAGTTGAAAGGTCTTAGTGACCGTATTTCAGGTGTTATCCAGGTCGACAAGTCCTTCTGGACTGGTGCTAAGCTGAGCAAACCTAGCCTTGATTCTATTGGCGGTTGGCTCGAAGGAAGATTCACCAAATTTGTCACCGGCGATGCCGAGACGCCTGTGGAGGATACCATCAAACCAGATGAAAGCGTATTCGCAGGCCCTTTCTCTCAATACAGTACGATCTCGTCCAACACACCATCTGCGAGATCCTCCCCTCAGCCTTCTGTCGTGAATCTCAATACCCTTCCCCCAGCCCGGACTGGATCTGCTATGTCTTATGGCCCCCCTCATGTCAATCCTCCAATCGACCGCGCCTCGTCAGCTATGGATTATTCACGACCTAAGCCTGCTCCTCCAGCTCCTCGCATTCTATCTGCCAACCCATCTACTACTTCTTTTGGGCAAGCACCCTCATTTGGCCAGGCTCTTGGCACTCAAAGGGCTTCTAATGGCTATAGCCCGAGTGATGATCTTATCACTCCGCGACCCTCACTCGTTCCCGACGAAGACGAACCACCTATGCAAGAGGCAACGTGGTGGGGTGGTACTGCTTATGAGGAAGGTCCTGCGACTGCAACACCGAACGTCACGGCCTTTATGCAGGTTGATCATGCTATACCAGCATCAGCCTCAGCAGACGGCTTCATCTCTCTCATGGACAACTCCGCCTATTCAATTGGTCTACAAACACCTTCATCAAGGACCTCTTCACAGCCTTCGCCAATTGTAAACGAAGAGGATGAAGATTTAGGGTTTGGGAATTCGTCAAATAAAAATCAACGAGAGGCCAAGAGAGAGGCTTCAAGTGACGGGAGCGTGGGAGCGTCATCCAGTCCTGAACCCGCCAAGGCAGCGCCGCCACCTTCCGAAGGTGAATATCTATTTCTATGCTGCTCCTGATTGTGAATCTAAAATATATTTTCCTTAGCAAACAACCTCCAACCTGCATCTGGTGGTTGGTTTGGCCGATGGTGGAAAAAGGGTGACGCTGCACCTGGACCGGTCAAGGCTAGTCTTGGAGAAGAATCCGCCTTTTATTATGATAAGGATTTGAAACGATGGGTCAATAAGAAGGTTTGTATTTTCGCTAAGATATTGAAGGCCTTTTCTTGATGGATGGTTGATTTAGGCTGGTGCTGAAGTGGCGAAAACAGCAACTCCACCTCCGCCCCCTTCAAGAGCCCAGACTGCGTCGCCAGCAATGACTGGACCTCGCCCACCTGTTGCTTCTGAACCTGGCCCCCCAACAAACCGCTCAACCTCTGCCATTGACCTCAGTACGTCGCCTCCAAGCAGGACCACCATGCGTGTGCGTTCGAACCTTGCTCCTACCCCCGAGTCAGCGCCTAGCACGCCTACTGGGACGCGACTACCACCGTCAGCATCAGGGCCACCACTTGGTCGTCCCAAATCCCAAGCATCTAAGAGAAACATTCGTAGCCGTTACGTCGATGTGTTCCAGCAAGAAAATGCTGCATAGATATTTGCTCGTTTTGATAATTCGTCAACTTCTCGCATCTTACTGCACTCATTATATCATACCATACATAACATGATTTTTTGTTCAATTTCAGTTTTATGTTCAGGTGATAATCTGTTCAGAAGCCCAAACAGAGGGTAAGGAGTTTTATACATATCTACTACAAAAATAATTTGAATGGATAGCCTGTATCCCAAGCAGTCAGCATGGGACTATTGACATTGGGAGCTAGGACATGACAAACCTCGGTTTTTAACTCTGAAAAGAGACACAAGGACTGAGTAGACGACGACGAACACTCCAGTCCAAAGGTACACTTGCATCCTCTGGCGAGCCGGCGAAGTTTGGTTGGGAACAACCATGACAAGCATGAGGAATGACAGGGACAAAAGTCCGTCTAAACAGTATTCTCAAGAGAAGATTCACTGGAAAGAACATTGAACTTACAGATGAAAGCCACAACATTGACCTCTTGTCCGAACTGATTTTGGAAACCAGAAGCGATCCAGTTACCGGAGCCTCCATTGAAAGGCATTCCGCGGATACGAGTAAACATGTAGCCGGATGTCATGACGAGGGAGGTCAGGACAGTGATGATAGCCCACGTCCAGCGATTTTGGACAATAGGTAGGATGAAACGGAGAGCGAAAAGACAAGCGACGAAGAGTGAAGACAGCAAGATATAACGGACCCAGTCAATGGGTTCACGGTAAGGAATTGGGACGGGTGTGTGCCTTGAAAGACTTTCGACGAGGGGCCCAGCTTCAAGTCCGCTAAAGATAATGATTGATGTTAAAGGGCAGAAGTTATTTTTAAAAAAGACGAGTCCTACTTGTTGAAATCATATTTGCTGGGAGAAACCTTTCCACTAGCCGGTGCACGGGAACCTTCTGCTGCGGGATAAACATATACAACAGGGGCAGATTGGAGACCAAGCTAAAAAGAGGATATGAGGCTGGAAGTAGCTAGTCAAGGTAATAAAAACCTTTTGGAAGACGGTCTGTGCATCGTCAAAGTCCAAGGTAGCAAAGAAATGTTCATCGCGTTGTGGTTTGGGGACAGTAGACCATGCTTTGGCTACGGATTTCCATGTTGACTCAAACTCCCTAGAGCGGTGTTTGGATGGAGGAGATGGATTGAAATAAAGAGCTTACTTGCAAGGAATACACTTCCTCCTGGGATCCATGGCTGTGAATTGAATAGACGCAGACCAAGTGCGCTTGGGGGAAGTCAAGAGATCAAAGGCATTTGCATCGAGTTTAATGACACCGTTGCCTGCGTTTGCAAGCTCTGTGAGCTGCTTGACAGGATCTGCTAGAGCAGCTAGACAGAAAGGGAGAGATAAAAGAGCGAAGAGGGCCTTCATGGAGGTTTGGGAGGACAAGACGCGAAATGTGTTGACGTGGAAGTATACGCGCGTGTCCAAATGGGGAAGATCACCTTTGGGTCAAGAAATTGTTGGGCGGTCCGGAGATTCATCATGCCCTCTCATGCTCTCCTCCTCCGTCTCTTCCTCTCTCCCTCCTTCTTCTCCGTACACGTCGCTCTCCGTTATCTTCTCATATATGCAGACAACATAGGTATCACTTACTACCTCACTTCTCGCCTCAAACAGCTCGATACTCGCGACCTACGTGAAGTCTGGGGTTTCATATGGTCTGCTTCCAGCCTTCATACCATCTCATCACATATCTCAACACCTTCTCTAGTCATCTTCTCGTCACAAGACCTTCAAAGTCCAGAGCCCTGGAATGTTTTGTCGTCCAAATTGCACAGCGATCTACCCACATTGCCATGATCGTAAGTGATACGATTACAATGTTCAAATCATCTCCTCAACGCGTCAATTACCCAGACATTATGGTTTATGCAAGCTGCTCTCCACGATGTTTCCGTTACTGGTCATCGTTCAGAGTCCTTTGCGATATGTCAACGCGTCCTGCACATGTGCCACGAAATAATATTCGGTGACCCACCTCCACCTACCCCAGCTCCGTATGGTGGTCTCACTCTTCCAGCGCCCTCAAGATTCGTGCGCCGGAAAGTAAAACACAACATTGAACCCGCTATTGCGGGGATCGCACTTGTTCTTGCAGGTGCTCCAGGCATGCCACGACTCACCGAAATCATGGGCCAAGTAGCTATTGAACAAGGAAGGGCCGAAGAAAACACCCATGACTTCAAAAGTGTAGAATCACAACAGGATGAAATAGCTCTTGGATTGAGCCCAACAACCTTAGGTCGCCACCCAGGTGAAGAAGACGGAGATGAGGATGACAGCCTCGAAAGCGATGACACGCATACGGCACCCACTGTACAGCTGGACGACGCACCTAAACCCGGAATCTTCTCTCGACGGCGAACAGTTGGACCTGCTCAGACAGTTCCTGCTCTTCCTCTTCATCTGCGAAATATACGGCGATCACGAGCTTCTGAAGATCCCTTGGGACAGCATGATGCAGACCACATCACTATTCCTTACTTGTCAACGCCTTCCATCTCTTCGGCCAGACCAACTCCTCGTTCTGCCACGGTCAATCGTGCCGATGCCCTTCTAGAAGCCTATGATAGCGACTCTCAATCGCAACTGTTACGAAGTCATTACTGTCGCTCTGAAGTTCGTCATCTGTCTGATATGTGAAGGCCTATTTCATAACATTCTTCTCCAAGGTTCAATTCATTCTTAGCCTTGAAAATATTTGCAATCGGTTACTAGTGATTCCAAGGCCAGCACGAGTCAGCGCTCTAAGGGCTGAATTAACTGCTTTAAATCATAAGCTTCCAGCTGAGGTGAGTGGCTGATCATATTTTGCTGGCAACCCGAGTCTTGATTGCAGCACAGGTGTGTATGCCTATGTGGTGCTCTTCCTCTGACACTCCATCGCCACAAAAGCACACGCAACCCCATCATCGCATAGTCAGAATACCTCCCGGAGAAAGTGTCGTTCTCAACTCAGCTGAACGAGCACCATATCTCTTGCTTATCGAGATTCTAAATGAAGATCTAGATTTCCAACCAACCAAGCGGGCTAACAAGGAAGTGTTGAAGAAGATCGTTTTGAAAGAGGATGCGAAGAAGGGAACGTCCCAGGATTTGAATCCTTTCCAGAATCTTAGAACAGCACGTCCTGTACCCGAGCCGTCCACTGCGGGAGGTCTCGCTATCGAGACTTCAACGCCGTGGATACCTCCAACAACAGTAACGATATCCCCAGCAGTTGACGATGACGAAGAGATTGACTTGGTGGAACAATTATATGGGGCAGACCAATCACTTCGCGGAACCTTAGACCTTTCAGAATCGATCGTACTACCCCCCGCGCCTAAAAACAAGGAGCTTGATATGGCGGCCTGGTCAAGACCATCACAGACTCCTTCGACTCCGACTACCGATGCTCAACTATCATCCGCGGTTGTTCCCCCTTCATCGTTAAGCCCAAGTCTAACGCCTTCTCCAAATCATGAATTCCCCCAGAACCTGTCAAATCCTTCCGAGCTCTCCGACAGGACCGAAGTATTATCTCTCGATGACTATTCAGAACGTATGCGCACTGCTGCGATCATGCTCGCACAGTTGAATGCCAGTCTGATGCGAGAGCAGACTGCTAGCCCAGATCCAGCGTCCCAGAAATCTCCGCCGCCTGCTTCCACATCCACCCATAACAAACTCCAATACACCGAAGCTGCTGCCATACGAGACAGAATAATGAAAGAGATGCTTGCACTTGAGGAACAACGAATGCAGCGTATGTGGGAAAACCGGGAGGATGATGGTATGATGCGGTTGGATGTCAGCGGTAGCTCGAAATCTGCTGAAGACGAAGGTATTATCCGGCGAGAACTGAATAAAGCTGATCCATCTGCTGTGGTTTTCAGTGAGTCTTGGGCATCAAAAAAGGTGTGTCGCTCTAGATTCCTATCTCGAAGATGATTTCTAACATACAATCTCAGAGCCGAATACGTCATGGTTCTCCCTATGGTCACTTAGGTATTTCCCTCGTTTCACTCTCACCTAAACAAAGTTCACACCATTTTTAGCCAATTGGGATTGTGTCTCTGTCATTGTCAAGACGGGAGGTGACTTGCGGCAAGAACAGCTTGCCGTTCAACTCATTTACGAGTTTCAGCGAATTTGGGAAGAGGAAAAGTGCTCATGTTGGGTTCGATAGTATGACTTTCGTTGATTTAATACGCCGCGCTGTCCTGAAAATGCTTACAGTTTCCGTATCTTGATTACTGGAGGAACATCTGGATTGGTCGAAACTATCACTGACGCTGTCTCGATACACTCGATCAAGAAGGCTGAGTACGCTAGGCGAATAGCAGAGAGTCGGCTTGGTCATGTCACTCTCCTTGATCACTTCAAATCAGTGAGCGAGGTTCTCAACCTGTCCCGTCGCTTTCTAAGCCCTTTAACAGACTTACGGTGACCCGTCATCTGCGAAATTCGCAAGAGCTCAACGCAATTTTGCAAAGTCGTTGGCTGGTAATTGAATTGCTTTTCTTTGCTGCCTGCTAGCAAAGCGTAACTCATATTTACTGTTACAGGATACTCTGTCGTCACATACCTTTTGCAAGTCAAGGATCGGCACAATGGCAACATTCTCCTCGACCGCGATGGGCATTTAATACATATTGATTTCGGTTTCATTCTCAGCAACACTCCCGGAAACATAGGATTCGAGGCAGCTCCTTTTAAGCTGCCGCTGGAGTACATCGAAGTGTTGGGAGGCATCAATGGCGCACCATTCCTCGAGTTTAGACGTTTATTCAAAGAGGGTTTTGAAGCTGCTCGTAAGCATTGCGATAGAATTATCAGTTCGTCCTTCCGCCATACCATGTTTTTGTTTGTTCTCTGAACTCTTTTCGCATAGCCCTCGTTGAACTGATGCAGAAAGGTTAGTCCCAGAGATGCAATTATTGATTATGGTCTAACCCGTTCGTCAGACTCTTCACTTCCTTGTTTTGCAGCTTTTGGGGAACAGACTTCCGCTATGCTTCGGGAACGTTTCCAGCCAGCCATGACACACTCATTAGTGGGGAGTTATGTGGACAGGCTGATTGATAGCTCTTTGGGGTCTCATTGGACACGCCTGTACGATTCGGTATGTTCTGTTTTCCCTCCTTGACGGTGAACACCTTCAACTGAACGCTTCTCTTCTAGTATCAATACTATTCCCAGTCAATTCTCTAATTGTATTTGCAACGTGCTGCATCTTAACCGCAGTGCTCTATTCCTCATCACGATCAATGACAGACACTTTCGTTTTCGTCTTTTAATGATTAAATAGCAAAGTGCAAGAGTGTATATATACATGGGTCGTCTATGCAAACAAAGCGTCATACTTTTTGAGGCAGGAATACCCCTCGTAATCTATGGGAGATATTAACAACCAGAGCAACTGATAATTGCTTGAACTCACCAAAATTATCTGACTCTTCACACCAACATTTCCCTCTTGTATGTGCTTCTTTTTGGGGACAATGCTGGAAAGGGTTGTGTCGGTAACCTAGGGAAAAACGTAAAATGATGAGCAATATTGTAAAAGAGGAGTAAATACCGATGTCATTGAAGAAATGCTGGCTCAGTGTTTCAATACCCTGTCCTAGAGAGCCAAGTGTAGGAGGACTTACGATCTGTTCCTTCTTGGCAAATAGGGCTGCACCAATGCTGTGAACTGGGGCATCTCCCCATCGCTGGAATGCAGTAAGAATCTCTTGTAAGGTAAAAGCTCCCGGCACTCACTTCGTAGTAGAAGCCGCCCTTCTCCTCAAGGAACTCGAAAAACTTGCTGTAGGCTTCGCCTCGCCATAGATCAAGGTCGGCGATCTCGAAATTACTCCAGACTGGGAGTCTTTGCCTTCAACGACCTGTGACACAAAAGACACTAGGATGACTTACAGTGGCAACGATTGTACGATTCACCTCCATCATCAGAAAGGAAAGACATCGCATTACCCTCAGCGACTAGTTCAGGATTCTGACTGGTGAACTCTAGAAAGTCAATCAGTCGTGTTTTATAGCGTGAGAACCTTCGTGTACGTGCCCTTCACAGCTTTCCACAGAGTGGGTATCGTCGCTTCGTATTCATAAAGCGAGACCGTGAAACCTACGAGCTCGTTTGATCCCGCTTCTGTTTCTAGTGGCATAAGAACATACCATAGACCTTGTTCTGGTCTTGCATTATCAAAAATGGGTCATAATCCAGGTCACAGAAAAATGTGACATCAGGTCTGCAAGAATTTGAACGCCTGAAACCGAAGCAGGTTAAGAACTTACTCGACCCTAAAATAAGTGTCAAACGGTCACTTGAACAAGATCAACATGACAACACACCGCCAATAGTACTTGTAAGGCTTCAAAAGCTCGTGCCTGTAGAAGAACTAGGTTCATATCGTATCAATATCGGAAATTGAAATCATAAAAGTTGTCCAAAAGACATACTCCGGAGTTGAAGCGACACATGTTGCGGTACCTAGAATTAGATTTTAAAAACCGGAGTGCATCTCGTATGGGCGCATACGCACGGGACACTTCCTGATCCCACCTTGTTCAGCTTCCAAATGATCGCCATCGTAAAAATTGAAAATGCTTACCTCCGTAAATGACGCCATTCTTGACCATGTTCGCTCGAGATTCTGATGCTTTGTTTTCGTCAATAGAGTCTGGTTGCATCCAGTGTTCTCTCGGTATCACCCCAAATTCGACTTTTGCATCTGTGAGCTTTGTCACGCGTCTGAGAACCAAAAGTTAGAAGTGCGTTGAGGGGAGGCAGCAAACATTGCATCACTTCTTAAAGCTCTCGGAAAACTCTTGATCGTTGAGGAAGACGTAAGGATAGTTGAACTTTTTGTTGAAGCGATCCTCCATCTGTTTTACGCTGCTGACAATCCCGTTCAAGTCCGAATTACGGGCTAGATGCCATGTCAGAAGACGGCCCCATGCACTGGAGCAAATGTCGCACCTAGAATGACGAAGGCGGCATTGGCTTTCCTTGTTGGGGCTTCAGTAGCGTTCGCCTTTATGTAATATTCCTCAGGGACGGGCTGCTTGTACGGAGGTTGACCTTTGCTAAACGTTCCCTTGATATTTGAAATAGATGTTGCATTGCCGTAGCTCTCGTTTGAGATGCTAAGAAGATAATGTAGACCAACCTGGATAATGCTGTGTCAGAAATTGTTGTCGCTCCAGGAGACTGAAACTTACAATGACAGCCAAGATAAGAAGCACATAACGCATTTGAGCGTTCATTATGAGTGAAAGGTTCCCTCTCAGATGAAGGAACTAGTAGAGTTTGGAGATTGGAATAATTGGAATGCGCAGTTAAAAGAGTTCTAAGGTAGTCAGGTCCCGGCGGCAACAGTGGTGGTGGACATACATCACTCACGTGGTCCCGATCACTCGCAGTTCCGTCGCGGGCTACATCCGATTTATTTCTTCCGCACTCTTGCTCAATGCATTGGGATAAGTATAGATTAATTTATTCCCGTACAGATATGTAATTCTAGTGCTACCAATTCTAGTGCTACACAAATAGTTGTTCATATTTTCTAATACATGAGTTTTGGGCATAGTCTATATCACAAACATTCAGTCCAGAGATATTTGCATAAGTCTACAAGCGAGCTTACCGAAACTGTCGTTTGGATCACAAGAGCACCGACCGCGAGCCCAGTCATCTCCTTGCGGGCAATGTTGAAAGGGGTCATGTCGATATCCAATATCTCGGAAAAAGTGGACTTGACTTTTGTTTGCGAATAATGATGCTGCAATACTGTGAACAGGCGCATCCCCCCATCGCTACAAGTACAGTAAACGGCGATTTTATGCATACAATTACAGTATTGTGACGAACCTCGTAATAAAACCCTCCTTTAGATTCAAGGTAATTGAAAAAGGCTTGATAAGCTTCTCCCCGCCAGAAATCCATGTCGGCTATTTCAAAGTTGCTCCAATCTGTCAACTCGTGAATCCTTAAGTTTGGTAGGCTATTATGAGAGTTACGCTCACAGTGACATAGGTTATAGGTCTCGCCACCATTATCAGAAAGGAATCCCATTGAATTGTCCTTTGCCACATATTCAGGATGTTCAGCCATGAACTCTGTAGAACATTAAATTGAAGAAGAATGTTATAGTAATAAAGATTGCGTGCCTTTTACTGTCGACCAAAGAGTGGGTATAGTGGCCTCCCATTCAATTAAAGAGATAGTGAAACCTGACGACTGGTAAACCAGAATGCATTGCTATGTAACACAGCACCCACCGTAAATTTTGTCATTATCCTCCATATAGAGGAAAGGATCGTA
Organism: Tephrocybe sp. 9980TJB; assembly: GCA_018220975.1. Classification (NCBI taxonomy): domain Eukaryota; kingdom Fungi; phylum Basidiomycota; class Agaricomycetes; order Agaricales; family Lyophyllaceae; genus Tephrocybe; species Tephrocybe sp. 9980TJB. The sequence goes on along the minus strand of JABAJU010000003.1, from coordinate 369,334 downwards.
AGGTACGTCGCAGAAAAATTTGACATCAGGCCTGTCCGCAGCTTAGTTGAGATCTCTTCAGAACTTCGGAGGCGCAAACATACTCGACTCTACGAACGTGACGTGTAACCGTGATCAGTTTAGGGGCATGTGTGAAAGAGATGACGATGAAGCTAACCTCCAATAATACCGATATTGTTGCAGAAGCTCATGCTGAAAAAAGAACTTCATTTTCCTCGTGAGTGCGAGGTGTCGCATGCTAAAAATAGAACACTTACACCAGAATTGAAGCGACACATGTTGCGATATCTACTTGGGAAATGAGCAACTCCAACTCCAAAGGTTTACGGGGATACGAACGGTACACTGCCTATCAGCTGTGTGAGCATAGGAATCCTAATGGCATCGTGAAGTATGACATACCTGCATAAATGATACCTTGCCACATCATTTTGGTCCTGCCATCTCTAGCTTTATTCTCATCTATCCAGTCCGGCTGGAACCAGTGTTCCTTGGGGATCAAACCGAACGAGATAGGCGCGTCAGTAAGGACAGAGACACGTCTGACATCCAAAGATAAGCTCAATACAACAATAGGCGATAAGGACGTACTTCTTGAACTCTTCCGTAAACGGCTCCTCGTTGAGCAGCACCCAAGGATAATTGTGGTTTTTATTGAATCGATCCTCCATCTGTTGAATGCTCGATACTACGCCATCCAGCTCACGATTTCTGCACAGCAAAACGAACGTGGCGTTGGCTCGCCGCTGGTAGGTGAAGTTGGTACTATTTCGGCGAGGCTCCTCGTAGACTTGTAGCGCATCAGAAGTATTTAGGGACGTATCCACATGTGGAGTCTCAGGTGGCATCCGAAGCTGCTCAGATATACGTGCAGTTAAAGCGCCATAATCTTTGACGACGAGCGAAAGGAAAAAGTGCAAGCTCAACTAAGATGTGTCTCAAGGTCAGGTCAGGATGATACAAAACAGAGAAACACGTCTCACCACTACCACTAGAACGATGGCAATATATCGCCTAGGCGTGAGCATAGGGTCTTGTAGTGGCGGTATGTACAAACGGAAACAATTGTGGAATGGGCCTGCAATAGACAAGGAGATTTATACACGCATCATGCTTCCGCAGTTGAAGGGTTTCAAAATAGCCGGGTTGGAGTGCGAGTCTCGGAGTTGGAAAGACCAGAATAGATAGATTCCATCTAGCAACGATCACCAGTAGTGTATAGAATAAACATGACGTTTAAGTGAAGCGGGGACATCAAGGCCCACCTAAGTCTATAGCCTTAACGTATCTCCACGGCTGCGCAAACGCTTACTTATCGTGTCCCTCAGGGGTCGGAGCGCGGTATATCAACAGCCAGTACTTGATGATTATGAGCAAGGCCTGTGCATCTGCCCAAGCCGAAGATGTGTCCCCGTTTGTGTTAGTACATTCACTCCGCGTTCTTCTGGTGGAGCGTTGCAATCCAGTTATGGAGCCGCCAAACACACATGGCGTGGTCACGTCCTTTCCAATAATGGCCCTCTCCGTGATTATATAGGTGAGATTTCGCGCCATGGTGTTAATTTCTGTCCGTTCTCCGACGCCGTTCTCCGACTGAGGCTGGGATCATATGCGAATGACCTATGAGATTAAGTAGATACGCACAAACGTGGAGCATTAGCTTGGGCTTTTACGCATGTGGAGCGATGGCATTTAAGTAACCTTCACTGTCCAGTGTTGAAGCTTGGTTGAAATTCTCCTTCGTTTCTCATCCCAAGCGATATGTGAGCAAGAGACGAAGGTCATTTGTCACGCGTTGAATCATGTGACGTGCGTTATTTGGATATGTTTGACACCACTTTTTCTTTGGGCTAGTTGCCAACGGAGTGACACGAACAAATTTCAGTTGGTCCGTCATGGCGTCCACCTCACAGTCTGAGAAAGGAGTGGAGATTCCTCATACTCCTCCTTCTACTCCCTCCTACTTCAACCCCATTTCCCCATTCACCGATGCTTTCGAGCGTTTCAACCAGTGGCGGACAGACCTAGGCTTACCCCATCCTGGCACAGTAGAAAACCTTCAAAAGGAAGTCAAGTGTGCGTGAACCTTTCATTATATATACATCTCTAGACTCACCTTTCATGCAGCAACTCACCTCACTAATTTTATTTTTGATGGTGCTCGCGCCGACTTGACGAAGAGCTTGTCAGCAAGCCCACTCTTCCAAGTTACTCACTCCTTTGCTCTTGGTGCACAAAATGTTCCGCCTTCGTATAATTTCGGTGCAATGTTTGCCAACAACTCAGTGAGTTCTCGTGTGTTTCCGGAATGTCGTGGGGTAGGGTAATAACGCATGACGCAGGTTTTCTTGCAAGGCGGTGTCGACCACGAAGGCAACGTCAATGCTCGCTTCAATCAAGGATGGTCAGAAAGGAATGTTTCCAAGGTTCAAGCACAGGTGCGACCATTCTAACCGACGTCGTGTAATAATTGTCCTAATGACGTGTCTCTTCGTTTGAAGTTCTCCTCGCAAGCGACCCAAAATATGATCCAATTCGAACAAGACTACCAAGGACAGGACTTTAGTCTCAACGCCAAGGCAATCAATCCCTGGCCAGCAGATTTCACGGGCATTTTCGTTGGGAGCTACCTCCAATCCTTTACCAAAAACATTGCTCTCGGATGCGAGACACTTTACCAACGAATGACCCCCGACATGGGAGAGCTTGCCACGTCATACCTCGCAAAATACACGAGTAATAACAAGAACTGGATCGCCACGGCTCAAGTGCAAGCAGCTGGAGTCCTACAGGCCACATACTGGCAGAAGCTCAGCGAGAAGGTTGAGGTAGCTGCCGATTTGCAATGCGTTGCCACACCCTCTCGGCGAGATGCTATTGCGACCTTGGGTGCTAAGTACGACCTCCGTCTAGCAACCTTCCGGGCGCAGGTCGATTCGACGGGCAAGGTTTCAGCATTGCTAGAGCAACGCTTCACCCCTGCCTTTGCATTCTTGGTATCTGGTGAGATAGACCACTTCAAGGTGCGTATGTTAATGTTGCCTGTGAGATTACTGTGTTGACAATGCTTTCTAGAATGCTGCCAAGGTCGGTGTCGGTGTAATGATCGAGAGTACTAGTTTGACACCAGAGGAGATGGGCATGGTTCCTGCTCCTACCATTTAACTACATCGTAATTCTATTAATTTTAGAGCCTCCTCTCATAAGTTAAGAGGGAGCAGTAATTTGAATGACGTCACGACTCATTAATTTGGAGATTTTCTCTTAAAGCAAGTTCAAGGTACTCCTTTGGTCAAGGTCATCGTGCGTATGCGTATGATATGTGTGTGGCAACGAGGTATTCTGCATTGTGCGCCACCATAAAATTACAATATGATTAAAAAATGCCCACGCCGAGGATCGAACTCGGGACCCTTGCATCTCGCAAACTGGTCAGGCAACCTCATAAGTACAATGCTCTACCACTGAGCTACACGGGCTGTTTGACTGATACACCGTATGCACTAAGAGGGAATAGAAAGCTAACCCCGACCAGCATAAAGAATTCATTGAACTTTGCTGATTTGATTGAGTGTTTGCAAGGGTCAATCTTATACGTAGTAGCCCAAAGAAGTTTCAGTCAGTTTGTCAGAGGTGTAAGAGCCTACAAAAGCTAATGTATATTACAAATATGTACATGTGATGTTGTGTAAATGACCCTCAAGCTGTGTTTCCTGCCGATGTCGATGGTGGCTTATCAATGCGGTCAAGACGTCTGGAAATTGTCTCCACCATACGCAGAGTGAGTGAAAGTCTGTTCCACAGCGTCTTGTACATGCTTGCGTTCTGCGTATTAAACATCTCCTGCACCTGGCTGCGTAGCTGCTCAATAAGAGGCTGAATAGTGGCGCGTACAACGTCGAGAAGGGGCTCTTCCATGAGCTGAATCAGCTGTTCTTGTGTGAGGCCTGGTTCAGCAGGTGGAGGGGGTGGGTTGTTTGTGTATGCCTGTATCGCTGCTTCCATGGCGGCGATAGTTTTGCGATCCTTTTCTCGACTCTCTTGATACGCTAGGAATTGCTGTTGCAACTAGACGATGTAAGATATGAGCCGGTATACGTATACTATTCGAACACATACCCGGAGAGTATCAGCCTTGGCAGCCTCGAGGCGCTCCTTGACCGCCTGGGTCTCCTGTGATTGCGTCACGATCATCCCTAGCTGGGAAGCCATCTCCTGTGCCAGGTAGCCCAGATCATCATCCATTTTAGATATAGTGGCTTGGAGGGGGTTATGTTTTTCGGGTGACTTTTGAGAAGCCTCGGAATACTCATCCAAAGCTTCCTGGATCTGGTACTGGAGGTCATGCTGAAGATCTGCGTCGCGGGCTTCTACATCATTTTGGAAAGAGATGAAACGAGAGTGTAATTGGTTAAATCTCTCGCTCATGGCTTCAAGGTCGGCTAAAGTGGGACCAGGTTCTGGCACGACCTCGGGTGCTGGATTGTGACGGCTACCTGCCTCCGGTGGATCAACAACCATGGCATTTTCATCGCCGTTTAGCTGCTTCAAGATGGTGTTGATGTCATCTGCCTGCTTCTTGAGTTCGGCGACATTTTCAATGAGATCGGAATAGCGCGCAAGCTCTTTGTCTTGTGCATCTGTGAGAGGGGCAGTGGGCCAAGAATCGGAATTGATAAGCTGGATGATGGAGTCTTCACGTTGTTTATTGATTTGGTCGCGTTTGCGTTCGAGTTGGACCAGTTCATTGTCGATGCGAGACTTGCTGTCGCTTGGGATGGTTGAGATTGCGGAAGCGTCAAGCAAAAGACGAGTGTTGACGATTTCAGTTTCTATCTGCTGTAACTGTTTACGGCGATTGGTGGTCTCTGCGATAGTTCTGAAAGGGAGTTAGTTCAAATAAGAGGCTAGGGGTGGGGAGACTGACTTTATTCTTTCCTCCCACAAGAGTTTTAATTGCTCTGTAGATTTCTGGGGGATGGATTTCCTTTGAAGAGATGCAGGAGGTGTGGGAGGAGGAGGGAGTGCAGGTGTGGATGGAGGAAAAGAAATAGGAGTATGTAGAGAAAGAGAGACCGGGGTGATAGGTGGAGGATAGGTAGGACTGCGGGATACGGGGGGAGGAGTCGGGGGACGCATGGGTCTGGTGTGGTGGCGAGAGGGGGTAGCGTCTTTCCAGCTAGGATCGTCTGGATGAGTGAATCTGCATCTATCTCTGCCTAGACAACCTCGTGGATCCCTTAGAGAACCATCGGAGGCATATGACTAAATTAGATTCAGCTTGAGCGTCTATTATTCGCATAACAGACCTACGCGGCATTGGATAGGAAGTCTCCGTTTATGCATGATAAGTCTTTATAAACTACTCTTCCCAAATATTTACTATTTCAGACTCATGCGTCATCACAGCCACATCCTTCCTTACGGGCCTCACCCGTGGATACACAAATCCTTCATTATACTCGCTCATCACCTCTGCTGCAATTATCTCCTTGTCTTTCACCAGCGTCGAGTACGAATAAGTCAGTCCGTGTAGCTAGAATCCCAACTTAGTACCTGAGAATAATAGTCACTTCCCGCACTTACCTGTACCGACACCAAACACATTACAATCAGTATTGTGATCCAGTTCGTCGAACTCGTTCCAATCCACAACAAGGCGTGCGCAGGTGAGTAGACCGTAAAAAGGACCGTCTCATGCTCTCCCGGTGCCCAGACCTCCAACTGTTGAACCCGTGCTGCTTTTCCCGTCGCCTGCCCCCGCGTAGGCAGTTTCATATGCAATAACCAGCGCCAGGTATAGGAAAACACGAACTGCATAGTGCTTGTAATCCGAGACCCCAGAGGAGGCAATTCCAGAGGCTCAAAATCCAGCTGCGCAGACACAAAGCGCGCGTTTGGAGACGAGACGAGGTCGGGTCGCTGATGCAACCTATACAACCTTATTCGCGTAAAGAGATAGACTGCATTGAGAACTGAAGCTGCGATTAGCAGCCCTGTGACTGGGGTCGTCTATGAAATTCTTTAGCGCTAATTTTTTTTGATGAGACACGTAAATGAATCTTACCCAGTCAAACCATGAAGCGCCCTCATCTTCGCGATACATGTCCTCCCATCCCACGTCTGAATCAGGAACTTTACGCGTTTGGCTCACGCGGACACAAAGATGAACGAAATGGAGGAAGCCTCCGGCGAGTCTGGCAGCCGTTGAAGGTGCTGGGAGAGGAACATTATTCGGGAATAAAGCAATCTCAAATGCAATTCTAGAGGGAATAGCAGTAATTCTGACAGGCCTAGTCAGTAATGAGAAACAGCAGTAAAATGCTTTCAAATTACCTTTCAACAAAGCCTTTCTTGCGAACAACGCGCTTAACAGGTGTTGCAGAGCCATTGCTGCGTGATTTTTGGTTTGGCGTCCCGTATGGAGGAGGCTTCCTGGAGCGAGCCGCATCCCAATCAAAGGGAATGGACGAGGAGATAGATGGAGTAGATGCAGGAGAGCGGTAAGCGCCAATAGAAACACGGTTGCGTGGCGTGGAAGGCACTGAGCCAGGGTCTGCTGCTCGTGGAGAACTTGTGGCGGCGTTGTTGGTCTGGGCAAGGCGTCTGAGGGTCCCCGACATTGTGCTGGGCCGGGACAAGGACGAGATGAGCACGTGATGTCAATGGTGGGTAACACGTGGCATGCACGTGGTGGTTGAACAATGAAAAGGGCAAAAAAGGACAAGTTGAATTTTCACATTTAAACCACCATCTTCACTCAGCTTTTATTGAAATCCGACGCGCTACCCTTTACTCACCTTTTTCTTCTTCACAATTACTTCCAAAACGTCTATACTACGCACAACTCAAGTGCCATCCCTCTCGCCAAGCTCCTCCATTAGCAACGGTATGTCTGCTTCCTTTTCGCTGGCGTGGCACTTGACCCCTCACAAGTCCGTAAAGTCAGGATGGCCCAACCCTCTTCCTCACATCATGAAGAACGCCGTCATCGTAGTGACCGTGACCGTGAACGCTCATCTTCATCCCATCACCATCGTACCATCTCTTCCACCACTCTCCTCCTTGTCCTGTCCCTTGTCCTGGCTGTGCTTGCCGTAATGCTATCATTACCAACCGCAGGCGTCTCTACCGGTGCTGAGGGCGACGCAAAGTCGGGTGTCCTCGGCTATCTGACCCCAAAAAGGACTCAGGCACTCATTGCTCGGGAACACGCTGTCGCACAACGTGAGGCAGAAGTCGCCCGCCGTGAGGCTGAACTCCTCGCTGGCGCCCCTGGAGGCGTTGTTCCTAACTGCCCTGTTTGCGTTGCAACAACGACCACCGAAACCGTCGCTGGGCCGGTCCAGACGGTCATCAAGGAGGTTGTGAAGGAAGACTCTCTTACCCCCCCTGGCTGGGTCGGTACTCGCACTGAAGAGCTTCTCGACCGAGAACTCAAGATTGCTGAGCGCGAGCGTGATATCAGCAAACGCGAAGAAGCCGTGAACCGCAGAGAACACGATGCTTCCCGTCGCGAGAACTGGATTATGGAGCAACTCCAGTAAGCTTGTCACTTTCATAACTCTTTCTGTACACCTCTAAATAATTCGTGCAGCGTTCTTGGTAACGACAACCCTCAAACAGTTGAGGACGAATATATTTATGAACCGGTTGGAAAGCAGCAGCGTGGTAAAGCCAAGGTACCGCCGCCCACCCCACGTCGCTCTGAGCTTTGAGACGAAGGAGGGTACAAACTTGTGCCACCGAGTCCGTATATCTCGTTCACACCCCTCACTCCTTCGTCTGGGCTTGGGGGTGCTCCCCCTCGTCCTTTCTGTAGACCGTTGGCCAGCCTGAGGAGCTCGTTCAGTCGACGCGTCGCGATCGATGATGATCGATCCTCGATCATAACGCGTTCCACGTGATCCTCCTTTTTCTTTTTTGGCTGGTCTCGGTCTACGAGCTCATGCAATATGTTGTGACACCTTTGCTGACGCATTTTCTTTTGTTTTCAGCAGTATCATGAACTCCCCCCTCTTGTTGTTTCCGAAATCGCATACGAGACCGAAACCAAAATTGTAGTACAAACTCAAACCGTCACTGTTCCTCCGCCTGCCAACACTCGCCTCGCCGCTCACCCTAAACCTGAGGGTGTTAGTTCCCCTTCAACCGCCTCCAGTCCTCGGACTACTGCAGTGGAAATAATTTCCGATGAGGAGGAGGAGCGTGCTACTCGCACAGCTGCACGCGGATCTCGTGCAACAAGGCGGCCCCCCTCTCGTTGGTTCGGAGGCTGGTAAATGATGGTGGCAATTTGTACTTTGTAAATTTGGACGTTCTTGTTTGTGTGTGGTACTAATATCTTGCTCTTACTTACGCCTGCTTACGACTCCTTATAACGCTTGTTGACTCTTTACTTAGGATAATCAGTAGATAGTGTAGCTAGCGTCCAATACGATGACTCTTGATGACAACTACGCCAAACATTGAAATTTATCCGAGCAACCTCATCAGTTATTGTAAACTTGCATGTTGTGGGCTGCGAGGTTGTTGTCGACGCGCCAGACGGTTCTGAGATGCGTTCCATGCACACGCCGGTGCATTTCTGGCTCATCTCCTGACCAACTCGAGATATTCGGCGTCAAATACCCCACCGACGCCGTTACCAATGTCACTCCAGCCATTCTCGCAAAACTCACTCACCGTCTACACACCGTACCTAGCCACCCGCTCAGCACCCTCCGCTCCCTTATTGAAGCCCACTACCCCGACTTTGCTCACCTTTCTTCCTTGTCACCCATTGTCACCCCGTTCAAGAACTTCGATGAGCTCTCTTTCCCGAAAGACCATCCGGGACGCGCCGTCACCGACAGCTACTATATAAACAAGGACCTCATGCTGCGTACTCACACTTCCGCACACGAAGTCGAGGTCTTCAATAAAGGCACTGACAAATGGCTGCTCACTGCGGATGTGTACAGGCGCGACGAAATCGACGGCTCGCATTACCCAGTGTTCCACCAGATGGAGGGTGCGTGTATTTTCAATGCCGACCCGTCGGGCTTGAAAGCGGTCGAGGAGGACAATGCGCGCTTGATGGCGCAGCTTGCTGTGTCGAATATTGTCATTGAAGACGTGCCACACATTTCGCCGACGAACCCTGTTCAGCCGTCTCATGATCCCAAATACTCTGAAGCTGTTGCGCTGAATCTCAAGCTCTCCTTGAACACCCTCATGCTCAAGCTTTTTGGTGGCGTCGCGGGGTCGAGCAAGGAGAATCCATTGCGGGTGCGCTGGATAGAGGCGTATTTCCCATTCACAAGCCCAAGCTTTGAAGTCGAGGTATTTTTCCAGGGCAAGTGGTTGGAGATATTGGGATGCGGCGTGGTCAGGCAAGCTACACTAGACACTGCGAGTGCGTGCATTCCCTTTCCTCTGTGTTCCAATCGACTCATTTCGTGCAGAGGTCTCTGACAAAATTGGCTGGGCCTTTGGTCTTGGGCTGGAACGGATTGCGATGATTCTCTATTCAATTCCAGACATTCGACTCTTCTGGTCGACTGATGCCCGATTCCTGTCGCAATTTGAGGAAGGCAAAATTACCACCTTCAAGCCCTATTCAAAATATCCTTCGTGCTTCAAGGACGTCAGTTTCTGGACTCCAAAAGAACAGGTTCTGCATGAAAATGACTTTTGTGATCTCGTACGCGACGTCACAGGTGACCTTGTTGAGGACGTTAAAAAGGTAAGCCCTCCCGCCTTGTAATTTGGAATCATGCAAGACTCGAGGCATTTCCAGATTGATGAATTTGTCCACCCAAAATCCGGTCGTACAAGTACATGTTTCAGAATCAACTATCGCTCGATGGATAGGTAAAGTTCAATCTTCAGGTGATAGACCAGATACATTTTGATTTCTGTTCAGATCACTTTCCAATGACGAGGTTAACGCAATCCAGGCTCAGGTGGTATCGCGTTTGAAGGATCAGTTGGGAGTTGAGATACGTTAATTAAGTAAAACTAATATAAAGCTCTAGACATGTCATTAAATCGTCACATCCACACCTCTAATACGACGACGGGATATACACTAGTGTCATGACGCCTCTTGCGCAACACCGACTTGCGCCGCCCTCAAAACACGGTCCTTGATCTTGTAACCAATCTTCTGAACGTCAATCACGGTTCCTGGTGTTTTTCCGGGAATTGGAGCCTGGTACAGGGCCTCATGCTGGTTCGGGTCAAATGTATCGCCTAGCGGGTCAAAAGGCTTGACGTGGTATTTGAAGAGTGTCTGAAGGAGTTGTCGTTGGGTGATCTCGACACCCTGGTGGAGTTCCTGGAGGTACTGTTGGGCTGTCTTTTGTGGAGGAGAGTCGGATGAAGGTTCTGAAGGAGCTGCGGGAGGCGAAAGGGCTGAAGGAGGGATGGATTTGAGTGCCAAGCTCAAGACGTCTGCTGTCTCTAATAGGTCTGTGGCAAATCGGGTGATAGCGAAATCTCGAGTCTGTTCCTTTTCACGGGCAGCATTGCGCTGCAAGTTGAGGAAGTCTGCCTGGAGATATCGGAGGCGTGACTATGTGGATGATGTGAGCATAAGGACCCTGTTCCCATTAGGAATGAAACTTACAGTCAAATCAACGACTTCGGCCTCTTTTGACTTGAGCTTTTCTTGCTCAGGTATCAGGGCGGATTCGCTGTCCTTCTGCTTCTCCTGTGGAGCCTTGTCCTCGGAATAATGGCGCCTAGCAAAGGCTGCGCGCGTTGCTGTACGAGGGGAGAAAGCAGGGGTAGTTGAGCGGAAGACACGGAGAGCGCGTGCAGCAGAGGCCATTGTGGACGTGTATATGGAGAGATTTGAATTCCGCCAAAAAAATAGAGAAGGTGAGCGTGGGAAGACGGTGGGTTCGGCGCGTGACAGGAGCGGACAAACAACTGGAAAAATATCGACTTGGCCTTAGCCAGTGACTCGTTCGCCAAAAAGTATTTAAATAGGTGCAGGCACACCACTGAAGCCAGCTTTGTTCTGCGCTTGCCTACTCTCCTTCTCCAATTTTCTGCACATTTGTCGCTGGCTCTTTGTGAGAGTCAAAACCAGCGTAAACAAATGCGTATTTCTATTAACCGGGGGCTGCCCTCCTTCTCCTTTTATCATCGTCGTACGATGGCCTCTCTCTCTCAACCCACTGCTCAGATCATTAATGGTACTGCTCTCGCAAAGTATGTCGTCCTTCTTATCCTTCCGATTTTTTCCCCTGACAGCCCTAGATCGGTCCGTGAAGGTGTCGCGGACCGTATCAAGAACTTTCAAGCAAGATATCCCCGATTCCAACCGACTCTTGCCATCGTTCAAGCCGGTGATCGTCCCGACTCTTCCACCTATGTTCGCATGAAAGCAAAGGCCGCTGAGGAGATCGGTATCAAGTTCAATCATGTAGTCGTCCCTGCCGAAACTACCGCCGAGGACATTGTCGAAATTGTCGGAAAACTAAACAACGATACCCAGATCAGTGGTATTCTCGTTCAGCTTCCTTTAGGCGATCATGTCACCGCCGACGACGAGCGCCGTGTGACTGAAGCCATCAGTCCTGAAAAAGATGTCGATGGGTATGCGTATCTGCCTTCATCACTCCTAAAATACGCGATTGACAGATCCTCAGATTCCATGCATACAACATCGGTCATCTCTCCTCCCGCGCATCAGCTCCTCTCTTCGCCCCTTGTACTCCCTCTGCTGTTATTAGACTATTGGAATCTGCTAGCGTCACTATTGCTGGATCTAATGCTGTTGTCCTCGGCCGCAGTGATATCGTTGGCAGTCCCGTGGCTTCCATGCTCAGGAATCGCCATGCTACTGTCACTCACTGCCACAGCCAGACCAAAGACTTAGAAAATATTGTTAAAACTGCTGATATCGTTGTCGCTGCCATTGGTAAACCAGAGTTTATCAAAGGATCCTGGATTAAGCCTGGTGCAGCTGTAATTGATGTTGGAATCAACTATGTCCCAGGTGAATCTGGCCTTCATTCATAGACCATCCCTCACTAACCTTTGATCATCAGATGCTACCAGAAAGTCTGGTCAACGTCTAGTTGGCGATGTCGAATACGCTGCTGCTTCTGCCGTTGCTTCACACATCACCCCTGTTCCTGGAGGTGTCGGACCGATGACCGTGGCCATGCTGATGGAAAACACCCTAATATCTGCTGAACGTATCTGGAACAAGTCTCGCCAAATCAAGGTCAAGCCTCTTCCACTGAAGGTTTTGGAGAAGGTTCCCAGTGATTTGGCCATTGCCCGGGCTCAGACTCCCAAGCCTGTCACTCAACTTGCCCATGAAATTGGACTCTTACCCGATGAGCTCGAGAGCTATGGCAAATACAAAGCAAAGGTCGATTTGAGCGTCTTGGATCGTTTGGCTCACCGTAAGGATGGCAAATATATCGTTATTGCTGGGTAGGTCGTCATTCCCATTTTGGCTTACATTATACCTTATCATTCAAAGTATCACCCCAACACCCCTTGGTGAAGGCAAATCCACGACCACTATTGGTTTGGCACAGGCTCTCGGAGCAGAACTTGGCCGCCCAGCCTTTGCTTGCGTTCGCCAGCCCAGTCAAGGCCCGACTTTCGGTATCAAGGGAGGTGCTGCCGGCGGTGGTTATAGTCAAGTTATCCCTATGGATGAGGTATATTCACTATTTTTCAATCTTTACATTGTCTAATCTTGGGTTCACAGTTCAATTTGCATTTGACAGGCGATATTCATGCCGTGACCGCTGCAAATAATCTGTTGGGTAGGGTAGGCTTATCTTCCCAGTTTTTCGTTGACTGACCCCTCTCTAGCGGCAGCTCTCGATGCCCGCATGTTCCACGAGGCAACCCAGAGCGATAAGGTAACCTTTGAGAAATTCATGTCTCCTTTACATGCCCTTACTTTTGTTCCTAGGCACTGTTCAATCGTCTCGTCCCAAGCAAGAAAGGCAAACGTGAATTTGCGCCCCTCATGTTCAAGCGGCTGCAGAAGCTTGGTATCAACAAAACCAACCCGGACGACCTTACACCGGAAGAGATCACCCGCTTCGCACGCCTTGACGTTGACCCAGAGACCATTACATGGAACCGTGTATTGGACACCAATGATAGGTTCTTGAGAAAGATCACCGTTGGCCGTAACTCCACAGAGCAGGGCCACGAACGCGAGGCTGGATTTGATATTGCTGTTGCCAGCGAGTGTATGGCTGTCCTTGCCTTGACCACTGGTCTCGAAGATATGAAGACGCGTCTCGGTGCTATGGTTGTTGCGACAAGCAAGCAAGGCGATCCCATTACCGCTGATGACATTGGCGTCTCTGGTGCCCTCGCTGTCTTAATGAAGGATGCGATTAAACCCAATTTAATGCAAACCCTACAAGTAAGCACGCGATCCCCACCTTTTATCTGTGATCATCGGATGTTCAATGTTTTCTGTAAAGGGCACACCTGTGTTTGTGCATGCAGGTCCCTTCGCCAACATTGCACATGGAAACTCGTCTATCCTCGCTGACAAGGTCGCCCTCAAGTTGGCTGGCACAGAAGAGGGCGATTCCTCCGACCGCGTTGGCTATGTTTTGACTGAAGGTGGCTTCGGCGCTGACATGGGCATGGAGAAATTCTGCAACATCAAATGCCGTGTCAGTGGACTTACCCCTGATGCCACCATCATTGTCGCGACCACCCGTGCGCTCAAGATGCATGGTGGAGGCCCAGACGTAACTCCCGGAAAACCGCTGAGCGAGGTTTATACTTCTGAGGACCTCGTCACCCTCAAGGAAGGATGCAAGAACTTGGTGAAGCACGTTCAAAACTCGAAGAAGTTTGGTATCAAGGTCATCGTTGCCATTAACCAGTTTGCGTAAGTGGGGGATTATATAAATCATTTGACATGGAACTGACTGTGAACGTACAGCTCTGACACGGCCGCGGAGCTTGAGCTGGTCCGCCAGGAAGCCTTGGCTGGTGGTGCAGATGCCGCCGTCGTCAGCAACCATTGGGCTGAGGGTGGTGCGGGTGCCCGTGCCCTGGCTGAGGCAGTCATTGCCACCTGTGAAGGGGAATCGAACTTTAAGTTCCTCTACGACCTTAACCTCTCTATCGAGGAAAAAATCTCCACTATCTCGAAAGAGATTTATGGTGCTGACGGCATTGAGCTTAGCGAGCTCGCTCGCAAACAGGTAGAGACATACACACGCCAGGGTTACAGCCATCTGCCAAGTAATTTTAAAATCCTGTTTCCCTAGTACAACTGCTGACCTACTCTATGCAGTCTGCATGGCGAAAACTCAATACTCGTTCTCACACGACGCGAAGCTCAAAAACGTTCCAACAGGCAAGCTATCCTTACAAGGTCTAACCTACGGTTATTTGACGTATCTGTTCTAGGCTTCACGATTCCAATCCGCGCTGTCCGCCTTTCTGCGGGTGCCGGCTTCCTGTACCCCATTTTGGGAGACATGCAAACCATGCCCGGTCTTGGCACACGCCCAGGTTTGCCTGTCATTTACCTAGTATTTGATGCAAACTAATGCATTTTTAGGCTTCTGGGAAGTTGGCTTGGATCCGGAAACCGGACTCGTCACTGGTCTATTCTAGACTGTAGATGATGGACTCTAAGTGCAGTTATTGGGATGTTCTCAACGAAACCCCGATCCCGCCTTTTTTGATCGGTCATGGGCATATTTACTGTCTCGACATAGTCTTGGATGCTGTTCAACACAGGTTGCAGACAACATCGCGCCACGCAATGCATTTGGAGGATTGTGATAGGCTACTGGGCTTTTACTTGCGTGTTAGAATGATAAATAAATAACATCTTGACTCTTGCAGCAACTTTCACAGCCCATGACCGCGAGGCAACCTCCCGTGGGTGAAGTTCCCTGCTGCCGAAGGCGGGTTATTGGTGGTATGGACTGCGCTCTGTGCCAGAGTGCCACTCTGGATATCGAGGGTAATGTTGTTTAACGCAGCGTTCACCTTCCTCTCGTAGGTATTGCCAGCTGAATCACTGTAGCTGAAGACGTTGTTGCTTGTCCCGTTTCCTGTATTTCCTGAAGGGGTAGTCTCAAAGAAGGCAGCTGTCTCGAACGACTTTTATCAGTTCACTCCAAACTGCCGAAAACATCGAAACCAACCTGCTACTTGGCGCTCCACTATCTGAGATCTTGGAATAGCTGGGAATGGCAGCAGGACACGATTGTACGAGTGGTCGAACGACGCTTTGACTGATGGAGAATAATCAGTGTCGTGTGAAAGGCATTTAACGGTTCGAGACCAACAGCTGTCTCCACTGGGATCCAAAAAGGTCATGTTGATGCCCAAAGGGTAGGAAAAGATGTCGACCAATGTCGAGACTTCATTCTGCGATGACGATATTTCCCCTGATGCGGTTTGGAAAACGTTCTAATCCGATAACATGAAATCAACACTCCTTGCCAACTGCCTGAAGTTGAGGCGTTTACTTACCTCTATAGTGCCATTTTGAAGATAGCTTTGGACGTTGGAATATTGCAGATTCTGTGACCACACCGCATGTGTTGTTTGGCCGCTCCCACTGGTGAATTCTGCCTCAATATGAATTTGCCTCGCTGCAGTGACGGTGATATTGACATCTCCGTTCTTTCCTACGCTGCCCGTGGTCGTTGTGGATGCGAATGGATCCGCCATGTATGACGTTATTTTACCAGTCGTACGTTCTGAGGACTTATCCGTGTATACCTGAAGTAATCCAGACACAAACCAGTTCTGTGTGATTGTATGGTCAGTCTCTGCTGATGCCACATCGATCGTTATGTTGTGCGGTTGTCCGTCAGTAAAAATAGGAACGAAAGCAGTCAAATCCATAAAATATGTAGGCAGATCCAAAGCGCCGTAAGATGTGATTGGCCTGGGAAAGAAGTTCAGAAACATAGCATGCTCCAACTCAACTTCTTACCTCCAAGCTGGAGGTGCAATTCCACCCGTGAATATTGTAGCGTAAGGAAATACAACCCCCGCAATCTGATCATCCACCAGCAATCGCACCTCCCTAAACGGACCTTGTTGCAAGGCTGATCCAGGAGAAAGATTGGGAAGAAATTTGTTGGCTACATTGAAATACTACAGAACCAGACGTATGAGTTAAATGACGCAAGAACAGTCTACTAGAACTAACCCAAAACTCTTCATCTCCATTTCCTGATGCGTAGAGCTCCGCGAATATACCCACAGCGTTCTGTGGTAATGTGACGTTCAACTGGTATTAAAATGATATTTCAATGAAATAGCGCGAAGGCCAAGTAGTAAAATAGACTCGCTGAAAAGCCCGGAGGAACGGACGCATCATTACCAGTGTCGTTTGCGAATGTGGAAAGTGGGACGATAAGGTCGGACTTCTGAGCTGGAGGATGCTGTGCAGATGATGCGTAGTACGTAGCATGCAATACAGCTGGTAAGCAGGCAAGTTAGCTCTACAAACGCGATAGAGCATGTGGCGCTAAAGTCTCACAGGAGTAAATACCGTCTAGTCCAGGCTCAACCAAGTTGTCCAGTTCAAGAATAAACGTTCCTGGGTTAGCAAAGAGGGGTATATAACGCGTGACGTCCTTGATATAGGTCCAGATGATCCCATCTCCTACTGTAGGTTCTGGTGTCGATGTCCTCCAGACTTGAACTAATCAGGGTGTTGCATATTCAGTTAGAAAAGGTAGCATACTTTCAACGTTCTGGAAAGTGAATATTCCCAGGCGATCGAACTGAGTTCCGTTTGAAGTAACCGTGAAGTTTAAGGTGACAGCAGCCCATGAACCAGGTGGCCCACAATCGGATGGGGGCCTGGGACCAACCAAATTCGTAAGGTTATTTAGCGCATATAGTGGATTGAACTACAGACGTTACTTGTACCACTTCCGCACTGCCCCGCGTAGGTTCAGTCTCGAAGAACTAATATCATGAAGCACATGAATATTATACTAATTACCTTCCGAAAGAAAAGGCGAAGTCGCGTCTAAAGCGCCTCAGGCTTAGCAAACATGACGCTGGATTCAAAACTGCATCTCACTGTAGAACTTGTATACTACACTGTCGGGCGTCGTGAGGTACTGGAGGAGGCTGAGCAACTTGGAAGTCAACCAAGGCAGCACCGTGCACAAGCAGAAAGATACTGGACAGGATGAATGCTAGTATCATGGCTAGGAACTAGATTCAAGGAGAATATGGTCGTGGAAGACCGTCTAGACATTCAAGATGTCCTCGGTATTTATAGGGGGTTTGATAGAGAAAAAGGCATGTGAAGCACATAGGATATTCACACCAGGCATGGATCTCATCAAGTGTTTCTGGGAGACCAACAGGATATTAGCATGAGAAATGACGCCTTAATCAGATCTTCCACCCGGGAATGTTACAATAGAAACCGAGCTATAGACCTCGACCCCCAGGGCGCCTCACTTCACCGTAGTAGTTTTGGGTACTAGGTGTCCATTGTTTTGCTTCTGCCGCAGAACCTGATCCTGATGCAAGGCTCCCGCTTTCTTGATCCAAAATAATCACATTGAGAGCGGCGTCGACGGTGCGAGAATAGGAATTTCCAGCATCATCGGTATAGGTGAAGGTGTTATTGTTCGTTCCGTTGCCAAAATTGCCTCCAGATGCCAGCTGATAGAAGCCATCTTTTTCAAAAACACATGAAACGGGGATCAAAAGCCTTAAAGAAAGTCTCACCTGCGATCTGACGCTCCTTGATGACTGAGCCGAGAGCTATAGGGCTGGGAAATAAAGTTCTGGTATACGAATGATCGATGAGAGATGTCCCTATACACAACAGTTTAAATGGATAGATCTCTCGCCAGTATGTTAGAGGGCTCACAGCTGGTCCAATTCGAATTCAAGTAGGCGAAGTCAATATTGAGTGGGTATGAAAAGACATCTGTTAGCGCAGGGACACCGTTGTGTGTGGAAACTGCGCTGCCAGAGGCCGTTTGTCGTACAACCTTTTCAATCTGTAAGACGATGCTTTGCACAGAGGAAAATCGAATGAACCTGCTTATTAGCGTTATCCGAATATAACTGAGTGTTGGAATAAGATAGCTCTTGGGACCAGACTACATAGGTCGATTCTCCGCTGCCACTCAATATCTGAGCCTCGATGTAAACCTTGCGCGAAGCTGTCACAGTGATGTTGACTTCATCTGCCCCGACGCTACCTGTAATGTCCGTCTCTGCATAAAGAGGTGCCTCCAACGCAATAATTTTTCCGGTAGTTGGCTTGGAAGAGGGATCGACAATGACCTGTAGGAGGCCGGACACATACCAGTTCTGAAGTATAGAGTGGTCTTCTTCGGCAGACACGACGTCGATAGTAAATTGATGAGAGTTTCCATCCGTCAGAAGAGGCACAAAGGGGGTAACATCCAAGAAATAGTACGGCAGATCAAGTGCGCCATAAGAAGTGATTGGTCTGCCCTAAATCCAGCTTCTATTCGATACAAAGGAACATTGACTCACCTCCAAAGACTGGGAGTTATACCGCCTGTGAAAATGACGGGATAAGGCAAGGCGGCACCAGCAACCTGTCCATCAATCAATAGGCGGACTTCTCTAAACGGACCCTGCCCATAGGTTGTGCCATCTGGAAGGCTAGCCAGAAATTCGTTTGCTGTGTTAGTATACTGTCCAATCAATGAGTTGGGGAAGGTTACGATATATAATAAATAGACTCACCCAGAATTCTTCCTCGCTATTGCCTGAAGCGAGTATCTCCGCAAAAACCTTCACGGTATTGGTTGGAAGAGTGATGTTTCGCTAAAATAAATTGAGAAAACGGGGGAAAGGCGTCAGCGAGGAAGTTACCGAGAAGCTTGGAGGAACAGAAGCGTCGTTCCCAGTATTGTTTGCGAGAGTCGAGATGGGGATAATGAGGTCGGCTTGTTTCGCTGGAGGGTTCTCCTCCGAGGACGCATAGTATGTCGCTTGCACTACAGCTACAAAGGTTCACTAGGAAGTTAGATTTACCAAACGCAAATAAGGCGACTTACTTGAGTATACTCCATTGAGGCCTGCTTCAATGATGTTGTCAAGTTCAAAGATGAATGTTCCCTGAGTTGCAAATAGCGGCATGTATCGTGATACATCTTTAACATAGGACCAGATAATCCCATCATGTGTCGGCTCAGGAGTCGAGGTCCTCCAGACTATCAACGTCGTGGTCAACTCAGGACCACAAACACCGAGCGAACTCACTTTCCACATTTTGGAAGGTAAAGATACCTAATCTATCGTACTGCGTCCCATTGGAGGTAACCGTTAGATTAAGAGTGATTGCAGCCCATGATCCAAGTGGGCCACAATCAGTAGGTGGGCTGCCAATAGTAGTTGTGAAGCTGAGAGGGACACGAAACCAGAATCCGTGTGGACATACATGAGTTGCACTACTTCAGCACTTCACTGGAATTTTAGCCCAAGACAGAATTAAAACATTTCTTGGAGATCACCTTCCATAAGAAGATGCGAAATCACGTCTACCGGACTCATTAGTCAGGGTATGTCACTGAAGATGACAGATCAACACACCGGAGAACCTGGACGGTACACTGCTTTCCGTCCCGAGGAACGATAGGTGGTTGGGAGACCTGAAAGTCCACAAGAACAGCTGCACGGACTGCCAGCACATAACTTAAGAAGCAGGCACCGAATAACGTTGGAAGCGAGAGCATTTGATACAACTTGAACATCGCGACTCCTTGCTATTTAAGTTGAAAGCCGTTAAGCGAGTTGGTTGTAAATGACGTCGGAAATTTTACGACATTAGCACATATTATGGGCCATAGCATATGGTTCAAGAAGCAGAAGCAGAGCAATGGACTCGGGAACTATCAGTTATCACTCTAGACTAGGTCAAATGACTTGAAATAGCATGCGCAAATTCGAGAAACCTCATGGTCGATTGAGTCAAAACACTATAAATAAGGTATAAAGGGCAATACCCACCATCCACACACAATGCCTACATCTTACATCGTGTACTTCTCTGCTACCGCCTGAAGGAAGATATAACCGTAATTTGGAGGCCGCTTCTCACACGCCACCAAGGATATTGAATTCCACTCCAATCCTTTAAAATTGATGATCAAAGATATTATCCCCAGCTGGCTGAGGGTCTTTCTTGACTGCAGGGCCAGCACTGCGGTCACTGTAAAGACCGCCTTCTGCGTCTTCTGGGAATTCAGCGACCGATTCTCGAGAGTCTAGGGTATCGCCTGCGGCGGAAGACCTGTCCTTCTTCTTCTTTCTCCTCGATCTCTTTCCATGGCTCTGCTCCTCGGACACAGAGTACGCATCCTCTGTCCTAGCCCAACGGTCTTTCTTCACTTTCTTTTCCTTCTTGCGCTTGGGATTGGGAAGAGCGGCGTCCTCAAAGTTAGCGGGATAGTGCCATCTACCAGAGGAGGTGGTAGGTTCGGCATTGGCATTGTAATAGGACTCGTCTTCTGGTCTCCACAGGTCGCCGTTGGGATGTCGCTGAGTAGGGGATCCCGCGGAGTGCAAATCCACACTTGAAGCCCGCTCCTGTCCTTCGGCGTAAGCCTGGCCATCATGAGCTGAATGTGGAAGGCGATCATTGTAGCGATTGGCCCATTGTGAACGGCGCTGATGGCGCTCAATGGTGGAGGTGTCGACAAGGCCATAACGCTGAGCCCATTTGGGGGTACGAGCATGATTCTTGTTGTTTCGAATGTTCTGCAGAAACAAATGAGCGGAGTTTAGTATGGATAGCATAGAATGTCAGCAATACCTGAATGTAAAAGTTGTGGCCATGGCCTGAAGTGGAAAATTTAGCGCTAGCTTTTAGAGACATTCGAAGGAGAGCTCACCAGGTATATAGCCACATATAGTTAAAAGAAGATTGAGCCAGAAATCCTTTCCTATCCCAAACCTTGCAGCGACGGCTAGAGAAGATGAAAAACTGCGATCAGGACCCTTCACGAATCCACTAACCAAGTGGGGGAAAGAGAGTTCCCATGATGAAAAGCAGAACGGCATAGCCATGGTGCCGCTTGGGCTTGAACTCGACCTTTGAAGCGTATGGCGAAGCCATGGCTAGATCATGAAGGTAGCCGGAGAGAAGGAGATGGGCGGGATACGTGGACTGATGGCGGTGTAACCAAGATACCCTGGGTATCTTTTTCCAAATCGGGACTAACCCTCCTCCACCATGGACCACGACGACCATGTCCTCAATCTCTCCGACGTCGTTCACGACGAGACAATTGACGACGACGACCCCCATATTTCCTCAAGTCCCAGTCCACACGATCCTCAACAGTCCCACTCACCGTCCCCTTTTGATCCACCCTATTCTGCATCTTCTCACTCAGATAATATATCCTTTGACACTCTCGAACGCGAAATAATTGCGAGCCTTCTCAGTCAGAATGCGTCAGCTGCATCAGCTGCTTTAGTATCTGCTGCGGCTCAACAACGACAGGCGAATATCGCTCTGGGGACCAGCGTCAGTGTTGCAAGTGATGAACAAGGTGACAGCATCGCAAGCCTCGGTATCAATCTAGGTGGCCTGGCCGCAGTTTTGCAAGCCGCTCAGGCACAAGCTGCAGAAAATGAACGCGTGGCGGATGAACTAGCAGCGAAGGATCCAGAGTACGCGCGCCAACGCGAAGCTGCGATATCTCACAAAGAGCAACAGACAACTAGGACTGCCCCTGCCTTCCACTCTCTAACTGCTGGCGAGAATCCTTCATTGCCTATCAGAACTCGAAGAAGAGGTGAAGGCAGGAGCGGGTCAGAGGGCTCTGATTACCTCTTTACTGATCGCGACAGTGGGAGCGACGGTGAAGACCTTGGTATTGATGGCCACGTAGAGTCTCTAACGACTCCCACTGGCTCACGAGCACGACAAACTACTCCTTCGAGGAGCTCACCTCCTGTACCTGGGGAGTTCTCTGAATTCAACGAGATTCTGAACCAACTATCTGCCCAATTTGAACCTGGACCTGCACATGGACATGGACATGAACTTCCTACGCCTGACTCATCTCCTGTCGTATCTCACGTGCATGCCCAGCTGTCGGAAACCGATCCATCATCGGCACCGTCCACAACACCCACCCTGCCGCCGCCGTCCCATCTCCCAGCACCTCAACCTGTTGCTTCGACTTCTGCTCTACATGATCCAACAAATGGCATGCTAAGAAAGGTTCCAAAAAAGCCGAAGGACAAGGAGAAAGGACCCAACGTCCACATCTGTGACCAAGAGTCTTGCAATAAATCCTTTACCCGAAGAAGCGACCTCGCTCGACACATGCGAATACATACTGGAGAACGGCCATTTGTATGTCACTACGAAAAATGTGGGAAGACATTTATCCAGGTATATTTTATGGTTTCGCGCGTAGCTTGATGCTTACTTGGTTGGAAGAGGTCAGCCCTGCAAGTTCATGCACGCGTCCATACTGGCGAAAAGCCCCATTGTTGTGAATACCCAGGATGCTGCAAGACTTTTGGTGATTCGAGCAGTCTTGCACGACATAGAAGAACGCATACGGGGAAACGACCTTATAAATGCGAGGATCCCACATGTGAGAAAACATTTACTCGACGGACGACATTAACAACGCATATGCGCACTCATGACCCATCCTGGGAACCTGATCCCAATGTGTGAGTTTCCATTCATAAGCACTCAGGGGCTTTTAGAAAATTAATGATATTCTGGGCTCCAGAAAATACAACTTCAAGGGAAAGAAGCGGAAAGTGAACGATGAAGAGGAGGACGACCCAGATCTAGCTGAATCGGTCCGAACGATATCTGCTCTATTTCAAGCCGGAGGAAATGCTGTGTTACCGACATCTGGTGACGAGCCTTTGGAAATGCGGGTTGCTAGTATCAGTGCAGAGATTGCGGCTGCAATTGCGAAAGCGCAATCACGAGTCTACGCTGGTGATGAGGACGAGGATGAGGACGATGATGAACAATCCGAGTCTGGGCAGGAGATTGACGTACCTGAGATCATTGGACCTAATACAAGTGGGATACGAGGGTTAGGTATAGGTGATACCCGGACCGTGGGGCGCCTGGGTGAGGAAGACGATGACAGCGATGCGTTCCCGGTGCCGCTGCGGACGCGTAAAGGAAAGGATTCTCCAGTAGCTGGGGCGAAGAGGAAACGCTGATGAACAGACATCATATATTCACCCTATCATTTCTAACAATTATACCGTAGTTTACTAATTCATGGCTAGATGATCCACCTCACATTTCAGGGAAAGATATGGAGTATGTACTAATATTCCTTATCTTTTACTTTTTCTCCCCTTGGCTTACTTGGCTCAGTGGGGACTGCGGGTTCCGGGCCGCCCGGTTAGATTAGATGACGATAGTCACGTGTTAAAGGATCCCCTTAACACCTCGAACGAAGGAAACGGATTCGAGTTCCGTATAACGGTACACCGCCCGATTTAATCCGCCATATATAATAAATCCCTTCTCTCCTGCTCCCCCTCATATCAAATATGGCCGCAGAAGAAGCTCCAAACGTCGACCTCATCACCCTTACTCGGTATGTATCACCCTCTATTCCTTGCCATCGCTGACTTTCGTTCATAGCCACGTCCTATCTGATCAGCTCAGATTGGGCGCGTCTGCCACAGGCGACCTCACGCTCTTATTGACCGCCATTCAAGTCACCTCCAAGTTCATTGCCACCAATGTCAGGAAAGCAAGGCTGATCAACCTGTGAGTGTTCATATCTAGCATGTGAATAGGAGATCTCAATCTGCTTTCCAGCGTTGGTCTCGCCGGAGAGACAAACGTTCAGGGAGAGGAGCAGAAGAAATTGGATGTACTCTCTAACGATATCATGGTGAATGCTCTTCGAGCATCAGGCAAGACAGCAGTCCTTGTCTCGGAGGAACTTGACGAGGCGATCCTCATCGAGGAGCGCAACAAAGGCGCATATTGTGTCGTCTTTGACCCTCTGGATGGAAGTAGTAATATTGATGCTGGTGTGAACATTGGAACCATCTTTGGTATCTATAGAGTCGTAAGCCTTCGATGCGCGCCCAAGCATGCCTCATTGACTGAAACTACTTCAGCGCCCTGGTTCCAGTGGAACCTTAGAAGACGTCCTTCGTCCTGGAAGCGAAATGGTTGCAGCCGGGTATACGATGTGAGTACTTTCGATGCGTCCAATGAATACACATAACTCACCCTTGGCACCCCAGGTATGGCTCTTCTGCTAATCTTGTGCTTTCCACTGGCTCAGGAGTCAACGGCTATACGTTGGATGCTGCACTGGGAGAATTTATTCTCACTCACCCGAATGTATGTTTAATCTATTTCTTCTCAAAGCTTCTGGTCCTCATAGTCCAAAGATCCAAATACCACATCGTGGCAAGATTTATTCCTTCAACGAAGGGAACTCCATGTACTTCCATCCACCCGTAACAGCATACCTGAAATCTATCAAGTACCCAACGCCACCGAAGACGCCTTATAGTGCACGTTACATTGGTTCCATGGTAGCCGATGTTCATCGTACGCTGTTGTATGGTGGAATCTTCGGTTATCCCAATGATAAGAAGAGCAAGTCCGGAAAGCTACGACTCCTTTACGAGGCATTCCCGATGGCATTCCTAACGGAACAGGTGCGCCAATGCTGTGAATTACCTTGCTTAGCATTCCTCTTATCATGGCTGTTTTGAAAGGCCGGCGGAATCGCAACCACAGGAACGGGACGAATTCTTGATATTGTTCCAAAGAGCATCCATGAGAGATGTCCCGTATTTCTGGGGAGCCGAGATGATGTTCAAGACCTGCAGAAGTTTTACAAAACGGAATCTTTGGAAGGTTGAGAGTGTAGCGGATATATTTGTACCTATTGATTTTTCTGTACAACCTTGGTGGCATGTGACCAATAATAACTCTGTATTCTGACAATGACCTCAACGTCGTCCAAGCCTCGTACTGGCCTAAAGATTTCTCTTAAATACAATTCGGAATCAACTCAGGTAATTTCATACTCTCCTCCTTGATTCTTTGCGTTCATCTTTTCTAGTCTGTAACGCCCGAGCCTTCTGTTCGAAAGCGTACACAGCGTCGTGTAATTTCTGACGAGGAAACCGACGACGATGACCAGGATCCTAGTGATTCGGCTCCTCCCAGCTCTCCACCCATAAATTCATCCCGGCCCACACATACTGATGATTCTGAGGTCGAGCGCACCCCAGAACCTGAACTATCACCCCTCCCACAGCCTGCATCGTCCTCTCGTCATAGGAGGATGAAAGGGGGAAAATCCACTAATGAGCTGCCTGCTAAAAAGAAGCGCTTGCAACAAGAGGCAGACTCCGATGAAGATTATGACGCAGGCGTCGTTTCCGAAGTCGATGAGACTCTCATAGTCAATACCAAACGTCAATCGAAGCCTACCGCCAAAGCAAAGGTGAACAAGGGAAAGCGAAAGTTCTCGATTGGTGCAAGAGATGAAAGCCGGCCGTCGCGACCATCGGCCATCTCGAAGGATGCAATAACGACCAAACGGGCGCGGGAAACGGCCCAAGTAGACGACGACCAGGTCGATGTCGTTGGTGAAATGGACGCCCGGCAGACTACTCGCAGTCCTTCACCACCCAAAGAATCATCAGCCCCACCACCCAAACGGAGAAAGTACCCTACAATTACGAAAAACAAAGGTGCCGCAACGAAAACCGACACCGCCTCATCTTCAAAAACTGGGCCCGGCGCTAGCGCGAAGCCAGCCGCCACAGATCTTGCAAAACCGACTGGATCATCAAGGGTACCTCCCGCAATGGTTGGAAGTGCCGATTTTGATCTCAGAGACCAATCTGTGTACAATTCATTATTTAAACAGGTATGTTGCGTGCTACCTGTTCGCTCGAAGCATCAGCACATGATTGTATGTACAGCCTGGCGGTAGTACACCACGATCGGGTTTGACGCGCCAGAAGGAGGAAGAAAAGCGGAAGCTGAATAGGATGAGAGAGGAAGCGAGGGCCAAGAGAATGACAAAGATGGTCAGTCGCTCGTACTCAACCATCCGGCTTTCACTGACAGTCTGTTTTCTTAGGCTACCTCCTTTGATTTGCAAACAGAATTCGAGAAGATCAAGAGCTTTGAGGATACAATGAGAATGAGGAAAAGCCGTTGTATATTCCCCAATAATCTCGCAGGATCTTGGAAAGACGCGTACGATAAAGCTCGACAAGCAGCTGCAGAGGAGGCGTGGTCGCAGATTGAGTTGGGGCAAAGAGAAGAAGGCGAATTACAACCACACCTTGAACCAGGACCATAATGTGGGCATTGAATTTTTCGCTTCTGACCGCTGATTTACATCTGCTAATCTAACTATGTCATTGCAAACTAAGCTACTTCGTGAAATCTGAGCAAGTTGCGAATACGATGACAACCCGAGACTCCAGGTGTTTCCATCAGTTTTTCTCTGGACCGGAAAAAGGAGGCAGGAGACGGCTCGCAAAATATTTTTGGCCTTCAGATGCCTGCGACATGGCAATTGATGGATTTCTACAGAGAACGAGGGACGCTTGTGGAAACCACCAAGGGTTGACGTTAGCAGAGCTTTGGAAAACGCGTGTCTAATACTATACTGAAAGGAACGATTTTTACTTCGACGAGAAATTGAATCCACTGACGTCATTTGCTGGAATGAGAAGCACAGAAGCGTACAATTGTCACACGATTCGCGGAAAGTGCGCCACATATGCACCCACGAGGGTTTGGCGAGGGCGATATATTATGCGCCAGATGTTGGCCGATAGCGAAAGCCTTCCACATGGACGACTCTAGGTGTAAAGGAGAAACCACATTCAACCATCTGTATTATCTGCATTCAGCGTAGATTCTAGGTTGTCAACAGCCTTTTGTATTTGAATAAAACACATCTGGAACCACTTTTGCAAATCTTTGTGAGGTGTGCCAGGGGTCTGCTGCAAAGTCATGGCCTGCATTTGGTCGGCCAAGGTCGGTTCCTGGAAGAGTTCCAGAACAGTGGAGCGAAAAGAATTAATTACTGCGACGTATGCAGCTAGCTCTGTCGATATTTCGGAAGGGGTTTGGGGTGTGTATAGTGTGGAAACCAACTCGTCGGAAGCGACGACGAGTAATGAAGATTGTGGAGGCAAAGCATCTAGATTTTTGATGAGATGAGGTGATCGCGAGGCGTCGGAGCCATGCGTTTTTGCCACAATGTCCTTGATGATTCGCTTATGAAGGGTGGTGGACAGGCGAAGAACGGCGTGGGCCTAGTCATATCATTTGAGAGGGCGAGAAGATGTAGAGGATGAGATAAGACGGACCTTTTTAGTTCGTTCTAATTCTTCAGTGGTCATACGCGCTTTGGTGTCGACACCAAGTTCGGCCCATCCATCATCTTCCCAATCGTTTGAAGGATCGTCTGCTGAGGCTTGGTCGGAGATCATACCGTCTACCTCCTGAAGGCCGTCATCTAAGGAGGCATGATCCTGAACGAACTTTTTTTTCACTGCGTCAACATTATCTTGCGATAGGCTGGATCTGGTCGACTTTATGATGTCATGGACAGCCCCAGTCCGAATCAAATACTCATCACCAGCCTTGCCTGAGCCTGTAGCACTAGGATTTGCCTCGATATCAATAAAAGTCTGCACTAGGGCTTTGACTGATATGATTACATCTTTTGCTGCAGATGTGATTTCCTGAGTCAGAGTATAACCGTGATTTGAGCCAAAAAGTCGAGCACAGTGTGAGAGTGCGGTGACATGATTAGTTATGTCTTTCAGCGGGGCGAGAGAGGCGGTGGGTGTGGGTGAGGAGGGTTTGAGAGCGAGAGCAAGTTTTGTAGAGGCAGCGTATATGAGAGATAGAAGGGAAATGAAGTCTGTGCGGATTACTTTGAGATCCGTGTGCTGTGGATCTGTAGTTTGCGCGAAGATGGACTCGAGGGCGACGTCGCAGGCAGTGAGCGCGAGCTGCAGAGGTTGAGCCATGCTTGCCCACGTGATCTCCAGAATTTTGTCCAACAACGTAGTCGTCGATGGTGGTGAGCACAGCCAAGATTCCTTAGTCGTCGCTGTTTCTGACGATGTCAACGCAGTTTCTAGAGGCGTTGCGACTAGCAGCGCGTCCATTAGCTCGGCCTTCTCCCGTATTGTGCTTTGCTGCCGCCACAAAGCCTGCCTTTCGCATACACCACTCTCGTCCTTCAGTCCTCGCTCTCTACTCACGGCGTACCTTCTCCCTGGGGTCCATCTTTTCTCGTAACCCGCCCCAGCAATCCCCGTCTCCCCTTGTTATCTCTCACATTTCTCGGCTGGAGGCCGAGGCCAACGTCACCCCCCATGATGTCTCCAAACAGCTCGCATTGTACCAAGCACTCGCAGAAACCAAACTCAAGGCCTCTCATGAACTCATAATAAATCGTTGGGAACGGACGTGCGAGTTTGTACGTCGTGTTTTCTGTATTGCCGTCGCTGTTATATTCACTTTAAGTATTGCAGGATAGCACATCCCCTCTCCTGCACTCCGGCCCGGCCTTCGAACTTTATCTCTCTGCTCTCATCCAAACTGGACGCCGCTCATCCGTTGGTCCTGCCGTTCGTCGTAGGGACAGTCTGCTTGC
Organism: Tephrocybe sp. 9980TJB; assembly: GCA_018220975.1. Classification (NCBI taxonomy): domain Eukaryota; kingdom Fungi; phylum Basidiomycota; class Agaricomycetes; order Agaricales; family Lyophyllaceae; genus Tephrocybe; species Tephrocybe sp. 9980TJB. The sequence continues at coordinate 340,688 of JABAJU010000003.1, read as the reverse complement.
TGCATCACAGCCTGCGTCGGTATCCACACCCGAATCTCTCGAAGGCCCTACCCATACATCGTCCCACACTCCTGCCGCTGCTGAAACTAGTGTATCTTCGAGCGAGCAGATTGCTCAGACTGTTCTCGCAGGCCAGCCGGCTTCGTCCAGCTTCAATCTAGGAAAGTTACAAGCCGCTTATGAACCGGGTGGTTCCAACGCCCCGATTCAGGTTTCTATTGTAGAACGTGAGTATCTTTATGATAGCTTGAAATCATTTTTAATGATATTTTACTAGGAAAAGGATCGTGGATTCCGGGAACAATTAAAACTGTCTTTGGTTTTCTTCTTGGTGCATTCGGTATGAAATGACATTTTCCTCTGCATCATCTACCAATCTGACACAATTCTAGTCGTCCTCGTGGTTCTTGCTGTACTTCTTGAGAATTCGGGCTTCATGAAAGCCGGCCCACGACAATCTCAATTCGAAGCAGCCGAGGGAAAAACTGTCAAGTTTACTGATGTTCATGGCGTCGATGAAGCGAAGGAAGTGAGCATCTTTCGCCTTTCGTGGTTGCTGAACATCTAACGACGACTCTTCAGGAACTGGCTGATGTCGTACAGTTCCTCAAGGACCCAACAGCATTCGCCTCTCTTGGTGGCAAATTGCCAAAGGGAGTGTTGCTTACGGGGTTTGTTTCCTGTCTCATCACACATGCATAACGCGCCTGATTATTCTTCAGTCCACCAGGAACTGGTAAAACTCTTCTTGCTCGTGCTGTTGCAGGGGAAGCTGGTGTTCCTTTCTTCTTCGCATCTGGGTACGTCTTGCTAATGGGATCATGACATCCATTATAACTTCCTAATCTACCCTAGCTCTGATTTTGAAGAAATGTTCGTTGGTGTTGGTGCAAAACGTGTCCGCGATCTGTTTGCTGCTGCCCGGAAGAAAGAACCTTCTATCATATTTATTGACGAACTCGATGCCGTCGGCGGGAAGCGCAGTAGCCGCGACCAACAATACATGAAGCAAACGCTTAATCAACTTCTAGTTGAGATGGATGGTTTTGAACAGAGTGAGGGTGTCATTGTGATTGCAGCGACAAATTTCCCAGAGAGCTTGGACCAGTAAGCCAATTTCATTCAAACTCATTAGTCCCTATTCATAGTTTCTGCAGAGCGCTTGTTCGTCCTGGCCGGTTTGACAGAACTGTAGCTGTTCCTCTTCCGGATGTGCGTGGACGTGTTCAAATCCTGAACCACCATATGAAAGCCGTGACTGTAGGGAAAGGTGATGATGCATACAACTGAAGCCACTTATCCCATTATTAATGTGTCGATGTCTCTTAATTTTCTCAGATGTTGACCCCAAAGTTCTGGCACGTGGCACTCCAGGATTCTCAGGTGCTGATTTGCAAAACATGGTCAAGTGAGTGTTGTGGCCCATTTTCCTTTTTCAAGGTGCTCATTCCCCCAAAGCCAGGCTGCTATTCAGGCATCCAAAGAACGTGCCTCTGAAGTATCGCTTAAACATTTCGAATGGGCAAAGGTAGCTCGCCATCCTTCTGGACTTTAAAAAGCTCGTTGACAAGGGTAAACGCGTATAGGATCGGATTGTTATGGGTGCTGAACGCAAGAGTCAATATATTGAGCATGAAGCTAAGCTTGCGACAGCGTATCACGAGGTCTGGATTCTCAAAGCCTGTTTCTACTCTGTATACTCACCATTTTATTAGGGAGGACATGCTTTAGTTGCGTTGTATACTGATGGCGCTATGCCCTTGCATAAAGTCACTTGTGTTCCTCGAGGGCACGCTCTTGGATATGTACGCCACTACAGACCTGTTGCTTCCTTTTTTCATCATGCTGACATGCCTGCGATCCTAGACTGCCCAGCTTCCTGAGAATGACCGGACTTCAGTTAGTCTTAAGGAATATCGTGCAGAGATTGATGTGTGTATGGGTGGACGTATTGCCGAGGAATTGAGTGAGTTTCATAACTCCTACAACCTCGGGTGTTTTAATGATATTCTAGTCTATGGTCCTGATGGCGTGACTAGTGGAGCAAGTTCAGACATCCAACGTGCTACCCAGACTGCCCGAGCTATGGTTAAGGTATGGAACCTATGAGAATTTCTCTTGCGCTCTTCGCTCAGTCATCACTTTCAGCGATGGGGATTCTCTCGGTTGGGTCCAATTTACTACGATGATCGAGATGACATATTGAGTCCGGAGCGCAAAGAAGCAATTGAGAAAGAGGTCACCAGGTGCGTTCGTCTTCAGACCGAGCCATATTCATTCGTTTCACTGACGGCTTCTATTCTTCAGTCTTGTACGAAGTGGTGAGACCCGTGCACACACACTCCTTACCGAGAAGATAGATGAACTTCACAAGGTCAAGCAATCCTAAATGAGTTTGGAATCTATTGATCTTAAGGAACACTTTGAACAGCTTGCACATGCTCTGGTTGAGCATGAGACCCTGGATGCTGATGAAGTCAGAAAAGTTGTCAAGGGGGAACCAATAAGGAATATTACAGAAGTACTAGAGGAGGAAATATCGAGTTCGGAAGGCCGGAAAAGACCGTAGTCCCTGGATTCCTTTTGGAGTCGTAAGTGGATACTTACAACAGATTGCACCTTAGAAATTTTCTTGACGTGAAGACATGGGATGGGCATTTGGAGCGCAAGCGGGCATAGCCTGCTAGAGCTCACTGTAGTCGTGCGTCGTGCGCCGTCGACAAGCTTCTGGCAGGAACTTTGGCTGTGGAGGATTACCGCAGTGCCTGTATCTTATCCTTTTTGAACTAGTTACTAATTGATACAGTTAACCCCCACTATAAAGCATGCAGGCATTTCGACAATCATATCAAGGTTAACATTAACATCACCTCTTTCAAGGGCCAGCATAATTTCTGTTGGAAATATCTTAACCTACATCTCCCAGTCCCCACGTCCTATGATTGCGTTCACAAACGCGTTGCTTCCCTCGGTTAGGATCTTTCCATCTTCATTCTACGGCAATTAAGCATATGGAAGCATTGTGTAGAGGCGGATATTCTCTAGCAATTAAAGCCTTATCTGAGACTACAGTGTGGATATGGGATTCTCTTTAGGCTTATGGTTAGCTTTTCTATCTATTTCTGTAAGAGTCTAGGCTCTACTGACCCTTGCAGCTTAGCGTCGGTAGGTGAACGTGTTGACGACCCATATCCACGCATCCACAAGCCAGATCTGCGTGACAGCAAGTAGTAGTTTTCGCTTAAGCATTGGAAGAACAAGTTGAAGACTCCTTTGGGTCCTAGTCCTACAAGGGCAGAAATCTTGAAAAATTTTACCATCTTCTCTTTGTGCAAGAAATAGTCTGAACGCAGCCTGGAGGGAATTCAACCCCATCAAGCCAATTGCGTACCACACATTTTTCATTTATGAATTGTCGTGGCACATGTAGGCCAGTATGTGCAGCTACCAACCTCCGTGCAGGGCTGTGGCATTTAAATTGGTAGTTCATTCTCGGATAGATATGAGTTACGAGTACATACTTGTATGTACTGTTGCCAGATTTCCATGAGAACATGACTTTTCTCGCAGTCTGATGCAATGCGGATCAGGGGCTTCACTATAGATCTCGATTTACTTATAAAACCCCTTACAATCAGTTGACGCCGCCTTAATGGGGTCCTCTACCTCCTGCCCATGATTTCGACGATTCTGTGGAGATTCTCGACATTTGAGTGTTTTGGTGAGTATTTGAATACCACATCTGCAAAATAAACTGATAAAATCAGGTCTTCAACCCTTAGTGCAGTACATAAAACGAGCCCAATACTGGTGGGCACACATACGCCCCAACCAACACCCTATTTGCTGCAGTTCGGTGAGTGCTCATTAGGCAACGCCTCGACGTCCATGACGATCTCTGATATAGTTTTAAACAATTGGCCAGATCCAGCCCCGAACGACAATTTGCGATCACTCCCGTGGATCTCCTTACCTCCGCCGACCGTTTAACGGTGAGAGAATCATTCCAACCAAGTCCGCGAGTCACTGAAATAGAGCTCGGCTGTCATACAGATGTGCTGCAGAAGGCTGAAATACTTCATTTCGTTAGCATGTGGTCACCGCACCTTTATAGAAGAGGCAAAAATCGACTGTCACCAAGCATCATGCCTCATCAGCGTCTCACATCCTTCAAGTTGTGGATCTGGCCAGTGTGCTTGTCGACGCTACTGGGAACAACCAGAAAGACTTGTGACCTACGAGGTACGTCATTGTCGAAGGACGTCTATAAGCTGTTGTAGTTTTGAACAACATACGACAGGTTCCTGGAAAGTGCGCCCAATGTTCATGACACGACATTATATCGAAATTACTGTATAGTATATGTGGGAGAGTATTACGCTTGTATCCCTAGTTTAGTGTACTATTACAAGACCTATACCTCCAAGTCAAAATCGACCAGCATCTGGTCATCAATACCTCCATCCCCATAATCATCGTCCTCATTATTTTCAGCTTGAGCCTGAGCCAAAGCTTTTTGCTTCGCCTGTGCCTTTTCAACATCCTCCAGAGTCCAGAGAGACACACCAGTCTGGTTTTCATTAGGATTTTGAGATATCGAGCGCATGAAGAGCTTGGATAGCGTCAAAGCCATATCCGTTGAGAGATTCGAGGCCGTTTCTGTGATATACTGATTAATCCATCGTGGAAGCTTGGCACGCTTGTCGGCACGCGCGAAACGCTGTAATTCGTTACTCACAGGTCAATCTAACAGAAAGAAAGGATTATAGACATACCTTATCTGCGAAGACCATCAAACCCCAATCAGTTTTACCTCTCAATACACGTCCAACACATTGAGCTGCATTTCGCATGGCGTCAAAACCAAGAAATTCGGATTCGCGTATACGGTATGCGTCTCGGAGGTATTCAAGGCGAGCTTTGAGTATTCTGCTTTCTGTGTATTGATATGGGACCCTAGTTGTGACGAGTAAATCATGGCTTTTGGGATGGGGAATATAGCGTACCCAAACATGATGACAGCGCGTCCATAGTTATGATCAAAATCAATCCCTTCAGAGACTTTCCCCCGAGCCACTGAAAGAAGGACTGCTCCGCGTCCGTTGTCACAAGCCTAAAAAAAAAGTTAAGCGATGACTCTTTATCCAATATGCTACCAACCCTTCGATAATTTTCTAAAGCAATACTTGTCTCGTTTGCGTCCGGAGTTTCAACAAAGATAAGCTTATTCTTCCACACTTCATTCAAAATGCCCTAACCACGACCATGAAGCATGGACGACTGTGCGAGGGCCGAGAAACGGCTTACCATGTCATTCCATGCAGCGACGATTGATTCCATGTAGAGATAACTGGGAAAGAATGCGACGATACCGTCGGGGACGATTTTGCTGTACTCGATAAGGATGCTGCCGAAATTACGAACCACAGCAGGATCATTCCTGACTTCGAATCTGGAACTGATTGCCACTTGATCACTGCCTCTGGTGATGACCTAGGGAGATTAGAATTAGTAGAACAGCCCCCTCAAGGAACACATACTAGGGGAAGGAAAGCATTTCGGGTCAATGTCATGGGATACGTTTCTTGAACAACTGGAGTAAATTGAAGCATTTTTGGATACATATCCAAGGGAGAAATCGTTCCCGATGTTATGACGACGCTGCTGAAGCGTTCAAATACTGGTTTGATTGCGAGGGAGGGATCAAGACAGCTAATAATGATATAATCAGTGACAAAAACAAGAGGCGCGCAAGAAAGCCTGACGTGAAATGGAACACAGGGTTAGGCACCGTCGCATTGTCAGTCTCGAAAGGTTCCAAAATAAGTAAAAAGCCTATAAAAGAGGGTCAGTGGTCAGGGTAAACAGAAAACTATGAGCAGACCTTTCTCGTATGTCGATACTAGGGTTGCAAAACTTGAGACTTTCTGAAGAGCAGAGTACTCGTCTAGTCGATTGATATTGAGAGTCCGAATCAAGGACTGCAGGCGTTCAGCACAGAAACTTCCAGGACTTGAGTAAATGTCAAGTTCAAGGGAAGAGAATTATCAATTACCGAAGCGGCCGCCGTTCGATATACGTGATATCTTTAAGGTGCTGAAGGAACGAAAGAGGCGTTTCTGCAACGACATGGAGTACTCGCATTCGAGTCTATAAATTGGTCTGTAGATTGCGGGGAAGATATTTAAATGGGAGAATTTACCTTCAAGTATTCAACAAAACGCTTTAGAAATGCAACAAAATGTTCTGCTTTTCGAATGTTACCAGGAACAGCCTCATTTAAGAGATCATCAGGCAGAACTATAGAGATGTCTGGTGAAATTTATTGGGCTTGGCAAACCCTTGGAATGACGCACGAGGGTTCGCCATGAAACCATCGGTATCGTCGACAGCATCTTGCAGCCCCTCAACGAGCTTTGCGTATTCATCTTGAAGTTTTGCAGCGTCGGTTGTTTTTATCCTGCGAAATACATTTCAGATAAAGGATAGGGTCAAAAAATGGTTGACCATCAACAGACTCTTCTATTTTTTCCCCTAACCTAGTAACACTACGGGCCGCGGAATCCAACATGGGCCGCGTTAAGTCTATACTCAATGATTCTATGCAGACATTGTCTTCAGGCAGATGGATATCAGCCAAGTGAAAGAATGTATTGAAAAAAAGCGCTGACCAATGTTGTGAGCTTCGTCGAAGACTACTATAGCGTCTTTGGACAACTCCTTTGATACTTGCTCTGCAACTTTGGGATCCAGCAGATAATGAAAAGAGTATATTATGATGTCAACGACTGGCATCTATAAAGGTTTCAGTGAAAGCCATATTTGCCCATAATGATGAGATCCTAACCATTCGACGGACGGTAAAATATGGACATATGCCCTTGTCGCGTCCGTATTGCAATACATCTGCTAACGTCCATATCCCAGCGGGTATCAGATTGCCAGGTTCCAAGTTGGCCAAATTCTAACGTCTGGCCGTTGAAGTATGGACAAACTAGTGACGAACGGATACACTCACTTCATGCCAGTCACACAATTCTACGGAGCCCGGATCTGCTCTACCTTTTTCACATATCGCAGAGTTTGTCATATCACGGCAGCGTGCATCGACCACTTTCCCTTTCTTCTCCTTTGAAACCTAATACGAGATTCAAAGACATTCAACGCAAGAAGACATCAAATTTACCTCGGGATGTATACAGAGATTCTTCCTGCTCGTTAACCCAAGTCCTGTGTAAGTTTTCTCTTTCTCCCTCTCCTCGTCTGTCTCTGCTTGGGATATACGATATGCCATGAGGCGTTTAAGTTCTGCAAGAGCCTTTTCAATTTCAGGAACTGTCCGTGAGCAATATATGAGCTTTCTTCGCGTTGGATAGAACTTGGGCTGCGGGTCAGTCCAACGTATCTGTATTTTCAGTGTGCCATTCACCTGTTGGTATGAAACAATCAGGGAAAGGAGGGATACGGTCTTTCCTGTGCCGGAAGGCATCTCTAACACACAATGTCCCTATTTATGTGAATTGCATAAATTCGACTTGACCAAGGTGAAGGGATGCATACGGTTGCATCAAGAGTCCGCTTCAAATCGCACATGTACGCATATTGTTCTGGTAGCGACTTCAGTATTATTCCTTCGTATACAGCCACAGTGTCTCACCGGGATAGATTCGGTCATAAGGAAAGATAATCTAACCTCCAATCTGAGCAAAAAATTGATGAAGATTCAAAGAACCTACGGGCAAGTGGTCAATGAAGAATTTCATAATCGGCGAGCAATTTAGAAAGGTAGCGAGAATGCGTTCGCAGACAGCGCAAAAGGGGTTTTCCAAGCTGATATAGAGGCAGTGAATGAACAGGGCCGTATACCAACAGCGACAAATGCCAAACAGTGAGTGTAGTGTTGAACGTTGTAAACGCGTCGCGCATCATTAAATAATCACATGACCAATTCAGAGATTCTACAGTCTCAAGTCTAGCCGTCTTCGTGGACTAGAGTCTCTATACACCGCAAAATCCTTGGTATGATCCTTATTATAGTCCAGCATGACCCCCTATATTCCATTCACACTGAGAGTGGGCACCGATATCGATCGCAAATAATGTTCATACTTAAAATGATGAAGAATCCATTAATTGTCCAAGTCTAACGTCCAAACAATAGAATGTCGATGTACGAAAGGTAAAGAAACAGTAAATGTCTGTGAATGACATAGAGCATCAAGAGTTATCGATACGTTGACATTATGAACTGTCAGATGCAAAGCCTTGAGAGGCGATGGAGATCGATTGAAGAGCATCCGATTGTCTGTGGAGGGGCTTAGCACATTGCATGAAACTCGACAACAGAACGCACCCTTGGCCGAGGATGCCATAACCGTCATTCGGAGACAGTCCTGTCGTGTCCGGTGTTGTTGTTTGCCCAGTCTGGGTATTAGTCGTAGTGGATGAAGTGATTGCGGTCCCAGCTTCCGCCGTAAGGTTTTGTTGTGACCACTAAATGACATGATTGAGCTATGGCTGAAACTAAGTATGCCGAAATAGGCTTACCTGGTATTGAATCATCCCCTGCAGGCCGCCGAGTACACCGGCTACAGAATCTTCAGCGGATGAACGTCGAAACTGCACATACTGACAAACCTTGGATCCATTGTGAGTATGCATCATCTCGCTGGTCATCAGTCACACCATAGGGCTGGGAAGTGCTGGTAGCCGCTGAATCAACGAATTGGAATCAGTATCGATGGGCAATACAAAGCCAAATAAGTACATGAGTTGTCGGAGGCGAAAGGTGCGACGGTTGAATTGAATGGGACAAATGAAGCTGCGTTGGCCTGCGTAACCAGACCAAAGCCAGTCATCGAAACTGGTTTGTTAAACCTGAAAAAAAAAACGAATGAGTGGCAAGTGAAAGAATAGTTGGAATACTCTACTTACAGTTTGGCAGCATCCGCCTGGAGTTTGATCCAGTCCAAGCCTGCCTGCACGGTTTGGTTGAAAGCAGGCAGGCTAGGGTCGGGGGCATTTTGATTATAGTTAAACTGGTCAGGGAACAGCTGGAATGACCCAAACCCAATTTCAGGGATATTGAGAATGTCCTCGCTGTCGACACCCTGTGAACCGTCAAATGCCGCCATCCCAGAACTGAGGTCAGATTGGCGTTTTGTTTCTATACAAATTGAGCGCAATACGAGCGACGTAAGAGGAAATAATGCCTACGAGTTGCTGTCCAGCGTCCTCTGATTTTGACACCATCAGGCTGTACACCGGCGCGCTTCTGGCGTTCTCTTTCCTTTTTCCAAGCTGCTTTCCTCTCTTTCAATAGTTTCGCCTTGCTCTGGGGTTCGGGAAGACTGCGACGATGTGACCCTGGGGCGGATGAGGGCTGTGGTGCCGGGGTCGTTTCCCTGGGGAAGAGTTTCTGGCAATCTGGGCAAAAGAAACCTTGATTGCTACGTAAACATGCATACAAGTCAATCCTGTGTCGAGAAAAAGCAAGCTAATTTTTTTTTTACTTACCCGGAAGATACCAGATGATTGGGATCCACTTTACGTACATGTTGGGCGATTGTGGAATGCCAACGGGTGATGTTCTGTGTCATACATCCCGAAGACGCGGGGAGACTGGAGTTGCATCTGAAATGAATTAGTTACAATGCTCACGGTGCGAACACCTGATAATTCACCGAGGGTCATTGGCTAATTCCCTAGAACCAGCTTCAGAGAGATCCATAGATAAATCAAGCAAAGACATACCAGCCGAAAACATTTGGATTGCCAACATATCTGGAGGCGATCTGGGTCGTGTAATTCATGAAAGCATCGATAAGTGTTTGATTTGTATAGAATTGATCATGTTCTTGAGGGCCACCGAAGTTTCGAACATAGGCATCCATTCCGCCTGACAAGGGTCTGAGTATGTGTAAGGAAGCGGTATTAGTTGCAACGTACCATAAGAATTACTGAGAAAATTCCTAGGCTGAGTTGTATTCGAGGTGATGGTTGCCGATCCTGCAAGCTGCCTGGCCTGAATTGAGCTGGTTGCGTTGTTGTCAATGCCAGGAATAGGGCTCCAGTTGTTCGTGAGAGACAATAAAACGTAAAGTCCATGCTGTTGCGCCAATTCGATGACTTTATCGAGCTTCTGGAGTCCATTGGTTCCGTTATTGATCGACAGTGTACCATTGCTGATCAACTGGAACCATGTCCCATTCTCAGGAACAGTCTCAACGTCTACAGCGATTTGAGTAAATTTTGGTGATCGACGCATATAGTTCAAAAAATACCGTTGAACGCCCAAGTCCTGACAACTGTGAAGTTGGAGGCTCGAATAGAAGCCAAAGTGTTGTTGATATCTTGCTCGCTATTCAGTGAGCTCAGCCAGTATGCGTTCGTGCCAATGAAGTGGAAGACACTTGAAAAACGTCAAATAATCAGGGTAGGATAGTGATGAATGAGCGCCGAACTGACCTGCCGTTGACATAAAACTGACCGTCTTGAGCGGAGACAAAGGGGCTGTTAGGCACAGTATCCCACCTCTTCGTCAGCTCAGTTCGTGTAGGACTCGTCGCAGACACCGCGAGCGCAGTAAGGAAGGGCACCCAGAGCGCTCTGAACATAATAGCGGTGTCGGGCAGAAAGGACCGCAAGCGAAATCAGCGCCAGGACTTCGGTATAAGTAGTGTCCCTGTTATTTATCTCCGTTTTACCACGCATGGTTGAAAATCTAGATAATCTCATATAGACGCCCACCATACAGTGTGCTTCGTGGTTATAACGGGGTTCTTAGGATCAGATGCATCACTGCCCTATGTCGAATTTGGCTAGAGGCACCCGCAGTTGTCAACGTTGTGTGCGTGTTCTGGACGTGTTATGGTGATGGATGGTGATGGATGGGTGATGGGTGTAAACAAAGCCCCGAATTCGGAATTGTAACAACTATCCATCAATAAAACCTCTTGTTCCAATCGGTCTAAGTTCATGTTCAGAGGACCCATTCACACTCTAGGGCGCTCTATACTCCACAGGCATTTATCAGCTCCACACCGCCCTTACTCAGATGGTTCTGCGAATTTAAAACGTATAGTTGCTTCTTCCAAAGTTCTCCGCTTTGGCAGACGCGCCATCAAAGTCTCTCTCTATGCGTCTGTCGCGCTTGTCGCCACAACTATTGCTGGTTTCGAGGGTGTACATCTCTGGATCGAAAAGATAGAACTAGCGCCAGAACACGATCCGGATGTCAAACGATGGGAATGGGACCAGGAAGCAGAGAAATGGTCTGGCGACTCGGTAAAGGGCGGCACTGACCCTGCCTTGGGGCATTTTGGTCGCCATCGGGTCCGCGCTGCATGGGCCTCATACAACTGGGGGACAGAGGACAATGCGGCAGCCGTCGTCGCCTCCGATATCAATAGTGCGCGCAGCAATGGCCATGGCGGACCCGAAAACTTGAACCTTGTTGACGCTAACATGTTAAACACTGCCTCCTTCCTAAATGGAGCACTGCATGTTGCGAATGAGCGCGCCTCTCATGGATATATTCACCCCGACACCGTTCCGCAGCTCCTGTTTCGACGTGCCGTTACTCTAGAGCGGCTTGGTGGAGAGGCCGTCCAACAAGCAAAAATCGATTTAGAGCATGCATGGGATGGTCTCTCTAACTCAAGCATGACTGCAGCAACCATTGCGTCGAGACTTGGTGAAATCAGCTACCGACAGGGACAGACGAGCGATGCTATTTTATGGTGGGCAAGGGCTCTCAAACTTACCTATGGCGCGGCTCCAGAAAATCTTGAAACACTTCCTGCAGTCCTCAAGGCTGCTCCATCATCACCTCGTGCTCAACGCCTGTTATCTACCACCCTTGTTTCATTGTCTGCTTTCTACGCCAAAACTGGTCACTTGAAGCAAGCTCAAGCACTCGAAGAAGCAGCCCTGACAATGTTTCAGACAGTCTCCCCGCCGGCACCCTTAACATCAGCACCCCCTCCCCACATGCTTCACGCTTTGTATCTCCTTCATCGTTCCTCGGTGATATCGGTTCATCTAGCCGAAGTGCTCAATGCTCGCAAGCAGCCCCTTGATTCGTCCATTCAATACCTGACCTCCGCCGCTGAATCATCAGAACGAGTCGCCCACATCCTGACAGGCAGTTCTTTGGGACCCCCCTCTGATGTTCCCGTCCCAGCTCAGGACTTAGCCTTGTTATCAGCATTCACGTCCTCTCGCTCCATGAAGAAACCTGCCAAAGCTCTTCTTCGGGATGCATGCCGAACTTCTGCAGAAGCTTGGAACCTTATCGGCATCCTAAATGAACACCAGGGGAAAAACCCCCAAGCTGCGTTAGAGTGCTATGAACGTGCTGTGCACTGGGCTGGGGCTGTGGAAGGAAATTCAGACACAATGCAACCACGCGATGGGATCTTAGAATCTGAGTGGCAAATGATGTGGAATAATTATGTCCGTGCTAAACGGAGGGTCAAGGAAATATCGTTGTAAGGGCCTTCCTTACTTAGGGCATTCCTGTGAACACATGGACAAAACTCTCACATACTGTACGTACGAATTAATGCCATACTTACATGCGAAAAAATACAACGTCGTATCAAGGTGTCGTATGGTCATCTGTTTCCCAGTCCACTTAGGTTCCACGCAATTTGCCTTCGGACAAAAGAGAACGCCCCAACAGATCTAAGGAACCAGTATGTAATGCCGTCCAGGAACTTACCATCTGCAATTCCAAGTATACTGACTACAGACATAATTCTTTTTGTCAATCGAATGGTTGAGAGTGCACGAGCGTGACGGGTCGCGACACATTCTTCCAGCAAACGATCGTTAGCAAGAAGAGCATCATTGGTGGAAGTCGCATGAGATGCTAGAGCTGGGCTGATGAGAATTGCATCACGTATGCCGAGATTCATCCCCAACCCTCCTGCAGGTGCGTGTATGTGAGCTGCATCACCAACAAGAAGTACAATGCCCCGCTTCTGCTCTTCTGTAGTAGGACTGAAGCGGATTAAAGTTCGCTCGGCAATGGCTGCATGCGTCCTGAACCGAGTCGCCCAAAGAGTTTTGGTGATATGGATAGGGTTTGGATTTACAGACGGGTCAGAGTTAAGGTAGATCGGCCCTTGTTCATCGACATATTTCTGAAGATATGCCGTCGATGGATTAGAAGGCGGGGGGCCGGCAGACAAAGGAACATTGAATCCAATCCTGTATATTGGATCTGAGTCGGGATATTCTACAGGTAGAGGAACTGTCAAGAAGGCTCCGCCTTTCGTGGTGGTCCCCTGAACTTGATCCGTGGGTAGCTTTGGACTGGTCGACGAGAACGATACGTCCGCTAAGATCATTTGAGCCAGTCGTTCATCGATAGGGTCCCCATCCGGGTCAGCAAAACCCACGCCAGCCATTTGGCGAATCTTATAAGTAAAGGCGATAAGACAAGCATTCAATCCGTTTTATGCTGAAAGATATGCTTACCACAGACCTGGCACCGTCAGCACCAAGAACATATTGAGCTGTAATAACTTGGCCGGATTCAAAGGTGACCTCTAAATCACCGTCAGTATTGGACTTGAGCCCTACGGCCTTATAAGGGCGTATGACTTTAACACCCAGGTCGCTCAGATGAGCTTCGAGCACTTGTTCAACGGTGCTCTGTGATATGAGGAGGACAAATGGAAACTTGGTGTAAGGTGCGAGGGGTGCGAATTCTATGTTCAACCTTGGAGCGCTCCGGTCTTGAACCTGCATGCCACTTCCTTTGATTCCACGAACGACAAGGGCGTCCGCACACCCAATAGAGTCCAGAGCCTACCATTGTTAACTTCAAATAAGCCTAAGTATACGCATACGAGTCACCTCAAGGGTTGCAGCATGAATCGTGATAGCTCGTGTTGCTGGCCCCTTTGTGCTGTTTTCGTCAACGATCAGAATGTCGTGGAAGTTCTGCTTGACAAGAGCAATAGCAGCAGCGAGACCTGTGGGGCCAGCGCCGACAATGAGGATTGTTGTGCGTTGTGATTGCATGGAGGACTGAGGTTGCCTGACTCGGACATTGGATTGACGAGGTTCTTAAAGGTCAAGTCGGATGTTCCGCGCCGGTCACCAGTTCCTCCAGATTCAAAGGTGCCTGGCTCTTCCTCCAGGAACGTTACGAACCCTCAGCAGACTCCCAGCGCCGACCTTCATCCGTCCAGCATTCAGTTATACCACCATGATTGACGCTACAGCAGCAGCAGAACGTTTCCTCGCTGACCGCGCTGCTCCACTATGCAGTATGGATATCGCCAAGTCGTTCCAACAACTAAGGTAATTAGATGTCTAGCTCTAACTAGTGACGAGCTAATTACCCTTTTTATCTTTAGTGCGAAAGAGAAAAAGTATGCACATTACTTGACCCTTGCGTCGTGGGCTGGCGTTCGAATCATACAAGGTTCGCGTCTATAATCGTGCCTGATAATCTACATCTGACCTTGCATTCGCCTAGGACAATGGACTCCGCAGGCCTCCGATCTATACGATCTCCTGATTTTAACCTTCAGTACCACAAATGGCAGTCTCAGTGACCTCACGGCCCTTCAGCAGCGGGCAAAGCTTTCGACCGAAGACTGGGACAATCTGTTACAGTACACTTCTCAGGTTGGTGGACAGATCATGATTGTACCTTCGCGGAAAGGTTGGTCTGATCAGTGCTTTTTAGGTCCTGAGCAATCTTGTCAACTTCAAGACCTTTGGTTTCACCAAATTAATACCCCGCGTCTCAGCGGAAAAGTTTGAGGATATAGTTCGGAACTCTGAAAATGCACAGCAGGCTTTGAAGTTGTGGACACAGGTCTGTCAATCATGTAGAGAATGAGATCGGTCTTTGATGCTGATTTTGCATGGCGATAGCTGAAAGAGCATATTTATGCGCTCACTCCAGAGTCAAGCCTTTTTATTGGCAAGAGAAACCTGGGACAAGTATCCAACTATTATCTGGGACAGCCTGTCACAGATGAGGATGTTGCTGCTGTCCAGGCAGCCGCAGAGAAGCTCGATATCGACGTTTTGAATACTCGGTAAGCTTACGAAGCAGGGCTATTTTTTTTTCGCTCACCCCCAACCTATTAGTATCGTCAAGAACGGAACCGATGATTTTACTCTCCTGATCGCTTCTGCCAACACCCAGCCTTTGGCCGCACACACCGTCGACCACAAGCTTGGAAAGATCAATTTGAAGATCCAATATGGTGATTTTTCTGACCAGCTTAAAGATGTCGTCGCAGCTCTCCAAGAGGTACCATAATAAGCTTGCTTGGCCTGTTCTATATACTCATTTGTCAATATAGGCGAAAAAGTTTACCGCTAATGAACACCAGACAGCAATGATCGAAGGCTACATTAAATCGTATGAGCATTCCGTGCTTGCATTCTCCTGTCCTTGACACTCGCTATCTAGGTTTGAAACTGGATCTATCCAAGACCACAAAGATGCATCTAAACATTGGGTGAAGGATGTTGGTCCTGTTGTCGAATCGTACATTGGAGTGAGCATTGCACCAATGCATCAAGTTTGTTATTGGCTTACAGTCGCAGTTCATTGAAACCTATGTGGACCCTTATGGAGCAAGGGCTGAATGGGAAGGTCAGCTTTTTTTGCTTGCTTCTGATTTCCCTCGTTTCGTAGTTCGAAATCACATCTAGGCTTTACTGCAATTGTCAACAAGCAGCTCAGTGCCAAATATGAGACTCTGGTCAACAATGCTCCAGAGTATATCAAAGTGTTGCCGTGGGGCCCCGACTTTGAAGTGGAAGTATTCAGGAAACCAGATTTTACTGCGCTCGAGGTCGTGTCTTTTGCTACCGGCGGTGTGTTGTTTAGTTTTCAATGCTTGCAAGCCTTTGACATTGGCACGCCTAGGTATACCTGCTGGCATTAATGTGCGTCTAAGATGTTCGATGGCTTCTCTTGGTTCATTGATAGAACGTTGGATGCTCTGGCTCTCAGATCCCTGTACGTCATTCAAAAAGGTTGGACTGATATGACCCCAGTTCACTCGAAGGACTTGACAGAACTATTATGACATCCGGGAATCCACTGGTTTCAAGAACGTCTCTCTCGCTGTAGGCCGGTTGTTTTCATACCGCGATTTTTTTAAATATCTTTCAAACCTTTTAGAACATCCTCGCTGCTAAAGCTCCGAGTCTGTCTTGTCCCTTCGAATCACCTTCGATATGGTGCACTGAACAATTTGAATAGATGAAGAGCTAACATTCATCCACCCGGATGATGTCGAACTGTATAACGCATGGGACAGCCGTGCCTTTGAATTGCAGGTTGCCAATCATGAATTGCTTGGACATGGATCCGGAAAACTTTTCGAGGAGCGTGCCGACGGGACCAAGAATTTCGATCCAGCCAAGGTCTACATTTTTCGACGCCCTCTTGCTAGAAATTGAAACTTCTCTTTTGATCAGGTTATCAACCCCCTTACTCAAAAGCCCATGTAAAACTGCCAGTTTGGTGCAGCTGAAATTACTTATAAATGCACAGATCGTCATGGTATAAACCTGGTCAGACCCCTGGATCTGTGCTTGGTGAAGTTTCGTCGTCAATGGAAGAGTGTCGAGCTGAAACCGTTGCATTGTTCTGTGCGTATCGGATTTTTGTTTGTTTGAAGTTAACTCACATATCCTGGTTTCAGTGGTGGGACATCTAGATATTTTGAAAGTTTTCAATGTTGAGCATCATCATCTTTACCATCGACCTGAATTTAATTATTTGGGCAGTACACGGACAAGCAATCGATTGAAGATATCCAGTACATCACATTCTTATTGATGGCGCGTGCTGGTCTCAGGGCACTGGAGTATTACGATCCTGCTACGCAGAAACATGGACAAGCTCATATGCAGGCTCGGTGGGTGCAAACCAACACGTCAAATTGGCAGGTATCTAAACGGGTTTCTTAGCCTTGGGATTACTCAACATTTGATTACTTCCGGTATCGCACGGCTGGAGGAAGTTCGCAACGCCGAAGGACAGCTAGAGAATATCTATGTCCGCGTATGTACCTATTTCGTTTCCTACTTTATTTACCTGACTTTTTTGTAGGTTGATCGCGACAAAGTTCTCAAGGAAGGCAAAGATGTTGTCGGAAAGCTACTTGTCAGCCTGCAAGTCTATAAGAGCACAGCAGACGGTGCTGGGGCACGCGAATTCTATAATACACTTACAAAGCCCCTACCAGGCTGGGAAGATGATATACGAAACATCGTCCTACGCAAGAAACTCGTTCGTGTCTACCTTAGCTCTTCGTACTGTAAACCTGATAGTGTTCACTTGTAACAGCCCCGCAAGATCTTTGTTCAGCCCAATACCAAGCTTGTTGATGGAGAGGTAACCTTGAAAGAATACCCACTTACACCTGCTGGCGTAATCGAGAGCTTCATCGAAAGAAAGCTGTAAATTACATCGACATAGATCCAATGTTCTAGTCCAGAATGTGACAACAATTACAATGAGTGTATATCTAGGGATGCATATGGGAGTGAATGCGTGATAGGTCCAATATGGTCAGTGCTAACAATAAATAGTGACATGGCAATAACAAGCATCAGCTAGTTTCTCGTACCAGAGCCACAATTACTGTGACGCTATGAAAAAGACTCTAAACGATTGATCAGAGTGAAATACAAAAAAAACGTACTCGTCTGGTTTCTGTGGAGGCACGGAGGTCAGGATAGAAACTTTACTATTATGAGTATTAAACGTACCCCTCCTTGAAAGTAGAAACTATGCCGAGCAGCTTCTCCTACATGTGGCTTGAGTGATTACAGTGTGGAACATCAAGGTCTGCGACGTACTTTCAAAAGGACTGACTCGCGCCTCATTTTTCATGCAAGACCCTGCGTAGTCAACTAGGCGATCGGCAATTAACTGGACTTGCTCCTCCTCTGTGCCTCCCCTACGGGCAACTAGGGAACAGAGTTGTACAATCTCGGAGGCAAAGACATTGTCGGATAGTCCATCGGTCTAGGATATCAAAAGGCTCGTTCAACATGAAGGATTGGGAACATCGGCTATTCCGTACATATGCAATAACAATGTCGCCGTCTCCAAGTTTGAGGCGAAATGTGTCAGCCTCACTTGGATTGTCTACACAAGCTTGTGAAAAGCGTGGGCGTGTCGGCGTGGGAAGTTTGGTGAGTTGTCTGGAGGGAGACAGGGGAAGATCAGGTGAAAGGTTGGTTGCAGCAAAAAGGTACAGACTTTGGGCAATTAAAATAATGTGTCTGGGATCGTTGGCGATACAATATAGAATTTGATCGAATTACCAGAAAGCCGCTATCTCCAAGGCTGGGCAAAAAAGTTCAAAGTTGTGTACAACGTAAGTTAAAGAGACGTACTTGGCGGATCGTAGCACTCCCGATGATGAATTCAAAGTTATAAGACAAGCCGTGCTAGATCCTGTCTCCATTATGTCAGTCACGTCGAATTGAACTGGGGTGTGTAGACTCCACGCACCAGCTTGTACGATTTTTTCTCGCAGAACACTTCCATACGCGAGGTCGAGACACTCGTATGGAGTCATTTCCCAGCCCTCAATCTCCTCACGCTCTTCGTAGTCCAGAGTTGGATCAATCTCTGGCTCGCCTGCCCATGCATTGCGTGAATACCGATGCGCGTGGAACATGAGCGCCTGAGAAAACAGTGAAGGGTCGACCCCAGATGTAACCCAGCCTCCAACTCCGTCTGCGACACCAAACGCGACGCCCTAAATCCTGTTCAGTATGTTCAGTTGAGGAAAGGTTATTCAAACATACGGAGCCCTGTCGCATCTGTGCAAAGTGATATCAGAAGAGCAGTATGGGAAGGAGGATATACACACAGGTTGAATGAAGAGAAAATCCTCCCCAGCAGACCTGCTTGAGACAGCCTTAGCACGCGACAGGGTATGGTCCCTCCACGCCCCAATATCGCTGTTGGGCGGAAAGGAAGGTGTTCGAGAGCCTTTAGGTATGTTCTTGCCTGCCCAGCTAGCTCCAATGTGGAATTTGTAAGGGCGAAGAGGTGCTGTGGATATGTTGCGCGCTAAGGAGCGAGACTTGCAGAGGACGGCACGGGCCATTGCTAGGGATTGTACATGGCAGGTGGACATGAAAGAACGAATTATAATATGCTGACTAGTAAGTAAGTACCCATAATGCCATAAATGCCATAAATGCGATCATCATCACATGACTTGTACACTCTACATCGCCCCCTAATTTAGTAACTATCAGCAAGGAAACTTCTGTGTTCGCCAGGCAGTGACAGTGCTACTTCGCTCCCCAAGCACTCCAGTCAAAGCCATTCTTCATCACCACTCCGCCCTTGTTTGCTTTCTTGCCACCAGCCCCGTTTTCAACACGAGCCTTCTTTGCAGCTCCCCTCCCAAATGGTTTCTTCGCAGACGTTTCATGATTTGAACCAGACCACGCGCTGTCGAACCCAACGAGTCTTGACCTGCTCCCAGAGGTTGTTACCAACAAAGATGGGTCTAGTTTCATTCCAGTGTTGGCGGTCAGATTAGGGCGGTTTTGTGTGTTCTCCGCCATATCGACCATAGTGGCAGTGTCTTGCATATTTAGAGGAAGTTCAGGGACTTCCATGGCCGAAATGGGTTTCAAGGATTTAATGACACGATTTGGATCCGAAAGGCCTTTGCCATGCGGTAAAGACTGTCGTCGAAAGGGGTTTTTACCTAGCACGCGTCCTGGTGAGGACACCTCGTTGCTTGCGTTACCTGGCAGGCAAATGGTGAGACCCAAGCTCGATCTTCGCCTGGTACTTGCACTCTCCCGCAGGGCTTCAATTCTTGCTTGACCGATTTGGAAAGTCCTCTGGGTGCGGTTGATCGCAGGAACCAGACTCGCAACTCGCTGATGAGTTGATCGAGCATGCATCTGGTTCAGCAGAGAGGTGCTACACTCTTCCAATGCCGTCCATGTTGGAGGGATGCAGTAGAGTGCTAGCTGTTCATCGTGAGGAGCGGCAGGGCGAGCAACACTTTCCAAATGAGCCCACTTGTAGTAAGTTTTTGCCTCATAATCGTTGAGCAAATCATATTTGATTGGCCGATGGGATGGCTCGCCTTGGGAGTAAAACGTACTGGGATCCGACTCGAAAGTAAAGTTGGATATATGTACGGCAGGTTCCAAAGAGCTAAGATGCTGCTCTTGCTGCTGTTCACTACAATCGTTCCGAACCCCCCTAATGTTGAGATCATCTGTCGAGCTCGACCTGTGTGAGCTACTGCACTTAGACCCAACAGGTATTAAGCCCGACTTGTTTTGCTTCAAGTTCTGAGACGATTTGAGGCCCTGGAGGAAAGGATGTCCTTTAAACACTGATAGAGTGGAATGACCTAGAGAGTCGATGATGAGTTTCAAATGATTCTTTGAGGAGTGTACATCTGCATGTGAAAGAGCTTCAAGGGCTAAAGACAGTGGGGCAGGGTGAAAGAGTTCTGTTCTTTGAGAGGGTTGAAATGAAGGCAATATAGCTTGCGGTGGTTGGCAGTTAGTTCCTCGGAGATCTGTAGGTAGAATTTTAGAGCTAAATCAATTAGATAAAGGGAAAGGATGACCTATGGCGGTAAGGAGAGGAAATTTAGTAAGGTGATCATAGACCGTATCGTCGACGTTTTGACAGAATCGAAGCCTAAGAATGCGAAGGGCCCAGGGGCCGCGCCTACGAGGGCCTTCATCTACCCAGAGAAGGGCCCCAGCAAGTATTTTGATTGCATAAGAAGAGAGTGATGTCGCGCTTGCATCCAGGGCGACCAAGGAGTGGAGTGCACTAAGGTGGACAATGGAGGAGTCTGTGAGTTGTGGGCAAGCGGGAAGATCAAGAATGGTTATAAGAGAGAAAAGCGAAGTATGAGGAATACTTTGAAGCAGGGGAATGTGAGGGTGTGCCAAGGGTAGTGTAAGAGAGTGAAGTTGTGGGGGAAGGTTATCATAGACCTGGACAAGCGTGGCGCAGAGAGCAGGATCCAATGCACCACAAAGAATGTCAGATCGTTCGTCGTAGTTGCGAAGGACCTCAATAGGTATCTGGTCGGCGTAGCGCGCAAGGACGCGACTGCATACCCAAACCAACGAAGGAACGCGTTTGGCTGGCAGAGTGTCAGTAATCATTCAGGGAGGGTCACGTGCCTGAGAGGCACTTCACAACGAAATTCCCACCCTTGCCATTATCATCTTCCTTCACACTCTCTTTTAGCTTCGTACTAGTCGTCTTCATTCTTTCCTTTCATCATGGCCTTTCCTGGCGGCTACGGCCTGCCAAACGACCCCCGTAATAACAACCCTTTTGCTCAACGCAGACAATACGACGAATCCGACAATGGCGACCACTACGGCAATCCGAATTCCAGCACTACCCGTCTAGCCTCTAGCCAAGCATATTATGAGCAGCAGCATGGAAATCGTCTGTTCATTTTTGTCCTTATTCTTTTCCTTGCCTGATTCCTCCTTCAGCATCTGAATCTGAGCTTGACCGCAGTCGCTACGCCTCGTCAGTCGACTCTCATGCCAGCGTACCTAGTATATCCCCCTTTGCCGACCCTGGAGCTGGCTCCAATGATCCTTATCCTGCATGGGCTGCTGATCAACACAAACCCATGTCTACTGAAGAAATTGAAGATATTTTCCTCGACCTCACCCAAAAGTTTGGTTTCCAGCGGGACTCTATGCGAAACATGGTAAACTCTTCCTATTTTCATATTTAATTTACCTGATCTTTTCCCTGCCAGTTTGACTTCACAATGCACCTTCTCGACTCTCGCGCTTCTCGTATGAGTGCAAACCAGGCCCTTCTTACTCTCCATGCCGACTATATCGGTGGTCAACATGCCAACTATCGCAAGTGGTATTTTGCTGCCCAACTTAACCTCGACGATGCTGTCGGACAGTCTCAAAATCCTGGCCTGCAACGCCTTAAGAGCGTCAAGGGCGCTAAGCCCGGAGGAAACAAGTCGCTTGACAATGCACTTAATCGTTGGAGAAACGCTATGAACAACATGAGCCAGTACGATCGACTTCGCCAAATCGCCCTCTACCTCCTGTGCTGGGGTGAAGGTGGCAACGTTCGATTCGTTCCCGAGTGTCTCTGTTTCATCTTCAAATGTGCCGACGACTATTACCGAAGTCCAGATTGTCAAAACCGCATCGACCCCATGCCAGAGGGTTTGTATCTCAACACGGTCATTAAACCCCTGTACAACTTCATGCGTGACCAAGGGTACGAAGTTCAGGATGGCAAGTTCGTTAGGAAGGAAAAGGACCATGATCAGATCATTGGTTATGATGATATCAACCAACTCTTTTGGTATCCTGAAGGGCTGGCAAAGATTGTGCTGTCCGACAACGTGAGCTTTATTTCTTAAGTCATTTGTTGACAGTGGTCATCTGATATTTCTGCAGACTCGTCTCATCGACCTCCCTCCCGCGCAACGTTTCATGAAGTTCAGTCGCATAGAGTGGAGTAAAACGTTTTTCAAAACCTACTTTGAGAAGCGGTCTACTGCTCATCTCCTTGTCAACTTTAATCGCATTTGGATTCTCCACATATCTGTCTACTGGTTTTACACCGCATTCAACTCTCCTAAGGTATACGCCCCGAGGAATGCAACCAGTCCGTCTGCACCTATGACTTGGTCTGCCACTGCCCTCGGTGGTGCTGTCTCGACAATCATCATGCTCCTTGCCACCCTTGCGGAGTTCTCATACATCCCCACTACCTGGAATAATGCTTCGCACTTGACTACTCGTTTCATTTTCCTACTCATCATTCTTGCGCTCACTGGTGGTCCGACCTTTTACATTGCCCTAGTTGATGGACGGTCCTCAAACTCACAAATTCCCCTCATTATTGGTGTCGTCCAGTTCTTTATCTCTGTGGTTGCCACACTCGCATTTGGCATCATTCCTTCTGGGCGTATGTTTGGGGACCGCGTGGCCGGCAAAGCGCGCAAGTATATGGCTTCCCAGACTTTCACGGCCTCATATCCGTCTCTTCCAAAGTCTGCGCGTACGGCATCGATTTTCCTGTGGCTGCTCATCTTCACTTGCAAGTTCACGGAATCATACTTCTTCCTGACGTCGTCCTTCAGCAGCCCTATCGCGGTCATGGCGAGAATGAAAATACAAGGTTGTAATGACAAGATATTTGGCACTGCTCTATGCTCGAATCACGTTCCTTTCACGCTTGCGATTATGTACGTCATGGACCTCGTACTGTTCTTCTTGGACACGTATTTGTGGTACATTATTTGGATCGTCATATTCAGTATCGGACGCTCCTTTGCTTTGGGGTTGTCGATCTGGACTCCATGGAAAGATATTTACACTCGACTTCCAAAGCGAATTTATGCCAAATTGTTGGCAACAGGAGAGATGGAAATCAAGTACAAGCCCAAGGTAAGATATATCTATCTCTCTTTTTAGTGGCCTTCACAGTGAGACTGAAATACTATTTGAATAGGTTCTCGTTTCTCAGATCTGGAATGCCGTGATTATCTCAATGTACAGAGAGCATCTTTTGTCTATTGACCATGTGCAACGCCTACTCTACCATCAAGTCGACGGACCCGATGGCCGACGGACGCTTCGCGCACCTCCATTCTTCACTAACCAAGACGGAAATGGTTCCAAGGGCAATTTCTTCCCAACTGGCGGGGAAGCTGAACGTCGCATCTCCTTCTTTGCTTCATCATTGACGACCTGTTTCCCTGAACCCCTTCCTGTCGACGCCATGCCGACTTTCACTGTCCTTGTTCCCCATTATTCGGAGAAAATTTTGCTCAGTTTGCGCGAGATTATCCGTGAAGAGGATCAGAACACTCGTGTCACGCTCCTTGAGTACCTCAAACAACTCCACCCTGTGGAATGGGACAATTTCGTTAAGGATACCAAAATTTTGGCCGAGGAGAGCGATGCTATGGATGGCACTGCAAGCACTCACAACGAGAAAAAAGCCGACGATTTACCATTTTACTGTATCGGCTTCAAGACATCGTCGCCCGAATACACTCTCCGCACACGTATATGGGCATCTTTACGCGCGCAGACTCTGTATCGTACAGTGTCTGGAATGATGAACTACTCCAAGGCCATCAAACTTCTATACCGCGTAGAGAATCCCGATATTGTACACACTTTTGGTGGCAACACGGAGAGGCTGGAGCGGGAACTGGAAAGAATGGCGCGTAGGAAATTCAAGTTCGCCATTTCGATGCAGCGCTTCTCAAAGTTCAACAAAGAGGAGCAAGAGAATGCTGAGTTCCTTTTGCGCGCCTATCCGGACTTGCAAATCGCATACCTTGACGAAGAACCTGGTCCAAAGGGCGGCGAGGCGCGCCTATTCTCAGCTCTCATTGACGGACATTCGGAGATTGATGAGAAGACTGGAAAGAGGAAACCGAAATTCCGTGTTGAACTTCCTGGTAACCCCATTCTTGGAGATGGAAAATCGGATAACCAGAACCATGCGATGATTTTTTATCGCGGCGAGTATCTCCAACTCATAGACGCCAATCAGGACAACTACTTGGAGGAGTGTCTAAAGATCCGCAACATCCTTGGCGAATTCGAGGAATATTCGATGTCGAGTCAGAGCCCATATGCCCAGTGGGGTCACAAGGAATTTGCACGCTCGCCCGTTGCTATCGTCGGTACACGCGAGTACATCTTCTCGGAGAACATTGGTGTATTGGGTGACATTGCGGCCGGAAAAGAGCAGACATTCGGTACTATGACTGCCCGTGCGTTGGCCTGGATTGGTGGGAAGCTGCATTACGGGCATCCCGATTTCTTAAACGCAACTTTCATGAACACGCGTGGCGGTGTGTCAAAGGCACAGAAGGGCTTACACTTGAATGAGGATATTTTCGCTGGGATGAATGCCTTTGGACGTGGAGGTCGTATCAAGCACTCAGAATATTACCAATGCGGGAAAGGACGTGATCTAGGTTTCGGCACAATTCTAAATTTCCAGACGAAGATCGGGACAGGCATGGGTGAACAGATGCTCAGTCGCGAGTACTATTATTTGGGCACCCAACTGCCCATCGATCGCTTCTTGACCTTCTACTATGGCCACCCAGGTTTCCACATCAATAACATCCTTGTTATCTATTCTGTTCAAGTCTTCATGGTCACTTGTACGTATTTTCATCATTGTCTGTCGAACTGACCTGATTGTGTTAACAGTACTGTTCATTGGTACGCTGAACAAGCAACTCGCCATATGCAAGGTGGATTCCCAGGGCAATGTCATTGGGGGCCAGCCTGGGTGCTACAACCTGATCCCTGTCTTCGACTGGATTAAACGATGCATCATCTCCATCTTCTTGGTTTTCTTCATTGCCTTTTTGCCACTGTTCCTGCAAGGTGGGCAGACTTCTTTTCTCATTCCTGTCCCTATGGTTTGTTTAACGTGCCTCTTCCAGAACTTACGGAACGCGGAACCGGCAAAGCCCTGCTTCGCCTTGCTAAGCATTTCCTCTCGCTTTCGCCTATCTTCGAAGTATTCTCTACTCAGATCTACTCTCAAGCCATCCTTAGTAATCTGACTTTTGGTGGCGCACGATATATCGCAACCGGACGTGGTTTCGCCACCACTCGTATCAGCTTCAGCATCCTTTACTCACGTTTTGCGGGCCCTAGTATCTACTTGGGTATGAGGAACCTCCTTCTCCTCCTGTACGCTACTATGGCCATCTGGATCCCCCATTTGATATACTTCTGGCTTTCTGTTGTGTCGCTCTGCATTGCACCCTTCTTATTCAACCCCCATCAGTTCTCATTCGCAGACTTCATAATTGACTACCGCGAGTTCCTCCGATGGATGTCCCGTGGCAACTCCCGCACTAAGGCGAGCAGTTGGTACGGGTATTGCCGTCTTTCACGGACAATGATTACTGGTTACAAGAAAAAGAAGCTGGGTCATCCGTCAGAGAAATTATCGGGAGACGTTCCTCGAGCGAGTTGGAAAACGGTTATTTTTTCAGAAATCATCTGGCCCATATTTTTCGCGGCCTTGTTCATCATTGCATATATGTTCGTCAAGTCATTCCCTGATACCTCTGGCAATCTGCCTCCAGCGCCACTTATCCGTATCGCTATCATAGCTGTCGGCCCTGTCGTTTGGAACGCTGCTGTCCTGCTCAGCTTATTCTTCCTCTCCCTATTCCTTGGACCCATGATGGAATCCTGGGTGAAATTCGGTTCAGTTATGGCTACCCTTGCCCACATGCTATGCCTCATTGGATTGGTTGCCTTCTTTGAATTCTTCGTGCGTCTCTTTTTTCGTTCAATGAAGATAGGGCTGATCCTTTACTTAACTAGTGGTTCCTTGAACTTTGGGATGCTTCACACGCTGTTCTTGGTGTCATTGCCATCGTTGCTATACAGCGAGCGATCCAGAAGATCCTTATTGCCGTCTTCCTGACTCGTGAGTACAAGCATGACGAAACGAACCGTGCTTGGTGGACAGGAAAGTGGTATGGGAGAGGCTTGGGCACCTCTGCCATCTCCCAACCCGCGCGTGAATTCATTGTCAAGATTGTTGAGATGTCTCTCTGGGGCTCTGACTTCCTCGTTGCCCACATCCTTTTGATCATCCTTACACCTCCGATCCTCATACCATACATGAACAGGCTACACTCAACGATGTTATGTGAGTCTGATAAACGTTTCGCATTGACATCTTACTCACGCACAATTTTCCAGTCTGGCTCCGCCCTTCGAAACAGATTCGTGCTCCTCTCTTCTCTACGAAACAAAAGAGGCAGAGACGATGGATTGTTTGTCAATTTCATTTCAACCTTGGCATGATATTGATTACCTCTACCAGGTCATCAAGTATACCGTCGTCTATATTCTGATGGTCGCCCTTCTTGCAGCGTTGATCGTCTTGCGTAAGTTTATTTTCTAATGGGGTGCTTACCCTTCTGACTGACCTGTCGGTGTAGCTGTCGTTTTCCGGAACCAAATCAACCTTGACACCTTTGATTGTTCCATTTGCAAGAGTATCTAATGATCTAACGTTATCACATATTACCAACCACATTGGCGCATACCTCATTTATACCTGACTTAGGACTTGGACTGGCGATTGTTTCTGTACAGCTCACCATCCTAGCCACCTGCACTTCATTCTTGTGTACCAACATAATTATCGTAGAAGCACGGAGCGTAACTCGCGGATGATTCAATTATTGTTACGTCTTATATCACTTAGACTGCTGAAGCTACATACGAGCTCGAAGAAAATTCTGGGAAAATGTCAGAAGCATTCATCATCGCGAAGTCGCTTCCCCCGTCACGTGGATCTTTATCACTGCCAGAACTTAGAAGACGGTTTTGAGTGCTGGTTAAGACTTAATCGAAATCTATTAGGATGGATTATTTTTCCAAGTTCCTTCGTACCAGCACTCTACCGTCGCAAGCGCCAGTTGACCATGCCCAGGAGTTTCAGAAGTCTTGGGATCTCATTAAGGTTGGCTTCAAGGACGCGTAGTTGCACTATGACTGAAATCCCGGCGATAGAACACTTTGCAACATCCGGATGAACGCCAGTTATCTCGGGGTATAAAGTCTACGACTGTCCCAGCACATTTACAATCACTAGTCGATGCATTGGTATGGGAATCGACAAGGACTGAAGAAGGGTAAGGCCAAGTTATCTATTCTAGGAAATAACTATAATATTGAGTAGTGGAACTGGGGCATGTCTTGAATATCTTTTGAAGAATGGTGAGCATCAACATTCTCTTCAAACATCTAGTCTCCTTCATTGTGATGCAGATATACTTGGGACTCTCGTTCGACTGAGCGAGACTGATCGGCCGTTTGGAATTCAAGCCGAGGTGCTTCTCGCTGTCCAAAACATGGTGGTTCTCATGGACGAGCAATTTCTGGTTCATTCCGCTGTGCATAGAGCTGTTCTGAGACTGCTCCGGAACTGTGCTGGAGACGATATTAAAGAACAGTTGGACGGGCGAAAGGTGATGGGTGCTGCGCGAAATTCTGTGCAAGGACAACCATCCGAATACGAGGAAGATTGCAAGTCGCTTTCTCAATGTCTGCATCAGTTATTAATCGAGCCGTTTGTAGTGGTCAACCTCCTTTGCATCCTGTGCAGTCGCATTCGAACTTATCGCGAATTGCTCATGATTTTTTTTCATGACAAGCATTGGTACCGCTCGGAACCATTGTTCGCTGTTGAAGAGGTGGATGAGGACGAGGAGGACGAAGATGAAGACCAGGACGAGGTAAAGGATGACAGGACAACTGTATCAAGCGGATCTCGTGGCCCTTCTCCAACCCCTTCACAGACTACTATAAAGTCCGCTCCCACCCTTCCATCCAAGAAGAAAACTGAGTATGAGTTCTTACTCTTTAACTACCTTCTTCGATTTGTACACCGTGAAGGTCAGATTGGCGACTTTGCTAGGGCCGGTTTACTATTTCTAATGGACGTCGCGATGTCACCTAGAGAAGATGCAAATGACGATCAATCCGAGGGTGTTCCTCAGGATCCCGTGGAAGATGCTGCACTCGCTTTAGCAGAGTACATCCTTGACGGGGATTTCTCCGAGGTGCTTGGTGCAGGATTAGGAGCAGTCTACTCTCTTCTACCGACGAAGTTAGTCTTCCATCTGACTGCAGTGCCCTCGGAGACTACTGTTGTCACTATGAGCATTGGTGGCATTTCTCCTGGCACGGATGAAGAAAGGGAGAAGCAAGAAGAAGAAAAGGACAAATCCCGGGCTTTAGGCGCGGAGGATGCTTCCAATCCCGATTTCAAGACACGCATCGACCATTTTCTCAAGTTGTTGGAGTTCTTACAAGATGTTCTCCGGAGGAATGTGTCGGATTCCTTGGACGCATCTGCCCTAGTCGGTTCTGCGATCGGTCAATCAATTCTCGACGCAGTTCGTCGCATCTTCCTCGAGAATGTATTGTATCCTACTATCCTAGAATGCTCCGACGCCGACGGGAGTGCCGTTGCAGTCATGTCCTACATCGAGGTGATGATAAGGACCTTGCGGCCAGGACAACTGTCTGATGCTCTCGTCAATTTCTTGCTCAGTGAGGACAACGACGATGTCCGGTCCAGACGACGGTTATTCTCGAACACTCAAACTGGACATGGCAAAGACTCGGACAAAGAGCACAAACTGCGACGGAGAAAGAGCAGTGCCATGCTCCTCCTTGAATTGGAAGCACCCACCTCGCGGAAAGAATCCGAATATTTCACATCTATGGGTCGTTTCACCCTCAGGGATCTTTTGTTGACAAACCTGAAGTCGAGTTCACAACCCACAGCAACGTCTGCTCTGCAGTTACTGCAGTCTTTGCTCCTGCACCAACCACGTATAACTATTGACCGTCTTCTGATCGTCATACCGGACCCTGCAGCCACTAGTTTTCCTCATCCGGCAATGCTTTCGTCTCTGGCAACCAATCTGGCTACAGAAGATGACAACACTTTCGTGTATTCCGGAACTGTGAATGATGAGGTCGGCACTGGCGCTCCTCAATTTTTCCAACCGGAGACGACATTTTCAACTCATGAACGTGAAATGGGATTGTATCTTACGCTGGTTTCTCGTGTTGACCCATCACACAATAGCGATACATTCAGCACAGGATACGACCATTACTTGGCCGACGCTCTTGTCTCCATACAAACACAGTCGGCGTACCAGATAACTGACGACGATATCAACAATTCAGAAGCTAGGCAAAAATCAAAGCATAGGCTCAATGCCCATGACCCCATCCTAACAGTCATCCTAGAAGCGTTGAGGAGGTTCTTCTCAAACACGCCTGAATTCAATATCGCTTTAACTGGTGTGCTCGCTACCTTGGCAGTCCATCCCAATCGATCCTTAGCTGGCTGGATGACCTTTGGAACAAACGACGTATATATCAAGGAGGAAACAAGTCAAGATTCGATTTTCAGTGGTGATGATGGTGATGACCGCTCTATCGACTTTTCGATAGAGACGAAGCTGGCCAACGACACCAACCTCCTTCCTGCATCTAGCATGGATGAAAAATCTCGGCCTGTCATACACACAATCTTTCACGGCCTAGTTACACAGCTTGAACATTATCGAGCTTCTGTAAACAATTTTGATAAATTCCTGCTTGAGCGACGACAGGGCCTGCTTTTCTCCGAAAACATGACAGACGCATTGAACGTATCTTTGGACATTACCAGCGAGCCTTTGCCAGACATCTCACCATCTGAGCCTTCATCCACTCCCAACAAGGCTAAACCCAAACCATCCACCGCCAGTTCCTTTGTTTCGTTTTTGACCCCAAAGAAACCGAAAGCATCTTCTGTATCTCTTCCGCCAGATCCAACAACACCCTCGAAGAAAAACAAGAGTGGCATCGCCAACCCCTTCAATCGCCACTATCAGGACACCGGAGCAATTGTTGTTGAACCCCTTATTGCCCCTATTCCATCATCAAGCTCTTGGAAACCAGCTCAATCGACGACGTGGACTGCGAGTGAAGAAGACGTTTTTACATCTTCAGGATGGAATGACGACGCACGGCCGTCAAATGGGGAAGATGAACATGATTCAAGACCATCGAAGCCTGCCACTGTGACTCTTTCGCAGCTATTGGATAATGTGGTCATCCTCGAAGAAAGCATGAAAGAACTTGTGGCCATTATTCATGCAAGGAGAAGCTTGGGTATAGATTCTGTTCGTTATATATAGTACCCCTCAGTAATTTGCATACCAAATTTTTTCCTCCCGCTCAATACCACAGTTGTGCATATCTTGTGTGCACTTTTGTCAGAAATATCTATGTCCGCTAAGAAATACATACACATAATACTAATACAGAATACAGGAATACTCAGTGCGTCTGACCAGAGCTACTTGCCCGCCTTTCGTCTGGTCTTACCAGGCGCTTTGAGTGACGATTCAGATTCCGACGCGACTGGAGATTGTTTTGCCTTCTCTCCAAATAGCTTCGCTTGCAACTTTTCGAATTCTTCGTCGTCGATTTCTGGCATCGTAGACGCGTCTATCCGCGTTTTCTTCTTCGGCAAAGCGCCAGCATATTCTCCATCCTCTGCCTCTGTACTCTCCCGTCCCCGTTTCACTGCCTTGCCTCGACCCTTGGGTTTAACATCGGCGTATTTGGCGGCAAGCCCGTCAAAGAAGTTGTCCATGTTTTTTTCCTTCTTTTTAAGAATAAGCGCCTGAAGTGTAGAGTGGTCTTCGTCATCCTCCTCGTCCGCCTTTTTCTTTCCCTTCTTCTTGGTTTTCCGATCCCCTTGCTTTCCACTGCCATAGAATTCTTCCCACACACCCAACTCCTTCGCAAGATCCTCTGCCTCCTTAGCCTCCTTTTCCCCCTGCTTTTTTCGAACGAGCTTAGCTTTCTCGTCCTTCACACTCTTTTTCCAGGCGTCAAGCGCAGGTATGGTACCTTTAGCAACCATATCAGAGATTGCAATAATAAAACGCGCCTCGTCTTCGTGGGTTGAATGGGGGATATGGTTCATGATTTCGCCTATTAAACCACCCGTAGTCTCGTAAGCTGCTGCAAGATCCTCTAATTCTTCAGGAGAACCTATAATGGGGAGAGAACATGAAAAAATGTAACGTAATGACGCGTCAAATAACTTACCTTGATATGTTTTCTTCATTTCGTCGAGTTTGCCGCGTGTGACGCGTTCAAACATTGCCTCAAAGTAAGCCTCCCAGCCATCCTCCCCAGCGGCAAGTTCAAATCCCTCGTCCGTCTTACCAGTCTCATCGTATCTTAACCGCCTTTTATTATCGCCCAGAACGGCATAAGCAAACCCAATTTGTTGAAATTTGACTGAGGCGGCTGCCTTCTTTGCGTCGGAGGCGGACGCGTGTTTATCAGGATGATGTATAAGGGCAAGACGTCGGTAGGCCTTCTTGATATCATCTAATTTGGTATCCGGTGAGACAGAGAGAACCTCGTAGAGATCAACATTGTCTTGGTCTGGGAAAAACTGAGTAATTGGGTCGGCGTCCATTCGTTGTTGGGTGTCGAGAGTAATGAGGCCACGTTATATAAGCAACAATCTGAAATCAACATTTCCAACCTCCTTCTCACAAATTCTGACGATCCTTGTATCTGTTGATGTGGCAAAGTCGCATTACAGTCAGCCTCTACTGAGCCAAGTCCAGGATGGTTCGTGATTATCAACAAAATAAATGGTACCAACAACTAAATTAGAGGTAAATTTCCATACAGCAGGTATAGTGGGATAGGTATGGGCAGATATAGCAGATTCGTACACAAATGTCTCCTTGATGTATCCAGTGTATGAAGTCCATCATTCGATTGAGATGCGAGTAGCCACCGGGGCTCCCGCAGAGTATCGCTGGCTCATATCCGGGTTTGAATCAGTGAAATGAAGTTTCGTTGGTCTCTTCGGCACTGCTATTATGGCAACGCAGGCATTCAACTAAGTAACATCATTAGAATACAAGCCACTATAACTCACCATGGACTTTCGACGCCAATAAACCCTTGTCGAAGTCTAAAAAGCATCGAATACCGACAGCAAAGGTGCATAACAGAAGAAGGAAAGCAACGACAGCTAAATTGAAAGCCCTTAAAGAAGTGTGAATTAAAAGGGAGATATAACGCACTGAAAACTGTGAGAGTTGCTCTTGTAGTAACATACTGTGCCTCTGTCGATGGCAGGTAGAAACGAGCGAGTTTATACACTGCATTGACAGATTAGATGCGGAAGCAGGCGAAAAAAGGGTGTAAACTTACAGACTGGGTATATTCAAGCAAAGATGTTAAAGAAGTAGCGCTCGAAAAATTAATTACTCACAGTAAGCCTGTGCAGCCAGCATCATGACGAGCGAAATTGACATGATCCTGCCGACAAGTTCAGAACACTCGCTGCGATACTTTGGCGAAAGAGGCTGACCACTTTATTTCCTTCTGGACGGCGATACCACATAAAATCAGTAAAACCAGCACAACGGGAATTGCTGCCACTGTGACACCGAACTCTGCTGAGTTCTTGCGAAGAACCACGATGAGCAACTGCGGAAGGTCAGAAGTAGTTCTGTCTGTCCAGTAAAGGAGAATAAAAACAGACCTGCATAGTGACACCTGTGAAAGCGAAAAAGTCGAATTTGAGGAGGCATATCATGATCTGGTACCATTGATACATCGCTGATATCGATATGAGGGTGATCAGCCTTGATGAGTAAATCCAGTCATTCGATCTTACACTTCATTTTTCGATCAGCTCCGACGACATGAAAGATTGCCCAACTATACTGGGTTAGTATACTTTGCGCCAGAGACCAAATATCCCATACCCGAATTCTCCATAGAGTTGTTTGATCCAGAAAAGCATGAACAGCCAAGAGGCGCCGATAATGCAAGGAGCCACTATTAGGAAAGCTTCCACTTTTTCCCACAGAGTGCCGGGACCACCGCAGTGCTGTAAGATAGATGTATCAGCAAATTTGTACTCGGATTGAAAAGGTTGTCTGACAAGGAAACTGTCGCTCCCGTCACAATCCGGTTGGGTAACCAAAGCGGTTTGTGTTTGATGGATCTGAAGCGCAGCGAAGACTACAAGTGCCATGTGGAATACTTCAAAAAACAATGTCAGTGCCACCGGCCGAAAAAAAACAACATGGGATTTCGTACTGAGCAGGCCGAGTAACTGAATGACATTGCGTAATCGAAGAGCATCGAAGGCCATGAAAAGCTCGAAGATCCTGATGAGGGTTTGAATTTCTTTTGGCTTACAGTAAGAAACGAGGACTAACTCAGCAAGCGCAAAGAGCGCAAGATAGCATGGCAGTGTCTGCACAACATGAGTGAAAAGTGGATTTCACAGAAGATTTCAGCTTTACTTTGTATTCTGGGCCGTCAAAGTCGACCTCTACTGCAACCTGTGCATAACTTAGTATGAAAAGACCAAAGGTTGCATTCACTACGCACTAGCCGGAACGTTACTGCAACCATGACCAGGACTACGACCGCCTCTGATAAATTTCAGATCAGCAAGTGACTCCCCTCAAATTGAAGTCGTTGCTCACGAATAGTCACTAAAGTGATGTTACATAGTGGAGTGAGGGCCTGATGGTGGCGATTGAGCAACGTGATTCATACCTGTGGTAATGAAAGCCCGTTGGGCCCGTGTGGCGAGCAACGGTTCAACAGCCATGACGGCACCCGAGATAATGAATGAAGAGTGCGTGACAAGGAGTGGAAAGATGACCTAACAGTGACACTTTAGGCTGTGTCCAACGACTGATGTGCTGGAGACTCCCATCAAGGCCCATTTGATTGGCGGTCCGGGTTAAGTGACTTATCTTGACACACAGTGGGCAGGCGGCGGGCCCGTTGTTGATCGTTGTTCACGTATTTAAAAGGGAACCATCTGTAGGTCCTTGCCCTCCAGCTCCCACAATGTCTAAAGACGAACTTGAAGAGATCAATGGTGTAAAGCCTAACGTTTTCTTAGGCGATGGGGAGGAGAAAGAGGTGAAGTCGACATCAAGGCAAGCATAGCTATACCTTCCAAGTTTCGACGTTGCCTTTACCAT
Source organism: Tephrocybe sp. 9980TJB (assembly GCA_018220975.1). NCBI lineage: Eukaryota > Fungi > Basidiomycota > Agaricomycetes > Agaricales > Lyophyllaceae > Tephrocybe > Tephrocybe sp. 9980TJB. Next base: position 306,054 of record JABAJU010000003.1, on the reverse strand, counting down.
CTTCAACTCGCCATCTAGCAACTCTACGTATAAGGTCAAACGCACTTTCGACCATTTCTATTGGTGTGTATTGCGTTTAGTTTATTTAACAGGTAACTAAATGAACATTGCCAGTACTTGCCCTGTATGTGTTGTTCTTGTTAGTATACTTTGCCACTCATTCCAGAGTACAATGCAAGGCGTGGAGGAACCAGGTACGCGTCATCATTATTCCTTCACGAATGTAGCTTCACGCACAGCCGTTATAGAGCGGTCATCCTGTCAATGCACGTACATGCAAACACTTGAAATCATTGTTCGGCGAACGATATGAAGAGGCCCGCCTGAAGTTTAAGAATCCAAATGGTCCGCCTCTGAAGTCTACCGCTAAGCCAGCTTCCAAAGCAAAAGCAAAAGCAAAACCTCTAAAACGTAAGAACGCCGACGCCGACGCTGAAGATCATGAAGACGCGAAACCCTCTAAGAGATCTCGCAAGGCTGTTTCAACCTCTTCCAAGTCATCCGAAGGGAAAACTCAAGATGACAATGACGATGACAACAAGAAGCCTGTGCCTGTAAGGAAGAGTCGAAAACCGGTCTCCAAGAGTGGGAAGAGCGGCGTCGATGACAAGGACAAAGCCATCAAGCCATCCCGAAAACCAGTTTCCAGAGGAAAAAGCAAAGCTACTCAAGACCAGGATGATGACGACGACGACGACGATGATGATGATGATGATGATGACAATATCCCGACGGTCAATAAAGTCGTTCCTGAGTTGCTCTTAGCCAATAAGTGGGATGCTGAAAAAGGTCCCAATCCCACTGGCTGGTGGATTTCGGAGAAATTGGATGGTGTGAGGTATGATCGGTGTAAGCCTATGAGGCGATAGCTCTAATTACCCTTCAGGACGTATTACGACGGCAAGAATATGATTAGCCGTCTTGGAAATCCTTTCACTCCCCCGAAATGGTTCCTGGATAGTTCGTATCTCTACCAACATTTAGACTTAAGTTTTTGACTTGCTCTCCAGAGTTACCCAAAGACGTCACGTTGGACGGTGAACTATTTGGCGGACGAGGTCAATTTCAATCCACCGTTTCTATTGTCAAAACTATCAATTCTTCCCACTGGAAGGGCATTACATTCGAAGTCCGTCATTTCTATTCCATTTGGCTAATGAGAGTATGACGGGATCCATTTGCTAGATCTTTGATATACCCTCAAAGGGAAATCTTCCTTTTGAACAGCGAATTGAGTTCCTAAAAAAGCTCTTTGAGCCAGGGGGTGACTATGCTTCTGACCATGTTAATGTCGTTGAACACGAAAAGGCATCAAGCAAGACACATGTTTTCGATAAACTCAAAGAGGTCGAAAGGCTTGGTGGTGAAGGATTGATGTTGCGGATGCCGGCCTCGTAAGCCTCTTGTTATTAATGTGAACGTCGCTAACTAGCTTGAATATCAGTGAATACGAAGGTCGCCGTTCTGGGACGCTGTTAAAGATTAAAGTATGGACTTGATCTGCATATCTTGCATCAATATCTTAAATGGGGTCTCATAGTCATTCTACGATGCGGAGGCTGTTGTAATTGGGCACGCTCCTGGAAAGGGCAGGCATCATGGATCTACGGGCGCGCTGAAGTGCAAAATGGAATCTGGCAAGGTATCTTGCACGCTGAACCCCGAATTTGACCCATCTCAACGTTATCTCCAGATGTTCAATGTTGGAACAGGACTAAGTGACAAGCAACGAAAGAATCCTCCTAAAATCGGTGCCATTGTTACCTACCGTTTCCAAGAGTTGACTAGAGACGGTGTTCCAAGGTAACCATACAGCCATAGTTACGGTTTGTCCTATACACTTGCTAACGTCTGCTCTAGGTTTCCCTCCTATGTTGGCGTTGCCCTCGACAAGGATAAGCCTAAAGATGCGGAGGTCCCTTCCCACCGTAAATCCGGTGCAAAAGATGTCGACAGCTAATTAAGCCAGGGACTCTTTCGCTAGCAGGGAAGAAATGTCAGACATTGATTATTGATACCATGTATTACGGACACAGAATCTTAGTCTCCTCCCCCTTTCTTTTTCTTCTCTTCGACCACCTCCACATTATCTGCAGGTATGTCTTTCAGCACCCCAGCTCCAGACTCGATCATCTCAAGAATTTCATCGCTGACGTCACCCTGCACAACAATCTCGTCTTGTCCTTGAGGATTCTTTGTTACAGATGAGCCTGTCGCAAACTTGGATGAGAATTGCTTGGCTGCTTTTTTGAGGTCCACGCCGAAAGCCTCGAGCCCGTGGATGGAAGTGACATGTTTCCTCTTATTTCTTTCTATCCGTTTGATCGTCACCTGAAGTAAAAGTTGACGGTTAGTCTTCAAGAACTGGATGCAGTGAGATACCTTCGACGTAAGTTTCTTCTTTAAAGCAGCATCAGCTTTTGCTTCAGCCTTTGCCTCCTTTTTCGCCGTATCCTTCTCCAATTTTGCCTGTGCCTCTAAGCTCAGGGTTCCGACTTTGGATGTAATGGCGTCTGTAGAAAACAATTGCATGAGATATCGCTGATAAAACCCTCAGAAATAAGTATACCTTCAGAATAGTATCTGTTAAAAAGATTTTCATCGTGATCTTTAAGCCATTCTTTGCATCGTGTCAGACTCGAGCCAAATTCGCAGTATTCAAGGGGGTATGAACAGACTAAGGAAGTATCCACGTCCATTAGATAAAGACAACAACAGATCAAGGGCCGAATGAACCTGCGCAGTAGACTAGCTGGACGGGTGGTACAGGATCCGGAGGAGGTGGGCCTGCAGGTTCTTCTGCAGCAGATGCCTGCGTTTGCGTCTGATTCTTCTTGGATGGCATGGTCTAGCGTATAGCAGTCGTACAAGCTGAATGGAAACGAGAAGCGGAATATGATCATACATCAGCACGTGACTAAGAAGAGCGCTCAATCCGAGAAGGAAAATTATCAAATGTACATTCTCTTTCAGCACGAAAATATAGATAACTGAAGTAATATATATAGATGTTTACATGATCCACGACGCCTACTTCCTCGATATTTAGAGTCTGGGGAGTAGCTCGTTTTGAGATATTCAGGCGCCATTTGATGCTGAATCTGTCCCAGGACATCCATCCTCCCTGTTGAGTTAAAACTCCTCATTTTGCAAGATACTGTTGGAAACCGCCGCAGAAATGAAATGTTCTTCTAACCATAGCATCCTAATGTTCTGTATAGCCCACAGAATCCAGCCTGGACCATCTGAATGAACGTCTTTTTCCAGATATGCTTTTGCCGCACAAGTTCGATCTCTACAGATACGGAGCAATGTACCGCGCCATGCCTCATCGTTGTCCTTTGATACATTCTCAGATGTGCCCAGAATTGTAGCCTTCCAAGAATCCAACGCAGAATCTGGATCTGGCGGAACTCTTGTTTCGGCTATGGGAAAGAGATGGTAGAGGCGCAGGGCTGTGATCAGCCGAAATGAGGGATGAGCAGGTTGAGGCTGAGAGTGCAACGTCCAATCCCTGTCAATCAGAACGGCTCAGTTCCTTTTCTTGTAGACGGCTACAACTGCTATTTCTCACCCCCAATATCCTTCGTCGCGAAGGACATCCTTCATCCAAACACCAAGCTGCCCTCTTTGTTGGAACAGATCACTGACAATGCTCTGAACTGAGATCTCTCCAGCGAGATCTCCCTGGGAGAAAACTTCGTTAGATACCTCGTTGACGAAACCATATTCGATGAAAAGGGTCTGATTAGAATGTGCCCCATATGTCAAAAATAGCTCGTCGTTCACTTTGGTTTCTTTGTCCGATGGCGATAGCAGTGTAAAATTGTGTCCAAAAACTTTTGATGGCGCCTTTGTTTTGCCTTGAACACTCGGTCCTAGGGACATATGATTCGAGCGAACTGTGTGATTTGCAAAGTCGATGATAGGACACAGAGTTACATTGTTTTTGTCCGATGGCGATTGCTCTAGGCGATAGTAGAGGCACCGAGTGTTGACTTAGAAAACTGACAATGAACTTATCATTCACAACACCAACGGATGAAAAAATAGACAGACCATTGAGCCAACCCCAAAGAAAGTCTTCTTCGCATTGTCCAGATTCATACTGAAGGGCATGGATCTTTGAATGAACAGCCTTAGCGATAGGAAGTGTGAAATCATTTTGTTGCTTGCCGCGGTCCGTCAGAAAAACATAGTAACATGAGCAAGTAGACCGACAATATATCGTTTAACGATTGCCCAATCATCGTGAAAGCGGTCAGCAGCTTCACGGAGGCTAGCTAGGATGCTTGTAGGCAAATTAGGAAGAAGTGGATGGCCCGCATTTTCTGGCTTCTTGCTGGAAATCCAAGTTAACGGATGTGTGTCAAAGTCGCGCGGCAAGGTGGAAATGTATGGACCGAAAGCAGGGTCATATGAGGGTTGCAGATCATTAGGCCTGAAGAGGAACAGATGCAGAGACATTAATTGTATCGCAGTCAGGCTTGCTTTAGCCTGAGGATATAGTGGCGAGAGCGTAGTCATGTTCAACAGTGCGCTGGACGGTATAGAGATAAGCTGGGTTTCACGCGGGAGGTTTTTGAGTGCGAACAACCCATAACCAGCATCTGTCGATGTCAACAAAGGTAAAACGCAGAGAGGGTATGGATTTACCAGGACTTGCCCTTGCTTGGACAGGCAGAGCTGCAGCTGATGTGTCCATTCCATGGGTCGCTAACCAATCCAAGAGATTCTGCCACGCAGGATGAACTGGTCCAGCTTCATTGACCATGAGGGATTTCCTGCGAAAGTGCACAACAAGAGGATATTGATTAGATTGGATGATGATGCCTTTAGATCGTTGATTAGGCGATATTAATTCCTTCTCATCCACTTAATGTCACTATTCAACGCTTCCCGTCTGCTCGGAAAGACCGTACTAATCACCGGTGCCAGTGGAGGAATTGGAGCCGTGAGTTTCAAGGACCCTTTTGTGTACAAGCTATCTGACTTGTTTCATATCGAAAGGCTACCGCGATCTTGTTCGCCAAGGTATGCTGCTCTCAGCCAATGAACATCGTTGATTCCTACGTCAATAGGGAGGAGCCAACGTGATTCTTGTTGCTCGTCGTGCCGAGGCGCTCAAAGCTGTAACCGATGCATGCATCGATGCCCATAAACAATCTGGTATTCAACAGGGAGGAAAATTCGCTAGTGTGGTTTTGGACGTGTCAGATAAGGCTCAGGTGGCGTCACTTTTCGATAACGTTCCTCAAGATCTTCAAGACATCGATGTCCTTGGTATCGTATGCGCATTTTTCTACATGAATTCTTGTGCTTATTGGATGGGTGTACAGTCAACAACGCGGGATATGTCCTTGGAGTCGAGCACATTGGTGACATCGCTGATGCAGATATCGAGGGAATGTTCTCTACCAATGTTCTTGGTTTGATTTCTATGACCCAGCTCCTTGTCAGGAGTGAGTGAATTTGCATTCTTCAACATAGTCTCCCCGCCAAGCAGCTAACACCGATCTACCAGAATTCAAGGCGAAGCAAGGTGGTCACGTCATTAACCTTGGTTCAGTTGCAGGCCGTGAGGCTTATGCAGGCGGCAGCATTTACACTGCGACTAAACACGCAGTAAATGCATTCACAGGTTCGCTGATGAGGGAGCTAGTAAATACTCCGATACGGGTCACCGAAATCCAACCTGGTTTGCATGATCTTTTGTTCTGCTTACTTCACACTGACATAGATATTTGCAGGAATGGTTGAAACGGAATTTTCTGTCACTCGCTTTCGGGGGGACAGACAGGCTGCCGCAAAGGTCTATGATGGTCTTGAGCCATGTGAGTCCCGGCCGTAACATCTCGTTTTATTATCGTTGAATCTCTTTCAAAGTGACGGCCGCAGACATTGCAGAAGAGATCGTCTGGGCTGCAGCTCGCCCTCCACATGTGAACATCGCAGAAGTACTTGTTTTCCCTGTCAACCAGGCCAGCGCAGGCATCAATTATCGTCGATCAAAGTAATGAGTTTTGTATTATAGATACCTTTACACATAGCGATAGCGATAGCAAATGAATGTTATACATGTCCCGATGATATGATAAAAAATCTTAGCTCTTCCCCTTTTTGCTCCTTTGTCTTGTGTTCTTCACGACGATCACCTCCTCAACAGCCTCGATATCGTTATCATAGACGAACTTCTTAACTACGATGTTCTCTTCCACGAGGTCGGCTAACGGGGTGTCTGCGTGAGGAAGATTGCCATGATTATCCAACTGTAACGTCTAGGAGAGGTGCATTAAGATCTAGCTCAGGAGCCTTGTCAAAGTTAAGCCAAAAGACATACCTTAGCAGTGGACGCTAGGCATCCTTTGGCAGCACTGTTGTTATTTGGTTGGCGAGACCCCACCTTGACCTCATCGAGATAAACCGTGGTGAATAACCCACGGTCCCATTTCACCCGCCTCTGGTTCTCCGCAGACTCTCCGACCTCGTCATCTCCAAGTTTTAATCTTTTGAGCTTACGCACTGGAGTCTGATAATCTTCCTCGTCGCCTGCTCCTCTTTTATGCGCCCTTGCCGAAGAACTGCGACTATGTTCATCCCAATCACTCTCATCATCGCTGTCACTCTGTCCATCCTCCTGATCGATGTCCTCTCCGCTCAGCCGAGCCCTCCGAACTGCTCGTTCTCTTCGCTCCTTCCCCCTCGTATCTTGTTCACGCTGCAAGACAGTCTTTATCTTGACAGCAGGGCTTTCTGGGCGATCCCCGGACCTTCTAATGACTTCAGTCTCTAGTTTCGCCGCCAAGTATCGCTGGTTCCGGACGGTATTGGTGGTCGTTAGAGCTCGTAGGGCAGTGGCGCTCATACCAAAATAGGTGGTGTCGCTTCGAGCGTTAGTCTGAGGAATCCTACGACGCACTTTCCCATCAGACGTATCTGGGATCAAGGTGGGGATGAGGGGTTTTCTCACACGAGTGGTTCGACGAACGCCATTCGGGAGTAGGGTGTCGGTAGGTATACTCTCTGCAATAGGGTCAGGTGAAGAAGGTAATGGATTGTCGTTCGCTAGTTCATCTATTGTATCCTTGTCGTCTGCTTCGATCCCAATAACATCAAGCATTTCTACCTCAGGAACATTTGCCTGGGACGGCGGTGATGGTCTAGACATCTCGGAAGGGACCTGGGTTGACGGGCCAGCCTCCATCTCCACAGGTTTATCGATAACTCGGCGTATTGGTTTCTTCTGAATTGCTGTAGAGGGTAGCGTGGTCTTGGAACTGGACGGGGCACTTGATGCAATACCAGGCACCTGTCGTAGCATTACGAGGCTTCGTGACTTGACTGGAGAAGCTTCAATGGCCGCATGCTTCCGCTTCAAAGTTGTGGTCTGAGGAGGCTCAACTTTACGAACTGCTGTGATCACTCTAGGCTTCGTATCGCCAGTAGTCACATTTGCTCGACTATCCGGTAACACTCTGTCGAAAATCTTCCAAAAGATTAGCAAAGCGCAAGTTGCAATGAATTTAGGGCCCACCGTTTCAGACCTCTTTGACCCTGTTGTTGAGGTAGTCCCTCTCACAGTAGATGGAACACTTGGGGTCGAATTGGGTCTTGCATAAGGCTTGAGCGTCCTTGGAATCCGGCTGGTCGTTTGCTTCAGGCTGGACTTAGTGGGACTTGAGGAGGATGCTCTTGGTATCTTTGTAGGGCTTGCGAGGTTGACAGTATCTTTCTGAGTCTCCTCCGCCTCGGGAATCGTCGCCGGAAGATCTTTACTTGAGGACGGCACCAGAGGAAAGGGAAGGTTAGAAGGCTTGATTTCACGAATAGCAGTATCTGTGCCGAATGCTGGAGGTTGTGACGAAGAACTGCTAGGTGGAGGCACGGAACTGCTGCGTTCCCACGAAATCTCGTTGACGAAAGCACGAGGAGCAGGGGGTGGAACAGGTCTCGAATCTTTGGAATTCGTTTTTGCAGGACTCTCAAACCGCATGGCTTGCCACCCTTTCCGTGCTACAGGAGTAGCTTCTTCGGGAATTGTCAAGACTCTTCTTGCAGGGCTGTCAGTGGGAGGAATTAGAAAAGGCCTTTGTGTGCTATCAGACCCTGCTCGAGCACTGCTCGCCAGGAGTTGTGAGCCTTTCAGCGATGGCACATGACCTTGCGCTATGGCTTCCTCAATTGGTATTCGACGCGCCGGTGTAGATGTTGGGTCATCCATATTTATAGTTCGTAAACCAGTGTTATTTGACTCCCGGGCCATCGAACGCGAAGGGGTTGAAAATCGAATGGGACCAGTAGAACGCTTTGGTGTTTGTGGCAAACCTTTCAGAGGGGATGAGGGGAAGGGGCGGCGCATTGAACTGCCTGCATGGGGAAGTGAAGGCCTAGCAATGAGTGAGCCAAGTAGGTCATTAGAGGTGGGCGATAACGACCCCAGTTCACGGATGAAAGCAGGCTTCGGAGGAGAAATCATTGTCTGGCTCCACATCGTTCGTTTACCTTTCTCTTCTGTGATGATATTCTCCTCGTGAACGTCTGAATCACTTTGCTCGGATGAAGAATGAAGAGTTTCGTTATCTTGATCTTGGGTAGAAATGGGAGTGCGAGTTGTTTGTTGGGTAGGTGTTGGTGTTGCGTCATCAAAAGTGCCCGGGTTTGGGGAGGGCCGATTGGGAGTAAGTACATGTGTCACTTCGTCATTAGGCAATAACAACGAAGATACCGACTGTTCTTCACTATGTTCCTGGTGGAGAGTATCTACGGTGGCCATTTCCACCTCAGGGCTTTTAACCTCCGAGATCACGGTAGGAGGTTCAGGCAGGGATTCATTGGAAACCTGAGGATCCTGGGGGGAAGACGGGAGAGCGGAAGGAGGTGGTTCTGGATCATCGTTTGGATGCACCTCACATGTTGTTAGAGGGATTGGCGGGGATGTAGAAGAAGGAATTTCGTGAGAAATGAGTTCTGGATGTTGACTAGAATCAGAAGGAGTTGGCGCTGGTGATATTTCTCTCGATAAACCAGGTGTTGTACTAGAGGACATCGGAGGCGTTGATGCCTCGGCGTCACTAGCGTTAGCCGATTCGAGAAGAGTATTAGTTAACGAAGGGATAGGTGAGAATGAGATAGGTGGGGCGTCCCCTTGGCCTGATTCGATAGGTAGACTAGGAGGTGGAGAGGGGTTGTCGTATGCTCTGCTTATCCTAATTGCCAGAGCAGATGGGGGTTCTAGAGATGCAATAGACTATTAGGCAGGGACGATTGTATGATTTCAGCACATATTACCGTCTTGTAGGACTTGTTCTACATCGGGAGTGCCTGCACGCGATGTAGTGGGGTCTACAATCTCCGTTGACTCTTCATGAGGATGTGAGCTTGGATCGCAGGTTAGTTCTTGTTTAGTGTTGGGCGAGGGCGAGAAAGGTTGTGGGGTAGAGAAACGAGGAGAGCGACGGGGAGAGTTGAAAAGTACTGGATGAAGATTGGATTGAGGTGCAAAACGCTTTTCCGGGGATTTTAGAGGACCAAAGTATATTCTTGCTTGTGCAGTATTGAATTCATCATCACTGTCGGGCGTTGAAGAGGTTGACGGTGGGACAATCAAGTCGGTCATGGTGGCATCCAACAACCACTGCTCGAAACTTATGTTCAACAACTCCACACGTGATGCTAAAAACTTGGGAGATTTACTACCTACTTGCACTCTATCTACCATCTATCTGTGATTGTCGAGGCTTTCTTGCATTCATTTCAAATGATCACACTGCAGCGAGGCTTTTAACTGGATACAAACTCAGTACAGCCAACTTTAAAAATGAAGACACACCCCACCTCGTTGTTCTCCCTCGTCAATTTCTGCAGTGTCTGCGCTTGTTCATCTATTTTGTTTTTCATCTGATTCAGGATCCCTTGCATGCTTTGCTCCATCTTCACACTCGTGCCTCTTGGAGAGGGTGAGCGGGATACATCGGAGAAACGACGTCGCTTCTGTCGATTGGAGTCCATATCGTATTCCTTCATTTCTCGATGTTCAAAAGAAGTGTCGCTCCTGTGATCTTTGTGCACTTTCATAATAGATTCCCAGGTGAAAAGTTCTCCGCTACTATGCTTCTTCTTTGGTGTCGCCGACGAACACTGGGAGGTGGCGGCACGTTCAACAACTCCATCGATCGTCTTAACAGCTTCTTCGAGTTTTGATTCTATTGAGTGGGATATATCTGTCATGAGGACTTTAAAAACTCTGTTCCAGATTTCAGCGATGGCTTTAAGGTTATTATCGGTGCGTTGCTTGCTTTGAACATGTCGGAGAAGTATGTCTGCAATGGTAGGTGCCACAGCTGTAGGCCCTTGCGACGAATTTTTCGACAAAGTAGAGGATAATTCGGTATATGCTTTGAGCTTCTTGTCATCTCTGGCCTGCTGTGCGGCATCTTCTATAGTTTGGTTCGTCAACCTATCAAATGATGAACAATCAGGACCTCCACTGTCGCGTTGTGGCACTCTGAATTAACCTCGAAAGTTCCCCAAACAACGCTACAATTTCTTCTTGGCGCTGGCTCGTATGTAGCAAGACACCATAGCCATCGGCGTTGATTTCAGACGAGGAAGCACTGGTCTCAGGTGGTGCAGATGCATTACTCATCTGAGCACCAAGCTGTGAGGTGGGTTTAGAGTAAGATATATCCTCATCGGGGTATTTTCGTTTGGTTCCAGACACCTGCAAACGATCAGTTTAGTTGTATTTGGGTGTATGCACGTCAGAAACGAACCACGCGAGGCTTTTGCGGGTGAGTATCTGGTGAATGGTTTGCGTTCACGTTCGTTGGTTTTCTGACTCCCAAATAGCTAAAGTCGTCATAGGGGCGAGAGCTGTTTCTGCTGACATTTCTGGGGGAGGCATTGTTCCTCCTTCGATTATCTCTTCCGCGCTCACGATGTTCATCAGAAAAAGCGCTCTGTTGACGTGCAGTGTTCCTGGTGCTATAATTTGGACTGTCTTCTGATAGTATTTTTCTGAAAAGATCGCCTTGAGAGACCAACGGCGCGGCGCGAGGCTCAGATCGACGCGGCGGGGGGCTAATTGTATTGGGCTTCTTAGGCAGAGGACTGCTATCTTTGCGGGAAGAAGTAGCACGTTTTTCTTGAGGCTTAGGCTTTAAACCCGGCCAGTCTTCGTCACTTGGGTGAAGAAAGCTGAGATGATTTTGCATACAATCAATATACTACTGACATGATGATCAAAAATATACGAACCGACAATGACTGCCCTGATTGCAATTTGGAAATTTAGGGCGCCCATCTGAATGAAAATACTAACGAAAGGTCAGAAGCGCAAGAGGGGGGAAATAAATTACTTGCTCTACAGCGGTACTTTTTGTATACCATAGGACTGGATGAAGCATAGGTACAAAGTCGGAGTCCGTCTGTCAGCTCCAACTTCGATGGTCAGTCGTGACACGTTGATGCGTCTGACCCGATGTGGAAGACACGTTGGTCCTATATACAATCCAGTTGCATGCAATAGCTCAGAGGCGAGTGCTTAGATTCAGGCAAAGAACGACTAATAAGATATATTATGCTAACATGGCATAAGTAATTGAACGTCAAGGAATCGAACGCATATACTTAGGATCTCCGGTGGCGCAACAGAATGAGAAATACTTAGTGGTGACTGGTTGTGGCAACGTCACGAGAATCGGTTTTTCTGTTCACCGCCTATCACAAGCCAACCACCGCGGTCCGCTTGTTTTACAACCTGGATTGATGGGATCGAGAGAATGCTTTTATCCGCCGTTGCCGGCTTTAATGCGCTCAGTGTCACTCTCCTACACCTCCTCTGCCTTTCATCAGGACGGACCCGCGTAAATCTCTGTCTCTTTTTATTGACATCCGTAAGCTATCAGTCATCCATACACCTCGCTTCTTCCCACCTATAGATGGGTGCTCTCTTCAGTATCGTTGGCCTCGGTTTCATGGGAGCATTTTTCAGCATAGCAAGTCATGGAATGCCCGACAGAACACCTTTCATCCACTTTTCAACAAAGCCTGCTGTTCTATCCGTCAAGAAGAAAGGGGCTTCCAATGAAACCGAGGAGATCTCATTCCGGACTCTGGTAGAGAGTCGGTGCAAGAGTCTCTTTACTCCTTTCCATCCCATATGGTGGCTGTCCAAGTACGATCCATATCTGTTTTTACTTGCCTTACAGTATGCTCATATGTTGTAGTGGTCATTTCCAGACACTTTATTGTGTTCTAGGCGATTTCTCCAAACGAGATGAAATGTGGTATAACAGGTATGCGGACAACTCTGTCATCACTATGACATGCTGAGGATGCCAATAGACAGTATCTCAAGCTCGCAGACGGAGGAACACTGTATAAACTGATTTCTCTCTCCCTGACAAGTCGTTGACACATTAGCTTTAGTGGATTGGATTTTGCGCCGCTTGATGATTCAAAACTCGGAGACGATACCCCGGTTATTGTTATCAAGCATGGCCTCACTGGAGGTACGCCCTCACGACCGGATGGTGCAACATATACTGACTCTACCGACTTGCTGTTGGACAGGCTCTTATGAGCCATATGTGAGAGCAATTCTTCACCGTGCTTGTGCCCCAATCGAAAAAGGTGGCCTCGGATACCGCGCTGTAGTCATCAATTTTCGAGGGTGTACGTGTAACCAATTCTAACCTCTCACAATTACGCATTTCCTTCTCAGGCGCCGGCGTACCCATTACGAGCCCGCAGCTGTACTCCGCTGGGCATACTGATGACCTGAGACAGGCATTAATGCATATTTCACACAAGTATCCTAATGCCCCTCTCCTCGGACTGGGATTCTCTCTTGGCGCAAACGTAATGACAAGGTACTTGGGTGAAGAAGGTGATCAATCTCGCCTTTCGTCAGGATGTGCTCTTGCTTGCGTAGGCCTTGTCTTATTTGGGTACAAGTATGGTGCTGACATCTTTTGAATAGCCTTGGGACCTTGAACAGAATAACCTGGGGTAAGGGTCTCAAGGATCTTAGTTACCTTTTCCAAACTTATCAACCATTCAGACTCTTGAGCACTTTCGTGGGCAAGCATGTTTACTCTAAAGGCATGGGTGGGAACCTGCAAAACCTACTAAGGCGCCATGAAAAGTCCCTCCAGTCTGATCCAGAACACCGAGTAGCTAAAGCAATGCCTCTTACGCTTGCACTTCGAAACCCGACACTAGAGAAATTTGATGATACCTTCACTCGTGTGGCGGGAGGGTCAGCGCCAACCTTCCCTTTTGAGACGGCGCACGACTATTACCGTTGGGGATCAAGCCACCATGCGGTTAAAGATATCCGAGTCCCATTCCTCGCTATCAATGCTGCGGATGATCCTGTTGTACGCCATGTCCCCATGGATGGTGGCGGAAATGGGCTCGTCGTCATGGAACTAACCCCAGGTGGAGGTCATTTGGGATGGTTCCAAGCTGGCGAAGGCTTCGTCGATCGGTGGACGACGAAGCCGGTCTTGGAGTGGTTGAAACTGAATGGAGAGGATATCGTGCTCGATACCAAAAAATCCACCCGTAGACTTTACGAGGATGAGGAAGGGTGGTTGAGAGAGGAGGGAACACCGCTTCTTGGTTGTAAAATAATAGAGGGTGGTGGGGTGTTCAACGGGAACGGGGGTGAAGCAGGCATGCTGCAAGGCCTGTAGCTAAACCTATAGATGTCGGTTTTACTGGGGCAGGAACATAGATATACCATAATATTGTTTTGCTTGAGAAGCAATACATTCCATCGTCTCTAATCGCTGTCGCTAAATGTGACTCCTTCATCTTCTTGCTCCTCCTCAATACCTACTCTCTCATATTGGCTGATATCCACAGAAACAGTACCCTCTTCCAGCAGCGTGTCGTCTTCGAGGTTCCTATCGCCGCGTTCAAATAGTTGACGACCTGAATACGTTTGAACACATCATCAAGGCGAAAAATAAATAAATAGAAGCTTCAAGCACCCACCACTTAGACGCGTAGTCACCCTCCTGAATTCTTCCCGTTCTTTGGGCGTCAAGCCTTTTACCTTTTCTTCATCTTCTCGAGCACGTTTGAGAGAAATTTCCTTGTCAAACGCAGTTTTCCAAGCCTTGAAAGATTCAACTGTTACTGGAGTACCTCGAGTTCTCGCTTCTTCCTCCTGGATATGAAAGTTAAGTTAGTTTTCTTCAAGAAAGACGCCTCGATGCCTCACCTCAAGGGCCAGACGCTCTTTTTCTCGCTCCTCCTTGATCCGTCGCTCTTCTCTATCGCGGACAAGCTGTGAAAGTTGCTCCCTCAAATGTGAAACCAAAGTGAATGTCATAGCCATTCCTAGATTATCATTGCCCTGAAAGCCACAGAGCTTTTGAGGCGAGAACTGACAAGCCGAGGACGAATACGAACCACAGACCGAAGCTCCTCGAGAATATTTTCTATTTCCTGATCCTGGACTTCTCCTTCCACGGGTTTAAGTGAAAGCTCTGGCAGCACATCCGGGTATTCGTCGGTGTAGTGAACACACAGGGTCAGTTTTACTATTTGGCATGATAAGATGCTGATCCTGCGAGAAATATATAGAGAACGTACGTTGTTCTGCGCCATCGACTGGGTCATCTGGCTCCGCATCGATTTCTATATCTCTATCGGATATTTCTTTATATCAGACTTAGTCGCATTGTTGACGAGGTGTGCATTAGTGCAATACTGACTAGATAATTCTTCCGGATATATGGATTCCAGGACCTGGGAAAGAGATAAATGAAAATTCATAACAGTCAAGTTCTGTAGGGACCTCAAGCTCTTCCAGAACTGCTTCGGAAGCCATTTCGACTTTGAACGTGAGAGGAGATGATTTCGAGTTTGTTGGGCCTTAGCCCTCAAGATTGTCAACAAGACCAAATTAGCAATTTGTCACGTTCAGCTTCTTTGTTAGGACCATTCTCAAATGTTCGCTAAGGTCGCTTCACTCGTGCGGAACGCGTTACCCACTCGCTGCAGAACCGCTTTTTTGCTTGCAAATCAACCTCATATACGACATGCTGTCACCTGGGCGCAAGACTTACCCCGCATAAAGGGAGAGGGGGTGACACTGAATCCAATATTTGGAGATGTAGTTAACTCTCCCGAAGAAAAATGGAAAGTGCATGCAAGGAGCGCCAAGAGATACTTGGAAGACAACCCACCCGCGCATACCTATGCAGGTCTGCATTTCAAAATTCTCGCTTACTTCGTCTTAACTTAAACACACCTCTTCACAGGTCGAAGTGTGAAGGTCAAGGGTGGGAACTTTGCTGATGCATATGCGCGACTGCAGGGAATTCTCCAGCGGAACAAGGTGCAAGCAGAGCTTCGACGGACGGAACGCCACGAGAAGAAAGGCGTCAAACGCAGGAGACTCAGTAGTGAACGATGGAGAAGGCAGTTTGCACACGAAGTATCTAGAACCGTTATCCCTCATTATGTATGTCTGATGTTTGGAAACAACAGGTTCGGCAAAAGGTTCAACTAGTGAACAAAATTCGTAGTCGAGGAGCATAATACACTGGTTATGCCCATCTGCGATGAACACAAGTTGGGAGGTGGTGGGAGGACTTTAGACCATCATGGTGTACCTAGACTTAAGAGGTACTGTCTCGTTACAATTTCCACACGGAATTAATTTTCGAAACCTCGAGCACATTGCTAGAACCTATCCCATACCAACTGCCAGCACACACACACACCCTATAACTTTGTTCCGTCTGTGGTTCATCCATTGCTCCGTGGAAATATGCTTTTCGAAACAAAACCTCATTATCTTTGCACGTGTGCAGCATCATACATGATGTCGAAACATCCTCAAAATTGGGCACAGCTCAATGGCAATTGAGATACACCCACGCCCTGACTTTTGTTCTCCAGTGAATCTGGTTACTGGAAAGCCACGCCTATTAAGCCACGTCATTTAACTCTCCACGAGTTTGACGAGCTTGTTCATCTAATTAAAACCCAGAGTGGTTTCTTCTCACTCACTCAACAAACGAGGCTTTACGGCCAGGTGCCCACAAAACGAATGTAGGATAAAGGCAGCCGCGCAAGTCGATGCGGATGCGTATATGTAAGGACCACCGCTTCTCGACTCGTGTGTGATGTGTCATAATGTCTGTAGTCCTTCAACCTCTACGCTCCTACTAGGACTGAGTCTCTAGTAGATCATTGATGGACGATACTACACAGGATGCGGAGATTTCTATGCCATGGCGACTCGTTTTCAAGATTGCTTACAGCCAAATTGCTTGTTCAGCCAACGACATATACATCCTGTCGGTATGTAGGGCAGGGTAATAAAAGTCTTCCTGTTTCTTCTCACCCAGATACATGCGTATAGGATGCAGGTCCAATGGCTGTATTCGTTTAATGGCACTTCCAGTCAGGAATCCAATTAGAGTCAGCCCCACAAAATGCAGCGAATGCTACACCAGGGATCGAGAAGGAACACTTGGATTTTGAGAGTTTAGATGGGATGTCTGGATTACTTGCCGATGTCATTATCAAAAGGAAGACACATGCCCTTCCTCTATTGTAAGGTCATGATAATAACCTTATGTTGCCAACCTCGTCGTTGGTTACAGACCTACAAATTAATTATTCAATAAAGCGAGTTGCTATTCAGAAGCGGCAGTTGGCCTGGTTGCGATATTCGTTCAGAGAACAAAACGTTGGACTGACAGGCTTATTGTTCATTATCACAAGCCGTCAAAACAGCCTCGACTTCAGTAGAGGTTCCTTCATTAGTATAAGAGCAGAATTCTCAGCCATGCCTCTCAAAAAACCCCTCGCAAGTTGCCTTCAGCCCAGAACTTCATATGTCTGACGTCGTAAACCTCGGATATTATCTGTCGAAATGCTCATTGCCCAAATTGGGTGTTGGACAAACCCTTCCTTTTAAGGGCCACAAAAGTCACCAGAACCACCTACAGGTCCATTCCAAGTCCAGCAGGAGGCTTGAAAGCGTTTCCTTATTGTCGCATTCCTTCGATGCTGACGCCAACGAATGTATGGGTCTTTAAATTTGAAAAATGGCCTGACGCCTTACCGTTCCACAAATAGGGTTGGAACCCTACCTCGACAAGTCTGTGTCAGTTCGAAAACTCACCATTCCTTGCCCTCGTTTGCCTCAGGTTCGGCCCGAGGATGTCGAGAAATTAGTATTGCCCAACACTACTGCTGAGTACGTCTCTAAGCCCATATTATAGCCCGCCATCATCTCAAATGCTAACGCAGGCTGGTACCATGGATAATGCATTTTCCTTTGAAGACGGCTCAATATGCTATGCATGCTGTTTTCCCAGAGACTCGAGACTACAGCTTTACATGCATCGAAGACGCAGACGGGTGGGATAGCACGCTTTTCCAAGCAGTATCCTGGTCGCGCCGTGGAGAAGGCAATGAGATCGCTTCTACAAGGTTAGTTATAGCTATCCAGGCGCCGTGGATCCTGTCCGACAAGGATATGGAGCTGGTCACAAAACTTGAAGCAGTAAGGATTTTCCACGAGCTAGGTCTGAATTCAAGGTTGACAATGCCGCACTTCTTCCTATAACAGTTTCCGCCTTCTGAGGGCGGGGGGCAGGTATTAGTCTCGAAAACACTCTCCAGCGAAGAAAGAGTTTGGGCAAAGGTCAATATCAACATCGCATCAGTGTCGGCGGATAAGTGACCTGAATTACCAACCATGAAGCTTTACGATCTCTGTGTACAACAGCGAACCCGTTGGTTCGTCTTGACTTCCTACAACAGTTGGTGTTTTGGAGTATTTTCACCAGGTAAATGTTTCAATATTTTAGTGGAATCTTTACTCAACAGGAAACATAGGATGGACTACAGCCTTTGTGACTCGTGCCTTTCAGTATGATGCCTCCGACCCGACGGTCATTGAACTTCTGATGTATTGGATAAGTACTGTCATGAAAATGCCTGGAACTGCATCCATCCCTAGAGTATGTATCTTGTTGACACCTTTCATGTTAACGATTTTACTCATCACTCCTTTACTAGGTGCCTGAACCAATTTCACATGTCTTCGTGCCCCCCTATACTCCTTCCAACGAACCTAATACAGAGGACTACAGCGATGTGTCTGATTCAGAATCTCACTGGACAGGGAAAAGCGATGGTAAAGTTGTTATAATAACACGAGTTAAGATTTATCCTCAGCTGTACATTGCAGAAGCACCTTCGTCCGCAGGCGTTACCTCGAGTAGCGACAACTATTCCTTTTTGAATGAAACTTCGCCTAGTCATGTTCACACTCGTAAAGTGCGAAAGGTGATTTTGCAGGGGTGGTTGAAATGCATGCCAGAAGCACCTCCAAAGAAAGAAGCAAAGACACCTGAGGCAGAAGCAGCTGAGGCAAAGGCAGCCGAGGAACTAGCACGGGAAAAATTTAAAGCTTTTTTTGAAGATATGGATGCAGAGGCAGAGACAGTCAATGAAGTTGTGCAGAAACAGCAGGATTGTCAATTGGGAGACTGGATGATGACGGTTTAACCTCTACATTAGGATAGTATAATAATACATATGGTACGGAGCTGAATGTATACAATTACAATGTTCATTGATGACCTGATCGAGCTCAATCTGTTTACTTTGGAATATCGAGAGAGGGCTCTCTCAGAGGCGTATCCCCACCACGAGATGAGTTGGGTGTTCTGCCGAGAACATCCAAGGAAGACATCTGACCTACTGATGGAGGATTCACTGGAGGTACTGCCATGTATAAAGATGGTTTAGGCGAGGATGGAAAAGGAACCTGGAGAAATATGATAAGTTGACAGGACTAGAATTTAAATATTCACAGACTGCAAGGATGGGAGAAAGATGCGGGTAAATTGCAGGGTCTTGGGATGCGTAGAACTCTAGAAGGATAGCAAGAGCCTCTGTTGACCGATCAATTACGAAAATATCAGAAGGACACTGGGAGCCAAACCTGCGACCATAAAGAGTTCCGTTTCGTTGAGGACGAAGTACTCGATGGCGTATCTAGAAGCGTCAGGCGAGGGAGGTTTATGTGAAGGTGGAGTAGGCAAGGAAGACGTGGGTGCTGAAACAGATATTCGAGCATCGAGGGAAGGTGAATTGGGTCCGTCATTGATTCTTTGAGCAAGAACGTAACAGGCAGCCGCTATGATTCTTGGTGGATACAGAATGCACAGCGGCGTGCGATACCTATTTGAAAATGTATGCTTAGAATGCAATCAAAACATGTAGGAAGGTAGACGAACGAATCATTCGCGAGACTCCATGCGTACTCCTGAATCACGGCATCTTTTTCATGTGCATCGAACAAATCCGCTAATTCAGCATGCGGGGTTTCAACCATGAGGTCAAAACAAATTGCCTCAAGAAGATATTCCTCGGTATAGAGTATTGAAGCAAGAAATTGATCAACTTCCTAGGAGGTGTTGGTCAAAGCTCAGCCTGGGGTAGGATGCAATGCGCACTTTGGATTCTGCAGGGGCGTCTAAACCTGTTCCCTTGGCATGGCCGACTCTAGCCACATCTCTAAGTTTTCTTCCACATTCCTCTGTTTTGGTTGCAAGGAAAATGCAGGATGCAGCGACGTCCTATGAGATGGTACTATTGGAAAATAATATGAAATTTGTGAAGAGGAAGCGCGTACCTGACGATGGAAGTCTTCCATGGAATACCGCATGTAAAAGCGATGAAACCAGGTTGCTGCAGTGAACATCGCGGAGTTGGGCCTGCAGGGTATGAAATTTAATCAAGTTCTGGTGGAACAATGAGGTCACAAACAGCTGAAGGGATGACCCCAAGCGAAAGAGAAATTCAACACCTCTGGCGCGATCTTGAAGCTGTTTTTCAAGCGTAATGCCGTCGGAAGGAGTCATCCTGAGAGCATCTAAGGCGAACAACCATTGTGGGTGAGGAGACATTGTTAGTTGGGAAAAAGAAAACAAGTTGAAATGTTTAATGCTACGATTACGTAAAGTACACAAACTTCTACAGCTACTACTAGTCACCACACTGGCAAGGCATTCCAACACATGTGCAGAATGACGTGCTTTAAATCCCTTAGTCATGGGGGTTGTTATCAGTTTTGCCCCTGGCACCCCTGGTACGAACACGAGGAATGTGCGACCGTCCATGAGGACTAGGGCCTGGCAATGTTTCAGAAGAGGAACGTTAAGCTCACGTTTAGATTTGTAGAGTCGTTGGGATCTCATCGTGGCCAGGCCTTTCATTGCTGGGCTCATCGACTTTCTCGAAGGACACCAAGCAGCACTCTTGATAGGGTGGTTCTCAGAGGGCTGGCTCATGCGTGTCAACAGGTGGGGTATCAATACTCCACTAGCGTTTGAATCGAATTGACGTGCATGGTAGGAACCTTCTAGGCCTGCCCCACGATGTCATGTCATCTTGATCGTGTTTTTCACATCCACCTTGAATTTCACCGAAAGCTTCAGTCAGCAGGAGAGTAAGAAATTCGACCATACAGTGTATATGGGTATTAATATTATTGCAGAGATATCATATAGATTCAATCGCAATTCTTCATTCAGTTCCGTTCAGCATCCACCTCCGTTTCCGCCTCCTTAACGGGTACCTGGTTGCCCGTGAGCTTGAGTACAAGGGGGACACATTTGCTGGAACGTGCGATCTACGAAAACATTAGAAGAATATCATGGTTACGGGGATCGTCGTACTATACTGCTGGGGAAACTGTCGGCTATAGGGAAAAGAGTCAGTGACGTCATCAGCAAAAGATATATCAGATCCTCACTACTGCCAGCAAGTCGTCCTACACTGTGATCCGCATTCCACGGCCCCGCCGGGATGCGTAGAGCTAAACTTGCACCATCGATCGACGCATTGGATCTATGGCTCGACATGAACGCTATCTTATTACGCTAACAACGACATAGTTTACCATCTCGTCAGGCTGCGAATCGTACAATCAGGAAATTTTCTGCGACCAGGCGCATCAAGAAAAATCGTACCAGGGTATAGACGTGATTGCACACAGCGAAGATGTGCTGAACTCTGGAACACGTTCAGACTCCGCATTAGGTTGAAGGAGATTGTGGCTCACTGGCGCCATTTACACATGGTGATCAAAAAGATTGTTGAGTAGCAGAGGGAGTTGATTGCACGGTTGAGGTGGAGCTAAACCTCGCTCAGACACGGCTTTTTATAGTCCCAACTAGACAAGTATCGCAAACGGGATAAAAAATCAAAAGAACAAAGCCGAAGGCACGACGACGGATCCTTCAACGGGACCTTCTGAACAACAATTCTATCAAGATGAAAAGGCGTGTGCTGGAGATGAAGAGACGTTAGCGTACTGAGACCGAAATCAGTCAACCGAAATCACAAGAATCACCATGTTTTTGTCGACACTTTAGGTGAGTATTAACCGAAACAGAGGCTCGGTTGCATGATCGGACTACAAAAATGCTAAAATGCAATTTCCGTGAAGTCATAGAAAGAATTCGAGGTGATGCATGTCAAAAACAATACGGTGTTATCAGCGTCGCAAGGCGGCCACGATATCTCCCATGTGCAAACCAAGGAAAAGGTCACAAGTGCATTTCATCGATGGGTTAGTTCGAACAGATGACGGAGGCAAATGCGTGATCGAACAAGACGCGGCGCGGATGCAAAATTAGTCACGGCTCGAAAAGGCTCGAAAACCCAAAAGCTTATGCCTTTGTTGGTTAGTTCAACATATGAGCTTAGCCCATGCAAGAAGGCCGCCGTAGGTTGGAACTTGAACAAATCTGGGTAGGTCTACTATTATTCTTACAGGCTAAGAAGTTGTCAGAGGGGGCTATCTTTCATAATCTATCTATCTTGGAGAATCTCCTTCCGAGTTAGGTGTGCATGATAAAACTTCCATTTCTCCTTTGAAAAAAGTGTGTTTTCATCGACCTAATCTGCGAACATTCCAACTAGATATTGACTGACACCTTCGGGCGTGAGGCTGCCGACGTCGGAAAAAACGAGCGATATTAGATCTGGCCTGAAGATAATCTGAGTACAAACGAAAAGTCATATGTTTCGTTGGTGACCTTGTATAATCAACATCGGGGTTATTCTGTGATATTTGTTCTTGCGTAATAGTCGTAGGTGCTAAATTGGACGAAGAAACCTCATCCTCGGATGTAGGTTGTAGCTGCGGAGAGATCGGAAGTTTTGGAGGAGGAAAAGAGAATATGCGCGCATTCTGGTTTGGCAAATCGTACTGTGATAATGGGAAGAGACGATGGAACTTGTAACTGATATATGATGTCAGAAGTGTAATAAATAGTCATCGACAAGTACGCACCTTTCAGCAAGGGCATAGAAAGGTTTGTTCGCCGCTTTTGCAATGATCGCTATCTGGTTGCTCCCCACAGCATTAATGAGGCCTCCACTCTCCACAACTGCTTCGGAGCCAACGAGGACAAAGTCAACCTTCTCCATGACGTATGCAACAGCAGAGTCTAGAATAACAGTGGTAGGAATGCCTGCCGCAGTTAAAGCTTCGGCGGTCTTGATTCTACGACGTAGGTGATAAGCCAGTGGTGGCGCCGAGTGTTTTTTGGGGTACTGACCCAAGACCGCGCGGTCGAGCTTCCGTGACAAAAACTTATTTGAAATAGGCCTGGTGAGATGGTTGTGTGTAAAAGTATACAAAAGTGGTAGCACCTGATATGCGCTTGCGTTGGTGCGCGAGTAACAATGTCTGCATCACCACCCTCGAGTAAGAGTGAGTGAGGATCTAGACACCGATCGATGAGTAGTTGGGCCATAACAATTGGAAATGGCCTTACTACGGAACCATCCTTAATAAATCCGACTGCGAGTTCGGCTATTTTGCGACGATATGCGAGTGCCTCAGCTACATATTGCTCGCCTTGACGGATAAGCTTTGTTTTGAGATCGGCAAAGCTCTACGTGGGGTTCAAGGGGGAAGATGTGGAAGGAGACTTGAAATAACGTACAGCCGAGTCATGTGGAAAGAGAGTGACAAAGGCGATGAACAACTCGCATCCAGCATTGAGGCTGATGGGGTTAGATGATTTTGTTTTGAGAACCTCAGCGCCATCGTTTAGGGCTTTGGTGAGCTCGAACATGGTGCCAGCTAGTTCTGGTTAAATGAGAGATTTGTTTTGGGAAATATGGACGTGCCTGACGAATTTTGGACGAGTTGAGTGAGAGCGAGGATGGCAGCCAAGGGTGGTGATATCTTGATTAGATGTTAGTGAGGAATGCAATAGCTGAAGGAACATACTTGGGCATCTTTGAGATGATTCTGGTATGCCTGATAGATGTCCATGAGTGGAATCGCGATTGTTACGTAATTAAAAATTGGTGGAGGTTCTCTAGTTGCGGAACAAGGGTTGGGCGGGGGAGTGGCCCTATTCGGGTGAAAGGACAGGGATTATGGCCGCTGTCAGGGAGGAAGCGAGGAGAAAGGGGGTATCAGGGGTACAAGTGTCGGGGAGAATACACGTGTATTTTCGACCGACGCTTGGATCACAATATTCTCATAAAAGCTAGCCATAATATGTTCCTGCCCTTCCCATTGTTCTGACTCTACATTACTGCAAGTCCCCTCTCTTTTCTTAATATCCCCCCCCTTCTTACCCTCCCTTTCAGCAATGGCAACCTCTAGACCAGAAGTCCTCTTTTCCAGCGACGTCCGCAACATGGACGACTGGGCTCGTCGTACTCGAATCCCCTTGACCACAGCTGATGCTCTTGGAGCTACCTATGCTCGTGCTCACCGCTGGTTCAATGCCCTCAAACTCAGACTCATACGCGATCACAATTGGACTGACGCGTCAACCAATGATTCTCGTCTCTTGTTCTGCCTTGAGACTAGTTCCATTTGGCGTTCCTCCCAAGGCCTTCCCGCAGGTCCAAAACTCCGACTCCAGCTTCCCGTCCATGCCAGCTCTTTCTTTTCCCCTGAGCGCCGCGTCCAATGGCAGATGGTCTTTCACAGCGACATATTCGAGTCCGTGCGAAAAATTTGCCCTCCTGTCAACGACATTTTGAGCCTCATACAATGCCTTCTTACTGGTGTCGTCACCGTCCAGTTTGACGAGCCCTTTGCTCAAGGCACCTACCGCACAACGCGTGGCTTGCCCTCTGCAGCATGGATCAGTGACAATGAAGCTGCTCTCCTTGATGTCTTTGGCCCCCAACATTACCGAGCTTTGGCTCGTGCCTGCCGTGACACACAGTCGGCGTTCAAGCTTGAAGTTATCTAGCAACCGACCAAAATGCACCCATCCCCTTCATCGCCACATCGATATTCCCTCTTTGACCGCAGAGTTCTTTGACAGAGACATTCCTGCGCTACTCATTCTACTTTCTTCTGCTTAATCCTATTGCTTGTCATTTATTGCTTGCTCTCCATCGCCTTTTGCATTCACATAGATTGTTCTAATTCACTGTCACCATATCATCCCATTGACATATAATCCATGGCATCCAACGTTCTTATACAAATTATCTACTAGATCTAATACTCACCCATCCAGTATGCACTCTTGTACATGTTTCGAGACTAAATATAGAAAAACAATTTTGGTCAGATTCTTGTTTGATCATATTAAGCTTTGTAATTTACTTCACCAATGTCCTCGACTGTGAAATGCCAAAATCCCTCCTGCCCTAACGGCAATCCTCCTTCATCCCTCAACTGCCCAACCTGCACCAAGTATGCCCCTCCCTGCGCTCTCACTCGGTACTTTTTAAATCTGTATTAGGCTAGGTATCAAAGGCTCCTTTTTCTGTGGGCAAGACTGCTTCAAATCAGGATGTGAGTCTGCATCTTGATTCCCACCAGCAACAACTAGATCTACAATTGCAGGGGCGAGTATTTCAAGACCGTGACTAGTGTAATCCCTTCTTATCGCAATACAGAAACTACACAGAGCCATTCATGATCTAGTAACCGGCAAAACAGAAGGTCAGGAATTAAAATCTTACAATGTCCAACCAGTGTTCCAACACGATCTACAGATGGAACATACAATCCCTTTCCCAACTACATGTACACAGGCTCTATCCGCCCAGTTTACCCGCTCAGTAAAACTCGTACGGTTCCAGACCATATACCAAGACCCGAGTATGCGCTCACTGGTAAGCCCAGACGATGTTTTTTTTTTCTTTTTATCGTTCTTGCGTTAAAATATAATTTTCAGGTCAGCCTCTTAATGAGGTTAAACGGTCAGGCCAACCTCCACGCTTGCTGACCCTTGATGAACAAGACAAAATGAGAAAAGCTTGTCGTGTGCGTTGTGGGCTTTTTTTATTCGCCGATAGCTAATTTCGTCCTATAGCTTGGCCGAGAAGTTCTTGACATCGCTGCCGCAAGTGTTCGCCCAGGGATTACGACAGATGAACTGGACGAAATTGTTCATCAGGCCACGATCGAGCGTAATGCATACCCATCGCCTCTGAACTACCGCAATTTCCCAAAATCAGTCTGCACGTATGTATATTGTTCCTATAATCTCAGTGCAAGGCAAACTCCCCCTCCAGATCCGTGAACGAAGTTATCTGCCACGGCATTCCTGACAAGAGAAAATTGCGTAAAGGAGACATTATCAACATAGGTATATTTTTGATCAATTTCAAACTCTGTTCCACCCATGTTGACGTCTGCCTGCAGATGTATCATTGTACTTTGAAGGTAAACGAAAGCACGCAACATTTACATATCTCTGACTTGCCCTACCATCGGTAGGTTATCATGCTGACTTGAACGCAACATATCCTGTCGGCGAAATTGATGACGACTCCAAGAAGCTCCTCCGCACGGCTCGAAGCTGTCTCGATGAAGCTATTAAGATTTGTAAACCTGGCGCTTTGTTCCGCGACGTTGGAAAAGTCATGTGTGTCTATCTCACCATTTTGCTTGACGCATAAACATTAATGACTTCAATTAGTGAACCTATCGCGCGTGCGAATGGTTGTTCAAGCGTACGGACATACACGGGCCATGGTATCAACGACCTCTTCCATTGTTCCCCCAATGTGCCTCACTACGCAAAAAACAAAGCAGTCGGCACAATGAAACCTGGGATGGTAAGCGATTACATTTCTTGCGCCTTGCTGATTGACCATTGTTTTTAGGTATTCACAATTGAACCCGTGGGTTACTTGTCACTCAATTGTCTTGGGCAGCTAACAAACTCTCACTCTAGATGATCAACTTTGGCACCAGGTGGGAGGAAATACACTGGCCAGACAAATGGACTGCCACGACAGTGGATGGAAAGAGGAGTGCTCAGTTTGAAGAGACTCTTTTGTATGTTTGAGTATAATCCACTTTGGTCGTCCACTAACATACCTTGCAGAATCACAGAGACAGGGGTTGAAATCCTGACTGCTGGAAAACCATTTGAACTTCCTTAGAAAAACAGGGCAGACCATCCCCGGTAAAGTACTTAGTTCATTATTGTATACGTTGCTGGTTGGACATTAGGTCTACATCATAACAGGATGGGCAATAACTATACATCTGACTCGTCCACTAATCCACCCGACCAGTCTTTGATCGATTTCTGTCAATCTCGTGGTTCAGATCCACGGTAGCGTCAGGGAATGCGTCTGTTCGACCGACCACTGCAAGCCGTTTGACATGGACGCTGTCTGAAAGACTATCTTTGCGTGTTCGGTGGCCTTGACGAAGATGCAAGCCCTCGTCTGGGACCGTTGAAAGGTTTCGCAGTCTTTGCAGATCTGCAAAGGAGTTCTGTCGGCTTTTGGGTTGGTTCACTGAGAGTTCGTCGGTAGTAGGAATCACGTTAATGACATTATCATAGTCGCCAGTATCTTCCTCGTCGGAATCGTCAGGGGTTCCTATGCGACTGGAATCGTCACCGGACACGCCGCCCCATGCGCTTGTACCTCGTTTCGCACTACGGCTCCAACCAAATAAGCGTTCGTCAATCCATGTCATAGGGTGCGTTAGGCCAAGACCTTGTGCGTCAACTGCTCCGGTGCTACTCTTCCTGCGCCATAGCCCAGGAGTGCCGGTAGACGGGGGGGCACTAGCAGAGGGCACTAGGATGCGCCACTAAAATTCTTATAAGTACATCAACAGAATCATGGAACGAGGAGGACCCACCTCGTTGAAATCTTCATATAGTTTGGGACCGAAGTCGTTGATCAGGTCAACAACCTCATTAGACAGTTCCTCTCTAAATGATTTAAGCCGATCGAGAGACCGTTGCTGCCCTGGAACTAATGCAACCACTAATGGGCGCAAAGACCTGAAATGCAACACTAATGAGAGACGAAACCGAAATTTAAAGCCCTTCACCCACTTGAGGACATCCATGCCTGCCTCACCGAACTTGAGAGCGGCATAATTCATGAAAGGCAAAGCCACAAATACGAGGAATGGTGTGGCGATCTTCCACTGTAGAGGGGCCTTGGCCCGAATGGCAACTAGCGTAGCAAGGAACGCATAGAGGGTGTAGAGAAGCGGAGCGACACCCAGACAAATGAGAATCTTCCAAGTGGCCAGTACATCTCGACCAGCAATCTTGACGACAGAGGCAGCGAGAGCCTCTATTGGGAAGAACGTTAACATAGTAATAGTAATCAACCAGAAATGTTTTTACTGACCTTTGGCCTTTTTTCGAGAAATGAGCGTTGCCAAAATGAACATAGGGCCATTGAGAATAGTTCCGGGAAGAGCAAGTATTGTCCAAACCACCAGGAGACCGATGCGATAGGTCAATAAACTCAGCGTCTTCCAGCCGGCTCTCTGAGCTCTTGGAACCTAGGGAAAACTTCAATGGGTGCGAGATGACACAAAGAAGGATAATACCTGATGATCACGCAGTCCCAAGTCTCTGACAAGTCGGTTATACTTGATGACCTTCGCCCCAAGTCTTTGCACGCGTGGCTCGTTTTGGAAATGAACGTATCCTTCCAGAAGACGCTTGTTTAATTCAACCACTTGACTAAGCGTTAGATGTTGACCGGGGGTTTTGTACAGACGTCGAACTGCTTGAATAAGCTAGGACACGTATGAAGTCCAAGCAGGCGAAGGGAGATGCTAGACGTACCATCAAAGTGTCGTAGTCGGGGGCTCTGATTGTAACAGTTTTCAATCCATCGTAGATAAGATTGAGGAATTGTGCAACCGCCTCTCGTTTCTTTATACCTCCTTCTTTGAACATTTCAACCAGCTCTGGGGGAACATCGAGAGCACTGCCGAACTCAACCACTGCCCGAGATCTAAATCTATGGGCATGAAAATACGATAGCCCTACCGGAACGATCTTCACGCGAACATTAGGGTCATTTGCCATCGCACCAAGAGCCATGATTGACACGCCGGCTTTCAAAGGAAGCAGGTCAGTGCGATCATGGCTACCACCTTTCAACAAATTTGTCAATTTTTTTCTCAAATAATTACTGTCTACACACCTTCCGGGAATATCCCAATGCTTCCACCTGCATTCAAAGACTCGTAGACGTAGCGATACATTTCTTGCTGGTCGACATATGGCATTTTCTTGAAATCCAAACCTTTTATATCATCTTGACGTAGCTCCAACACGCGCTCCCTGATCCTCGAGGTTCCCTTTCCACTTTCGCCACCAAACTCTCTTTTGATTCTTAGCTCAGTGTCTGAAATCACTTCGCTTACTTCGGCAACTAAAGAGCCTAATGCTTTAGAGAGCATGATTTGCATCCTAGGCTTCAGTTCAGACAAGAATCGAGTTTCGTGGCCTAAGACGAGGCAAGGGTCAATGGGTGAAAGATAGATGCGTCCTGTAGCGGGTGAAACATAATCTGCTGCTCGGGCAACAGGAACTTGGCCATAGAACATGAGGTTAAGAAGGAACGAAGCAGCTCTAGAGCTTACTGCTATCCATGAGACGGGAAAAGAAGCCGACAGCTTTTCTTTCCATACTCTTCGCAGCCGCAAGAAACTGTACATGACGTCGAGTCTCCCTGTAAACTTCAAGCGCCAAGAGGAGGGGATCAAGAAACTATATCCAGAATTGGTTGAACAAAGTTTTTTGAGTAAGAAATAGGCCGACAGTACTTGGTTGTTGTGCGGAGCACCGACAAATATGACTGGTCCGTCGCGAGGTATGTTGAACGCGCCTCGGGGTCGCACTTCGCGAAAAAAGATCTGGGTGACGGTCCTCCAAAAAAGCATTACAGCATCATAAGATACTGGGGTCTTCTTAACGAGAGTCATGGTGGGCTGGAGGAGACCAATGGAGGTAGGCAGAAGAGGAACCGTGACTATCCTCAGTCACTCAGTGCAATCGTTTCCCCAACGATCTTTCAGGCTAACAATGCCAAATACGCTATATTAGGGATGGATTGTTGCTTAATACACCATCTAGGGTATAAAGAAAAATACAAGGAAGAAACTATTGGGAGATGTAACACCTTAACTAGGAGAGGTACGACTTGTCCGACTTTGCGTTGAAGTGGTGCTGAGGGTGCTCGATCTATACTGGAAGATGTCATGAAGCCTAGATAACTTGTCTTGCTGTTGTGCAGGTGCTTCAGTGCCGCTTTGCTTGGAATTGCTATCCTTGTTGGCGCCAGGCGACATAGGGGGGTCGATAGTCGTTTCTAATTCTGTGAAAGGTGCATGATTTAGATCAAATACACTATAAGCAAGAGAGCAACACACTCGTTAGTGTGTCGGCAACAACAGCATCCCGCTCAACGTCATCCTGAGCCCTGCTTGCTAAAGCACGAGTAATATACTTCCGGAACGCAGTTCCTGTAGACTCTAAAAGCTTGTCGACTCGAGGTTTCTTGTGTGGATACTGCTTCAAAAAGTGATGGAGCTCAGTGATCCCTTCTTTATGCAAGGCACCTGTTGTTTCGCTGGATATATGGCCAATGATGGCAAGCAACTGCGCCTCCGGGTCAGGCTCCTCGACAACCGGAGAGAATACGGGGTTTCCATTAGTGGAGGACGAGCTGGGGCTTGTTCGATGACTGGGCGACCGACGGTTAGCAACAGAGTTGGCAGAAGAGGCGGTTTCTTGCGGAGAGATCGGCCTGCTAGATGTTTGTGAAACTGGCCGTTCTGTTGAGCCCGCGATCCGTGGCGCATCCGCGCTGGGACGAGAGCTGGAGTTGAGAATCCTATATACATAAGGGTATACTATCGTTGCGGATGGGTCATCAAATGCAGCCGAGAGTAGGTCGTAAACATCGTCCCCGTAATGGGCTATTTCATCCAATCAAATTCTATCCTTAAATAACATATCCAGACAGACTTACCAACGACATGTTGTATGATAACTTTGATAGTCCGCAGAGGCATGTCGCCACATGGTACTTTGCTTGTTGCTCGAGCACGCCATTCATTCGGGGGCACTGACTGCAGGAAATGTTCTATTGTCGGGAATAACTCGACCGGATCCAATTTGAGCTCGCTTAGGTCCTGGGGTATGTTGCGTGCTAATTTCCAAACACATTTCAATACCAGCTCTGCCACTTTTGCTTCTTTAGAATCGGGCATGGTAGCGTTACTCGGGAAGGGTTTTACTATCTGCAGAAGAAGTGCAAAAAGTGCACTGATAGGTTGTCAGCTAAAGAGAAGCTTTCATAGCGTAGATGAATAATTACCGAAAGATTGACATCCTTCTCCCAGTCGCAAATAGCCTCAGGATTATCATGTTAATGAAACGCGATAAATCCTTCACTTTCTTAAGATGGCTATCATCAGTTTCCAGCAGCCTTAAAGTCAGCTCTTCCAAAAGGGATGTTAATATGTCCACCGTCAGACTTTCAGCCAGTAATGTGTGGTCGCAGAAATTGTTCAAAGTTTGAATAAGGTGCTTTGCGAGCCGGAAGTTGTCGTCGGGCACGAGGTCCTCAGGCCGTTCGAAAACATGTGCCATTTGTAGGGTGATTGTCTCGATCAAATCTTCCGCGTGGTCTGCCAGCTCGCGATAGAGAGGGAATTCTGGCCCAACGTCTGGCCCAACAGACAGAATTTTCTGTATTTTCTTGAGGGCGTCCACGCTCCGAGTAGGGTCACTACTGAGAATACTCGATATGGCCAAGGTGATGTCTTCAGATGGTGGAACATGCATTACGAGCTCTGGTTCTTTCTCAGTGGGGATGGGCTCCTGTTCAAAGTTCTCATAGAGTGGTTCATCCATAAGGGCCTCTCCTTGTACAACGGGTTGCGGTGCAGGTGCCGAAAATGCAGGGCGAGGGCGTCCAAGTCGAGATGGCAAAAGGCTCTTGGGTCGCGATAACCCTTTGGGAGAGCCAGATATGGGCGCAGCAGGAGGATCGAGAGGTTGCAACACCTGAGACGCATGAACAAGTGATTCGGATCGAGTAACACTGGAAGCAGTCGGTGAATTTGAACGTACAGCGTGCGCAGGTGAACTGGGGCGTGCAAGTCGGGAATGTCCTGCAGCAACAGAGGGACTCGCTGGCCGAGGCAAGCCGGCAATGCGTGAAACCAAGGGAGAACCAGGTCTTGGCCCACCAACAGCCAAACGTGCTATCGCTGGAGCAACGCCAGAAGATGTAGATGAAGGCGCAGCAGCCTCTTGCATTTCATGAGAACTGGGTCCTGGGACACGCCGCAACCGTTCTTCTAGCTGGGTTTTGTCCTTGGGGGTAAGTGGTCCAACCAGTGACCAAACTTTTTCACCGACAAGCGTATAACCCTCGCTATTATCGCACGTGTTAATGAAAAGCATTAAATAGCTGTTGCATAAGATACCTTAAAGCACTAAGGGCTGATTTACGAACGGCGGAATCTTTGTCTGCGATCATCGAAGCAATGATAGGAAAAGCCTTTGTAGGTTCGCATGCCCCCATGCCCGACTTCTTCAGTATGGACGCGATCTCATCGAGTGTCCCTTGACGAGTTTTCGCGACCTTCGACTTCAGACCATAATCAAGCAGTAATTGGAAAACACGGCTATAAGCGTAGACTGTGGGAAGAGTCTTGATGATCTGTTGAACTCGACTTCGAACTTGTTCTCTGGCATCCCCAAGCTGTCGAGAGTGAATATTGGTACGTCTTAGAAGAATGTATACATACCTTGAATATCATAGTTGGAATGAAGCAGAGCGCCTCTCCATCTGTTAGCTGGTAGTTGACACTCCTTAGGAAAGTCAGCACAGACTCAACCACCTCCAAGCATTTCGAAATCAGGTTGGGCTGAGGCTCGTGAACCTTTATAGAGGCGTATTTGAGAGGTAAATCGAGATTTGCTAAGCAAACAGTTTCGATATTTTCATCCGTGTTCTGGGCGTTGATGTAGAAGTCGCTCATCGTAGTCAGGCCGCTAATATGGTCATTTACAGCGTTGTGATCATGGCTGAATAATCGCGACACGAGTTCCTTCGACGCATGAGGTTCCATATGAGATTGCAGAAGATCAGCAAGGTCCTTCCGAGTTGGTCCACTTTCATTGATCCACTTTTGCGCATCTTTGCCACACCTTGCTTTCTTTGTCTCTAAGTTAGCCCCAAAGAATACTAAGGCGGGCGCAGAAGCTGAAGGAGAAGCTGTACCGGCAGGTCGCTTGGTGACAGCAGGTTTTACACGCGAAGTAGGTGCTGCTTCAACTGGGGTCTCCGTACGGGATTCAGGCCGAGTAGTTCCTGGAGGTAACAACCGACGAACCCCGGTTTTCGGCTTTGAGGCAGGGGGAGGAACAGTGGACGTCGGTTGTGCTTCTGGAGGCGGACTTTGGGAGGGAGCTGCAGTTGGAGTTGGGGTTGCAGAGACTTTGGAGGCAGCAGGCGCGGGTGCTGAGCTAGGCTGTGTCTCTGGGCGAGCAGCTTGAATGAGAGGCGTGGCGCTGGCGCGAGAAGCAGGTTTGAGGGAATTGGTTTGGTGGAGGACATAATCGAAACCCGCCGAACTGATCAGAGTCGGTAACAATGCCTGGGCACCCTTTCGCACATCACTACTGCGGTCGTCGAGCGAAGCAATCACTGGAGAAACCCAAGGTTTGAGGTCCACGGAGGCAGCGGGAGGTCGTTCTTGCACCCAATCCGCTAGCCAATTGAATAAAGTGCCTTTTTGCATGGGATTGGAGGTCTCCATACCCGTGGCGAGCCCTGACACCATTGCTTCCACGCCGTCACAAGCCGTAACAACAGAGGTTAAAGTACTGAGTGCCGCCGTTCGAATTGGAGCTTTTTGGTCAGCGAGAACAGTGCAGATCGGAGCAACAAAGAGTCGAACATGCTTGTCGAATGGTTTGCCCATTCCTGTGGCTATGCGACTGATGATATCAAGTGCTAATGTCTGGACTGCTTTATTTTGGTCCGCCAACCTAGCCTTGAGGATTTGGCCGATTTCTCCTGAGAATGGCATAAGGACTCAAACTAATTTAAACGAGTTAAGTGTAGATTTACCCATAGTGCCTTTGAGACGCTTGTTGCTGCCTTGATCCAGAATACCTTGAAGCGTCTCCAGGGCTTCTTTCCGTGCCTTCCATGCGTCACTTTTAGCATCCGTTAGAATTGTTGTACCCTTCAACAGGCTCTCCAGTTCAACCCTAGGGAATAGGTCATCCAAGGGATCACTCTGCGGCGTCTTGCCACCGGACCCGGAGCTAGAGGAAATTATGGCAAGATCAGCTGACGTCCGGGTGGGCTCTGGCGCAGGAGTTGAATCAGCTTTGTCGAATTCAGACGTGATGGTGTTGAGTAACTGTGGGTTCAAATCTTCTAGAAAATCCTTGATGCCTTTGGTGAAGGTTAGAAAAATACCCAATGTTGTAACCATAACACACACTTGAACCGGCAAACAGTTTGACTGTCACTAGCGTCTTCGTGGCACTAGTACGAACAGCAGCGTTGGAATTTTGTAAACCGGTTTTCAGAAAATCGATCAGGCTTCGAAATGCCAGGCCAGCTATGCCAAATTCTGTCAAAGCCGTGTTTATCCAGGTAATTGCATCGCCAAGGACTTTCGGAGCTTTTTGTTTTGACAAAGGCTCGTATGCTGTGTGACAGTTAAGCAGGTGTAGATGTGCCATATGAATAACCTACCTTGGTTCAAGACGAACTGCAAAGAGGTTTTTTCGGCAAAAAGCAGTAACGCATCTCCGGCTGCCTTTTTGAGCTTCATATCACCAAGTTTGTCAGTCAGATGGCCAACACACAATGCTGAGCATGATCGTCCAAAAGATGGGCATTTTTCAGCGAGAAGGGAAAGGATGACATATACTTTGGCGGAAACCTAGATAGATAGCATCGATAAGCTAGCAGTGAGAAGGCCGTTGAATATACCTGGAAATTTTTCTCCGCCCAGTACTTTTTCGCTAGCACCCGTACCACAACTTCAGCATCAAGTGTGTCGATTTCTCCTTCGACCCAGGTAATCATCTCGTCCAAAGCAGCTAATCTTGTCTTCCAGTTCGCATCCCCAAGGTTACCCATGATAGAGGCAGGCAGGGTCTCAGCAGCCAGCGCCTCGGCATCTTCTGGAGTATGCTTGTACTTGACAGTATCCAATGCAGTGTTGCCAGCAGGGGCGGGTTGCTTGGAGCCTTTAGAAGGTGGAGCTGATACGACCGGTTTCTTAGGCGCAGAAGAACTTGACAAGACGGGGGGCTTCTTTGGCTGTAATTCATCAGTCGATTAGTCAATCGATAGAGGGACGCCTGAGAGCTCACGGCAGCTTTAGGAGGAGGTTGCTTAGTGGGCAATTCTTTAGCACTCGGAGTCTCGTCCTCGTCGACAGCCGGCTTCGGTACGGGGACCTTCTTAGGAGGGGCAGTCTTAGGAGCTTGGGTGGGAGCTTTTTGGGGAGCAGGTTTTGGAGGAGCTGCCTTAGCAGAAGTGCATTTGACGGTGGCTTTATCATATGCTTCCTTCACCTTCGCTTTTCTGACGTCTGCAAGCGATTCCATCAGTGCAGTTAATGGCCGTTCGCCGACCATTTTCATCAGGGTGCCAAGACAAGTCGCCGCTTCATTTCGAGCACCCTCGAAAC
This sequence comes from Tephrocybe sp. 9980TJB, assembly GCA_018220975.1. Classification (NCBI taxonomy): domain Eukaryota; kingdom Fungi; phylum Basidiomycota; class Agaricomycetes; order Agaricales; family Lyophyllaceae; genus Tephrocybe; species Tephrocybe sp. 9980TJB. The sequence goes on along the minus strand of JABAJU010000003.1, from coordinate 271,055 downwards.
CGTCTTCAAGCAAAGTAGCCAAGAGGTCAGAAATAGGTTTGATTTGAGTGGGTGGAATGGGAGAAGTAGAAGTTGCCAAGCATCGACCCAAAAATTTAAGCGTTCCTTCTTTCACTTGAGGATTTTTTGACTTGAGTGCTGGTTCAAGGTCTGGGATGACGTCGGAAAGAGTAATCTACATTTAGGTAGTATTCGTCAACCAAATAGAGAATAGATATGAGAGTAGCTTACGGTAGCAAAGACAGCGTCTAAAGCGGTCCCAATAGCGTCCGTAACGCTAGCCTTCCTCTCCTTCATTCGCTCTAGCATCAACGGAACAATACCTTCCCTGTATCTCCCAAAAGAAGACATCAACCCTTTGGCAAGTTCTTCAAGGCAGGAGGAGGCCGTCATGACGCAATTGATGTTTGCATCTCCGGCCACACGAGAAGCGAGGGATTTGATTAACTCTCCAAGCTCAGGTGCGTCTTTGATTCGTGGCGTTGAAGTCAGCAGCGTTAAAAGATCATCGAGCGCCTCCTTGCGTTCTTTCCATTTACTGGATTTAAGTGCAGTTTGAAGGCTTGGTGAGAGCTTGGGCGCGATATCTACAGGCTCAGCAACAGCCCGTGGATCAAGATTGATTTCTACAAAGTCACATTTGGATGGAGAAACGGACTGTTGAAACATAGATACGGACCTGGCTCTTCTCCAGGAGCATCTCCTGTCTGTTCATTGCTGTCTTCCTGGATTTCAGCCTCTCGCGCTTGTTGGCGAGTGAGCCTCTCGGGTTTGAGTGTTCCTTTTCCTTTTCCGTCGCTCTCCATTCCATCAAAAGCTTCTTTCAGTTCCTTCACCTGAACAGGTTTTAGATCTGCCAACCATGGCTCAATCCCAGCTCCAAGATATTGATACAAGGTGTGGGTAAGGGTTGTCCCTTCTGCTCTGACCGTCTTGTCACTGTGCGAAAATATCTTCGGCAATGCTTTTAGGAGTGGAGGCACTGGTGCTACTTGAACGCCAAACACGCTATACACCTCTAGTAAGACTACAGTGCCATAGAAAACGCAACACGAATTGCCATCACAATAAAATGGCAACTCACCGAATAATTTCCTTCAAGACAGAAACACACCCGGCTACGGACTTTGGTTGCTTTGCGCCAAGTCCGGGAAGTATATCATTCTGAATATTTTGTAAGAATGAGAAATCCGTCGTATGCAGAGAGCACACCTATTCGACGTACCACTACCCCTGTACCTCCGTTTTCAACCTCAACATACTGCAATGCCAGCTCCAAAGCCTGGGCTTTTGTTCCTGCTCTCGCTGAACCAAAGCATTTATCGACTAACGAAGGTACCACGGCCTCGCGGGTTTTTGCAGCAGTTTCGCCGGCAAACTTGACGAATGCCACCAGACATTCTACACCTTTTTCTTGAGCTACCGCATTTGAATCTGTAACAATTTTCTTCAGGAGATCGGGATTGTTGATATAGGGTGTGAATGCGGGATCCGTGTCTGAGGCAGTAGTTTGGAAGGTCTTGATGAGAGCTTCATAGGCGCTGACGCGAGCTTTCCAATTCTTGTGTGCAATGCGATCGGATATGGATAGGGCGGTAAAGTCCTCTTCTTGAGGTGGTGGACCGTCCATATCTTGAGGACTTGTTCAAACCGCAGAGTTTTGTTGAAGAACGCGTTCACAAAGTCGTGTTGATATCTGATCCAAGATATAACAAGATCACGTGGTGACTAAAGTATCAAGCCCGCCCTGCAAGTTGAGCGCCAACCAACTCTACCACCTCAAGCACTCGCTGAGTATCATCCTCGACTACAAATATTCCCTGTTTGCGCTGAAGTTCAAGTGTCGTATTGTGCCGCCTGGCAGCAGCATCCCTTTCTTCTTGCATACCCAAATTGTGGTAGACGACGGATAGCAGGTATTGGACGTGCAGTAATGCAGCAACGAACTGTAGTGTTTCATAATCACTCTCTGCCAGTGTGAGGTAATAGAAAGCTCCTTCCATGCCAGAGGAGCCATTGGAGGCTATCAAGCATCGTGCAAGGGTAAAACATGCAAAAGCCCGTTGCTCAATGTCGTTACCGTTAATGACCTAGCAAGAAGAATAAGCCTTGACACGAAGGTAATGAGGGTTTACTCGCCTGCGGCATTATTTCCTCGAGTATCCTTTGGGACCTCTCGGGTAGATGAAATTCTAAACTAATGTCGGCCAATAAGATGATGCAGGTCCTGTAGTGACTAAAATGGGTCAAGAATTCAGAGTGCCACAATGCTTTTAACAGTTGTTCAATGCATGATGTGGCTTGATCACCTCGCTATTGCAGATTAATTGGCTGCGAACGAAGAAGACTGAAATACGCACTCGCATCTGTATAACTTCATACAGCGGATCTCGAATCTTGTCCACTAACATTGAAGGTGTATCATGAGCATAGGCTCTGGCGTCAAAATCACCAGGAGGTCGACGAGGCAGAAGGAACTCTCGATACAAGCGACTCTGGCCGCTTCATGAATCAGTCAGTATTAGCGACGTAGAAGAAATACTCAGTTGGCACTTACCGACGAGTGGCACGTAAAACAAGGATTTGCCATATCTCATGTGCCCAAGTTGCATAGTCATTAATGGTGAGCCCTCGCCAGACGCTGGGCTCCAGTAGCATAGCCAATGCTTCAGAATACGACCCCTGCCTAGCTTTCTAATGGACCTTGGGAAAAAAAACTCGTATAACAACGGTATAAACCACAAACCTGATACGCTCTGTTGAGAAACATTATGATTCTGTTGTGGTCATCAGAAGCGGGCTCCGTAAAGGCCAATACAATGGACTCCTCCACAAAAGCAAGCTGGCTACACCCTTGAGAGAGAGGTTATTTATTCGATACAGCCGATAAATGGCACGCCATACCAATGGTATCCCAGACCACAGACTGAACAGCATGATGTGCCCATTGCTCTTCATCAATCAATGACGCGTTTTGAATATCAAGTCGATAGTCATACAAGCCAATTGCCTGTTCAAGCTTTGTAAATGCTTCACTCAAAGGCTGGTCCTATTGCATGTCAGCGCCAAACAGAGTGACCTCAACAAATAACAAACGTTCTCAGTATCCAAGAGCTTCTTTACGTCAAATAGGACTTCAAGAGGATGAAGATCGGATTGCAGTTCGTTTAAGGCGGGCTTTCCTCCAAGGGCTGTAGGGGGGAGACGATGCAATAGGCTACTTCACATCAAAAAATAGAGTCGATGGTCATGTACGCAAATCAATCTCACCTAATGCAATGCTGCAACGTATTCTTGTCTCCGCGTGTGCGGCAAGCCGTGATGGCCTCCATTATAAACTGGGCCCCACTGGTTAGGATAGCTCAGTATGTTAACGGAAATTCTTTACCTTTCGAGCTGCTGCAATTTCATGACGTAGATAATGCATTCGAGCCAGGTTTAGCAGGGCGTGTTGTCGAATACCTCTAGATTTATGATAGCATTCATGAGATAGAATATTGTTGGGGTAATGGATAGCTCACGAATCATTGTTTTCATGAAAATGTTGTTCGAAGAAACGCCGAAGATTTTCTGTAGCGACATTTTCATCGCCAGTAGCATGCCCCCGTTCCCAGCTAATGAGACCTAAATGAGAAAATCAAGAAAGAGCATTGTGGACATGTGCCTACGCCTCGAACGCATCTGGTTTGGCCCAGGATTTCTTATCGGCCTGCGTCTTGAAAATCAGCGATTCGACTGTACACAGAATCTTTGAGCTACCAGCGACCTGCTGGATGCAAACAAAACACACTATTGCGCTGCTGTTCTTTGATAACAAGTTCATATCCTGCAGATATATCTCCAGAACACCAGGATGTGTAATCCTTTTGAAGCTTCACTACTCCAGAAAAAGAGAGCTTTATGAAGCTGACAAAACAGCGACGAGAAAAATAGCCAAAGAGGGATCGACGCATCTAAATCTTGTCAAGATATTGTCATGCTGAGAAAACTAAAACATTTACCAACACGGGAGATTCCTAGACGCATGGTAAGTACTTGTCATAAACATTTCAAATGGATGGCTAACATCTTCAGCTTTCTCTACGAAAAGCGAAGGAAGATCTAATAAAAAAGAAAGAATGAGTTCACAGGGCTGCACACCGTACGTCTCATTGGCTCTTACTTGCAAAGAAATTGGTAATTTGATCAGCATTCATAAGTTCATTGTACTAGATCGTTCAGTGTGATCACTTTAAATCCATTATTGGTATTTTTCGAGAAGACGCACAGCATCTTTGAGGGCAGCAATCATACGCTTGGAGTTCTCGTGATCAGCGTCTGGGCCACAACAAATGACCTGCATTAGATCTTGGTGAGGCATTGGTCGAGATACCTGAAAGATCACTCCGCCTGAGTTGTAAGCTATGGTCAAGGTATCAAAGCGTACCTCAGATATTTCATTAAGAAGTGTGCGGTACAAATGAAGTAAGAAAGGTGGTGAGAATTCCTTGCAGTCAGGTTCTTTGAAGGCAAAAACCAGAACCGTGAGGAGGTCAATATGATGAGGTCGGAGAACATGGTCGGTTGGAGGTGGCGCGTCGTCCATCTTGTGAATGCCCTGCCCTGCCCCTGTAGTGGCCGTAAGGTCGTGACTTTCTAAACGCGTTCGAATCTGAGCTCGACACAGCCACACAACCTTGATTTGCCGGTTAGACGCCGGATTAACAGTGTTGCAATTTTGTATACAGACACTTAGAACTTGGACTTCCGCCATGGCAGCCAAGCAAAACGGAAAACGATCTGCACCAACCTCTGTTGTAAGTGTTAGGAATCTAACTGGTCATCTAGTTGTATCTCTTATTAACTAAAATTTAGGGCCCATCCAAAAAACGTAAACTTTCCTCAAAGTCGGGAACACAATCAGGGCCGAAAAAATATCCCGTAAAAACGAACGAGAAGAAAAAAGAGAAGCTCGCTGATCGTGGAACGATACCAATACCTGTCACCGAGGATGCAGATGACGTTGAACTTTCTGACCAAGACTTGGAAGTACTTCAAGAATACGGGGGCGCCGCATCTTTCTTGAGCTCTCTCGATACCAAAGGAATATCAAGGTTTGCACATTTCAAACCATCCTTTTCCCATCTCATTGGTTGTTTCAGGAGTAAAAAAGAGACCGAGCGTTTGCATCAGCTCAACAAACCAGCCAGAAAAGTTGTAGAAGATGATCTGCCCTCAGTAGACTCGAATGACGAAGATGACGACGGAGGTTCTTTCGGAAACTCAGATGTCGAATCCCTTGCATTCGACGATGAATCTGTCCTCTCGGACGACGGAGACGTATCAGAAGATTCGGATATTGAAATGGACTACGAGAAGACTCTACGAAAACGTCGTCCTTCATGGAAACCCGAAGATAACCGTGGAATCAAGGGCCTCCCAATAAAGCTGCTCAACGGAAATGTTCAGTCTACTGGGAAAGTCTCGTTTGCCGTCACTGATGCCACTGAGAAAAGCTCCGACAGCGAAGAAGAAGGATCCGAAGTTGAAGAGCCGCAAATAAAGATTGACGATGTATCCACGGGTGCTCGTTTCGGTCGTCCAGCAGTGGTTGATGTCGTTTCCAACAAATCCAAGGCTGAACGCATACGCGGCGCAAAGGAACAGATAGCAGGGATATGTCAGGAAATACTGTCAGATCCTGAGAACAGTGTAAGCTGGTCTGCTTTTTCTGTTGCTTTGAATCCCTTATAGTCATTTTACCTGTAGCTTGGACTTCTAAGACGCCTGCATACATTCTCACTAACGGAGATTACTACTCCATCTCATCCAGACCCTGTCCCGAACGACCCCATAATTAGGAAGCTGGCCATGCTTTCGCAACTAGCTGTTTTCAAAGATATCATTCCTGGATACCGCATAAGGAGCTTGACGGACAAGGAGAAGGCGGAGAAAGTCAGCCAGATTGTGGCTCGTACTAGGGACTGGGAGCAAGGTTTGGTGACGATATATCAAACATATCTGCGTTCTCTCGAGACCGAACTCAAAGGTGCGGTGCTGATTTCGTTACCTCCATATTCCCCTATACTTACATGCCATGCAGCCCGCAGTGATCTCGCCGAGGTGGCGCTAAAATCTATGTGTACTTTGCTCAAAGACGTCACACACTTCAATTTCCGCGTAAATCTTATGGGTTGCATTGTTGCTAGACTGAGCAGGAAATCGTGGGACTCGGTGTGTATCTTTCACTGGTCAAAGTTCGATCAATGTCTGAAGATTGGAGCTGAATTACAGTCGTCTGATCTTTGTCTCAATACCTTAATTCATGTATTTCGCGAAGACCTAACCGGCGCGGCATCTTTGGAAACCGTAAGGTTATTGAATCGCATGATCAAGGAAAAGCGGTTCAACGTTCACCCAGAGGTGCTCTCATGCCTGCTTCATCTTCGATTGAAGACGGAATTGGGAGTACGAGCTTCGGAAACCTCTGTCGACAAACCTCAGAAAGAATCCAGTAGTAAAGCAGCTGCTCGGCGCGCGAAAGGGAAAAGCACAGAGCTAGCTCATCTAAGCAAGAAGGCAAAGAAAGCTCTGAAGGAGAAGAGGGAGATCGACAAAGAGTTTCGTGAAGCAGAGGCGGAAGTTGACAAAGAGGATCGAGCGTCTACAGTGAGCACATTCTTTTGCCTCAATGGGTACCTATGTCACTCACTAAATTTTCCTTCCCACCAGCAAACGGAAACTCTCAAGCTCCTTTTCGTCCTATACTTCCGTATTATCAAGAACCCGCGTCCGACCCCACTCCTACCAGCAGCCTTGCACGGCATTACAAGATTTGCTCACCTCGTCAATATTGATTTTTTCAAAGACCTCATGGCTGTTCTGAAGGAGTTAATCTTGCGAGACTCCCATCAGGATGAAGACGATGTCATTGATCCTTCTATCACATCTGCTAACGATATACGGCATCGTCTTCGATGCATTACAACAGCATTTGAGCTTCTATCAGGACAAGGTACGTCGGTGAATTGATTCAGTCGAAATATTCTTCTCACCTCTTTGCCATCACAGGAGAAGCGTTAAACATTGATCTGAGCGACTTTATCTCAGCCTTATATGCGTTAATACTTCCATTGAGCATTATGGCAGACATCGACGCCACACCTCCGTCTTTGGCAAGTGGCACCCGACCTGCGAAGACGCACACTGTCTCCGACATGCTCTTCCGCACCCTCAACATTGTGTTCTCACCCCGCTCATCCGGCGCAACAACCGCTCCTGGGCGATCTGCAGCTTTTGCGAAGCGTTTGCTGGGAGCAGCTCTCCATTGGCCTTCTCCAACCGCATTACGTGCGCTTGAATTTGTTGCAGCATTGATAGCAAAAAATCCCAAGCTCGAAGCGCTGTTGTCCACAAAGGACCGGACCTTCGATGGGGTATATCGTCCTGATTTGGACGATCCACAGTTGTCGAATCCATTTGGCTCATCATTCTGGGAACTTCACATACTGCGCGAAAAGCATTGGGATGTAAGGGTGAGGGCGGAGGCAGACAGGATCCTCAATACTATTCACACGTGAAGAAGAGTGAAGAAGGTCCATATTATACAAGTTGTTATAACTACACAGTGAATAGATAGATATACAAAAATAATAGTAACGTTACTAAGACCGCAATTATGTCAAGCTCGACAATATTGTCTCGAGGAGTAAGGGAAGTATCCATACAATAAGTTTTCCAGCTCAACGTACTTTTTCCCAGGCACGGAATCATACAGAGTCAAAACACATCATCTTACATTCCCAAGCCGGAAGGGAAACATCAGAATGGCATGGATGTAGATGCGACGTGTCGGGGATTGTTGATCGAATGGTGAGCCGTTCGCATGGGCGTGTAGATGGATGTAGCTGGATAACTGTGATAGGCGGAGGCTGTTTGAGGAGGGGACGGCGCCGATGGTGTCGGATGGGAGGATGTTGGGGTTGACCAGCGCAGCAGCTTGGCAGATGGCATCTGGCCTATTCTGCGATCCAGATCATACATAAGGTAGAGTAGGGGTTCACCATCGACAAGAATTTCCTGTGTGATTCTGGTAGGTATGGCTGTAGAGGGGAGCAAATCAGATTGCATTTAAATATGGACGGCGAGTACCAACTTACAAGCATCAAGCCATCGGCAACGGCTGAGATAAGACTCTGGTAGCATAGCATTCACAACCCCCATCTCGATGTTTGAGACGTCAAGTGTGCCTTCCTGCTGTGATGTACACGTTCCATTTGTGAACATCCTGGTGATACATTTACCAGACCTGTTCCATAGCCTCGAGAGGGACATGGTAACAATAAATCCTTCCGCACTCGATGTTCCGTGAATTCCGTCCTCTGGGGGTAAGGACATACAGAAATGAAGTGCGAGCGCCGTACGCATGGGAGGTGGAGACGGCATCAGTGTATCCAGCTTGATGGAGAGTGGCGTCATACCCGCTGCCAAAAAGCATATGGACGAGGCCCAGCTCGGGGAGTGTGAGTATGTGTGCCCATGTAATGTATGATTTGGAGATGTCTGAAGTGGAATAGCCCTAGGAGAGCCCGCGTGACCTGTCTGTCCATCATAGGAGTTAAGAGAATAATGGGAGCTCTGAATTGGTAGCTGATCATGAGGATGGTGTACAGCCATGTCAACCGGGTACATGGACATGGAACTTGGCATGGATGCAGTATAGACAACTGGAGAGGCATAAGGAGATACAGACTGCTTGGACGGAGGGAAATGTGAGCCGATTGCATAGCCACCCGCGACCTGACCGGGCGAGGGAGGAAATTCACTCTGAAATTCCGGAGGAGAAAAGTCGGGGGATGTAGAATTGGATGAACTATCAGTCTCATCGAAGTCCAAGGGGATCAAGGAGGGGTCTTCCAGTTTTACGGGTGAATCCGCAGCAGGCTCTGAAGAATCCTCGCCACCAGCGACGAGATAAAATTCTATGGAGGAAGAGTCTTAGTGAGAGAAACAAAAAAAAAGGCCAGGACATGAACAGACCTGGCTCTCCCTTCCACATATTTCTCAAGACTTGAATGTGACTTGCGACTTGCTTTTTGGATCTTTCGATGCCGGCTTTCTGGAGGTAATCTACCAGAAACTGATTTCGCCATCTACTACGACCGCGGGATTGGGAATGGGTTGCCCAAGGGGAGTTCCAGTATTCACGAAGACCTGGTAGTGGACGATAAGAGACGAGGACAATGAGAGAAAGAAAGTAAAATGTGCCTTGAACGAAAATCTTTTCGACGGATTCTGGCCATACTTCTCCGCCACTGCCATCTTTGAGGAGTTTTCTATGTTTTCTCTGTGGAGTTAGGGAGCTTGAAGGAACTTTAGAGGAGGACATGGCGGACACAACAAAAGGGAAGAAAAAGACGAAACTCGGGGGATTATATACATAGCTTGGTCCGGAGCTATAAGGTCGGGCTAAAAGGCCACAGCGATGGCCATGCGATGCGACGGGAGATCCGAGATCCGAGCTAAATTAGGAAGGAGGGGGCCAAAGACTGGGAGACTTTTTTCCCCTCAGATCTACCGAGTCACAATGAAGCTGTGTACGCTCAGCTAACACATTTATCCCGTTGCTCATTGTCCTAGACGACGACAAACCTCTTGCCTCAAACTCCCCTTTGTACCTTCCTAATCCGATGTCGGCCGATTCTATTGTCTCCAGATCTGGCGGAAGCAGATTTGGGCCCCACCCAATCCGGAAGCTGAGACCCTAATTTCTGGATCGGTCCGAATGGGGAATCGTGAGAGACTCTGTCGTTCTCGTGCGAATCTTGAAAGCAAAGTCGACGATATGTCCTCTGCTCAATCCCTGACTCAGAAATGGTTGCGCCACAATGTCCTGCCCTATTCCAACCCAGATCGCACATACACTGACGTAGACGCCACACTTTCCCGTTTCCAAACTCTCCGTCCAAAGACAGACATTTACAGTTTCGTTCTCTTTCTTCCAGTGTCTTCTCTTTACTTACTCAGTCTCAGCTTTTGACGATGGCCGCACACAGCTCTTGCTCTGTATTCACGGTCTCTTGCCAATCGTTTTCCGTCGCGCTTCCTACAACATTCCTGTCGCAATATGGATCACACGAGAATATCCCAAAGAGCCTCCAATCGTGTACGTTGTCCCAACCATTGACATGCTTGTCAAAGCAGGCAAGTACATAGATGTCAGTGGAAAATGCAATGTGGAATACTCACAGCAGTGGGAACGTAAGAGTGAAGTACGTCCTGTTCATCTTCATCCCATTTCTTTGATCAATCCTTGGCTCCAAGGGCTGCAATCTCTCTGCTCTTTCAGAGGCACTACAGGACCAGTTTTCGCGGGAACCCCCTGTGTACGCCAAGCCTGCAAATATCGCATCGTCCTCTCGGTCTTCCACTGTCGGTGACCTTCGAGGCCGACCTCAACCTCCCTTGCCCTCATCACAGCCAGCATCGCCTCCAGCGCGACCGATCTCCCCCGATCGTCCCGCCCTTCCACCGAGACCTGCTGTAGCGCCGGGATATTCATCGCCTAGTGCCCATCCCCAACCGTCTACTTCTCCCACACCCGTATGTTTGTCCTTATGAGAATCATCATCACTTGCTCATAGAGACCTCAGGAATCGGTCAATATCCATGGAGCTATACCAGATCGTCCACCGCCTCCCTTGCCACCACAGTATCGAAATTACACAGCCCCACAAACACCGCCGAAATACGCTTTGCCATCGGATGTAAACGTTTCCGTGCCCTATGCGTCACGATTACAATCCCCAACCAACTCCCAGTCCTCACCAGTGCCATCGAATACTACAGAGCACGGAGCACTTTCTTACAGTCCGCCCTTAATACCTCCCCCTCCTCCAATTATCCCTTCAAAGGTAATTTTAATGCCTCTAACCAATTACGTACACCAACCCCGCTATCAGTCGTACCCTTCGGAACATCCAATTGTCCAACCGATTCGAGCGCCCATCCCCAACCTCCTTGATGAAGATTCTCCGGATACACTTCTAAATGTCGCCCCGGCGTTCGCACCGCTTCCGCCGCGCCCACCGAATCCGGAACTGCTCCGTCTTCATGAGCAAGCTCATCATAAGTTGACATCAGAGTTAAGTTCATTATCTCAGGCCCTGGCTGTCGATTCCGAGCGCCTACGCGCTCACCAGGCCGATCTTCTCGCCGGTGAACCAGCCATTCGGGATGAAATGTCGCGTCTAGAGGCTGTACGTGACGTATGCCGGACCGTTGCCGGTAGGCTCAAGAAGAGTGTTGACCAGGCCGAGGCAAACGTCGCGGAACTTCGCCGTAAGGGAGATCCAGAGGTAGATGAACTGATTTGTTCCACGACCATTGTCCACAATCAGTGAGCAACAGGCTTATTCTTACCCCTCGTTCTCTCACCTTGCCAATTTTAGACTTATAACCCTAGTGGCTGAAGACAATGCCATCGAAGATACGATCTACCATCTACATCGGGCGCTGAACTCCGGGCGCATTGATCTTGAAAGGTTTTTAAGAGTGAGATTTATCCTTTTAGGTTTACATGCTAGTCAATGACCGTGTATCACAGAACACTCGACTTTTGGCTGAAGAACAGTTTATGAAACGAGCTCTGATAGAAAGAATTCAGGAAGGAATACCAATGGGAACGTCCATGATTTCAGATTGGTCCTGAAGATTTTGATTGTATTCACACACCCACTTGACAATTGAACACATATGGGGAGAGTTGACGAATAAGGGAACTATGGAGTCGAAGTCTGCATATACACCTTATTTGGATTTGAATGGGATGGCTTAATGGGTACAGAATCGTACCTGGCTTTTGTCTCAACAATAACCGTTGTGCTTCCGGCTCTCCAAGCTCCAATACTTGACACATGATTGAGAAAGATTGAAAAGCACTGCATAGTTACGCAATGCGCAAACAGCCGAGGCTCTCTGAGTCAGTATATACTGTAGGTAACAAACTAGACTTGTGGTTAGATATCTCAAAAATATCATAATACAGATAGGAAGGAAAACTGAAACGAAAATACCGATGTACACGGAGGGAGTGCGAGTTCTCTCTAAGAACAGTGGTAGGTCTAAAAGCCGAAGGTAAAAAGGCACTGGATACTCCTCGCCGCCATGTGTTATGCGTCACGCGTCATCAGTGGGCTCAAGTTCCATCTCTTTCGGTGCAACAGTCCTCCGATGAACGCTCCCTACCCATCGCCATACCCTCAATTCATCTCCACCGCCGGTCTCCTCTAGATTTGTTCTGACATTCGCATTTCCTTCCACGATACGTTCGACTTGGTGCCAGAAACGACTTCGAGATGCAACCGAGTGATCGTCCTGAAGAATTAAATCGCGCAGTTGGAGTGACGATAGGTACGGTTCCGGGTGTGAGACAGGATCTGTATGATGGGCGTATTCTTGATGCCGCAGGTTATCGAGCGTCATCTGGACCAAATGTGCGATCCGTTTATTCTCAGCTAGTTTCTGAGTCCGATGAGCACGCCAATACAACATCCCGATGACGCTGGCCGTTATTACTGTAAAGCGGCAATTAACAAGTGGCGAATACGAGTTGTGCAGCTCTCACTAAAGATAGTCGCGCGCCATTCGACCCAAATCTTCCTGGCTTTGACAGTAATGGAACAATCCCATGTGAAAGAGGGTTCCTTGTGGGCCACATAACGAAGGTTTCTGTAATTTACGATTAACCCCTTTTCCCCTTAAAAACAAAGCAGTTGACACCTACTCGCGATCTTCACCTATGATAACTCCACCCCACTGAACCAACTGCTGGATGGCTTCGTTAAAGGTATCGTCAAAACTCGGTAAAAGATGATGCTAAGATATTTTAATGCACACGAAAGACAACACGTATGTCCAATGCTCACCGGTGTTCTCTTCATCATCATCTCACGGAGGCTGCCCAATTCTAGCCCCCAACGCTTAGCGTCTCCGCCGTCAATCTCTTCAATCGCTTCTTCCAATACTTTACCACCAACACACACACGGCGACCCCTTTCATGGCCAAGATAAGACTCAATGGCTTTACCAAGAGCACCAATGTTCCGTTTCCGCTTAGGATCCTCAACACACCTCGAAGAGAAAGCGACGCTGCCAAAACCGGGAATACCGTCCAGAATGGTTATGAATTTCCATATCCAATCAGCCGGAGGGGATGAAAGTGAAAGAACTATGTCGTGTGGGGCGGAGGATGCAGGGAGCAAGAACAATAATGGGTGAGGTCGCAAGAGATATCCACGTTCACAAATAACACTGGATTCAGTGCAGTGGGCATATTCTGGGCAAGGTGTGCATGTATCTGGATCCCATGGAAGAAGAGGTGGCAGGGGACAAGGCTTTGTCCCACCGGGACTATCAGGATCGACGATTGTGGTCATATTCTCTCGATTACACGCTTGCACAGCGAGCCTATCTTGACGCAATTTATCCAGGACATTGTTGGTCGTGCTTCCAGCTTTACAGTAGCCAATCGAAGCAGATTGATTTCTGTAGCTGTATGAGGCACATGCAATAATCAATGCCAGGATGACGCCGCATGAGAGCCCAAGGATGCGCAGAAATCCAATCCTTGGCGGGGAATTTTTCTCCGCGAATTCCTCATATTCACTGACGTTTGGATCCTTGAGAGTAACATCGACGTCTTGTTTCTCCTCTTCCTCCCCAAGAAGTTCCTGGGGCGTTTCTTCGCTAATGGGGTCTGGGCCATCATCAGCCAAGGACTTTCCCCCAATTATATTTAGTTCATCCTCACTATCTTCGCCCTGTCGTTCGGCAAGAGGTGTGCGAAGCCTTGAGGGGGTGAAAGGAGCCGGATTCAGGCGTAGCTGATCACTGCGGGGAACAGAGGGCAATATTGGTTCAAATTTGGATTGAAGTGGCGATATCGGAGAAGCGCCTGTCTTGTCTGGTGACCGAGGCAACTGAGGTGGAGACGATAAGAGTTGTGGTGGAGCAGACGTGGATTTGCGAGCTTGGTGGGATCCCGGTACACTTTTGCGCGTCGCTTTCGGTCTAATTGGGGAAGGTCGAGCAGGCGAAGATGATTCTGCGCCAGACTGGAAGATATTATTGTCCTCCCAACCACTATCCTCTGCAGCCTGAAATGACTTTAAAAGTAATACTGAATAGATATACACAGACACTTACCGTTGACATGCGTCTCCCCTCAGCTCTTGCAGTCTCCACCTATTTCAATTAAATTATGGAAATAATGCCAGAAGAATGCCAACGAGTGTCATACCGTTTTTCTGCTCCTTCCAACTTTCTTTATAGGGAGGTCTTCTTCGGGCTCACTCTCTTCGACCAGGACTGGTTGAGTGACAGTACTCTTCCGTGATGCCCTTCCTAGGGTGGGCTGCGCAGAGGATCGACGGCGTTTGGGCTACTCGTGCTTTGAGTGTCAAGCGATACGATGAATAAAGAACCCCATACCTGGGAAGGGCGAGCCTCACGCTCATCTTCAATCTCGTTAGTTTCAGTAGGTGCCTGTGAGAGTCGCCGTGATAATCTCCGAGAGGGTTCCTGCTGATACTGAGAAGAAGTACATTATGTGAGAGAAGATACCTGCCTTGCGCAAAGGTTGGCCAGTGGCTCCGTCTACGATTCCATCGTCACTAGCAATGCTATTCTCTTTCTTAATGCGTTCCTTCTTTAATTGAGCAACCTTTGCTTTGATCTGTTCATTGAAGATGACGGCAAGTTTGGGCTTGGAGTACGGGGTAGGATACTTGACATTGTGATATGCGAGAACGCCAAGGAGTTGCGACACAGTGAGGGAAGCTGGGTCAAAAGTTGGCTCCAGGTATTCGCCCAGCGCGATGACCTGAGCAGATGTCAGGCGCGACATTGTTGGATGAGAGGAAAAGATGTGAACAGTCTCAAAGCGCGCTTGCGTTCCACACACGCGGAGCACGTGCCAGAATATGACATTGATAAACAGTTAAACAATAAGTCTACTATCCATGTAGTTAGAATTCTTTCTGCTACACATCTTCAAAATTTGGGACGCGTGAGTCCCGATGTACCAAACCATTTACCCTTCACCTACACAATCAGTTAGAAACAGTTTTCGCAAGCCAATTGATCCCCTCTTACCATAAAATTCCAGTAAGCAGCCGGGAAGAGATCCTAAATAAGTGGTAAATTGAACATTCCAGGTGAAAAAAAGTCCAGGTCGGTACCTTTTTCAAATGATAGAACAGTCTTTACGAGAAAATCATCAGTAACTGCGGACTGGAGGTGGGGATGCGCTTACCTATGACTTTTTGCTTGGTCAAACAAATTGGAGAAAGACTCCTTGGGTTCAAGCCCATACTTGAACTCAGCCAACATCAATTCACCGTATCCAGTGAGCAACTAAACGTTTCAGTTTATTTTTTGCAATAGAAAAGTAGGTTGTAACGTACGGGGCAACTTGTGTATCCGTCATACACTGCATCACTCACTTTACCCGAGTCCATAACTGAAAACAGATTTTCAGCAAGGACAGGTGTTTGAGCGGTAATGGCCGCAGCAGTCTTGGAAGTAGGGAGTGATGAACAGTCGCCCAGAGCAAAGATATTGCCGTATTCAGGGTTATTGTGTCGCAAGGTCGATTTGTTGACATCCACCCAACCAGCACTGTCAACAATGGGAGATGCTTTGAGTGTATCGAGGGGGCCCATTGGAGGCGTAACGTGTAGGAGAGTATAGTCAACATCGATTAAAGATTCGTCTGCTTTTTTAAAGGTCGCTTTCCTATTGGCGGAGTCAATCGCTACGATGGATTGTTGGAAATGACCTCCAACACCTCGCTCGAGCCTAAGAGCGTTGAGTGCATCCGAGTACTTTTTGACAGCAAACATGGTCGGCATGCCCGTGTAAAAGTCAGTCTTAATCTTATCACTTCGCCCGGTCTGACGGTAGCGATCCCATGCCATCCACATGATTTTCTGAGGAGCTGAGAGCGATTGTTAATGAAGGGGTGTGAAACCTTGAGTGAAGACTCACCGCCTGCGCACTTAATAATCCCAGCGGGTTGCGTGAAGATCGCCTGACCAGAACGAAGACTCTCAATATCACTCCAGACTTTGTCACACGTCTCGTATGAGTAGATGGATGAGACGCCCGAGTTAGTATCTGCAAAGGCCTTAGGAAGGCCTTTGATAGCGTTCCAGTTGATCTGCAGGCCTGTGGCGACTACTAGCGCGTCGTAAGACAAGTCTCGGCCAGTGGTTGTCGTTACCGAGGACGTTTTTGGGGAAAAAGTTTGAACGTTTTCCGGAATGTGCGTGATATGCGAAGGGATAAGTGGCGCAAGGGGAGCACGGAAATCAGTTTTAGGTCGAAGCCCGGAACCGACAAGAGTCCTATATGAGAAGTTGGTAAATGGGTTGGAAAGAAGAGGCTTGAAATTATTGATTACCATCCAGGCTAAGGAGAGAGACAAGTTATGAGTAAGATGTGATGTAGACAAAAAAGTATGTAGACACACTTGATAGTAATGGTAATCTGATCCATCTGCGATTGCAACGTCGCCAGCATTAAGAGGAGTTCCAGCGGCCGCAAAACGATCGTATATTTGCTGTGCGACGGACAAACCAGCACTCCCTGTTGAGCACATGAGCGACGCCAAACCTGTTGTAAAAAGGAAATACCTCCGCCCACGACAAGAACTTTGAACTTTTTCTTTTCCACAGCAGTTGCGAGTGTGCGAGACGCCCTGAGGGCTAGCAACTTGCCTCGAGAAACACTGAGCATGATTCGTTCGAAGTAGAGGACAAGTTTTCTGTTGACAAGAATTCAAAATATTATGTTCATCAACACCTGACCGTTTCAACCGTGATCGATCTGATCTGTCTGTCTCCTCAACACAAGGACTCGAGAACTTAATTTGATAATAAGGAAACCATTACTATGCCGAGGACCTTCTTGTTCTCTTCATACCAAAAATCTCCAAATGCTCCCCAGCAGTCCTCGCCCAAAAGGTCTTCCCAGCAATCCACGCCCTCGCTCTCGTATCTCCAAAGATGATCAAACCTCGCCGGAGTATCCCCGTACCGATTCTTCTCCGGCATTGCGTCCAGGCAGGTCTCGGGAGTACTCCCCAGCTCTACCTCATTCCGACTCTCGTGGAATACAACTGCGAGGAGCCACACCGCGCTCATCTCAAGGATCTAGCAAATCTCTCCCAAGCTTTGATGGTCGTGTCGAGCTTGACGCTCAGAGGGATGATAATAAAAGGCGAGCACCTGGGGCCACCGACTCTATGGCACCGCTGAAGGAAACTCCATCTCATGGTAAGTGAATTACTCTTGTCCATGTTTCTTACAGCAGTGCTTATGAAACAACTAGAATATATCTCTGGGTCTGGTGATGCTATCTGGAACCGTGTAGCTACAGTTGCCAGCAGTCTAACTGTAAGCGTGAGCAAGGCTTGGTCCGCTAATATCGCAACCTCCGCAGGCGAAGGTAATTTAGAAAGTCGCGTATTTAAATTGATTCCACTGAGGCTCTGCTTTTGTGATAGAAACGCCGCCTGGTCAAGACTCACGTCTCACTCGCGCCATGAAAGCCTACCATCTTGCAAAGGCCCGTGACCCCACTGATCTTCCTCCTTGGCTGTTTGATGAGCGTGAGCGTCTATATTCAATTAGCCACGATGTGAGACACGAAAACGATAGTCGCCTATGCCCTCAAGCAGCGGATGACATTACCAAAACTCGTGGTCTACGCGATATCTATGACGCTTATGGCTCAGACACCCCTATATCATCTCAGCGCATGTCTAAAAACGATGTCCTTCCTCAAAGTTCTAGAGCAACTGATAGGCTGAAAGCCCTACGCGACGCTAAACGTGCGGCTGCCAAGTCCGCCACAAAATATCCATCTGTGGAAAGGGAACAAAACCCGGGTGAGCACGAGATTACTCCCAAGGTTGCAACCCAACAACAGCCACGAGTGGGACTACCATCTGGTCCCCGACTAGGATGACAGATGTGATGTTATTTTTACAGATGTGATATCTCATGACAGATGTACGTTGCAGATGGATACCACTCGGGGGAATTGTCAGTTTATCTGTACGTTGACTGTATTCAACTCAAAGATCGAGCCTACGAATGCATCCATTGTGATCTTGTATGGGTTGCTATATTACATAGTTGTCTTGGGCTAGTAATCAAAACTGGATTATGAAATTAGACGCGTAACTTGGAGAAAGTCGAGTTCGTCACCTGTCGAAGGAGTCAACGCCGCGTCTCCCCTGGCCTTCTTGGTGATGACCGTTTCCATGGACTCTGATCTCGGTGACTGCCTCTTGCATAAATGCACCTTGACCGACTTGCGCCTTCATTCTAGTTTCCCTTTCTCTTTTCGTTCGTTCTTTTGCTTTTTTCGTTCGTTCGTTTTCTCTCTCTCTTTTGAGTCGAGTTGATCCTCGCTAGCCCAACTTTTGTTCGAGGTAGGCTTCCAGATATCTTTGTACTAGGTCATGACCATAAGTTCCTTGCACAGATCATCGCCCTCTTTGAAAGAGATTTTTAACTCCAGCAACCCTCCTGGGAGGTTCATTCAGTTTTCGAATCCAACGACACATCCAGCCTCTACAGTCTTTACGCTTTATATTCTAGCAACATGATCTCTTTCATTCCCCTTTTCGGTGCCGCTGTTCTTCTTTCTAGCATGGTTTCTGCTCTTCCTCGCCCAGTGCCGGACATTGCAGCTACGGCGTCCTCTGTCACGTCAACCACGGCCGATCTTTCTTCGTAAATTCGTTCATCACTCTGCCTGATTTTCGTTGATATGTTCTGCCAGTGTAACAGCGAGTTCGATGGCTACCAATGCACCTAACTATGGTGCAGCAGCAACAGCATATGATTCTGGCTCTAGCTCCAGCGCTTCATACGGCTCCGGCTTTTCTAGCTCTGATTCTTCTTGCGGTTCTGGTTCGTGCAGTGCTGCAGCCAGCGCATCTTCGACTTCCTCAGCTGCGTCGACCTACTCCACGCCCATTTATGGTTCAGGAAGTTCCAACTGGGGATCCAGTTATGACGATTGTGTCTCCCGTAAGTCGTTTGAACTCCTGCGTGATTCCTTAAAATAATGATGATTTCCATCTAGAATGCATTGCGCAATTTGGCAGCCCTGACTCTTCCTACACGATGCCAACTTCTACTAGTCAGAGCGAAGGAAGTACCGGAACAGGCGCTACGCACACTGTAATCGTTGCACCCAGCCAAGGTGTACTACGCTATGTTCCTTTCGCGATCAATGCCTCGGTCGGAGACACCATCATGTTTATGTGGGGTGCCAACAACCACACTGTCACCAAGTCATCGGAGCTCCTTCCTTGCAACAAAACTAGTGATGTTCCCTTCGCCTCCGGTGAACAGAACAAAGACTTCACATGTAAGTCGCTCACTCAGTCCATCAGCACACGACTTATAAGTGTTCTTAGTCACTCAAGTTGTCAACGACACGAACCCTGTCTACTTCTACTGCGGTACTCCTGGGCATTGTGAAAAGGGAATGTTCGGTATCATGTACGATTTCTTCTCTTTGTTTCAAAGTAACGCAGTTTGATAGTTCTTTAATAGCAACCCCCCCAACGCCTTTGGCTCTGCGACAAGCGTCTCTGCCTCAATGCAGGCGGTTGGTGCCAGCGTAAATCTTTCAACCTGTGATCTGTTTCACGCCGCTGATAACTTGTCATTAGAATCCTGACGTTGCTGCCTATAGCTCTTACACTTCGCAACAAACCGCGAGTAATCTCGCTGCGTCGAAGTGGGGGGCCAACATCGACCTTGCCGGCATCCCTGAATGGGCACATGCCGCCGTCGCTGAGAACGTGCTCTATACTCGTAACTTCCTTGCGGCAAACGGAGAGGTCCTCCAAGCCGATGGAACCGTCGATCTCAGCGCCGCTGGCTCCACCCCTCTCATGATCCCTCAAGATGTTGGTGCTGCCTTAAGCAATGCAGCAGTAGTTGCGACTTCTGTTTCCACGAGTGAGGCTGCTGCACCCACTAGCGAGACACAGTCGAATCTCTCTACCAATGGTGCAAGCTCGCTGGCTACGCCACAAGCCCTTGTTACCATTGTGGTCGTAGTGGCAGCGACATTCCTTGCTATTTAAACCTCTGCTTGAGAGCTGCAAAACTTGAGCACTGTTAAATCATGTGCATAATGGCCGCACACGACATTGGACTTTTTAACTTAGAATATTAGCGGATATCTCTGTTCAGGATGTTTGTTGGACTCTTACTGCCCTTCGATTTTGCTGGCATTTTCTTTTAACACTAGGTACTTGCTTTACAGTGTACACATTCACTTGGCAGTTTGCATTGTCACCAAATACTATCTTTGCATTTATAGGTCTAGAGTTCACCAACCATGCATTTTAGAAGCCAAAAATGCCATCAATTTCATCTGTAACCGTTTTCCGCCTTTTCCTGATCTTCTCCTCGCGAACTTTTCTCTCTTCTGTTCTGGCCCGGGATAGTGCATCACGTTCCACGATGGTACGTGCAGGGACTAAGAGAGGATTTAGAATAGTGTGTAACACTCTAGGGCATAATACATACTGTTTGCTCTAGAACTTGGCGTGTCATATTCCATTAAGGTAGCTGCTGTAGTTTCAATGGCTAGGGTATCGTGTTCAGGCCGATTTGGGGGCAAATGTGCAGAATTTTCCGATCGGATGGTCTGTTCGATCGCGAACCGTCAAGTCGCGAAGAATGCAAAAAGCTTTAGACGTACATGGAGGAGGTTTATGACATGCGTTACAATGCCCAAAATTAATTGTATGTTTTCTTCCAGAAGTTGACAAACCACACTCAATCGTGATACCACGGCGATGAGAGCTAAGATTAGTTGAAGAAAAGCTCCTGATTGTATTGCGAGAGAGAAAGATCTGCAAGGATGTTATAATTGAAAATTGATTCCCATGATCTTGCTACAGACCTGTATGCTGCCAGTAGCCTTTCCTGCATCTAATAAATTCAATATGTTGTGTTATGGCAACGAGGACAAGCTTTACCTTCGATATCAATGCAGAACATGTTGATAGGCATCGAGAAACCTGCCTGACGAAGGCCATGTCGGGAATGTGTGTCCAGGAACCTTTTGTTACTTTAAAACTTAAGGAAGATGACCCTTTTAGCACCCATAGAACAACTATGTCGAAGGCACGTACTTATTTTGTAGATTCCCAAGGTCAAAGAAGGAGTTTCGTAACGTATCCACAGTGTAGTTTATGCGCGTCTCATCGAAACGTTGGCAAAGACGTCGTATTTCCGAAACCCGTCTCCAGTATAGAGATAGACGATGCTGGTTTTTCCCCTTGTAATATAATCGTTCTAGTAATTTGTATTCATCCCTGAAGGCGCCAACAGCGACATTGAGACGACGGGAAAAGTTTTTGAGATCTTTGAGCTTTAAATCGATAGATACGTGACTCGAAGCTTCCAAAGAGCTTCGTGGCGATGGAGAAGGGCTCAGGAGGTTGGTATTCCGTTTGAATGACATCCGGGAGAGCGACTTGATTTCCTTGAGCTTACGTGATTCATGGAACCAATCTATAGCAATACAAGTTGATGTCAAATCGACCCCACACACACCAACCACCACCTCCAAACTTACACCCTCCTTGATTGCGGATGGCACAGCCAGGACAGGATGCCAAATTCTTCCAGAGAGGGAAGATAGAAGTTCGTGATATTGTCAATAATATGCCTCCTTAGGTTTTAATTTAATACTATAGGAGCTCCGCGCTGAGCTGCAAGCTGCGGAGACTAAGGACAAAAAGTTTCTTAAACGAAAAACTGCGCTAAAGAAAATTGTCGCAAACATCACCATGGGCAACGATAGTTGGTACACTTCCCCTAACCTGCCTGGAAAACTAAGTGATCGTTAATATGACGCGTCTTGAGTGTCACCCTTATTCACCGACGTGGTTCAATGTCTGGGCACTCCGTTACTGGAAATCAAGAAGAGTGAGCTATTACTGATTATACTTCCAGAGGACTGGGTCTAACTCTTTGCAGTGGTTTACCTCTTTCTTGTCAGTTATGGAAGGTCGAAGCCAGATCAAATACATTTGGTCATCCCTAATTTCCTTGCAGTGAGTATGGCGAAAAGGTGGGCAAATTATTTACCTGACTTAAACATTTCTAGGATTGTAGCGATCGCAATCCTCTTATACGTGCTCTAGCCATACGCACGATGTCCTACATCCCAATTCCCGTGGTCACAGATTCACTGATTGAGCCCCTACGACATTGTCTGAAGGATCGGGATCCATATGTCCGAAAAACAGCTGCCATCTGTGTAGTCAAGCTATATACGGCGGATCCACGAAGAGCTGAGAAGGGAGGATTTGTTGAAATGCTTCGTGACTTGATGCTGGACGGCAATGCCACTGTGGTAGCCAATGCTGTTGCTGCTCTATCGGAAATAGGCGACAGGCAAGATGGGGTTATTTTCAAGCTGAACCTTGCTACGGCAAACAAATTGCTTACTGCGCTTGGCGAAAGCTCTGAGTGCGTGCTCATTCTTATAATACCACCTAGCCAGCCTGCTAATGCCCAACACCAGATGGGGCCAAATATACATTCTAGATACTCTCCTGCGTTACGTACCAGAGAAGCATGCCGACGCAGAGCTTATGGCGGAAAGGATCGTCATTCAACTTCAGCACGCAAACTCTGCTGTCGTTTTGACCACGATCAAAGCACTTCTGTACCTCATGAACTACATGGAGAACAGACAACTGATTGACTATTGCTGTAAGAAAATGGGACCACCCCTCGGTTTGTGTTTTCACGTCCATATTCGTGAAGGGTTATTGATCACACGAACCAGTTACGCTGCTGTCTTCTGGTCCTGAAGTACAATATGTTGCTTTGCGGAATATCCTGCTCATCATCCAGCGACGACCAACTGTTCTCAAGAATGATGTCAAAGTATTCTTCTGCAAGTACAATGACCCAATATATGTCAAGCTTGCCAAACTGGAAATTATGTATCGATTGGCGCGTGCAGAGAACACAAACGAGGTGTTGGCAGAGTTCCAAGAGTATGTTGTTTTCTTTTTTAATAGTTTCAAGTCTTCGAGCTGACGTAGCCCAAAGATATGCATCCGAAGTCGACGTGGATTTTGTTCGAAAAGCAGTTCGCTCTATTGGCCGACTAGCTATCAAGGTCGAAGCAGGAGCAGATAATTGCATACAAGCATTACTCAACCTCATCGAGACTAAGGTGTCATACGTAGTCCAAGAAGCGGTGATTGTTATCAAGGACATCTTTAGGCGTTATCCGGGGAAATACGAAGGCATAATTCCCAAACTCTGTGAAACTCTCGATGCCTTAGACGAGCCTGAGTCCAAGGCCGCCATGGTATGGATTCTGGGTCAATTCTCAGACAGAATCGACAACGCGGATGAGCTCCTGGATGACTTGGTTTATACTTTCCTGACGGAGAGTGTCGAGGTATGTCTTACATTGAGATAAATTATGCGCTAAGTTAAACATAACGATAACAATATTAGGTTCAACTTGCTCTTCTGACTGCTGTCGTCAAACTCTTCATCTACAAGCCGAAATTGGAATCTACAAAGACACTCGTGCACAAAGTGCTCAAGTGGGCCACCGAAGATGTTGACAACCCTGACCTACGTGACAGAGGGTTCATGTACTGGCGTATGCTAGCCGTCAATCCGACCGTTGCTGGTTCAATCGTCCTTGCAGAAAAACCTGCTATCACCACTGATTCCGATCGCATGGACAGAGGGGCTTTGGATCAGCTATTACTTCACACAGGTACATTGGGTAGTATTTATCACAAAAATCCTGAAGTGAGTATTTCGAAGAAAGTCATCGAACTTTTTGATAATCTTGTCTAGACCTTCATTCGCAATGCCTCTGGAAAGGCACTTGTTGATAGCCCAGCACTCAATTCACATTCTCGCGCTGCCATGGTCCCACTCTCTCGCCCAGATTTACCGCCTGCTTCCATCAAAGTCGCAGGACCAGGACCAGTGGAATCACACAGTGCTGCTAACAACTCGAGCCTAGCAACGAAACCCGAACCGCCAATACCATCCTCTCCAATCGGGAAAGCCCCAGGTTCTGACCATGATGATGATGATGGCGATGATGATGACGATGAGGGTGAGCCACCTGCGTCTGCCGATCCATACTCCAATTTGGACGGCGCCTTTGGAAACTATTGGCAAGATCAGCCACGTCCCGTTGTAGCCGGAAATCAACGGGCTAATGGGCATGCAGATCTTGAAGACTTGTTGTTTTAGCTATGCTCATTGAATAATTTTGGGATGGTGACAGCGAAATATATAAAATTCATTACCATCAACTCGAGAGTATGGTTTGCACTTTCTGGGAGAGCTGCAGAAGGGCACTGCTCTTTGGCCGAAGAGAGTTATAATGCTGAGATGCCTGTCAGTTTGTGTAAATGTTCGTCAGTCCTGAAAAACGTACCTCTCCAAGGCCATACATCCGGCGGTGGTAGCTGAGTTTAACAACTCGCTTGCCATTGTCTGCGCCAAGGACTTCACCAGGAGTGTGGGTAACAATAGATGGACGACCACCTTGAATGACGTGTATGGGAATATTATATGCTCGACTCAAAGCCAAGATTTCAGGTTCACCACCCCATTCTGCAGTGTCACGTATAGTGGCACAATATCGCTCAAATCCCTTCGGTGTCATAACTCCGGTGTCCAGTAGTTCCTCATCATCGGTAGGCTCGAGGAACGGTAAAAAATCGTTTGGATGGCCAAGTATGTACGACGATGCGGCTTGGCGGACGACGGCATAGTTCGCCTGAGAGGCAGGTAAAATGCCGAGATGCGCGAGCTGATCAGCAATGGCAGAGTACAGACAGTGCCCATCAGGATTAATCTTTTTGAGGATCATCAGGAATATGAGGGATATGGAAACTTAAATATTACGATACACACTTCATGGATTTGGAGCCGTTGCTCTTGGCAGACTTTGTCGATATCCCTCTGTTCATCCTCAGCTTCCTTCATCAGCCTGGCATCGACTTCAGGATCAACAACGGACTGTGCCTGTTCAAGTACTGCAGCCTTCCGAGCCTTGGAAATTGTGCAACATATACTTAGTACATGGTAAATCTATCCCAATCATAAAAAAAAACGTACCTGTCGCGCTCTGAAACGACTTTTGGCATCCTGTCTTGGGCGTGTGTTTGCTCTTTCTTGCCGAACCTCAACCTCATTGATCATAGCAGCAGATTCGGTTTGTGCAACCTGATCTCTTGAGTCCAGTTGAGCAAACAGATCGTCCATAAGATCTTCATCTACTGGCGGTACTGGTACATTTTGTGGCAGAGACGGGCCCTTCTTTTGTTTATTTTTCTTTGAACCAGCCATGGAACTTGGAAGAAAGACTTGGATGGGTATCGCACAGCCACTGATTCAGCCTCTTATCTCCTCAAGACTCTCTCACACAAATCACACACCATAACCAAAATCTCCAGTTCAGTATTCGAGCAGCGGAGGCACTTTAGTGTGACTATATACCCTTCTATAAGCATCTGTACCCATCCTATTCGAAGGCAATGTCGGATTCGTCAACTGATGTGACAGCATTGGGGCGGCACTTGTCTGTCCTGCTCACCGAACTGCATACATCTGACTTGGATTCATCCTGGAAAGAAGTAGAAACCACCTCTCAACAATTGGCAAATATTTTGCGAACCAAAAATGACCCAGGCAAGGAGAGGCTTGTAGTTCTTGACGAGTTGATATATCTAACCTCGTCTTTCTAGTCGATAATCACTCGGTCATTGGAGAGACCCCACTGCCACGTACTTTGGCATCGCTTTTCACTCTGGCATTGCATGGATCTCCGATTCCCAGTGACCAATACACATCCGTAATCTTTGAACTTCTTAGGTTAGCGGCGAATCTGTGTTTGGATCACGGCGAGTAGATGTGCTCTTCAATGAAATGGAAACTTACCAGTCTTCAGATGATAACCGTGGCCGTTTACTTGATGCAGGCGTCCCCCAAGCCATTGTTTCCCTCCTCGAAGGTTACTTAGAAAATATTCTTCCACTACCACACTCGCAACCCTTCGATCTCTCAATCCCACATCTCAAGATCATTAAAACCTCCATAGGAGCCATCTTGAATTCCATCCTTGGATATGGTACATGACCCGCCTTCTGGTAGCAAGCTTGACATTCGTTAATGCTGAATATGTCCTCCAGATCCTGTGAAGTTGCGGCTCATGTCCCTCGAAGCGCCCTTGACAATTCTTAAATTGTCAACCGCCATATACCCTACAGGCTACTGGTCTAATGCGGCAAAAAATGCCGTTCTGGATCATAAGGATGAATGGATCTGGAGAAGCGGCATTTCTAGCTGGGCATGGCGAGCCATCTCTGAGCTCAGGGATGTCAAAGATGACAGTGAGTCGAGTGGTTGGGAGAGTCTCCACTTATTGATGATAATATCCTAGCTCTGCCGCTAATTACTGCAGATTATCTGCCTCTGCTTGTTCAGCCACTGTCCGCATTTATACCAAATGGTTCACCACCACCCGAACAATCCTTGTTTGAACAGAAATCAGAGTTGGTCAGCGATCTTATTGACGCTGACCTCGATAATTTGGCAGAATCATCTATGTTGATTGAATCTCTAGCCCTTGATTTTGATGAGATACGCCTCTCTTTGGGCCGAGGGCTACATTCTCATGCAGAGCACAGAGGCATTCCTTGTCTTTCTATAATTCTTGATTTCATCGAGAATGGCACATATCCCTCCTTCTGGCCTTCTGCTACCCCGGACGAAACGCAGAGGAAACAGAATGAAAAGACGTTCAACATTTGCAAGGGTGCCCTCATCAAAGCTGTTGTCGAAGTCGCAGGCGAGGAAAAAAATGCGGACGTTCTTTGGGATAACTCCGAGTCAGAGAAACCTGGAGGCAACTTTGTTTTCAGGATGGTGGATTGGCTTAAGCGCTACGTTGAAGATCTAGATGATATCTCGAACCACACTCCAGATGTGCAGTCTCTGTCAGACAGAGAAGATATGGTTATATGTGCATCCCTCTCGCTCGGAAATCTTGCGAGGCGAGGTACGTTCCAGGCATTCGTAAAATTGTTCTCGACTAATGTTCAGTTTCAGAGGCGAATTCAACTGTTCTCGTCTCCCCTCCATACTCTCTGGCCCCTATTCTCGCTTCACGCCATCTTTTGTCACCTTCTACGGACATCAAAGTTAAACACGGTGTTATAGGGTTACTGAAACACCTTGCTCAGGGGTCCTCATTTACCATCCAAAGCGCATTAGGCAGAGCAGGAATAATAAGGCATATTGCTGCAAGTGGCGTATGGGAGAAAGGTGATGCAATGGTCGACGTAGTTCAGCTGAGTGCCATTGGAGTGGTGAAGCACATGGCCAATGCAAACGGTACTACCAGCTCTTTGCCCAAGAAACATGCACTGACACTCTTGGCAGTCGAGCATGTGTACTCACTTGTCCTTCCTTCTAGTCGATCCCCCAATGCTCCGACAGGTCTCTCTCAAGTTCTTGCCCTCGTACAACGCACCGATTCAATCCCGATCAAGAGTGAAGGTAGTCGCGTTCTCGTTAATGTTGTCAGAACCCTTTGGGGTAGCAAAGTTCCTGCAATCGAATCCTCGGATTCCGGCTCCTCGGGAATTATAGATCAAACCGCACAGGAGCAGCAAAAGAAGCATAATGCTGCTTTAAGGACGATTGTCACGTCTGAAAATGCTTCTATCTTGGCCAAACTCATTGGAACCGGCGGAAAATACCCCCTCCTGATTAATGAAGGACTTGTAGCGCTTACCATGTTTAGCATTCCAAAGGAAGGCTGTGTGTTACTTTTCACTTTTCAATTTGACCTGTTAGACTCATTCCTGTCATTAGCTTCGTTTGCCATAGATGCCCTAACGGTGGCCTTGGGCAACGACATATCTCCCGAGTCTCCATTCGATCCAACGTCTCCAACAACAACCAGTGACTTTGGCTCTCCCACAACCTCGCCAACTAAAGCTCGTGTCCACCTTAACACTCCTCACCATCCCCTTGATATGCTCATTTTCATCCTCAAAAATGTCGACAACCCAGCTAATTATCCTGCCGAAGTGCGGGCCAACGTCTGTTCTTTCTTTATGGAACTAAGCAGACATGCTCAGAAGGCCAAGCTTGATCAGATAAAGGAGATTGTGTGGCCCGTCTTAGACAATCTTTTGGCATCTCATGCCTTGGAAGATAAGTTGGAAAATGTCGTGCGCCGTCTTCATGAAATGTGGTCATAAGTAATGTTCCTAGAGCACAGTCGGGAGCCTATCGCAGTCAGACGTGCCTCTCGTATTAGATTAGGCACTTGCTAAGCCTTGCTTCCCCGCACTTGTTTTGGAAACCTACAAAAGTGATTTTAGCTGTAGGGCCGATGATAATGTTGCTTTTTAGACTGTCATATGCATATATTTGGATCTCTTCCACATCTGAAAGGTTCCTCAACCATGTCACGACTTGAAGCACCACCATCCTATGTCATGATATGAGAACAAAATATTGAAGAAAGTCACAAGGTGTGATTCAACGGCTCCGGTGACTACAAGTGCCCGACGTTGCCGTCCTGGAAATGATGTTAATTACTTATATAAAAAAGGAGTTAATAGGACTTACCCCACAAACCAACCCATATGAGTGCTGTAACTATCGACGTTTCTGAAGGAATTGCGACAATAACTCTCAATCGACCTCGGACGCTGAATGCCCTGACTACAGAAGGTTAGGCTCCCCTTGCCTGCTATATACCGTATACGAAACTTTTTGCCAACTACAGACTATAATCAACTGGCTGATGCGCTGAGGGAAATTGACAGCAGAGAAGATGTTCTTGTGACGGTGTGGCAAGGTATGTGACCTACTGTGGAATGGGTTCTAAACATTTGAAATCACGATCTTATGTAGCTCACGGAAAATGGTTTTGCGCGTACGGCTAGAGTATTATCATCCTCATTTCATAATTACCAATCACTTTAACAGCGGCACTGACGTGAAGGGACGAAAAGAAGCTCAAGCAACAGCGACCGTCCGCCGAGCGTTTTTGTCAAACGTGGCGCATACAACTACCGATTGTGGACATGCTGTAGGTAGCCGCACCCTTGCAGTACTAGGATGAATGACTCCTCAACTTTGTCACCTTCCAGTTCGCATCTCACAAGAAGATTCTGGTTGCGGCGCTGAATGGTCCGGTAATGGGTATGACTGAAGCAGTATCTCCCTTCATGCAATCTTTTTAAAACTGGCGCGTCAGGTATCGCAGCTGGTGCGCTATTCGCATCATTTAATTCCAGATGGAGATGTCAACTTTTTTACACCAGCCTTTCTTGGCCATTTTGATTTTATCTATTGCCTACCGAATGCCTGGATCTCGACTCCATTCACGTTCCTGGGTGAGCGACATGCGACTTCGGATTGAATGTTGACAAGCTCAATGTTGCCACGACCAGGGATTGTCGCAGAGGGTGGCTCCAGCGCCAGTTTTATAAACAAAAGTCAGCTGAGTTAACGATGATGCTCGTGAACTGTGGCTAACTTTGGTTTCGTCGATCAGTGGGGATTGCAAAGGCAAACGAAGTGCTTCTATGGGGCAAGAAGAAAGGCTCTCAGGAGCTGTTGGAATGTGGTTTTGTTAAGTAAGCCATTTGACACAATATTCTATAGGTCTTGGTGATGATTCCAATTTAACGACAGTCAAATCTTCCCTGAGCAATCAGTGGACTCGTTCCATGCTGCAGTCAGAAGCCAGCTTTTGGAGGACCTGCGTGGCTTGGACCCTGCGGCCTTGCTGGAGGTTAGGCGCCTCATCCGAGCAGCGCTGAGAGACAAGAACGACCCAGATGCTGTCAATCTCAGGGAAAGCTATGGTATACCATCAGCTAATCTTCCCTATCAATTTGTTTTTAATGAACCTATCTACTACAGCTCAAGCAGCTCGCTTCGCCACTGGCATTCCTTCAGAGCGATTTGCGAAGATAGCTCGGAAAGAGATAAAGCACAAGTTGTAAATTACGGGAACAGCGCACGTTGTTATATATTCTTGCGGTGGTGAAATCTCATATGCTCAGGCGCCCACGCTGCACACCCATTGTGTCACTTCGACCGCTGTGATGATAAGCCTTATGATAAACCTTTTGCACATAATTTGGCACCGATCAACAAGGATTGTCAGGTAAGACTTTAAGTTGGCACGCCAAGAATGCTTAGGTTGCACAGCTCCGCATGGCCCCTCTGCTTCCCATCACCTTCCATGTCACGTTTACAGCTTTCCCCGCATAACTTTACCGCACTAGGTATCCACCTTGACGTGGTGCAAGGATCCTTATCCTCGGAAGATGAAGTACTTATGACAGGGCGACCTCACTTGACAATATGTCTCTCCCCACCATGGGCCACTTAGAGGAAAAGAAGGTGGTACTTTCATCCAGTAATGATCTTACTTCTTCAGATCCCTTTGACAAGGCTCTGCTTGAGCCTCCCATCAGCGACTCCCTTCATCGCGGCCTCAAAGCTCGCCAGATATCCATGATAGCAGTATGTCTTTGGTCCGTTCGTGGGTCTGCGTTATCGAATTTTTGAATTATGTAGCTTGGCGGGGCAGTGGGTACTGGGCTTATAATTGGTTCGGGGACTGCATTACAACGCGGAGGCCCGCTTGGTACGCTTAGCCTTCTCTATGAAATTAATTTCTGATCTCTCGCTATACCAGGTCTATTCCTCGGCTACTCCTTCGTTGGGTTCGTTTGCTACCTCGTCATGGTCGCACTTGGAGAGATGGCGGCCTTTTTACCGCACAAGAAGGGATTCGCTGGTTATGCGACGCGATTTGTAGACCCGGCCCTCGGATTTGCGCTTGGCTGGAACTACCTAATAAAATATGTCAGTTGAATTGCATATGCTTCTGTTTTTGAAACAACGTCCTTATGGGGAAGCCTATAGCTGATAGTCACACCTAACAATGTCAATGCTGCCGGCGTTGTTGTTCAATACTGGACTCAGAAAGTCCACATCGCAATCTGGATGGGTATGTTCAAACTTTTGATC
The DNA here is from genome assembly GCA_018220975.1 of Tephrocybe sp. 9980TJB. Lineage (NCBI taxonomy): Eukaryota > Fungi > Basidiomycota > Agaricomycetes > Agaricales > Lyophyllaceae > Tephrocybe > Tephrocybe sp. 9980TJB. The sequence continues at coordinate 239,907 of JABAJU010000003.1, read as the reverse complement.
ATGGATAAAGCTTCTCATCCCTTGCTTCAGTGATCTTCATTTTATTCAGTAAGTCGTCGAAGCATTCATCATTCAGAATATATCCCATAACAGCTGCCAGTCTTTTCTGTTAACCTTCTGGGTGTGCGGGTGTTTGGTGAATTAGAGTTCTGGTTCTCAAGTATCAAAGGTTTGATTTCCTGTCGCTGAATACCCGTGTTTGGTTGACGTAATGGTCGTCAATAGTTATCTCGCTCATCGGGCTTCTTTTAATGGGTATAATTATCGATCTTGGTTCGTGGCTTATCCAGCTTTCATGCGCTTTCTGACATGCAAATTAGGTGGCAATCCCAAACATGACCGGATTGGCTTCCGTTACTGGAGAGCCCCAGATGGTCCCATGGGGACTTATCTACTGAGCCATGTTCACAATAAACATCTAGCGACCTTTCTTGGATTTTGGGCAACGTTGACGAACGCTCTCTTTGCTTATATTGGAACTGAACTCATTGGTGTAACAGTTGGAGAGGTGTAGTATGTTGTTGATGAACTTTTCATCTTTGCTAAACCATGACAGGCGGAGAACCCACGTAGGAATATTCCTATTGCAATCAGAAGAACTTTCTTCCGCATTTTGGTCTTCTACGTCGGCGGTGTCTTCGTAATTAGCCTCATTGTCCCCAGCACAGACAACTCTCTATTCCTGGCAACAAAATCAAAAACTGGTGCTGCAGCCAGTCCCTTCGTCGTCGCAACGACTCTGGTGTGTTCCAAATGATCATTGCTACGCTTCTGCTAAGCCATAGATTTTCGCAGGTTGGCATTAAAGTACTGAATCACATTATCAATGCAGCTATTTTAATCTTCGTCATGAGTGCCGCTAACTCCGACCTCTACATTGCCTCACGGACTTTGTATGGCCTTGCCGTTGAAGGGAAGGCTCCTGCGATTTTTAAGAAAGTCAACCGTCTTGGTGTTCCATGGCCCTCATTAATCGTCTGCACGCTCTTTTGTGGTCTTGTCTTTCTCAATACGCAGTCATCTAGTGCCAAAGGTTGGTCTCCACGATGCTCGTACAGTTTCTCTACTTATCAGACGAATGAAGTCTTTACATGGTTTGTCAATTTGGTATCAACCGCCGGTGCTGTAACATGGATGTGCATTGCCTTCTGCCACATGTATGTTCTCCGAGTCTCATCTCGTAGAGCGAAGAAGCTAATCACTAGCACCATCTAGTCGATTTATGAAAGCTCTGAAAGTGCATGGCCTGGACCGCAACAATCTTCCTTACAAAGCCCCTTTCCAACCATGGGGAAGTTGGTTTGCACTTGTTGCTACTGGCATAATCACAATCTTCAAAGGTTTCGACACCTTTATCCCGTTCACGGTCGACACATTTGTGACGTGGGTCTCTGAATATTTACCCAAATCGTGGCCAGAACTAACTCAGTAAAATCTGATTAGGAGCTACATAATTTTACCAACATTTTTCGTCTTTTGGCTGGGCTATAAGTTGTATAAACAGACAACACTCATACCATTAGAAGAAGTTGATCTTGTCACAGGAAAGCAACAGATCGACGAGGAGGAGGAAAAGTTCTTGATAGCACAGGAGGCTGTTGGACCAAGGACTGCCTTGCAAAGATTTTGGGATTCCTTGTAATAATATAACTAATGAGTTTTTATCACTGTATAGTACATACCAAACGTTCATTTGGGTCGATTAACGTTTTGAAGTAGCTGTCCCGTTGTGAGAGTTTCTATCCAAATGTGTATCAGATACCATCACAGGCTGACTAGAGCTGACTGTATCTTTACTCATATCTATTGACGTATTTCCGTCGGTCAATGTTTAAGACCTTCACTTTCGCGTTTGTCTTTATCTCATTCCTTGCTTTCCTTTCGTCACCCCGATCCAATAGCCGCCAGATTTCTCGTCGAGCCATGTCATCTGTTTCACGTTCTGTCACTAAGCAAGTGCTTGCGGTTGAAACACCTGAGGTAACATTTATCTTCGACGTACTGATCCAGGACCTCAGTTCTCTGTAGGGCGATGGTGCATTGGTCCGCAGGAGTATTGGGTCCATGAGCCTTCGAAACTTGACACCATTTTTGATGCTCGACCATTTCCATGTCTCTCAAGGCGCGGTATGCATTCAATTCTCTGTCGTACAATGCTTTTTTTTTTTTGGCTCATTTACGCTGGGGCCATCTTAGGGTTTCCCCGATCATCCACATAGAGGGCAGGCCACTGTGACATATATGCTTGAAGGGTAAGCGTAGTACAGACTTTCTTATCATGAAACAGACCTCAATATATATCTACTACTTATAGGTCCAGTAGGCACGAAGATTCCGCGGGCCACAAGGGCACTATTGGTGCGCCAAAGAAAATCCAAGAAATACGCCATAAGATGTAACATATTCTGTCTATTAGAGGCTGGAGGAGTCCAATGGATGTGTGCAGGGAAAGGGATTATTCATGCAGAAATGCCCGTGCACACACAAGGAGCGCCAGATCCGCGTGGCCTCCAACTTTGGGTTGACTTGCCGAAACAGGTCAGTGCCCGACTGCTATACAGAATCTCAGTCATTTAATTTTTCAGTACAGTTCAAAATGGTGGTAGGATGACTTATTGCTGATGATATCGTGTAGTAACTTTTGCTGGGTCAACTTTAGGATCCTTCTTATCAAGAACTTGGCCCAGACCAGTCAGTGTACCCGTATACTATCCAACTCCTGTCATTGACCCTTTTATGTATGCAAGGATACCTACGGCGTATCCCAGTGGGCCAGATGGCCCTGTAAAGATAAAGGTGATTAGCGGTAAAAGTCATGGGGTTGAATCCCCTGTACGACCCTTGGGTGGATGCTGGTTCTTCCATGTCATCTTCAATCAGAAAACATCCATATTCCAGGATATTCGTACGTATATGCATTCTAAGGACTGGCTGCTGGCTTACCGTCTCACTATCGTCTAGCGCCAACTTGGACCGCCTTTTTGTACAGTACGTTGTGAAATGACTCACCTCACTGGTGAAGCTCACCCATGTGCTGCAGTTCTCAAGGGTGCGTTGACCATTGGATCAGACGCAACCTCATATGGGGCCTTCCACACCCTTGTTTTCTCTGATCTGGCAAACCAAACCGGTATTTCTATCTCAGCAGCGAAGGAAAACACGGAAGTCATTTTGGTAAGCTGCGTATTCTCATTCTTTTCAATCCATCTGACATAACACGTTAGGTCGCGGGCGAGCCTTTGGATCAAACCGTCTTTCAGTATGGTCCATTCGTCATGACCAACCGCGAGGAGATACAAAAAACTTTAATCGACTGCAAGTTTTCTGACGTTTCGCACATACTCATACTGATTTCCACTACAGATCAAACTGGACGCAATGGATTCGAAAAGGCTCACACTTGGAAAAGTAAAATCGCTCACGAGTAAATATTGTTACCAGTAAATATTGGATATGCTCAACGCCTTTATCGTTTCTTTTTACGTTTAGTAGAGTCATCTTCGCTATCCTCTCCAGTAGTCCTCATTGTTTCCCAGACGTCGTCATCATCTGTCGCAGCTACATCTTGCCTTCTAGTTTCCGAATGATCCCACACTACAACCGTTGGCGTGCTTTTCATGAAAACCTTATCGAGAATCTGGCCCCTTTCCTCCTGTGGTTCGCTAACTTTTTGTGGAGGGGAAACAACGCTGTGTATACGAACAAAACGATCTTGTGCAGTCGACGCCAATATGGATGATGACGGCGCTATAGACGTGACCGCACCAGAGATACCTGAAGTATGCTTGTTGAGTTTCTATAACGCTAGATCCTAAATTTGAACTCTACCGTGGTAACCGTAGATGATTTTCCCATTCCGCAGGTCGAGCGCATAGAGATTGGTGCCGCAGTCGCTCGCAAAAAATTCGCTAATGGGTCCGTGCCATCAGTACGAATGAATACGGTATAGGATACCCAACCTACTTGTCATTCATGCCTTTTTCAATTGTCCTAATTCCCCCTACTTTGGCCACTTTCCAGTCCGAAACAGGACGTCGAGCAGCTCGAGTGTCATAGCGACGTATGTTACCCAGTTCAGTTCCAGCAGCTAAATGTTGAGATGCTATGGATGATGTAAGGTAGGCCAAGGATGTGATACGAAGGGGCTGGCGAAGACCGAGGTTGTCGTTTTGAACCTAAATTAACATGAACAAGGATTTAATAACCTATAAGCATGTATTAAGATGCTCACATTTTTTGCGCGCCAGAGTTCCCCCGAAAAGAGTGCATCGCGTTTCCTTTTTTTGCCCTCGGATTCAGGAGAGAGAGCGTGCGATTCAAAAGCCCGTTCAACGTCCCAGACCGAAACATCGACTTCATCACCGCCGTAGGCAAATGTATCTTGACGAGGTGACATTTTCCATGCTTGAAGGCGAGTTGGAAGTGAGGACAAACGGGGCGCAGGGGATCCTTCGGCGCTTTCGAGTAAGTTTAACCGCAGAGCACCATTAGATGTGCAGGAGAAAACCCCTCTAAATTCAGGATAAGGACCTGTAAGAATTTTAATTGAAGAAACGAACCTTTCAGAGACTTCCAAGCCGATGTATTTTTGTCCATCTCTCAGGCGGGTCTCTTTCCAACTGGAGACTTCCTCTAGGGGTTCCTCACCAGAATTAAGGCGGGAGACAAAAGCAGCACCTGTTGAAAAGGCAGCGGCTAACTTTGCTTGTAAATGGCTGATTAGCACTCAAAAAGTTGGAGAATTTACAAAGCACCAACCAGTCTTTGAGTTTTGTCCGAGGAGGGACCGACAGCCAAAGCTTGGACGGCGTCAGAGGAACCAGCCCGTAACATTTGTGTGGTTGATTTGACATCGTCTTGAGTGTCCGGGGAGTAGGATACAGACTTGATATTGCCCAACTCATCGCCAACTAGAAACCGACACGGCATTTTGAGGTTATGCACTATTTTATCTTGCAATTGGCATTTATTTATGATTTATCGCATCTATAATTACATGTTACGTAACACACAGTCACTCTTACATGGACGGTCCTCTCAAGGAGCTCGCCAAACTCGAGAAACTCACAAAAGCTAAGGGCAAGGCCCCTTCTATCAATGACTCCCTAGACGCTATAATATCATCTCTTGAAGAAGCTAAGAAAATCGTAGAGGAATCCGATATTCTTGATGAAGAAACGCTCATACAACTGTCGCAAACGATCGAAGCTAAGAAGAAAGACGTCGATGACCGTCAGAAGGAGATGTATTCATCTATCTCAAGACTCGGGAAAGCATTGGATAAGGCATGTTTCTTGACAACAGAATAGGTTAAGTAACTTACAGGAGATATTTTTTTGCATAGAAATTCACTGCTCCTCTACCATCGTATTCACGGCTTTTCTCCTCGTCGCAATCTCGAGATGCTCTCGAGAGAACTATCGCGTTGCATTTTCTGAGAATGGGTCAATTTGAAACTGCAGAGACATTCCTTAATGTGCATAACATACTTCTAATAACTGTAAAGTCTTGACTGACGTTGACATCCAGGAATCTGGCGTTGACATTTCTCCCGAGCTTCGTTCGCACTTCACAGAGCTGCATCAAATTCTGAAATTACTCAGACATCAGGATATTGGACCGGCTCTTGAGTACGCCATTCACGCCCTCGCTCCCAATTTCAGCTAACACATACTAGATGGACTAAGAAGAATCGAAGTTTCCTGCATTCTCGTTCTTCCCCTCTCGAATTTCACCTCCACCGATCACAATACATTCGCTTATTACTCTCGTCTCATCCGCCCAACCCTTTACCTGCCCTTGCGTATGCCAATGCCAACTTACGGTGCTTCTATGACGACCATGCTTTGGAGGTTAGGCGATTAATGGGATGCGTCGCCTTTCTTCCTTTATCCAAGCTTCAAGCCTCTCCATATGCTGATCTTGCTTCTCCCTCGCTTCATTTCGAGCTTGAGCCTCTTTTTGCAAAGGAATACTGTGCAAGCATGGGTATGAGCCGGCAGGTGCCATTGAGGGTTGTCGGGGATATTGGGGGTGGTGGTGCATTGGCGAGGATAGAGAAAGGCCGGAAGGTGATGCGAGAGCGCAAGAGTGAATGGAGTCAGACAGATGAGCTGCCCGTATGTCCTGCCACTTTCCATGATAATCAAGTATTGACATGTGTCTTATAGATTGAAATTCCGCTTCTTCCAGATAACAGGTATCACTCGATCTTTGCATGTCCTGTATCCAAGGAACAAGCTACTGAGCAGAATCCTCCCATGATGCTGCTTTGTGGTCATGTAATAGCCAAGGACAGCCTTCATAAACTTAGCAAACCTGGAGGGTGAGCACTCACTTTAATTGTCAATATCCAGAGCTAATATTTTGAGAAGACGCGTCAAATGCCCATATTGTCCCACAGAATCGCAGCTGTCGGGTGCTTTAAGAGTATTCTTCTGAGCTGGGATTGATTTGCCACTTGTATAACTAAACAACTTGTATACCGTCAACAGCTTTTGTACACAATATGTATCTGTCAGGATTTGATCAGAATTCTTTATTCTCCACAAGTTATCCAGTAACGCACCTCAATTTCACGGTTCATGATAATGTTTCTGTGGTCAAGCCCAGCCAAGCATCCATCGCCTTCCAGATATTCTGTTGCTCCTCACTCCACTCCTCATTCTTTTCTTTCACGCATGCCGCACACAAACCTTCCTTCCCCCAATCAATGCCTTTTATTCGCTCCAGCGTTTCAAGAGGCTTGTAGACTCCGTCGTTCTCAATCCCAGGCGTTATCACAAGCCTCATCCACGTTTCCGCAAAAACATCGGTGCATGCCATATGAGGCGTTGCTGGCGCTGTAAATAAGATGGGCGTGAAGTATTCAATGATACGCTCCATGAGCCTCGCATAAAGTTGACTGTGGAGCTGTAAGTGTACCCGGTGTTCTCCCGCTGTGGCCTCAAGTTCAGATGTTGGGGTCGAAGAACCGTCAAGGGCTTGCATAGACTCAGACGGTGTGTCAAATGGAGACTCTGGAGATGTCACAAAATAGTAATACATGGCCTTCCGAATCTATAAACCTCTTGTGTCAAAGATGTTCGCACACGGTTGAATGAGCTCACCGAGGGAAGTTCGTATTCAGTAGCCAAGTCTAGCGCACCTTCTGGATCATCAGGAAGGGATGAGGGGGAATATTCGGAGGGTATCATCGCGATGAGTCGTTGCCTTGTCAAAGCGTGTATCAAGGGGAAGTCGAGTTGTTGAGGGCTAGAAACGCGCAAAGCGGACGCCAACCGAGAGAATCGAGACTCAGTATGAAGAGAACTATTTATTCGTTCATCATACATAAACCCATATGCTGATGCCAATAACTCACCTGTCATGGTAAATATGCTCCAGGAGGACTTCCACATCCTTAGCACGGACATTTCGACCTCGATCCACTTGAATAAACGAGTCTTTCCCCACAGTCACCTCAGATGAAGAATTGGCTCCATCAAAAAACCGGGAATGACGCGAAAGCAAGGATCTGTGTAGTCTAAAAACCTGATTCTCTACGGATAGATGAATTGAGCCATCCTCAAACCAAAAAATATGGTGCTGTATTCCGTCTCCGTTTTGTGCGCCTGGAGGCCTAGTGAATGGAAGGTTTGAAGTGGCAGCATGAAGGCGACGCACTCATGGATAACTGAGGAATGAGTGAACGAGAGATGGATTTATCACTCGTTGATAAAATATTGATATTGCCATTTAAATGAATAATCAATTCCAAACTTGACATCATCTTCTTCCCATAACAAGCATCCTGTCTTTCCTCCTGGTGACCGCACGATGGAAATATCTCCTATGCGGCCCTCAGAAGCCTTGATCAAGTATGCGTGCACGCCCGTTGACAGCACAAATTAACGTGGATCCTAGGAATGCATACGATCAACTCCTTAACTCGAGTCTGAGTCTGGCGAAGATACGAGATAATGCGCTAGCAGATCGCCTGCTGACCTCTCAGGGAAACACCAGCGTGATCGGGAGGAGTATTACTTGGAAGGTGTTCTTTGATCTTTCGTTGTGAACAGAGGATATGTCGGCTGACCGCCTCCTGCTTCAAGTTGTTCTTGACGTCAGAGGAGCCGCTGAGCCCTTCATCTTCGCCTGTCAAGAGTTCATCTCTTTTACATTCGCTGCGTTCATCTCGACAGGATTACGTGCGGCGCCTACAGGAACATATGAGAGCCCCCGACGGTAGCTATGAAGAGGGCTTTGTTTTGCCAGGTTCTTCAGTGCCGCTTGGCACGAAGCAACCGACGTCGAGGGAGGGTGGCGCAAATCTTGAAACGAACAATCCACTGAGTCTGCATGCAGGGGTTAGTCGATGTGCTTGGTGAAACGGTTTGTTAATATCAACCTCCCCAGAATCCGTGGAAAGCCTGGTTCACGGCCGTTGACCTAAGGAAAACTATATCGCAAGATGTTGAACGAACGTGAGTTCGCTTTACCGAAGTTTTTACTTGGTAACTTCTAGACGTCTTAGTTTCCCTGAGATAGCATTCTTTCGTGAGCCGGAGACGCAGATGCAGCTCACAAATATTCTTTTCCTGTATTCTGTCATGAATCCTCACATAGGGTACAGACAAGGTAAGTCTTCAGCATCGTATTTTCGATTATTGTTCCAATGTTATTGTGCACAGGAATGCACGAAATTCTTGCGCCTCTGTATTACGCCGTGGATTTCGATTCTCTTCCACCGGATGGAAGCACGGGTGGCACTGACATACAAGAAATTTGTTCGAGAACGTGGGTTGCGGCAGACGCTTGTGCACTCTTTGACTCAGTTATGCGCGGATTATCGAGGTGGTATGAATGGAGAGAACCCCTGCCCACTACCATGTCAAGGCATTTTGTACCTCCATTCGCAACGCAGTTCAATTTCAACGCTCCCGACGGTCCTATGGATACTAAACCATATACCGCCCCCATTGTGGAAGTCTGCAATCGAATACAGTCAACTTATCTTAGGACGACGGACCCTTTGTTGTACAGGCATATGCAATCTGCTGGCGTTGAACCCCAGATATATGGCATGTAAGTTTTTTTATACAAATGTATTTCACACGTCGAGGCTGAACGGTTCTTAGTCGGTGGTTGAGGCTTCTGTTCACTCGAGAATTTAACATGGCCGACTCCATGAAGTTGTGGGATGGTTTGTTTGCATGTGATCCAACACTTGATCTCGCATCGTGGGTTTGCGTGGCGATGCTCATTCGCATACGGAATGAATGTAATTGAACGTTTTGTAACCTTGGCGCAGACACTCAAGAAATTATTCCATGACAGTGATACCGGCTGATTACAGTGGTCAGCTGACAGCCCTCCTTCGATATCCTTCACCAAGGTCGCCCCCCTCTTTTGACGATGCGCCTCATCAGTCAAGTTTACTCCTACGGCAAGCGCTGGCCCTTCAGATGTCGCCAACGCCGTCCACGGGAGCGTCAATTATTCTTGAGAATCGAAATATGTTGAATATCCCTATCGAAGTTCCTTCGCCAACCACCGCACCTCAACATCGACGGACACAAAATAGAAACGCCTCTCCATCACAGGGAACGGTTACACCACCAATTCAACATTCTCGGCAGGCTACAGCACCACAGATGGGTATATCTGAAATGATTGCACGCGGAATAATGGAAAGGGGTGAAAGCCTGGGGATTAACAAGTCGTTAATGAATGCTGTTTCTGAACTTCGAGTAAGCTGCATTCTCATAATACTCTTGCCGATCTGACCGTGTTTGGCAGCGCAATATTCCCGACCTAGCGGCATCTCTCGTTAGGGCTCCCAATGTCTCTAGCTCCATGTTTCCTTTGACAGACGAGCGACCGCCAGAGGAACGACCGCCATGGGAACCACGATCACGATTTGAGATGGAAAGAGAAAGTTCTTCACTACGTGCGACGAACAAGCGACTAGGAGAGGCCCTGGGTTGGATTGTCGATGTGCTTTTGCAAGATGAAACCGATGTCAAGAAGCTACAACGGCTCAAGAAACAAAAGCAGGAGGCACTGGAGTCGCTATCATATGTTCGAGACGTTCTATTGGGAAATGTCGGTCAAATAGAAGAAGAACGGTTACTTGGCGAGGAAGAATTGCGCAAGAGGAACTCGTTCAATGCGAGAACAACTCAGGCCCAGATGCCCTGTATAGAAGCGGCTGTACCCCCGCCACCAGCTGCCCATTCTCGACCATCAGCACAACCTGGAGTGCGGAATGTTGCATCACCTGAAGCGATGATATCGCCCAACACTTTCGGCACTGCTCGGATAGCCGGAACACCCATCTCCGGCTTAAATGGTGTCCCGCCATGGAACGGGAGTCAATCAAGGTTTTCGTCAATAAATTCGTCAGTTGGGACGCCCTTGGTGACTCCACGTGCTGTTGAAAGGAAAGGGGATATAATTGAGGATCCACTAGGAGTAGGATTAGGGTAGATGTAAGCTGTACTTGTGTAGAAGAAATGGAAATGAGCGCTACTGGGCCGGATGGAAATCACGGGCTCCTGATTGGGTGACGTCGGGACAGATCGTTAAGGCGAGTCGCATATTTGTTTGGTCTCCTCAAGTTCTCCTCGTCCTGCACAATGTTCAGGAAGGCTCTCCCCCGCGCCCTCCCCCGCTCAGCACGCGCCTTCCACGCCACCCCACGCGCCTCCAAGGTCGTTGCTTCCAACCCCGTCAAGGCTGAAGAAGTCAAGGTCCGTGCCCACCCGCGTTTGTCGGCACTTTCTTAGTCCTCATACTTTCTTTGCAGTCTTGGTCGTCTGGTAAATATCCTCTCATCGAACACGAATATGATGCCGTTGTAGTGTGCGTTTCATATATCCTCTCGCAAAATCCTTGTGTTAAATTCCCCGCTGCAGTGGAGCTGGCGGAGCAGGTCTGCGAGCTGCATTTGGACTGGCTGAGGCCGGGTTTAAGACTGCATGCATAACGAAACTTTTCCCTACCAGAAGTCATACAGTTGCTGCCCAGGTATTTTATTCGATCGTATACCATGCTTCATGTTCTGAGGAAGTTTAGGGTGGAATCAACGCTGCGCTTGGAGTGAGTAACCTCCACTTTCAGCATTAATTGTCTCATTTCCGTGTAGAACATGACTGAGGATGATTGGCGGTGGCATATGTATGATACCGTCAGTGTTCTCGACTTGGTCTTATTCCTTAGGCTAATGTCGTGTGCAGGTCAAGGGATCCGACTGGCTCGGCGACCAAGATGCAATTCATTACATGTGTCGTGAGGCACCAAATACTGTCATCGAGGTTCACTCTATCTTTCTATACTTCGACTTTTCCACTCATCTGTTGTGACAGCTTGAGCACTTTGGTGTGCCCTTCTCTCGAACAAAGGATGGGAAAATTTATCAGCGTGCATTCGGTGGCCAATCCTTGAAGTACGGAAAAGGAGGACAGGCATATCGCTGTGCTGCAGCTGCTGATCGTACTGGTCATGCTCTTCTTCACACGCTTTATGGCCAATCTCTCCGCCATGACACCAACTTCTTCATCGAGTACTTCGCTCTCGACCTCATCATGCAGGACGGCGAATGCGTCGGTGTCATCGCACTTAACATGGAGGATGGCACTCTCCACCGCTTCCGCTCGCACAAGACTGTACTTGCAACCGGTGGATATGGACGGGCGTACTTCAGTTGTACCAGCGCACATACTTGCTCTGGAGACGGAAATGCAATGGTCTCCCGTGCTGGACTGCCCCTTCAGGATCAGGAGTTCGTCCAGTTCCATCCTACTGGTATCTACGGCGCTGGCTGCCTTATCACTGAAGGTTCGACGCTCCGCAAGATTTTTTCATACATTTTTTTAATCTCGCCATTCATTATTAGGTTCGCGTGGAGAAGGAGGTTACCTACTAAACTCAGAGGGCGAACGTTTCATGGAGCGTTACGCACCGACTGCCAAAGATCTTGCGTCGCGCGACGTTGTTTCCCGTAGCATGACCATTGAGATCCGCGAGGGCCGTGGAGTTGGTCCTGAGAAGGATCACATCTACCTTCAGTTGAGCCATCTCCCGGCTGAAGTCCTCCATGAGAGGCTTCCTGGTATCTCAGAGACTGCTGCCATCTTCTCTGGTGTCGATGTCACCAAGGAGCCTATCCCGGTATTGCCTACCGTCCATTATAACAGTAGGTCATCTCATCTGGAGAAGGAATCGATCTAATACTTGTATAGTGGGTGGTATTCCTACCAAATACACTGGTGAAGTTCTCACTGTCGACGAGAACGGCAACGATAAGATTGTTCCTGGACTATACGCTGCTGGCGAAGCAGCATGTGTGTCAGTTCACGGCGCAAACCGTCTCGGCGCCAACTCGCTCTTGGATATCGTTGTGTTCGGACGTGCCTGTGCTCACCATATCAGAGACAACCTTACTCCCGGTAAACCTCACAAGGCCATTCCGGAGGAAGCAGGCCTCCAAAGCATCGAGTTCCTTGATAAGATTCGGTACGTTTGTCAATAATGTTCACTTGGTAGATCGATTTATTTGTTTCAGCACATCAACTGGTCCCGAGTCAACTGCGCAACTTCGTCTTGACATGCAGAAGGCCATGCAGACCGATGCTGCTGTTTTCAGGTCAGTAGCTTTATCATCGAATCAGTGACTGGAGCTAATGTCGTTGCACAGGACCCAGGCATCTCTCGATGACGGTGTCAAGAAGATGCGTGAAATCTACAAGAGGTTCGATAACATTGGCATTAAGGACAGGAGCATGATCTGGAACTCGTAAGTCTCATTTATCTTCATACTTTTCACTCGTGTTGACTTTTGCTAGTGACCTTGTCGAGACCCTTGAGCTCCGTAACATTTTGCAATGCGCTATGCCCACCATCGTAGGTGCCGCTGCTCGTAAGGAATCCCGTGGTGCACATGCTCGTGAGGATTACCCCGAGGTAAAGACTTGAGACTTGTCACCAGTCTTTCCTTGTTGACGACATTCTTCAGCGTGACGATGTCAACTGGATGAAGCACAGTTTGACCTTCCAGCACGATGCCTCCTCTCCTGACATTGATCTCAGGTATCGCGGTGTTATTGCTAATACTCTGGATGAGAACGAGTGCAAAGCTGTCCCACCTTTTAAGCGCGTCTACTAAACTTAATTTTTCCTGTGGTATTTCAAAAAGTAGAGCGATCTTTAATACTTGGGGCATCTCGACCTAAACATGTTTTCTCATAACTACGGCGAGAAAGAAATCATAAAACAAATGACACATATTCACACTTAAAAGATAGATATATAATCAAACAAGAGAACAATTCAGATCATATCGAGAGAAAGCTGCTTCAGAGAAGTATCTGGCATGTACTATTCTGCCCCCAAAAAATCTGCCATCTAACTCCCTTACCGTCTTCCACGCACCCGCCGGGCCTGCAAACAAAACAAAAATGCGAACTGCTTCCTCTGGGTTCAGAGGTGGTGGGCTAACGAGGTGAACAATGACACGCTCAACAGTTCCATTCTTGGAACACTCGTCGCCTGGATATGAAGATAAGCAAGACGTGTTGATTTTTTTTTTAAAAAAAACTAGTTTACACATACCGATTTCTTCCCTTAGGTCTACATCCTCGACGTCTTCTGCGCCTACCATGTTTGTAAGCACAACCACGCGACTTGGTTCACCGAACCGTTCGCGGTCCTCGCGTGTCTTTGCATCCTCGTTGTTGTTAATGATTTTGCCCATTTTCGATCCTACTCCAACGCCCTTGCTGCTCGATGCATTCGATTTACTTTTTCCTTGAGAAACCTGCTCCACAGTAAGAGCATTTACGATGCCGGACCCATCGGCTCCAAGTCCTTGACCTTCCTTGTGTCCCCATTTCGCCATCAATCGAGCAGCGAATCCGTGTGGGTCTGGTCTGTTTACCAACGATCAAAATTCCAGACTGAGACAAGGGGATGAGATGAACTGTAACACACTTTTTCTCTTCTTCTGCTGGAGCCGAGGGTGGGCCAGCAGGCGCAGAGCCCGCCAAAGCACCAAGTCTTGCAGCGACGGCCGCTGCTGCTTTGACCTTGGCTTCGAGTTCGGAAGGCATAGATCCAGGAGGTCCAGGAGGTGGGGGTGGTACAGATGCTGGTGCAAAGGGATTGTATGCCAACGGAGGGGGAGATGGTGAGGAGACAGGCGGGGCAGATTTGTTCATTGTCGACATGGCGACTCGTCGAAGATATGCTTCATCCCCCGTCTGCGGGACAGGTCCTGGTGCTGAGGTCATTGTGTCTTGCATATCGGCATCGTGGATATTTGTGTCGGCAGAAGGATGAGGCGCTGGCGCTGACCCCCTCGACATGGCAAGTCGACGTTGATAAGCTTCATCGCCAGACATTGCTGTGTTCATAGGTGCTGAACGTGTATTCTTATCCTCATCGGCCCTTGTCCAACGATCAAAAGTTGGTTCATCATAACGCCCTTGAGATATCATTTGTAAGTGGCGCAGTGCTAACATACAGAATATAACGCACCTGTCTTTCTCGGTCGTTCATCTTCAGAAGCAGTACCGTCGCTATCGGAATAGCTTGGGCTGCGCCTAAAGCGTTTACGGTCGCGTTCTTCGGCCAGTCGCTCTCGCTGTTCGATACGATTCTTTTGTTTCCAGCCTTTGTATTCATTGTAGTCATTGGGTCGAAGAGGATCGTAGAGTTCTGCAGGGTCCCAGGCTGCTACGACAGGGGCCATTCTGTTCTAGAGAAGGGGATGGAGGAAGGTGGATATCATCGGACGAGAAAAACTTACCTTTTTGCTCTTGCCCTTTCCTTTCCTCTTGTTATGTGATGCTTTAAAGCCGTTGACGTCTTCATCAAGAATCATGGACGGGGGTTTGACCTTTTTGCCCCATCCTTGTTGAGGCTGAGGCTGAGGATGTTGTTCGGGTTCATCTGCAGGTTTGGGTGTTTCAACTAAAACTGGAGGGGCGAAAATAACTGCAGTCGAAGATAGGCTTGAAGGCGCAGTAGATGTGACCGCAGCGCCTGCGGGTAGCCTTACTGGATTTGCCTTTGGCTTGTTGGGTACGTTTCGACGGACGGGAGCGAAGGCCAGAGATGACGACCAGCCTTATAATCGAAGATGGGAAATCGATATTTCAATAAACGTGAAATACATTGCAAAGGATAGCAATTGAAAAGATACCGGCTGTGGGCTTTGCTGGTGGATCAGCAGGCTTTTGAGGCGGGGCAGATTCAACGGGAACTGGTAATTGTTTGGGTGTATCTGGCTGAGTAGTCGGAGAAGGAGAAGTGACAGAAGTAAAAGCTGAGCCTGAGGAGAACTGGATACCACCGTAAAGGCCTCCTGCTCTGCTCGTCATCGTGGTGGTTCCAAGTTATATTCTCGGGGATCACGTGTTATTACTAGTGATATTATTATTATTAAAATACTTTTCACGCGCTTCCTTGCTCAAAATGTGAACCGCAAAATCTCCAGCGTCTATCATCGCCCACCCATTATGCATTCGCCGCTTTGAGTTTGGAGGGAGAGGCAGCGGTGGTTCAACCGTCAAAAGCTGCCCACTGTTAGCGTTTCCAAAGCAATGTGACAGGCTCGACTTACTGCTTTCCTAACTGTGCGCACAACGGACTCGATTGCGCCTCTGCTTTCCGTGCCTTCTTTGACCTAAAGTATACATGAACATCCTGTGTCGAATACATAATAAAGCAACTCGACTTGTGCCGTTACCACCCAGTTCCAGAGCGAACCGGGCACATCGTAGGATGACTCGCCCGCGTATGTCCCTCCCCGGCTCCTGCGTCCCTGGGGTTTGCGAAGCGGGAGTGCAGGGCCTGGTGCAGGGGCTACTGACTCTGAAACGACAAGTGTAGAGAGGTCAAGGTGAGGAGACTGAGCCAGTTGAGTATGAAGTGCTTTAATGGCATTTGGGGTGTTTTCAGGGATGGTGGGGGTGGGTGGGGTGGGTTGGAATCTGCTCAAGGATGGAGTGGGCTCATCGACGAACCATGGGATGGCGGAGGAGTAGGATCTACGGGAGAGAACGCAGAGACATCGCTGCATGACGAGGAGAAGTGTGACAATGTGACAAGTAAAAGTTGGACTCTTGCTATTATGGGCGTTCGTGCTGGCGTAGTAGTCTGTGTTACTAGCTTCCTTCTGGGTCCGTCCTATTTCTCTCACTCACTCACACCCAATCTCATTATCATACAGGTTCCCTCTTTACCCACTGGATCGCTGATTCTCTTACTCTTTGGAAGTCTCCCGTTACCGACGAGCATCTATGGACAGCAGCAACTTACTATTCTATCCTTGCAAAAGGCCCACCTCAGGCCCTCTGGTTCCTTGCCTCTATAGTAATTACAGGCTGCATAACCATTCTCTGGAGTCTCCGTGACGGCAGAGCTGGCAACATCATGTTCGATGGCGGTAGCATCTGTGTGTCCTCATCTTTATTTCACCTTTATCTCCTCACTGATTTCTTCCCTAGTCCTCTTTGGCACGACGGTTGCCATGTATCTCTACTCTGTCCTCCCCAGTTTGTCCTCACCTTGTATCAATCTGTTCACGCGCCTCTAATCTTCCTACAGGTGTCTTTGCTAAATTTAATGCGTTACCAGCTCACCAACTCAAGGACCCCTTTCCTCGCGCCCTTCGTCTCGTCACCCTCGAGCTAGCCTCCAACAATCTCATTTGCAGCGTGGCTCTCACTGGTGTCTTGGCTCTTCAAGCAGGTCGCTTTTGGGCCGAAAGCTCCGTTGACGACGACGTCTATGAAGACACCGAGCCAACAGAGATACAGTCCAGAGCCAAAACCCCAGATCCACGGGTTGAAAAGGTGCAAACCCAAAGTCCGACAAAATCTTCCTCTTAATACACACTTTAGTTAGAGGCAAATGGGACTTTTACGAGCTTGATTATCTATATCAGTGGGATGTATCATATAATACCCTCTACGCTCTGAATGAATACATCTTGCAAAAGCTAGTATTATTTAATCTAAATCTTGAGATCTATTCTTGTACAATATCCTCCTTCCTTGGCTTTGAATTTTTAATTTCGTTGCCTTGGCCAATAATGGATTGCGCTTCGTCGTCAATAACAATACCTAAGGGCAAACGGGTCAGGTGCGACGTATTTGCTGACTGAAGTTTGCGTACCTAATCCCTCCTCCTTCGCAAGGCCGAGGACATGTTCCAGTTCAACAAAGCCATCTCTGTCCACATCGAGCTTCTGGATGACGGCTTGTCCAACTTCGTCGTCTGGTTTGTGCTTGATTACAGTCAAAGCCTTTTCAAGGTCTTGCACGGATATACGGCCTTGGGCATCAGCAGAAATCATCTGAAGCGAGCTTCCCACACGACTGTCGTATTCCTCGAGTTGTTTGTCAATCTTCGTGAGCATGCTGCGAATCCGCTTCGTCAAAGCGCCTGATGGTGACTTAGGATCCTAAAAAAAAAGTTCTTTAGTAAATTTAATTTGAACATGAGCGGTCAAAGCCCACCTCTTCTGCTGAAAGATTCTCCTCCATTAGGCTGCGGAGTTCCTTACGCTCTTTGAGGACACTAGACTTGGCAGACAAGATGGACAGAGCTTCGCCTAATTCCTTGAGCTGTTCTGTGGTCATGCGAGCATTCTCTTCTTCCACTTTCTCTGGCATAAGCTAATCACCAATTAACTCATGTTTTGTGCCAGGGAAAAGAATAGCTTACCTCGGAATCAGGCAAAAGTGATTGTGCTGTGCGAACTTCCAGCTCTTCCGCCTCTTTCTTTGCACGACGAGCATCCTCTTCCTTTTGTTCCTGTTCTTCTTCGTCCTCGATAAGTTCTTGTTGCTGTTGCAAGACCTCGAGTTTCTGCTTGTAGCTGGCTTTCTCGGAATCAACCTCTAGCTCGGCTTCGTTGAGCTGAAAAAGGGTGTCAGATGATTGCAGGGAGGGCTTTTGGCAAGACATACAAGGTTATCAGGTAGGCCACTTAAAACACTTTCCAAGCTAGATATCACAGCAGTCTTTCCGTCTTCGCCATCACCGAACTTGCGGTCAAAGTGGAAGGCCCTCCCAAGAACAAGTAACACTCCGGAAACGCGATTGTGCAAGTGCAAGTCGACCCATGTTTGAAGTTCTTCCCTCAGCCGCGCTGGTGAGACTCCAGATGTGCGAATACCGCGAGACTGGCACGCCGCCTGGAGTTCTGAGGTCGAAAGTTCGTCAATACCTTCCTTGTTGATGAGTTGGTCATCACGCCGAAGGTCCACTAGGCGCGATCGAATGGTTCCACGAAGAAAGTTGTCCGTGCCGAATGCGTTCAAACCCATATACCGCGACATTGAGACTAATTGGGGGCGAGAGAGGTTGTCCAGAGTGAGATCATCGTCGAAGAGTTTAGCAACATTAATGATGTCCTGTGCAGATGGTGATTCTCCGGTAGAGCGAACCTAATCAGGCGATAAGCAAAATATTATTGGGAAAGAAATGAAGCCATACCTTTCGGAAAAACTCCTTGAAAGCATCACTACCGACAATATGTGCATTTGCCTTGAGACCAGATTCACGAAGTGTTTCCTGCAAGAATTTAGCCATGTCCAAACGAACACGAAGGAGCTTCCTCTGCTTCTCTTCCTGGATAAAAAAAGCAGGAGTAATGAGCTTGGGAGACAAAAAAAAATTGCACATGATACGTACCGCAGCATACTTGTCTTCGAACGTAGATGGCAACATATTCGGGAACAGCTTGAGTGCAACAGGCAGAAGAAGTTCCATGAATGGAACGATGATGAACACGGCGAACGGGACGAGGCGCAGAAGATCCTGCGTAGTGCGTTTCAACTGTTAGGTGGTGATTGAGCTTCATTGAGTTCGACGGTAACAAAGATGGAAAGAGTCACCTGTCTGCGCTCTCGACGCGTCAACGTCTCGCCTTGCAGGATTTTCCACTGGAGGCGCGACGATATACGAACTTCGGAGACCAAGAGCTTAGTTCCGTGCCAGTAGTGTTGTGCTTCGTGCTTGACCTTCTTCCATACCCTGGTCATGAGCGGGGCTTCGGCAGTGGCAGGTAAGGCTGGTTTTGGATCATTATTAGGAGACGGTGGGTTAGGAGTGGCACTAGTTGAAGTTATTGGGGTTTGTAGGCGACGTTGATATTGGGGGGTGGACCGGAGGATTGTAAGAGCCTGGCGGGAGTGGCGAGAAGAAATTAAATAGGCAGATGGTAGGCGACTACATGAACGAGCGAGGGCGGACGAGGTTGTACGAGGGAGCCATACAGACATAGAGATATATCTGGCTGGTAGTAACAAGATGGGTCAGTCAAAACTCAAAACTTTTGCCGCGCACGTCGTATTTGCCGGACTTACGCAATGTTCACTGCCGACATCCATGATCCAAATTCCTTGGCCTACAAGAAAGCCCGTCGTCTCTTTCTCAAAGCCACAAAGAACAGAAATCCAGATCTAGAGCTTGACTGGTCTCCCTTCAGGGCCGCAGAGAAAAAGTACAAGGCTCGCTTTCCACCCCCCGATCTCTCCAACGTACTCGACCTCGCTTCTCTTGATCCACATAGAGAGCAAGAGATCCGTCAAGGCGTTTGGAGAGGCTCCAATGCAATTCAGCATCGAGAGCTACCTATAGCCGGGCGATCGAGTAAAGTTTATGCCATCCCACAGATACCTGGTGCTGTTATCTCTGCTTATTGAGCACTTGTGCGTGTATTCATCAATAGAGTGGTTAGGCTTGGTTATTCTGCCAAATTTCGTTTCTGCAGAGAAGCAGAGAGAACTGATTCGATGGTCTCTGTGCGACCAGGCAAAAGATAACGAGACCAATCTCAACATCCACTATGTTCTTCCTCAAAATGGTCTGTGGAACACATGGCTGGAGTTACAAGAGGGCTCTAGTAAAGACGTTCTTATTCAGCCCAAGGCGACACAAGCTTCTCCTGCCCTACAGGAACCACCTGGGCCTAGACAACTCATAAACAACACACCTGCGACCCCTAACAATTTTTCGGCCATCTCAACAACCCCAAAACCCCCGCAGGCTCCTTCTACAACTGTCAAATCAACACCTGTGTCTGAACTACTTTTTAAACTGCGCTGGGCCAATATAGGCTGGTTTTATCATTGGGGAACGAAACAATATGATTTCATCAAAGGAAAAGGTGACATTGATCCACGTCTGCGGGATATCTGTAGAGCTGCGGTAGCCGCTGTCGACTGGGAGCAAGTATATGGTGATTTCTCTGGAGAGTGGGGTGAAAACGAAGCAGATTGGAACACCTGGGATGAAACCTACGGTAAGCATCTCGGTGGTGCAATGTCGCTCTACAAGTTTCATCCCATTTAGAGCCTGATGCTGGAATTGTGAACTTTTATCAGACAAAGGTCAGTAACGTATAAAATTTTTCAAAAAGACGTCCTGATTTTCGGACAGGACACATTAATGGCGCATGTTGATAGGTCTGAAGTGTGCGCCACATCACCTCTCGTGTCAATTTCGTAAGCTGTGAATTTTGCCGGATGGTATTTTTCCTAAGTCATGCTACAGTCTTGGAAATGCAGCTGTGTTTCTCATAGGTGGTTTAACACGAGACTCGACGCCTGTGCCAATCCTACTTCGCTCTGGCGATGTAGTCGTCATGTCAGGCCCCGAATGTAGACGCGCATATCACGGTACGTGATAAAGATGGGTGCATTACTGATTCACCTCATCATTCATATTACAGGTGTTCCCCGAATACTGGATGATTCTCTTCCTCCGCATCTTAAAGATTTGGGTAAGGACTGGGAGCCTTATGAAGCCTATATGCATTCGACGAGAATCAACGTAAATGTACGCCAGGTGTTTCCCAAGGGGTTCCAACCCGATTTCGCGAATGTGTAGTATTAGATGTCAATAAACACTTGATAGACGACAGAGAGTATACAGACTGTAGCATGGCGATCGGCATTTCGGCAACGGAGTTAGACTTAAGAGCTACCAATAAACAAAGCTACTGTACAGTTTTACAATTTTTCTCCCACGCGGGTACGTTCATCGCTTCTGGTTGTAATTATCGTCAAAAGACCGCTACTTCAAAATGGAGAACGACGCCGTATGTTTGGATCTCACTGTACAAGGACGCAATGAACTGACCTCTATTAACAGGGTGTCCTTGTTGATCTTTACGTCCCCCGCAAATGCTCGGCTACCAGTGCGTCCATTTTCTGAAGTGTATATCGAATCGCGTTTACCAGAACTCTCCTAGACCGCCTGATCACCTCTAAGGACCACGCATCCGTGCAGATCAGCATCGCTGACGTTGACGCCAACGGCCGTGCCTTGAACACCTCTACCACCTTTGCTCTTTGCGGACAGGTCCGATCCCAGGGTGAGAGCGACGACTCTCTCAACAGACTGGCCACCAAGGCAGGATGTGCGTTCTCTCTACTTTGCTTTACAGTTGAAAGACTCACTGGTTCATGATTTAGTGCTCCGCAACGTCTGGTCATACCAAAAGTAATCGCTAGAGTTACGATTTTTTTTGTACATTGGCCATTACACGCATTTTTCACTCAGAACTCGCCCAGAATCAATAAGCTAAATCTTTGTGATATCGGTGTATGTTAATTTGAGATGTGATATTTTGTGAATGAGGCACGTGGACTATATGTCAAATGACGTGCGGTATGGACTTGCCAAACTGCGGCAACTGCGGCCAGGAGGATGGACGACGAATACATACAGTCTCCGCCGTCTTCTCTCGATTCCTTTATTTCCACCACCTCGGTTGGTCTCGTTATTTCTTGTTAGAACTCTACTTATGCATCTCAAAGTCGGACTCGATGGTTGAGATTAAGCGAACAGATCTTCCTCCAATTCCATCCACCAGCAACCTCGAAGACGATAGATATCGTTTGATATATAGCAAGTCAAAGGTCTACGTCAATCCGACTGCTTATGCAAGGGACAATATTCCGGGTTTCGTTGCCCTCGTTAAAAGAGTAGTTTAAGGTCTATGTTACTCCGCCAACCAGCCTAACCCCCTCTTTCTCTAGGAAGCCACTAATCCCATATATTTACTAGCCTGGATCCCAGAGACGCTTTTGAATGAAAAAGGGACAACTGAATGGGACAAGTTCGTTAAGATTGAGGAGAAGGTTGCCTGGGATGACCAAGACAGTGGTGCGTTTCACCTAACTCACCTTCCTTGCTGTCTTTGTCTTAGCTAGGTTTTTAGACATCGTTCTTATCGACCTTCCTACCCAGCGACCTGAATCTTACGCGTTCTCTGTTCCTCTGACGTCGATATATTCGCTTCTTGTCCACCCCCCGACACTCTCTTCCTGGTGTCAGTCACTGAGTAATATTAAATTCATTCCAAGTTATAGACTGACATTCGAGTCCTACAGATGGTTCTATTGGCATCAACCTTATCAATGGAGATACACTTCCAACTCTGCACTTCCATGACGATGAGTCGCGCTCGTTTACACTGGCATCCGCAACGCGGCCACCAGTTCAGGCGACAACTTCGTATCCACCTCCTCCAACGCACTCAGGAAAATCCTGGGGCGGTGAGGATCTTCTCTCTAGGGTACGGTCATACGCACATGTGATGCGGTCAGCACTTGAATCATCTCTATTTCTCATCGACCCATCGCGTGCCGACATAGAGGCCCATTCAACACAGATATTCAGCGATGATGCTGTGGATGATATACTTGCGCAATCGTCGTTTGCGAATTCGCATTCTCCTGTGCCCGCACACCGACGTCCCCGCCCAATCATGACGTCAACTCCAAACCCATACTCACAACGGTCGTCTGTGCTGCACCGCTCTCTTTCGTCACCACCCTCTAACCCCCCACCTTCTTCTCAAGCAAGAATCGCTCTCCTCCAGTCTTTTTCCAACATTACTAGAGCAACTCGACACGCTGCCCAAAACATACTTTCGCATCCTCTCGCCAAACCAATTGTACCTCACCTTCCCGATCCTGTCCGCAGTCTTGTAAATGCCAATGGTGAATGGCAATGGGGTAGCTGGGTCGAGAAAGGGGGCGTCGGCGAGTTCGAAAGTGCCCGCGTTTATCTCGCACGCTGGGCCAGGATAGTTGCCGAAGAAGGCGAGCGCGCTCGCAGGCAGGAGGCTCAGGCGCTTCCATCTACTTCAACTGAAGAGGAGACCTCATCGCTTGGAATTTTTGAGTTGTTGCACTCCACCTCCAATCTACCCACGCCCAAGTCATCTCGTGATCCAGGACATCCTGTTGACGAGGCTATGTGGTCGAAATGGTTCGCAGAGGACGGTAGGCCTAGAATTAGAATCGAGGAAATGAAACGGGAAGTATTTAGACGCGGTGTCAGCACTAAAGGCAAGCTCAGGCAAACCATCTGGCCCTTCATTCTCGGAGTGTACGAGTGGGATTCGACACGCACTGAACGATTGAAAAAATGGGAGCACAAGCGGTGTGTACCACTTTGTTGCACTGATGACAAGGATTAACGCTTGTACAGGAATTTGTACCGTCAGTTCAAGGATCAATGGTGTGGTGTACCAGAAGTGTTCGACCGTCCAGATGTCATCGAGGTTTGCATTGTCGTTTGCTATTTTCTAGATTCGACCTTAAGGAGCCTTGAATAATATAGGAACGCCACCGCATAGATGTTGACTGCCGTCGTACAGATCGAAATCAGCCACTTTTCACTACCCCCGAAACAAAGACTCATCAAGGGCCCGAAAGTGACGAGAAAAAGAAGCACCAACGTTACTCTTCTATTTCTCCCAATATTGCAGATATCGGTTCTCAGTCCCCTACCAATGAACACATCGATCGACTTGCAAGCATCTTGTTGACATATAACTTTTATGAGATAGATTTAGGTTCGTTTTCCATGCTATTTTCCCCCGGTCAGCGAGTTGTAACATATTTTTAAGGTTACGTTCAGGGGATGTCCGACCTCTGTGCTCCAATTTATGTCGTCATGGATGCCAGCGAGGAAATGACTTTTTGGTGTTTCGTGGAAGTGATGCATCGAATGGTAACGTTTACACTGGCTGTAGATGTTTCTGATAACTGAGATCACTGGCTAGAAACAGAATTTTCTGCGAGATCAAAGTGGCATGAAGAAGCAGCTTTTAACGCTTCAACAACTTATAGGAGCTATGGATCCCGAACTATATAAACATCTAGGCAAGTCATCGCCCATACTTTTTCCCACTCCCTAACCTTCACATTAGAAAAAACCGATGGTCTTAACTTGTTTTTCTGCTTCCGGTATGGCTTCTTTTTGACCAAATATGTTATTTGCTTGCTTACTCGTCTTTATAGTTGGGTTTTAATCGCCTTTAAACGTGAATTTCCATTCGACGAAGTCCTCCGCTTATGGGAGGTCCTATGGACGGATTATTATAGCAATGACTTCGTTCTCTTTGTTGCATTGGCTGTGCTCGAGTCGCATCGAGATATGATAATGCGATACCTTGTCGAGGTGAGTGCTGTGACTGTCTTGGCGACCTACCATTCTGAATTTTGGTCGCTGCAGTTCGACGAAATACTGAAGGTATGAGGACGCTTCAAGCCCAAGCTCTTCTCTTTACTGAAATCTTGGCATCTAGTACTGCAACGAACTCAGTATGACTATCGAACTGGATACAACCCTTGCTCAAGCGGAGGTCCTTTTCTTGTCATTCGCTCAACTTGTAGCAGATATTGACCGTCGGAAAGCGGAAGAGTTGCCCACCCCATCAACGAATGGCGTTCGACGACGTGGGACACAGCTGCAAAGCGATAACAGCTCAACGATTACGATCAATATGCCAACACTGTCTGAGAACCTCAGGGAGCTTCTAAACACTGGTCGATGATGCAGGATGCGAACTGTATACATAGTAAATTTAATATGTAATTCGAATTGGTCAATAACTGTAAATATACATCGACCTACCAACTTGACTAGCTTGACTGTATGGCACATAACCTGAATATACTGCGCACTTATGCTCTGAAGGATCCTGCGACTCTTCCCCTCTCCATACTCATAAGTCACAGTTCAAACACACTGGCGATATATGACACTTACCCCAAGTCGATCTTTCATTTCCTGCTCCTTCCTCGCGTGAAACCGCCTCTGGATACAAACGTCTTGACAAACTTGAAGACACTCTTGAACGGCGATAGGGAACGTGCGAAACAGGTTATAACCGCTCTCAGCGAGGATGCGAAGGTCTTGAGGAAAGACATCGAGGGGGAGATGCTAAAGCGCTACGGGTTCAAGTGGGACATATGGACTGGGTTTCACGCTGCACCTTCATTGCCGTAAGTTTTTTTAGATCTGCAGAGCAAATATCTCTCATGTTCGAGAAACATAGACATCTACACCTACATGTCCTTTCTTCTGACCTGCGTTCAGACTGGATGAAAAGCAAGAAACATTACAACTCGTTCCATCCCAAAGTTGGTTTTTTTCTAGATATAGACGAAGTTCTATCATGGTTCGAGGCTGAGGAATCGTATTTTAGCAGAGTGAGTTCTGACATTGAAACAAAACCTATCCGTATCTGTTCTGACAAATCTCCAGATGGCAAAGTTAGATCCCAAGCCATATGAGGGACTTTTGAAAGAGGAACTTGCATGCTTTCAATGTGGTTCCACTATGAAGAATATCCCGGCACTGAAACTCCATCTCCAGGAGGAGTGGGATGACCTTGCAGCACGAGAGAAAGCAAAGCTTGAAAGAAAAAGGAAGTTTGAAGAGAGACATGTGAAGGAGGCTTTGGAGGAAGTTGATCATAAGAAACTCAAGGCAGATTCTGTGAGTAGCTCACAATAATATCGATCCCACCAACAACAATTACTTCCGATGATGGAATTGAGGGAAATTATGTACACCCCATCGATATCAATACCACGGCGCCAGACATACCAAACTGCGTATTTATCTATACAAACACTGCTACAGAGCTCCCTTTGAAAGTTTACATGACATAGTACAAAGGTCGAAATGAGGTGCGAAATCAACACCTTCATCATTACACCGTACAGTTACAATTTCATTTGATGTCCGTCTAGTTTTGAATATTTGAATGATGGGATTAGGCGGAGACAGCTTGCTGTTCCTGTACAACTTGGGCGTTGATTCTCAACTTCGCTTCACGAGAACGTTCACTAGCTTGACGAATAGCCCAGGTCAACTCGTACGTCCTGACCGCATCTGGCATGTCGTCAGATACATTGATATGCGCATATTGTCTTGCTTGACCCACCGTCGTAGCTACTAAGGATTTGAGCAGCGTCGGGGTCCTCCTCGATATCCTCGATGATATCGATCAAATTCGACACCTCAGAGAAGAAAGGGTCATCGTCTGGGAATCGAATAGCTTGTTCATTCTCATCGCCCGGTCTGCGAACGTAAAGAACCGGCTGGACGTATGGGTTTACCAACCTAAGAAGATGCAGGAATTGAGCAAGCAGGCAACGAGATAGGCATAGGAAACCGTACTTCAGCTGATAGCCATCAGCATAGACTTCAAGTTCACAGCTATAGACAGTGTCTTGAAGAGCGACAACATGGGTGAAACTGCCAACTGCGCCGCTTTCGTACTTCCTGTTAACATATTTTTTATCAGACGAATCATCTATTGGATATCTTATATCACCCACCAGGTCGCGGCTGTCACCCGCGGAATCCTGTTCTCGGGAGCAATCTTGCTTTCGTCGATGGAGATCTTTGAAAGTTGACCAGCATTCTCGCTCCATTCCAGTGAATGGGCATTGACGGTGGAAATATCTACCTCTCCACCAAAATAGCGAGAAAGATCACAAAAGTGAGTTCCTTGCTCGATGACCGGGCCAGCACTGATCTTATGAGAATTAACTTGCAAGGTATAACTACATTAAACCCACCTTTTGGACTTGTCCCACCAGTCTGGCTTGGCAATCGCTTCATATGCACAGGCGTAGCGGGCAATCGTCGCCATCACCGTGAGGCTGTTTTCTTCGATGATCTGTTTCATCATCTGAACAGCTTTCAGGTATCGAAGCATATACCTAGAATTATCATGAACTCGTAGCAAAATCCTTTGGGTACCGTGATATCTTACCCTACAGAACATATCGTCTTGTTGTCGCTAATGGTCTTCGCGATGGTAAACAAATCTGCTATCTCATGAGGAGCGCCTGTAGCGATGGGTTTCTCAATAAACATGGCAACACCAGGGAAGTATTTCAGGATCTGCATTTCGATGTCGCGTCCTGGTTGAAGAGATCCACGGTACATGGGCGGGCTTCCAACGATGACGGCGCGAGGTCGATCCTTGGAAGACATACTCTTTACGAAGTCTTCCAATGTCTTGAAGACACGAGTGTCTTGGTAGGCAGACACCACGAACGACTCGCATTTTTTCTGGAGGACAGCTGTGGCGCGTTCGATGGCTGGATCAATCAGGGCAACGACCTTGAGACGGGGTCCAAGTTTACTGTATGGACCAATCAATATGAAACTCACGATCTTGAATCGCTAGACTCACTGTTCAAATCGAAAGGAGTGATTCCAAGGTCCTTCATCAGATCCTGAAGGTGGCGTTAGGGCGCGTCTTAAAGCCAGGGTTGAATACTCGCCAAACATTATGTTTCCTGCGCCGATAAAGACGACGTTGAAGTCATCGGACCCGCCGACATGACTCACTCTAATTATATATTCTTAATGAGCACAGTAAGTGAGTACACTGAAGACAAGACGGACTTGTCCATGGGAATAAGGCGCCATGGGTCTATGGAAGGGCGACGAGAGGACCTTCCAGAAGGTCTGCGATCTGAAGGACGACGGTCTGAAAGCCTACGAGTGGACATGGTGGTTTGGAGTAAGATGATGAAATTATTAATCCGGGTCGTCGATAATCGTCTCCACACTTCTGATAATAATAATAGTATATCATCCATACATTCATCCCATTCATTCCATTGTCAGTGTAGTAATAGTCCCTAGTTCTTATGACGAAGGCGCCTCCATGATTATCTGCTGTCGCTTCGCAAGCTCCTCTCGTCTTCGTTCTGCGCGCTCAAGTCGATCGGTCATGGCCTTAAGCTCGGCTTTTAGTTGCTCGTTCTCTTGCGACAACTTCATAACGTTGGACGCTCGCTTCTGGATTTTTGTCACTCTGCAGAACAGTCTATATTCCCATACACCCGCCAGGTAGGAGTAATAAACACGTACTCGGCATTCGAAGGGGTGTCGAGAATAGAGGACAAGTCCAGCTCTAGATCAAGGTTTGCACTAGGTATCTCTGGGAGAGGTATGGATAGTGAAACTGCGGGTCGTTCCTCATAATGTGCCTGCCCAATAGGCTCTGCGTTGAAGACCTGTAGGTTCGATCTAGAACCTAGCTGATGGAGTGTGCTGATTTAAATTTAATACCACATTAGACGGGATTTGCCATAGTCTTCAGGAAAAGGCACAGACTCAGCCTCTTGGTGTTCAGGTTGGACATTGGAAGACATTGGTAGGGAACTCATGGTGGTGGAGCAGGAGTAAGGTATTATCAAGGTAAACTTTCATCACCTGGACAACCGAATGGGGACGCAGCGAACTCTTCCATCAACCACCATGTGAGGTAAATACCATTTTACTCCACCCCACAACTTATTCTCACTTGTCTCATTTTACAGATGGCCCTCAATCCTGGCCACTTTATTATACTCTTCACAACGTTGTTCTTTGGCCTTGCGAGCTACGCTGTTCTCCTCAGTGCCTTTCTTCCACCCACTGGCCTGTTTGTATGTTGGACCTATGCTTTCGGATCCTCAAACTCAAACTCTCTTCAGTTGTTTGACACTCTCGCCTATGACACACATTACAAGTATCTAGCTCTATTCATAATACCAACAGGAGCCTATTTCGTCATCGCAAACTGGGTGGGATGGCAGTATTATCGTAATTCCTGACAAGTAGTGCAAATGATATAGTGATGTACAATTGCGCACAAGATATAAGAATAAGTTAATAATAAATAGCAAATGCAAATTCGAACTTGAATGTCTAATCTCTTGCACGGGAATGCAACGAAGAGGGTCTGGCTTTCTTCTGTACTTCACGCAATTCCAACCAAAGTCTGCTCCTTGCACCCTCTTTGCCTGATTCACTTGTGGGGCGTTCTGTTCCTGTAGGACTGCTGTTTCTGTCATCGAATGATATTTGAGATCGTGTAGGGCTTCTGCCTCGTCCTTTCGGCGTAAACCTCAATCCTAGACCCCGCTCTGAAAGTGGCCTTGATTTAAGGAGACTCGTGACAGTTGAAAGCGGAGCTGGTTGTATCAGTGAAGAAGAGAATTTGGACAACGGTGGTACGCCAAAGCGTGTCAGATCAGACTGAGGTTCAGGAGCAGTTGAAGGTGCTAGACGTGTTTGTCGTGGCACAGCAGTGGGAAGTCGAAGATATCTTGCTCGCCTGAGAAGGAACAATTTAGTATGCGCAAAATACAGTCAAGAGACCTGACTCACGCTACAGCTCTGAGGGCCATCTTTGCACGATGAGTCTGAACCCATATAGTCAAAGATTTCTCTGGAAGAGATGTATAAGGTTCAATCTGTGTAGTCCTCTAGGAATAATCGTACCCAGCGTGATCTTTCTATCCATTTCGCGTGCTTTTGTCGACTGAAGAGCTCTTGGCATAGCCTGTCGCCAGGTCTCGAAATACTTCGCCTTTGCATTTGTAGCATGGAAACGTAAGGCGGGAAGAGACTAGGACAAAAAGCATGTTATGTTAATGCCATCCAACTACCCTTGTGTCATTACAAGGACATACTTTGGTTCTAGAATGCCATAGGCCGAAGGCTCTGAACAACACATTCTTTTGTGTTTGAATCACCAAAGCTCGTTCCTAGCGCTAATCAATTACAAGGCTTCAAGGGAACAAAGAGATTACGCACAATTGGGCGCAATTTCTCAACAGAAAGGCGGTCTCTCCATTTGTCCCAGGCGCATGCTATAACTGAAAGTTTGATCTCGTCCTCTTTTTCCTTCAGGGTGACTCGTCGATGTCTGGAAATGCGAGCGAGACTTAGCCAACGAATGAAAACACGACGGATGTTTTCTTGAATCAAAAGTGAGCGCCCCGAATGACACAGACCATGAAGGAAAACATACCCTCTTTTTTGACCAGAAGGTAACTTTGCATGAGGTTGAGTACATCTGAATGATGATCATAAACTCCTTGCCATCTTTTGAATGCGACCCTGGAACGCATTTGTTAAGGCTGCGATATAAAGAGATAGTGTGATGACTTACAGCTGTAGAGCAGTATCAGACCGTTTTGCTACGTCCCATTGCCTCTCTTTCATTGCAACGACACGTCTCGTCCATGAGAGAAGAGCGTCTCGTAGCATTCGCTGAAAGAACGCAATTTAGATTAGATCATTAGAAACGACACGATTCTTTCTGACCTTCTTCGTACTATCTCGAGTTTTCTCTTCAGCCAACCTTTGTTGATTGAGTCTGCGAGAGTGATTCAGCCATGCTGTATTGACCCATTGAGTACGACGAGAACACCACATGTTTCAAAGACTTACAATAAAAACTCTTTGCAGTGTGCCGCTTTTCGAATTCTGCGAGACGCCTCATTCTTGCTCTTTGATTCAGAGCATCATACCACGCTCTCCAAGCATGCCGGGTAGCGAAAAATGTTTGAGCCACGCCAGCTAACTCAATTTCTTCTGAATTCTTGCGAAGTACCACCTGCCATTTGACAAGTGCCTTGCTGTAAGCTTGGACTGCATCGTGTTTGGCAGCAATTAGATGTGCCTTCTGACGTGCAGAATTCACCTCGCGCCATTTACGAAGCGAGTTTACCGATAAACTGGAGTTGGCCCGCAATGCAAAAGCCATAGCAAGCTCTAGATGGATCATCCTGAGATTGAATTCGAGGTAAACAATTGGCTAACAAACCTTTATTGCGACACAGTTGTTGTAATTGCTGCTTCCAGACTGACCATGCCGCATGAGTTAGGTTTGAGGTCTTCAGGCGCTCCAACGCTTTGCCCTGCTTGCGAGCTTTCCAAACTCGAAATACGGCTCGAAGAAGCACGCCATCCTGGCGAAAAACATGCTTTACAACTCGAGTTCCTAGGGTCTACAGCCAAAATGAGGCTAGCCAGAGTGCTAAGATAGGACGCATACGTACGCGTAAACGAACACGAGAAGCCTTCCACGATGCGAGCGATGATTTCATTAACGTGAGTTGGTAGAACTCATTGGCCATCCTATGGTCATGGCTTTGAGCAGATCAGTATCAGAAAAAAAGGCATTTATTCATTCAGTAAATCCAACTCACAAGCAAGTTCGCCATAGAGAGATCGCATTGCTCATTAACCTCTGCTTGATGCGTTCAGCCATGATATGCCCAGACATATGTAGCTCGTTTGTGGTCCGCCAACGGTCCCAATAGCGCACCAAGATTCTATCCTGAGAGCCTTGAAATGCATCATCAGCAATTAGCTCGAGACTATTGGTGGCAGATAAACGTTGCTTCCATCGGTCATAGAACCGATGTACCAAGCGTGTATTGTACTGTTGGGACAAAAGATGTAATTGAAACAGCTGGTGCCATCTGTCCCAGATGCTCTTGCGCAGTTTAAGCTCTCGTTTAGCCCGTATCATCTTCATTTTTGTACGCATGTCCTGGCGCCATTTGATCTGCTTTCGTTTTTTGAATCGAGATATCCATGTCGCCAAGGCTTTTGTCAGGCATCGATTATTTGATAGGGTTGTGGCGCGATGCCAGACATCAAAGTGACGAGCAGCAGCAGCCCTCCATTGTTGTAAGTGAATGCGTAAGACCAAGTTATTGCGAGCCTCGGCAAGTTGCACATTGGTGGTCTACAATATGTCAATAATTTTGATAATGCTGAAGTAGACAAACATACCTCTATCCAATGATACATCTGACTCCAAACTTCCCAGCAACGCTCCAATAATCGGATTTCTCGAAATGCATCTGCTTCCGCTTCGTCCCTTTCCATTTTGATCTTTTTCCAAGCCTCTTCCTCATTGACAATGCTCCCCCTTCGCTCTCTTGCACTTGCAACGGCTTTCCTGGCTGCTGCAGCTGTAACAACTCTCTCTGGTTCAATAGGCAGACTGTACGTCCGGTTTGGAGGTTGCGGAATGCGTGGTGCAGCTCTATATGAGGGCGTTGCAAAAATTGTATCGGCATCGGTATCATCTGAGATTCCCGTTGTAGTTATGCTGTCCTTTCTTGGTCGATATTGAGAGACCTGTGCGCCTCGAGAGGGCCGGAATAACGAGGAGTCGTCCATGAGGTTGCGAGAATTAGACGCCATTGTTTGGGGTTGTGAGTGCTGCTCCAGTCCCCTGGTCGATATAGAGGGTCCAAAAGACAAGGATGATATTTCTCCGTCATCTGTGCAAGAATCTAGGCTGAACATGTCCTCGGTCACCTGAGGTGATGCCATGGAATATACGCTGCGCCTCGGAGCATGATTTGCTTGCTGCGGTCGTGTAGGGAGTCGGCCATTATATCCTGGCTCAATTGAATGATTCTGGTGAGCTTTAACTGTGTTCCATTTGTCTCTCCAGTTTTTTCCCTTCATCGTGCCGAGTTTTAGCAACTTTCCGTAGTAGACAACCTCTTGAGGGTCAAAGCCTCGTTCTCGAAGAACGTTGTTGTAGGCTGTGAAGACACTGAGGAATGTGGTAGCGTCTGGGCCGGCTCGATCGATAACAGCATCCAAAAGTTCAATTTCGTCATGGGTAAGGCCAGTAAGTTCGGGAACAGAGATAGAGGCGTTGGTCGAGGTCCTGGAAAGGTCAGCAGCAATTTTTTCTACAGCGTTCTCTAAGCGGCGGGATGATTTTGAAGGAGAAGATGCGCGAGTTGGACGGAACTGGGCCATCATGTTGGTGCACACCTATGGCCCAGGCGTGTAAGGTCCTAAGACTAGTGATCAAGGAAACACGATCACGACCCATGACGCGCCAGATTCAACAAACATTATTTGTACATATTTTATGGTAATTACAAATGGTTAAACATTTGTGACTACCTCCTACGTCCTCCACAAATCCGCAAACTGCATCGCAGCAGGAGAATCATGAATGTCCCATCTTATTTGAGCACTTGGGATGTCTGCGTATGATGTTTGATCTGGAGGCATAGGCTCGACCTGAGTCACAGTGCGCACAAAGTGAGAAAGACTGAGATCCATGTCAACATCATACTGTGGATAGACCCCTTCGTGCAAAGCAGAGTTGCCCTGTTGTACGTCCATATCATGTATGATGTCTGGCCATGAGTAGCTAAGAGGTAAAATAGGATCATTTCCAGCATTGTTTGAAAACTGAATGGTGCCCGAGGATGGTGACTCCGAAGAAGTAACTTGGGGGGGCATATAATTATGCTTTGCGAGAAGCGATGATAAAAAGCGAGAGTAGAGAGCTGGAGTGTGCCGTCCATCAAGTGCTACGTCTTTGGAACCCAGTATGGTTATGAGATTTCGGACGTCGCGTATTATCTCAGCCTGGGTATTCTCGTCCAGAAGATGAAGCAGTTTCGGGCGTAAAAGCTGTGAAGGAGTGTCAAACAACATATCACCCACAGTCCAAAATTCAACGCACATTGATCAGGAACGCCGCCGCAAATGAAACGAACAAAAAATTTGCCCCCATGGCGAACCGTAGATTGCCTGTTGGATATAGACGTTCTACCATTATATGTATCACCTCCCGGGCGGCTTTGATCGACTTCACGAGTAGGTCCGAATCCCTCGTGAATCCCGACTTGACAGCATGCTGAAAACCGACAGCAAGGACAACCAGGCGCAAGTATGATGTATTCCTGGAAACGGTTCAAGCTCAAACATTAACGCTCCAATAGGAGGAACTACGACTAACATCTGAGTGGTGTTACCGCGATAGACACATATTGCGAGTGCTGTAGCAATGATTTACTCAGTAGATTCCCAAAGATGTGCCTGTCCGCCAGACTCACGAAAATGAGAGTATTCCTGCGCATAGATTTGGACCCATTCCGATACCTCGAGTGCTAGTTTAGCTTCCGTTTTCAAAGCCAGATCAACCACATTGAATGTCTTGCTCACGAGATCAACAAGGCGACAGCACGATAGAATACACTTTACTTACCGATGAATCAGCTTCCATTATCGCTCGAAATTCGGCGACGATTATGATTATGTGCACATATCCACAAAGGTGGACATCAAAAGGTAATGTCATTGGTAGCTTGTACCATTCTCTTGAATGCCTGGCCAGATAATCGTCAAGGCGAAGCATCGGCATTTTCCCAAACTGGATGGCATGAGAACCATCGACGCAGTAGCAATTGAGCCACGTTCGTGTTCTATTCAGTTTCTCCCGCTCGCTACATGTGTTTGGAGGTGGCTGATTTAGTTCAAGCTCTAATGCCATGCTTACAAACGCAAATATCAGATGGATTCAATGGTAACTGTATTTTTCATTCACTTACCGGATAGCAACTCCCATCAATAACCAGCTACGATCTTCTGCCCATTTCTTTTTGGGAACCGGGTAGACAGCTAACAGAAGGTAGGCCTGACAAACATCAACGCTTTTTGAGCCATCGATCAGCGCCCGTCCCGCCGCATCGCGAGCGAACTCCATAGCCATGAGATACAGGTTAGGCTTCTCTTCATAGTATCGAGAAGCAACGGCACATACTAGATGTGTTGAATGAAAAGAATAAGCCTCATAGGCTATCACGCCGGTAAGAGCACTTACTGACGGTGAATAGGAATGGACGGGTCCAAATGAGATTCTGAGGAGTATGTAGTTCGGGATCTAGTATCGAGAAAAACGGCTACGATTCAAGAAGTGAGATAGATAAAAGTAGGATGATTTCGCTTTCGTACGTTGACACGGTTGAAAAATCTGCCAGATGCAAGATGTTTGGTTATTAATTTATTGCCGAGTCAACGAATGTCATCACTCACATTTCGAAAAGATAGTTGATCTCTTCGGCATACAACTCGCAGTGCTTCACTATGTCTGGCGGTGACAATGCTTCTTGGCCTTGAATCAAGTCTAAGAAACCTTGCCTAAGAAAACAGAACGGTCGCACCAAGCGAGAAATTCATCCTAATCGATTCCTCTGCAGTTCTGGCTGTTGAAGACCATCTTCGGAGCATCAGGCTCTTTTCTGCGGTGAGGCCTTTTTATTGGATGTGGTTTAATATGAGAATGGAGGTGACCTACTGGTGTCGGGCGGGCGAATGAATTGTGCACGCGTCAACGACTCGTGAATTCTACTGGTTGCCTTCAGTTTGTCAAATTCAAGGAGTAACTGTTGAATCTGAAGGTCCTGATAGTGGGCCTTTGCTTGCAAGTCCTCATGGGTGCTACAGAAAGTGAATTTAAGCCCGTTCCATGGATAACGATGTTTGCATACGGTGCTGGTTTGCGCTTCTTTCGAGACCGAGCAAGACATTGATGACCACCTGCTCGACACCTAATGCAGACATTTTCTCCGCGTTTAAATTCGCATTTAACCTTGTGAGCTCGAAGTCAGTCGACATTAATGATATCGTTTCCCTGACGGACTTTCAGTGACTTGCAGTGTACGCAGGCACCAGACCTTTCAAGATAATGGTAATGAGATACACGGCTGATATTCAAAAGCACCTTGAAAACTTACGATCTTGAAATAACTTGTCTCTGTCTCTGTACACGGTCATCTACCTCTTCTTCGCTATCACTATCGTTGGACAGTCTCGTAGAGCAAACGGTCTTAGGGGATGTTGGCATTACTATGAAATTCTAATAAAGGCAGTGAGATGAGCGGACTGGATGTAAACGTAAGGTGTGTAACATACTAAGGAAAAGATACTGGGTGTAATTCAGCACACCAGATGCCAAGGTTTGACGTATGATTGAACCACTCGAAATAAGGCTCAGAGCAGATTGCTGAGACACTTGTGAAAGGCTTTGATATATGAACACAATGCTCATTTATATGCCTGCCGTTGTGACAAGAGAGTGGATGATCTGCGGCTATCATCCGAGGTCAACGGGGTTTATGATGGATGTTTATAATTACGATACTTACTTGTACATTGTCTAGATAGAAACATTACATTTCTCTTTCTGAAGCCAGGTAATATACTATTAATAGCATGTTTAATCTCATTCTACGGCTTGAGAGACTTAGTGGGAGAAAGTGCACCTTCCTGAATCCTGGGGGGATGATATCATTATGGGGATTACTACACATGGCACCAGGCTGCCAACTGGCCCGAAACGTATGACAAACTTCCCGCTAGTTTCGGCTGCTTACTGTAGGAGCAGAAAAAATTGCTCGGGAGAGTCGTTCCGCAGAACCAGTAGCAGCTGAGCCAAGTCAAACTTAAAGGAAGATCATCAAATATATATTCGTCAGTGCACGTGCATACCTGTGACTACTTACTGAAGCTTTGAGGATCGACCATCTTAAAGTTACGGAGTATATGCTGATGCCGTAACTACTAACACTACACCGTCCTCGATCCCCTCAGCGCTCGATATCTAGACTAGCAGCCGTGCCAATATATCGAGACAACAAAATGAGATTGAAAAAAAGCTTGATTTTTATGCTATAGATATACATTTGAATTACGTGCTGTCCAATTACATATGATGCGCAGAAGTCTATCTATGGTTGGTGTGAGTTTAGTCGACTTCCTCGACGCTGGGACCATCCTCTGCACCGGCACCAGGGAAGCCGCCAGGAGCGCCACCAGGGAATCCTCCTGGTGCGCCACCGGGAGCACCACCTGCAGCGCCGTAGAGTCTTTGCATAATGGGGCTACAAGAATACTATTAGCAAACTAGACGACGCTTGCAAATGAAGAGACATACTTTGCAACAGCTTCAAGCTCCTTCTGCCTGGTCTCGTACTCCTCCTTGGAGGCCTCCTGGGAAGCATCGAGCCACGAGATCGCCTCATTGACGGCGGTTTCGAGTTTAGATTTGTCACCAGCGTCGAACTTGTCAGCGAGCTTATCATCATTGATGGAGTTACGAAGGTTGTAGGCGTAAGACTCAAGACCGTTCTTAGCGGTGATACGTGCGGCGGCGGCCTCGTCCTCAGCTGTGATTACTTTATGAGAAACTATGACGGTTCAAGGACTTGCAGAAACATACCTTTGTACTTCTCGGCTTGCTCGACCATACGTTCAATTTCTTCCTTCGACAGACGGCCCTTGTCATTGGTAATGGTGATGCGGTTGGATTTGCCGGTGGTCTTGTCGGAGGCAGACACGTTCAAAATGCCGTTGGCATCAATGTCGAAAGTGACTTCAATTTGAGGAACACCACGAGGAGCCGGAGGAATTCCAGAAAGCTCGAACTTGCCAAGGAGATTGTTATCTTTAGTGCGAGTACGTTCACCCTCATAGACCTGGATAAGAACACCGGGCTGGTTGTCGGAGTAGGTAGAGAAGATCTCAGACTTCTTGGTGGGGACTGTGGTGTTGCGCTTGATAAGGGCGGTCATCACACCACCGGCGGTCTCAATACTAGCAACGTTATTGGTTAGTGGAAGCGAAGCCATTGAGTCAAAAAAAATCTCACCCAAGAGACAAGGGAGAGACATCAAGAAGCAGTAGGTCCTGAGTCTTCTCGGAAGTGTCTCCAGAGAGAATGGCAGCCTGGACAGCAGCACCGTAGGCGACGGCCTCATCGGGGTTGATGCTCTTGTTTGGCTCCTTGCCGTTGAAGAAGTCAGACACGAGCTTGACAATACGAGGGATACGAGTGGAACCGCCGACAAGGACGATCTCGTGGACGTTGGACTTGTCGATCTTGGAGTCACGAAGAACCTTCTCAACAGGCTCAAGAGTGCCGCGGAAGAGATCCTGGCACAACTCTTCGAAACGAGCACGAGTGAGGGAAGTGTAGAAATCGATACCCTCGAAAAGGGAGTCAATCTCGATGGAAGTCTGGGTGGCTGAGGAGAGGGTGCGCTTGGCACGCTCACAAGCAGTGCGCAGGCGACGGACAGCACGAGGGTTGGAAGAGAGGTCTAACACTGCGATCAATATATTGCAACAGAATAATAAAATTAAGACTAACCCTTCTTGTTCTTGCGCTTGAACTCCTGGGCAAAGTGGTTGACAAGACGGTTATCGAAATCTTCACCTCCCAAGTGAGTATCACCGGCAGTGGCCTTGACCTCGAAAATACCCTCTTCGATGGTAAGAAGGGAAACATCGAAAGTTCCTCCACCGAGATCGAAAATCAGGACATTGCGCTCGCCGGACATTTTCTTGTCAAGACCGTAAGCAATGGCAGCAGCGGTGGGTTCGTTGATGATACGGAGGACGTTCATTCCTGAAATGGTACCAGCATCCTTGGTTGCCTGACGCTGAGAGTCGTTGAAATAGGCGGGGACGGTGACAACGGCGTTGTTGATGGAGGTACCGAGGTAAGACTCGGCGGTCTCCTTCATCTTAAGGAGGATCATGGAGGAAATTTCCTCAGGGGACTACCCAACATGTTAGACAATCGCACAAGGAACAAAGAAAAGAGAAGATCGTACAAATTCTTTCTGCTCGCCGCGGTACTCGACCTGAATGTAAGGCTTTCCCTCTTTGTTGAAAACCTTGAAGGGGAAGTGCTTCATATCGGATTGCACCTCAGCATCTTCGAATTTGCGGCCGATGAGACGTTTAGCATCGAAAACACTGCGAAAGGTCAAATCAGCACAATCAAGATGAAGATAAAAGACGGAGGCACATACGTATTGTGGGGGTTCATCGCAACCTGATTTTTAGCAGCATCACCGATGAGGCGCTCGCTGTCGGAGAAGGAAACATATGAAGGGGTAGTGCGGTTACCCTGGTCGTTAGCGATGATCTCAACACGATCGTTTTGCCAGACACCGACGCAGCTATAAAGACAGGTGATTAGTAGAGATGAGAAAGGGAAAGACAGAAACTAACGAGTAGGTGGTGCCGAGATCGATACCAATAGCTTTGGAGGAAGACATGATGAAAGGGATGGAAGATTTTTGGAGCTGTCGGAAATCGGGCGTCACATATTTATATTTCCTTTTTTTTCAGAACGGACGAGAACCTTCGCAGAATCCCGGCGAATTCTCTGGAAGTTTCATTGATCACGTGATATTTGCATACGTCATTCCAGAATTTTCCTCCTCAGGATCCTGTGGTTCTGTCGACTCCGCCTGTTGAAATTCCGGGTCTTGTTTGAATAATAAAGTATATGTAACACAAAACAACACATGTAGACTATGGTTCATCCCTCCCGATTGTGAAAACCGGGACCGTCATCCAGGCTTCTGTGAGCTTGAAGATCACGTAAAACAGATGGGTCCACTGGTCTCATTAGCCAGAGAATAACACCACTACATTTCAGATTACTTACCAGGAAGAACACTCTTTCGACGTGAATGAAGACCAGTTGGCGAAAGTTCACTTCCCCCGATTTCAGGGAGAGGTCGCTAAGCTTTATGTCAATAATGATAATGGTTATAGACATGAAAGAAACATACATCCAGACCAGGATCTGCCATCGGTACCCTCTCAATGCCCTGCTCGTCCAGGTCTCCTGAGACATCATCAATGGAGGCCGCGTTAAGTTCGATAGACAAGTTGAGGATATCCGCATCATCAATGTTCGATGGCGAAGGGGGTGGAGGGGGATGAGGAATCTCAACATAATTTGCTGGCAATTTGCCACCGGGGGCATTTTTGAGCGCCATTTCACGCAGCCGCTGCCAAGCCTCATATCGAGCAACAGCATGCTGTTGTTCCCTATACACCGATCAGATGAGTTGGAGTATATGGTCACAGAAAAAGGAGACATACTCCATCTTGCGCTGCTTATACTGTTGCATCACTTCATCGAAAAGGTCGGGATTGATTTCCATGAACAACTTCAGGGCATTGTACACCATGCCATGGATCGTTCTACCATTACATTGGAGTTATTGAGCGTTGGTTAACATAAGTCAAAGATGACCTACCGATTCCAGTGTGATTTTGAGTTGGTGTACAATGCCGGGAACACGATTGGGAGTATGACGGCCAAATTGTCGCTCATGAGGTTAACCACGTATTCGTTGTTCCAGTATAGCAGCGCCCTCTCCGCGACTTGGAAATGTTGACTATTGACGCAACGGGCAAGCTGATGGAATAACGCGACCTGAATCTTTTGGAACTCCACGGGGTCAGTAACATCCAAAACCTCCTCCACTTCATTCAAGAACATGACCTCCTTGGGAGAATTAACCTTGGGCCAATACTTCAAAAGTCCCATCATGACTTCTTCTGCCAAAGATGGATCTTTCTCCAGAAATTGTACCACACAATAGGCCAGTTGTGGATGGTACAATGAAAGGCTCTTCACTTTATGTAACGGAATGAGAACGCGCGTCAAGAACGTCTTGTGCTCCTCTTTGAGGGGTAGAGCAAACCCATTGATAATAGAGCCCAGAATCTCAAGAAGTTCCGCAATTCCGTTGTGACGTTCCGTCTCGTACACGAAGCGGAAAAAGACGTTGTTGATTGAGCGCCGAATGAATGCGCGAAGGTTGAGGAATTTTCCGTAGATACGATGTAGCGTGGTCTTCAAAAAGTCGCGCTCTCGTGGATCCTCGGAATCAAAGAGCTCCAAAAGATTGAGTACAAAAGATTGATCAATGAACCTTTTCGCCATGTTGGTGTTGAAATCGGGACTTTCAACAAAACGGAGAAAGAACTCGTAAACAATTTGAAGATGAGGCCAGGCGAGCTCCAAAACAGGTTCATCTTCCTCTGGATCGAATGCATCGCCAGTTGGATTGACAGGAGGGGGTATAGAACGGAAAAGATTAGTGGCAAACTAGAATGTCTTCAGGATGAATGTAGAGAGAGAGATGAGAAAACATACCATGTTAACCACTTCAGGGTATATGTTCTCCGTGATGACACCACGCTGTGTCGTGATGTACTCCAACATTTCATGCAATGTCTGCGCCTTGATTTGCTTGCCTTTCAACTCCGCACTCGCGTCGTTAAAATCGAAAAGGACGCGACATTGATGAAGTTTCTTCAAAAATAATTGAGGGCGTTCAGTGGGAGATGTTTCTGCAAAACATATTAAAACTAAAGGAAAAAATAAGACGAAAAGCGAGTAACGTACCCATGAACGGAGGAAGGCGCTCAATCTCGACCTTCTCAGTAACAACAAACCGGCTGCTTCGCTGCTTGCGTGGTGGCTTGCCCACCATAGGTATGGTATCCTTTGGACCAGCCCGAAGACGATTCAATGGCGTCGCGCGAGGTGGGGTGTGGTCAGAGAGCAGCTTATCGGCAGCATTTCCATTGGAACGATTAGTTGTTTCCGAAGGGCCATCTGAACTGACGACTACGATAGGAGGGGCAGGCGGCCCATTATCGCCTGAAGATCTTCGATCGGGATTCGTTACACCAGTAGTGACCGGTGAAGACGATCTGAGAGACGAAGAAGGGTTCTGGGAAGAGCCCTGTGAAGACACAGTGTTGCTGGCATTGCTTGAGGCTGGACCCAAACCACCCGGGGTGGGTAGGGGCTTTGCAGTATTGGGAGGCGGTACAGGTTGTTGGGGTGCAGATGTATTGGTGTTTGATTTGGATTCCTTTTTAGAAGAACCGGAATCCTGAGATGTCTTTCTGAGCTAGATGTTTATGCGTTGGTCAGGAGCGATAACCGAATGAACAGTGTGACTGACCAAAGTTTTCTTGAGATTTTTCATGATGAATCGTTAAAATTGGATACGGAAGTCAATAGAGGGTATCGTCGACAAAGCTGGCCGCAGT
Organism: Tephrocybe sp. 9980TJB; assembly: GCA_018220975.1. Classification (NCBI taxonomy): domain Eukaryota; kingdom Fungi; phylum Basidiomycota; class Agaricomycetes; order Agaricales; family Lyophyllaceae; genus Tephrocybe; species Tephrocybe sp. 9980TJB. Next base: position 198,105 of record JABAJU010000003.1, on the reverse strand, counting down.
CACCGACCACTGCCCTCGCTGTCAGGATCGATGAACAACGAATGTTGTGACTGTGACAGATCTGTGACATCGCCATAAACAGCACACCACACAGTCGATATTAAGTACTACACCCTCCCATCGAGCAGAGTCAGCAGACAGCAACACGGTTCTCTCTGAATTCCATCGGAACATCAAATTTATGTACAGTCGACGCATGGCTTGCGTGTAAAAAAAGAACTTGACCCTGCTGTGGTTCGGAATTGGTTGTCACGGAACAAATGTCACGTGGGTGCTGTTACCATGATCGCAGTCTTTTGAGGTCTCCTTGCCTCTAGTTCCTCAATCTTCTCCTAAGCAGTATGGCAGGCATGTCCTTAGTACTCTCGTTCTTGCTCCTTTACTCACAAATAAAACAGCGATTTATGCCGTGTATACATCGCCTACGCACCCTCCAATTCCCAACCATCTCCCCACGTTGATTGTCACCCCCCATGGTAAGTTTGATGCCGCAATCTCCTATACAACGTGCTTAAACGAAGCTTCTTCAGGCCAGCCTTCTAACATTCTTTATTCATATCTTCATACAAACTTTGTACGTCCTTTGAATGGCTGAGTGTTAAGCCAATCTCTAACCCTATAGTCTCTTTATATCAGAATACAGAGAACTACCTCTTGACGCCATCTCCTCAAGGTGATCTCTGTGTTGCTAAGCTTTTCCCCCCTCGCAAGGAAGGCGGAGGCGGAAAAGCCTCTGCTTCCGACCCTGGCCACTCGTCCTCATCGTCGTCTCGAACTGTTCGCTGCGAGGCCTCTCGCAACCTGAAATGGTCTATCGCAAACACCGGAGTTATCTCTCCGATATACAAACTCTCTCTCCCCTCCCCCGACTCGCCTGACCTTCCCTTGTTCCAAATTTCCAAGCCTAATCCTAATGCGGCCTTTTGGAGTATGTTCTATTTCGCTTATGCTGGCCATAATATACCTCCCAAGCGTATCGAATTTGGGAAAATTCAGAAGAACCCGCCTGGACCTAACGGTGGCGGAACTCGTATCAGTATCACTGGTAAGACCCCTGAAGAGAAGGCAGTTTGGCAAACTTTGGGAGAAGGAAATGAAGACTGTGTTGAGTGGGTTGTTCTCTGTGCGGCCTTGAATCTGCTCGAGTAAGTGGAGTTGCCTGTTGTTACCTTGTTCGCTTCTTACGATTGTTGACAACGCGACACAGCGACGAAATTATGAAAGCTGCTGAGAAGAATCCTCCTACCCCACCAGCTGCCAGCGGGCCAGCTGGTCGCCCTGCACCCGTCTCACTCCGTGACCCTGGTCCGTCACCCGCTAATCCCGCTGCCACTGCTCCCCGACCTGGTCAAAGCCAGGCTCCTCAGCAGCAGCCTCCCCAACAGCGGCCACCTCCACAGCATGTCGCTCCACCAGGTGCTGGTCGCCCCCCTCCTGGATATGGTCAGCCGCAGCCTCCTCGTGGCTTCTCGCCCGGGCAAGGCCCCCCTCCTGGTCAGCCTGGTTATGGTCCGCCCGGGCAAGGGCCTCCTTCTGGTCAGCCTGGCTACGGTCCTCCGCCACCTCAAGGATACGGTCCTGGGCCTGGTCAGCGCCCACCACCTCCACAACAGATGCGTGGAGGTATGCCGCCGCCTCAAGGCTTACCTGGAGGTCATGGCCAGGTTCCCCCTGCAGGCTATCAAGGACGCCCACCGCAACAAATGCAGGCACCTCAACAACAACAGCCGATGGGACAGCCCCAGAGTCAAATCAAGAGGTTCTGAGATATGTATTTTTTTCGGGGATCTCTTTCTTAGTTTCTTTCCAATTGGTGGCTTGTTACTTGACTCAAGCTTATACGAATATGTGGGTCGAGACTTTGTTTCGTATGAATAATTCCCTCATGCGAAGCGTTTCTTGCATTCTTCTGTACTTTTTGTACTATCTCGGTCGAAAGGCTTATATTTATGATTGGCGGTAGTGTTACGACATGATTACTTGTCAATTTCCGAACTTGCAGGTATATACTAGTAACAGGGTAACAGCATTCGAAACATTTGTACTGTAGTACGCTCTTCTTGGTATTCAAATAGGGCACTATTTTATGTCTATTCACTGTTTTGCAAGTTTCTCCAAAGCATCAATGGAGTATGCTAACATTTGGTCAGCGCACAGGTTTTCAAGCAAACATGGACTACGTACATTTGGGGCGCTCCAGCGGTAGACCGAGAGCTATAAGAGCAGTAGTTATATACCAAGATTGAAAAAGAACATACATATCTACTTACCTCGAGCCCAAACTAGCTGAGTGAGTGCACCCAGTGCTATGAGATCGCTCTCAGTTAGACCTCTGCATCGGTATTGAACATATCATGACGAACCTCTAGACACACCGAAAATGACGGTATAGTACTGCAGCGCATGTATTTAATCCTAATTCACCCGCATAGATAACGAAGACAGACCTTGAATTCTGTGAAGCCATAGTGATACAGAACGCAGCCTACAGCGATAATAAAGTCAGGCGCAGCAATAGGAAGGCAGATATACCCACGTACCTGACGTAGCGTCGACGTTAGGGTAAGGGTTCTTGGTCTACAGTTCAAGTTCAAGCTTGACGTTGCATTACATGCATATGTGGATCATTACCTTGCCGTGCTCCTTGAGGACGTCAGGAGCAACCTCGGATGTCTTCCAAAAAGCATAAGTAAGGGATACTGCAGTCGATTGGAATGTGTCTCACCATGTTCACCATTTGAATGATAGGGCTATTCTGAAGTTCAGGGCGTGTATTACAAAACTCTTGAAGTGCAATGAATCGGGGATCAGGATTACGAAGCACCCCATGGCCGTATCTGAATGACTCTCTGTATTAGCATCCTTGGCAGAATAAGTTGGCGGCTTACCCTGGGACAACCTGGCCACCTTTGAGCGTCTTCCACAAATATTCCTTGATATTTTCATGGGTGATGTTGAGCCCAATTTCTTTCTGCATCGCCAATTGCCATCTCAAAACTTCCTGGTTGGCAAGACTATTTATCAGGCAGATGAGAGTCAAAATCAATCTTCATAGGTATGTCGCATACCCATGCAGAGGGCCAGCAAGGGCAAAGAGTGCAGCAGAGTAGGCGAGATAAGGGTCAGCGAGGGTAGAACCAACCAGGTCTACATGCAAATGATTCAGCCAAATAAACGGTCCAGGTAACACAAAACATACGGGCTGTATGTGCAGAAGCGTTGCCTCCTTCATGGTCACCGTGAAGGGCAATATAGAGCCGGAGATATTCTGTCAAACTTTCGTTATCACCATACCCGAGAAGGCGGGAGTAGTTTCCTGCAGATATATGTGAGTAACACCAACGCTCCAAGGGAAAGAGAAAGAATCTGACCAACGAGATCCAAATCCTTGTCGATTACGGGTATATGGGTATCAGGCTTGTAGATATTGCGATATATCCGTGCAGCAAGTACAGGAAGCTTCGCGATGAGGTTGAGGCAGTCCTCGAGCGTGTGAGTCCAATATTCACTCTTCTTCATGCCCTTTTCGTAGGCCGCTTGGAAGGAGCTTTCACGGTTCAGGGCAGCTACACCGATACCGAGTTGTGTCATTGGGTGAAGTGTAGTTGGAAGACTATTGTGGGGGCAATGAAGATCGAGAAGGCTTACAGGAAAAGGTTCTTACGAGTCAAGAAGATTCTCTACAAAGGATGGCAGCTCGCCTTTTTCGGCAAGTTCTCTTGATAATTGTCGAGTCTGTTCCTCGGTTGGAACCTGTCCGGTAAGTAAAAGCCATAGCATGCTCTCAGCAATTATCTCTTTGCCACCCGGAGCGGGAGGGAGAACTTTCTGGCAGTCAGGTATACTCAGACCATGGAAGCGGATGCCCTAGCAAGATTACAATTCAACGGTGAAGGAGAATGAAGAGAAGGGACAACTGACCTCATTTGGATCTAATACAGACGCATCCCAGAGCATGGCTTTCAGCCCCCTCATACCGCCGACAATGTTTTCGACCTAATGTAAGAATGTATGTATGAGTTGCATGTTCAACGATTCTTTAGGACATGGAAGTCTACCTTGACATCACCAACGACAGTTTGTCCATGCTCAGCTTTCTAATACGAAAGTTAAAGCTGTTAGAGAATATATGTTGAACATTCATACCAGGCGCTTCAGCTGCTCCTGCTTTGCTGGAATTGCCTCCTGCAGCGTCTCCCGTAACGACTAGCCAAAGGTCAATCACCAAAGCATGTTTAAGTGAAATGCGACAAGATACCTTAGTTGAGGCTAACCTGCGGGAGAAGTAAAGAGCATTGACGCTCGTAGTCTGCAAGCACTTAGAAAGAGGCCTTTGAATGAACATTGGCACAGTTGGATGAAATAGACTCCGAATCAACACAACTTTAGGGTTCTTAACGGGTTCGGCACTTACCCCGGACTACTAGTATGATGATAAGGGTGTCGGCTTGCCGGCTACTATAAAGATCCGGCGAGTACGTAAAAGTATATTTATTTAGTTTGAATGTGAATGACTTTCAATAATCACATATACAAATAATACGTATTCCGCCAGCGCAACAACTCGTCGATCAGCTTTCTACGCAAACTTCAAAAGATCGCTCGCAAATGGCGTCTGTCTTCGTGCCAATCGCGTACATTATAATCGTTTTTGGAGGTCTATTTGTCTTCAGTTACTTTTATCGCAAACACACGTCCAGTCAGTCGCTGCCTGCTCGCTCATTATCGTTACTTTATTGACTTGCCACATTCAATAGGCCAGCTCTACGAACCTTACTTCCCGTCGCATCCTGAACGAAACGCCTATGTTACTCTTCTTCAAAGTGACCCTCGCCCATCAGATTCGCTTCTTAAAGCTGCTCTCGTCCGACGTGCCATGACCGACGTCCAACGAGTAATCCGCATCAGGGAAGATAAACCTGCCCTTCAAAATCTTTTGCAGAAGGGTTCAATAGGCGACGACCTGTGGAATAGTCTGATTAGCGCTGAAAAAGAATTGGAAGCCGAGATTATGGAGGTCGTCGGAGAAGCGAACTCTTTTGTCGAGGGCTGGGGCCAAGTGATCTTCCCCACCGCCAACGAAATGTTGGCCAACGAAAAGATGCGTGCGGCCTATGAACGGATATCAGTAGCAAGAACAGAGCTGGGTGAGAGTGCTTCTCTGACTTTCTTGGCAGATCACCCACTCATTCTGGGAAATTAGAGCTGAAATATGAAGTAAAAGCCAAATTTTCTCTCTCTCCGGCACCGGTATCCCTTCCTAGACCTCCAAATGGATTGGCACCACCCAGCCCCAACGGCGCAAATGGTAACGCTGACGTGAGTTCCGACAATGCTTTCATTTAACGTTACTGATCTATCTGGACAGTCAAAGCAGACGACAAGACCAAGATAGACTCGTAGTACTACGTTATTCATCGCAACGTCGTTTGTTACTTGTACATATACATCCTTATTCCTTCAATTTTTGTTCCGTAAGGTGTATCAGCAACTTCGCGATGAGAAGACAGTTAAAAACAACAAATAAAATGAGAACTATGTACAGCCGATGATATGTACAATCAACCTCTGATGACAATTGCTTTTTCTCCAGCCCCTGCCCGTGTCTTGCCAGACTTGTCCAGGTGGTCCAAACCCAATGCGTCTTCTGGGGCGAACTGGTGTTCGTATATAGTGTCCTCTGCAAAATCATTAGGATGCAATATAGTGGCGTTGATGAACAGACACACCGTCCTCAATATAGGATGGTTGTTTGAAGGTGGAGACTTGAATTAGAGCAAATCGATATTTAGCAAAGTCCTTATCGGATACACCTATTCGTGCCTGGAGTCGCTTCTTCGTCTCCACGAATTTCTCGCCCTAAACACATGCATGAGCTGGTGTAAATAATCTGCTAGGCAGGTGGCTTACTCGTTTGAGGACGAATTTGAAGGGAATACCATGTGTCCGAACTAGTTGGTTGGAGAAATGGAACACAGTGATCACCTTGTCGGAATCATCCGCTTCCGACTCCTCTCGAGGAATTTCCTAGAAGGATCAATTAATACTGCTAGACCAGAGAAGGTAAAGACAATCATGTCTCACCTCTGCATAGAGTTCAACGGGGTCAGGGATATTCCCAATCATCTCAGAACCGGTGAACTCTTTCTGCGATTTTCCATCCTTCGATATTTCGAACACGCGAATCTTGCTTGTTCCACCTGGTGTCAATGTGACCTTCTTGGCGAGGTGATCTGCAAGGTCATGCACTGCACTCGTCTTCGGCAACAGGAATGGGTGTGTAGCCTCCTCTTTGTTGTATATACCGGTCCAAATAACCTTCAGACTGCGCTTCGTCTCGAGTTCAACGATGCTGACATCAAGTTTCTCATAAAGAATGACTGTTGTTGTCGGGTTGATGTAAGTCGGTGCCATGATTTCTGCTATACTCTGATTTAGAGATCTCTTGAGGATAGCTTTCGGAGAGCCGTTTGTCGCGTGAGTGGTCGTGAACCGTAACTTGATTGGGTCGTGACGGAGATATTCGCCTGCCTTGGCCGACATCTAAGAAGTATTCGTTGAGCCTCTGATACCCCTAGTCACCTGGAAACATACTGTGTCATAATTCTGCTTCTTGCTCAAAATCAAGCTAAACTCCGGGTGATCGACGTCGAGCTCTTCGTATTTGGGCCTGAATACGATCATGGCTCGATTCTGCAAGAAATCATAAAATTGCACGGGATTCGAGTACAGCCCTTGGCTTTCCAGGTCATGGATCCTGAAAATCTTTAGTATGGTTCAGACAAGACAGCACCAGCAATGATCGTACTCTTTCTCGGGCAAGTCAACTTGGAAACATATAACATCACCGTCTTGAATTTCACTCTGAGCGAATGAAAGTTTAGGCTTCATGAGTTCGATCATCCCAGGTTTGATTTCCTGAAGCGGGTCTGTTAACATAACTGGAAAGGCAAGAGTTTATTATTATTTCAAATACCTCATACAGCTTCAGTGGAGTTCCAGGCGTCCAGCGCATCCTCTCATTAATGACCGCGGTCAGGTCGCCCACTTTACTCGTCCTCAACATGTAGGCCTTGCCGACACCATATAGTGTTTGCTTAGAAGTATCGAAATGTTTGAGGAAGACCATGATAGATTGGGGGGGAGGGTCAGGCTAATGAACAATGTAAGTCACCAGATCTTTAAAATCATGTTGCCTTCACCTTGGCTGTATCTGCTATCACATCGAGGTACAAGCGTAGGTCATTCTGCCTTGCAGCCATATTATTTCGGATGACCTCAACGGCTACAAGATTGTTTAGCATCGTACTCAATCTCAACTATTATGACCACTTACTAAGTGCAGGCTCGTTTTCCGGGATGTGAGTATCTGGGCGAACGGTTTTGTTTTGCCTATTGACCAATACCCACAGGCGGATTTGACTTTCAGGATAATTGAAATGTTGGGCGACGCGACTCTTGAAAGTAGCGTAGGTCTCCTGTTTGAGAACGCGGAAGCTGGGTAGCTCAGACGGAGGCCAGTTCTTTTCGTCGAAGGACGCTAAATCAAAGCCCTCATGTCTGGAGAAAGTCTCATCTGTAATGACCTAACAACTAGTAAGCACCGTGTCTGACGAGATCCAAAGTGGCGGTCACCTTCGCTGTCAGGAAAAGGTGTTGCTCCTCGCGCTCCTTTTTCTTTGCTTCGATCTGGAGACGTTCTTCGTCTAATCTGCGCTCTAAAAACCGAGAAAAGATATAATCCATCAAAGACGATGAACAGGTGCGTGCGCTTACTTAGATGTGGCGGCGTATCTTCTTCTGTAAAAGGAGCCAAAACGTCGTCAATGGCCGACTCCCGAATGTAAACCAGCATGTAGGCATTCGTGAATCGTTTCATGGCTCGGACCTGATTGCGTTGAAGAGACGGTGGTACGCCATTCAGAGCTTCTCCGCCATAGTTTTCCTCCAATACTTCCTTGTCTGTGACAGGTGTTACTCGGTCGTCGTCGAACTTCAGCCATCTTGTTTCACGATCGGGTTTAATTAGTGCAAAATAATGCCCTCCGTGCAAGTCGCCAGAATGCACTAAAACACCGTGTAGTTTGTAAACCCAGGGTTGCGAACGATCGGCACTCGGATCCAAGAATTCATCCAGATCAATTTCAAAAGGAAACTCATGTCGGTCGTTAATCTTCACCATGGCATCGCGTTGAATGTCGTACTCGAAACGCTTGAGCTGTAGATGAAGGACAGGGGGGAAAGCCTCGAATATGATACCCTTCTTGGCGTCTTGAAGTCCGAATCCTTCTGCCTGATATTTATTTTCCCCTTCAAGCATTTCGACTGCAACGTAGTCCTTAAATGACTCATAAAGGTTCTTCATGTCCTTGACGTTGAGTTGAATGTCTAAAATTTGAATCAGACTTGCTCTAGGCCAGGTCTATGAGCAAACGCACCATTGAATTCTTCAATCCTGGAGGATTCGTAGTCAACGTTGACACACTTGATGTAACTCTTCATTTTGCCAACAAAAAGTTTGGCAATGGCGCCCTCCGCTTTAGTGCCCTATTTCCATAACAATCACTCTGTCGCTGCGTCTGACTACGGAAAAGGAGGGTTAAATGCTAACCTTCATCTTTGATTCGAGCTTGTCTTGAAGTACACGATTGAACTCCTGTACGTCGTGTTGAAGGAATGAATCGAGGGATTTCCAACCAAAAGATTTCGTCAACTCAGTCGTCCCTATTCCAACTTTGAGCACAAAATCTGGAAAGAAAATGATGCAACGGACCAACGGGTTGATCGGAGGTCTGAAGGTGATAGAAGACCCGTTGAAGAGCAAGGGCGACACTTTCCGTTGGATGGTCATCCTCAGTAGGAATTTGATACACAGCCTGAACACGCATATAGGTGAGATGTCAAGATAAAGTGTTTGCACGTACCTTGCGGAAATAGCGTGTGCAGAATAATGATTGGAGGAGGGAGTTCATGTAACATGTGGCGCCTTGGTTTTTGAGTCCTACATATCCTGTCTCCTTCTTGGAGTCATAACTGACAAAATATATTAATCCCCTTCTCATAATGTAAAAAGGATGGATCGACGAACTTGACAAAGTTGTGCCACAGGACACCTGTAGGATCTTCTAAAACCCGAACATAAACTGTGATGTCAGCCGACTCCTCCTCTATGGTCGGGCGGTTATGCCCTTCCTGAACGCTAAAAAGCTTGCGCAGTTCACTGAAACGAGTGAAGCCCCAATCACATTCTTCAGCGATAAACCTATGATGCGCGTCTAAAGAAAGGCTATGAGCGTGATGTCCAATGAATTTAGTAGATTTAGACATACGGCTCACTGTAAACACAGTAGGGTCATGTATGTTGGAGATTACGAGAGCAAATTGAGCGCAAGCGTGCCATCCTTCGGGCGCTTTCTTTGGTTCAGCGTAATCAAGATACACTGAGACTGTGTCGTTTGGGGGTGCGTTTGAATTTCCAAAGGGAAAGAGGAGAATTCGCCTGTATAATAATTATCGTGAGTTATCTTGCGAGAGGATAGAAAAGAGTAATCCAACCATCGGTGGCCGCCGCAATCAAACTCGGGACTTGTGAGCTTCTTCTCCAACTTCTTCCAGTTGGTCAAACGCCAGGTGAAAACTTGGAAATCTTTCACATCATGCCCCAGGTCTGGCATATGTTTGGCTGCAAAGGCCTCATCTGTAGCGCGATGACGACACATGTGTGAGTATCTGGAGCCGCGACATGTTGAATACACAACTCACGATCCATGACAGATACAAGTTCATCTATTTCCATGGGGGGTCCACCATTCTGCTTCTCATCGAGTACGTCCATGGTGTCATTCTAAAGAATCCATGTGGCCAGATGAGAGATGAAAAGAGAGAGGCCACTGAAGCAGAAGTGCATACCATCGAGACCGAAAACTCCCTAATTATGACCAGCCAAGCCTCCTAAGCTTATCAGAGAATGCTTTGTACGTGACTTTCGGGGAATTTCGTGTAAAGGCAATGCACAAGAGATGAGTTTGGGTGACCGATTACAGAGTGAATTACAAAGTCACGACTCATTGGTTGCAGGTGCCGCTCGGCCGAGCCCGAACACTGACTGGCAATTTCCGGTCCCCGATAAAAAGACTTTTTGTCGCATTTTCAAAGTTGGCTTCTATTGCGACGCGCACGCTATGTAAAAAGCACCTAGCTGTTGCCTCGTTCCGATCCAGTTGGCTCTTTTCTCCTTCCATCTCGTACCGAGGCTGCTTCTTTGTGCATACCTTTTCTCTTCTTGATTCGCGTTCGCCTGCCACACGATCCTTAAATTGTCTTGACAGGAAGACCCCTGTCTTCTGCAGCCTTTCCGCTGCTCTACTGTCTTGTAATGAGTCAAAATCGTGTAAAATTGATTTCGGAGACCATGGTCGCTTTTTGGCCTCGTCCTGAGGCTGATTGGCTGGGCTCGTCCCTCATGTCTTCGGGTTGCCCTCGGCGTGTACCCTTCAGATACTCTTCATACCATTTGGGGTTTCATGCCAAGGCATATATATAATATATGTGTACCTAGTATTTATTTAGGGGATGAAAAACAATAAATCGAATGCACTACATAATTTACAAGCATCGACTTTGTGCGAAACTTCTAAATTTACAATATATATAGCATATGGAACGTTGAAAACTTTAAAATCTCAGAGATCTCAGGCTCAGGGTTCAGGTTGGTTAGTTTCAATCCAATACTTAGGTAGTGCGATGTGAGTGAGGGTGTGAAACTTCAACGTTGACGCCCACCCTTCCATAAGTGGCGACTGGACCCTGTTTTTTCGCCTCATGTCGAAAGCATCCCTTGCTTTGATATTTCGCGTGTTTCCCTCTGAGGTTCTGCTATACAAAGGAACAGAGCCTTCGCAGGAGACCCTCTTCTCTCGGTCCCCTCAGGTCAACGTTGCATGAAGGGCTTCTTCCGACGAATACAAGACAGCCGTTCTGGCACACGTAAAACCACAAACGACCCTTCAACTTACCAGGTCTGGTTACCACCCACTGTAAATAATGACAACCGAACACGTTATCGAGCACAACCTGAACCTCTCGATTCAACTGATAATGGTGACAGGGCGGCTGAAAAGGGCCCTTCAAGCCATGTTCCTCGACCACCAGAATTTAACTATGAGCCTGGCACCACATCGTCCAGCTATAATTACTCGACATATCCGTCTGGGAGAGGATATTCTACAACGGCTCATGTCAGAACGGCCAGCACCCCTACCACCGTGCGGCCATACCCATATCCAAACGAACATGCTTCAGTACCCATTCTACCACCCCAAGCGCACATGTCGCGGGAACCTCCTCGTCAAATACCGACGCTACAGGACCACGACATCCGCCACCGGCGAGAGCGCTCTGAGGGTGCACACCCAAGTGACCGAAGCAGAAAACAGCGCCTTCGGGAGGAAGATGTTGACCTTGTACAGAACAAAGCTAGGAACATGGAAAGACCTCGGGTGGATGTGGACTATTCCCGTCAGATGGATAGACGAATGGATCAGAAACGAGAATTGGAAGAAGGAAGAGACATGGCCAGGAGGGTCCGAGAACGAAAGGACAAGGAGAAGAAAGATGAACACAGGAAAGAATTTGGAGACACTAGAGACCGGGAGAGGCGACACAGAGAAAGGAAAGGAGAAGAAAGGAGAGATATGGCAGATTCAAGAGACAGAGACAGACGAGACAGGAATGACAGGGGAGAATTGGAAAATACAAAGCAGAAGGGCGAAGAAGATGAAACCAGAGTCAAGAGAGACAGGGACAGGGGAGGTCAAAAGAAGGATTCAGAGACAAGAGCTGGGGATAGAAGAGATAGGGAGGAAAGGAAGGAAAGGACGAGGGAAAGCAACAGAGACGACGACGGAGGGAAAGAGCTATTGCGAGGAAGAGGCAAGGACCAGGCGCATGAAAAAGAGAGACATATCGAAACCAGGGAGAAGCGCGACATGGGCCATGAGAGGGATAAAATCTGGAACCACGAGAGGCGAGATGGACGAGATACAAGTCATGAACGCGAGCGAGAGATTCCTTGGGAACAGCGAAGATTCGATGGCCAACGCGAAATGCGAGGAACGACTTCGTGCGATCCACAGAGGAAGACGAGTGCAACAGATGGGGGGGGCAGAGAGCAAGACGGCGGACGAAAGGCCTCCGAGCTTACAGAAAAACCTAGAACACATAGAGAAAGGATAGGTGAAAGAAATCGTCGCAATGACACTCAAAAAGACTTGGAACGCGAAGCAGAAAGCGCCTTGGCCCCCCGCACACAACACGATGTGGTTGGGTCATCAGATCGACGCGAGCGTAAACGAGAGGGTCGTAGAGACAGATATGACTCCTTGGGGAGACACGAGCCAGAGAAATCAGCATGGGGTTATATGACAGCGGCTCCATCTCATTCGCATGGTCGAGGACGACAGCACCAACCTTTAGTTCATGAGGAGTCTACATCAGATAGCTCACCTCGAAGACAATTACCGAAGTCATTATCAAAACACAATCAAGGAGCTCATCCTAATGCGGTAGGTTAGTCCTCCTCTCACCATTAAATCCTGTTTGATCTTCCTTTGATAGACCTCAGCCCCGCCAGATCTTGTACCAGCACGTCTTAAACAGCCTGCCTCCTCGAGTTCGACACATGATCAACCCGGGCGAGTGCTCGTCAATCCTTCTTCTCTGTCTCTTGTACAACACGAAACCGACACCTCGATTAGTACGCAGCCATAATCTCGACCTGGCCTTTCATCATCTGACAATTCCCTAGCTGAAGTTGCGAGAGGGAAAGAATATGTTGGTTGCGTTTTCTTCTATTTTTAAGCCTAAAAATTCACCGATATACAATTTAGCAAGCCTCTACGATCCAAGTTTCTTCGGGAGCCCAACATTTCTTGTCTACGACGACGACATCTGCTTATAATAGCCAGCCGTCGCATGAAATGGTGCATATCTCACCTATGATTTTTTTTTCTTCTTCAGGCTTTGATCATCCTCCTCTTTGTGTCTAAGGTGTCCCAAGCTCAACCTGTGCAGAAGCCACCACTGACAGAAATAGTCGGTGCTGAACCACCTGAGAAACGTACAGACCGAGTCAGTTTTCTGGCCCTTGTTCATTATTCGCATTAACGATCCATCGGCCATAGTACTTACCAGCTGCTAATCCAATATATATCAGTGCCTCCCAACAAGTAGCACCGCGCGAGGCTCGAAATACTCGCCATACAGATGTGAGGATTCTTCTATTTTTCCCCCTATTTTCATTTTGTCATTCTCATTACTTCGCAGGCAGAATTGTCAACGCTCAAGGCCACTCCAGAGAAACAGCCTGCATCATCTTTCTCGTCGACGATGACACCTCAAATTCAGACGGGTTATTCTATCACCGCCCCACAAAGTTCTCGTTTACAAACTCAATTGGTTCCAGCTCAGTCCATCGTTTTTACGAGTCCGGATAAACTAGCCGTCCAATCCACAGCGCCTCCATTCACTACCGACCAGTTACCACATCCCCAAACGCGCCACCAGGTATCGTCTACAACCCCTCCGTATGTGAGCGGTACTTCTTTAGCTGTTGATATGCCGTCGCGAAAACGTACAGAGTCTTCAGTATCAAAAGATCTTGCACCACTGGCGGGACCACACGCTTCAAGGCCCCTGCACAACCTAGCGCAGCCAGATAATCAGTCATCTTTACCTTCCGAAGCGGCTCCAAATATGGGATCACACCGCTTGGACGCCAAAGTGCTAGAATCTACTTTGACAGGACTGCCGTCGTCGCAGCAAAACACTCCGCATGTAGGGCCGAAAGACTTGTCATTGACATCGCGGCCGCTAGCTACATTCCCGATACTAAAGCAATCCTCGACGCAAGCCATAGTACATTCGGGAAAGGAGCCCTCTCTATTTTCTTTTCCAGCAAGCGCCGTCGAATCTGATCTCAGAGTCACTGTTAGCGCTTGCTTGCATCATGACCCACCCGAAGTTTCGAAGTTGACTCCCCCGAAAGGCAGTGTTGCGTTCATCTCTCCCAGCATGGAAGTTCGTTCCGAGTTGTCAAAAAACACGACTACTTTTCCACATCAACAGCTTCAAGCAATGGCGCCACAGGAACAGGCAGTCGTAGATAGGCTTGTCGACGTGAAAGATACGCCCCACGTCCTCGTTCTCAAGGCATCACTGGATGCCGGATCAAGGGAACAGGGCCAGCCATCACATATACAGAATTCCTTGGGAGACGCGCCAACAGGCCCGAACATTATCCAGACTTCATCGTTTGTCACTCAGCCTCCCTCAGTTAATCTCCAGCCTCAGGAATTGCCCATGAGAAATTTACAAACCACCCAATTTGGTGTCGTTCACCAGCTACCACATGAAATCCGTGGAATCCGACCTTCAAACCAGGATAAGGTAGATAAACCAGAAACTGCACGCTCAAGGTTACCATCAACGCTACAAAGTATCTCACAGGGCTCAGAAGAGCAGGGTTATGGAAGCAGTCAGTATACATCCAAAGACAGAATACCACCCATCGTCCAATCATCTTCTATCCCTTCCGCCTCGACGCCTCTTTATACCCAACCGAACCAGGCCATAAATCATGCGCCGTCGGTTATAAGGATGTCTTCTGAAACGCCTTTTACTGCTATTCCAAGCATACCAACCTTGTATAACGAACATCGCCGTGAAGTCGACGTTGCTACTGCTGCGATCGATGCTCGGTATGTTGCCATGCTTAGTTGTAGAAAAATTTTGACGTTGTCGCCAGGGCCTCAGCCGTTCGTCCAGTGAATGCAGAAGAGCCTCCTAGACATCCTAACACTGCATACGTTCGTGACGAATTTTGCAATTTGTCCTCTTCTCCTTATCATCGTTATAGATCGCTCGGCCTAGGGATGATGGGAAGGGTCTCGCTGACCAACACAGCGCATCACCCTGGAATGCCGATGTCTCAAAGCTGGTAGCAGAATACGAAGCTCGATCTTTAACGCAGCAAGCTCGAACGAACCCTGGTTTTCACATTCCGCGATCATCGACATCGTTAGGACATCGGCAGGTAAGCGGGGAACGTGGTTTCCCCTCAGTAATCACTGAGTCAAGGGGATATGTGCCACTCCTTACGGGATCGTCTCAAGAGGTTGCCGAGAAAGTAATATTAGCATCGACCATTGAGCGACCGGCAACATCCCTGGGATCCAGAATTCACCGAGTAGACAAATTCCGTTTATATGACCCTTTACTGAAGCCTGGCGTTCAAATCAGGCCTTCAATTGCGCCACAGTTCCACCAAAGTGCCTCAGGTGGCTCTGCTGCACCTGCTCCAAGCGTTGCAATTGTATCTGAACCGATAACTCGCCAAACCACTGAACAGGTTGCACAGATCACTCTACTTGGAGGAGATGCAGGCGCACGCGAGTTCAAACCAGGTGCACTTGAGGCTCTGCCAGTTAAACATAGGCGAGACGAACCTCCACTGACCTCGGAATATCGTGCAAAAGATCTGCTGCACAAACCAGACTTGAATCAGATGACACACAGAGCGGAACAGCCACCACCGAACAAACAAGCAGATTTTACGGCACAATCTGCTGCGGCAAAAGAAGCACCAAGTTTGGAAACAGAGGGTATAAAATATCTTCATACAATAGATAAATTACCCAGACCGGCGATTGACAAGGCCAACAACCTATCTGGAATCGAAGATATGCAACAGCGCAATATGAACAACGATAGCGCTTCGCGACTGCATCGTCACGAATTAAGCGGTCGTCTGGCTCAGGAGCGCCCGAAAGACCTTTATCATCATCACGATCACATCAGTGCCCCGTCACTTATTCAGAATGCTCAACTTGCGGAGTTATTGTCGAATACTCCTTTATCGCACGAGACAATACCGACTTCTAGAATTGTTACAGAACCAAACCCGGCAGCAACCGCGCCACTACCTGTTCTTCAGAGAGCATATCAGAACCCGGAAAGGTTCCCGGACGAGTTTGGATCTGGTGTATATCCAGTTCAAAAGAGCGCTGTTACACCTTGGGGCGGAAATAACTTGTTGTCCGTTTCACCGAGTCGAGAAAATCCCCCCTCACGAACTCTTGAGGCACACACAGACCCACAGAAGTCTGTTGCTCCCCCTGGTGAACCCACTTGGACTGGTCTACCCTCTACAGTACAGGGACCTCACAATCCAAGCCAGGTGCGCAGCACCGCGAGTTTGCGGGGTAGCGTGGATAAGATGGGCTCAGGAACGCATGCACCCGCTGAGGCAAGCTCTTTTTCCTCTTCTCTGCAACACGACACTCGTGCTCATGCTGTTCAGTCTATCCCTGTGACAGGTTTTCCACCATCGGACTATCCGTATGTGCAGAGTCTGCCCCCGACGGCCTCAAGAAGCAAAGATCCAAGTAAAGGCTCCTATAAACATGCACCAGCGACACAGTCTTCCTCTTTGCAGCCTGTGAGTCAACCTAACCCCTCCTATACCAACCTTCCGGTCGCTGTGGCTGCCGAGACTTCAAGCAACCATCCACCACATACAGGTTCGACTACTCGAAATCATGACTACCATCCATCGTCCCACAAAGTTGTTCCCATCATTGCCTCTTCTGCTCGTCCTCCGACCAACGTTAACGTTTCTCGTGCAACTACTACACAAAGGATTGAACACACACGTCATCGGAGTCAACAGGTTCCAGTTGCCAACAACCCATCTACCTCGCAAGTAGATCTTGCAGCGCGACAATTACCACCGTCTCAAGTTCCACACACTTCTCAACCTGCTCATATATCAATATTAGCACATAACGAGCCTTTAACTTTATCTGCTGAACCATCCTCCGCTACAACCCGGAACCCTAATGTACCTACTCGCACTGCCAAGCCAGTTCCTACACAAAGGATTGAACATACACGTCATCGGAGCCAACAAGTTCCAGTTGCCAACCACCCATCTACCTCGCAAGTAGACCTTACAACGCGACATCTATTACCACCGTCTCAAGTTTCACACACTTCTCAGCCTGCTCATGTATCCATATTACCACATAATGAGCCTTTATCTGCCGATCCATCCCCCGCTTTAACATGGAACCCTAATGCATCTGTTCGGACTGCCATGCCAGTTCATCCATCCGAATCACGTCCTTATTATCACGGAACCTCAACTATTCAACCGACGACTTCCAACTCTCAAACACGGCCCCTCGGGCTTATGAACACCTCACAATCACGCTCAGATGCCATTTTGCTGCCTCCAAACTCAACCAAAGTCAGCACCAAGGTATTACGCAAGCCATCCCAGGATTCAGTTCTACTTCAAACTCCTTCCTCTCTCGCTCCCACTCTTTTGCAGCCCACTGTTTCTCAGACTTCAATCCCTGCATCTTTTTCTTCACAGACATCTCTGCGCAAGCGTGGGTTATTTGGACTATTTAGATCTAAAGCTACACAGCCCCCAGAGGAACCTTCGAAGTCCTCCACACAGGAGACACGTAAGGAACTAAAGAAGAAGTCAGAGAAACATAGAGAGTCGCCGCCCCAAGGAGTCAGGGTGCAACATAGCAATCCTACTCCTGCTGCCCATGCAGTGATGCAGCCCACGTCTGAGAAAAGCCAACACAAAGTTTTCACTCCTTTTCGGTACCTTACCACCAAGCGAAACCGGAGGGTTTCTGCAGCATCTCTCGAGGCTCAAGATGGTACTGCGGTAAGTGTCAATGACTTTATGTGACGAGACTTATTAGCTGATATTGCACCTAAGCCCAACACAATTATGGGATCTCCAACAGCTTCTATGCATAGCACACAACCACCAACGATACAGTCGCCACCTTTAAGAGATGTGTTCGCGGCAACTCAGGAATGGAGACGTATGGAAGCTGCAGAGATGCGAGAGCTGACAGGTGGAAAATTGCGCCGAGCGCGTCCTGGGGTTGTGTTTGATGTGGCCGAGGATCCGAACGAGGAAAGGCGCAGGAAAATCAAGCCTCAGAGACAGAGCTGAGAGAGCTGAAGATGTTTAACTTGAACAAGTTATTGTAACCTATTGTAACCATAACCCCAATGTATATTCTCACGTGATTATCACGGATGCATCCGTGGCCGGCAAGAGTTACATTACTTTTTGAGGTCGGACGACGACGTTGACCGCACCCCATGAGTCAACGCAAACCTTCCAGCAAGCCCAGTGCTCCTCAAAACAGCTCTGCAGAGGCTCTGCACCAGTACCAGGACACTGATGGCCATTTTTCGCTTGTCAGGTATGCATGTCTCCATATGTTGATGTGTGTTCACCACTTATCTACAGTTCTTGTTTCCTAGAAATTTCCGTCTTGCAGACCTTGTTACCATCATGAATGGCGTGTGCGGATCGTTTTCTGTGTTCTCCTCAGCCAATTATCTTCTCACTGGAGACATCGATTACCTGTGGTCGGCACTTGCCCTTCCACTTGCTGGCCTCATGTTCGACTTTTTCGACGGGAAGGTTGCAAGGTGGAGAAAATCAAGCAGCATGCTTGGCCAAGAGCTTGACAGTCTGGCAGACTTGGTGCGCCCCATTTCGCTCGCTTTTATTACACAAAGGCTCATATACTCGTAGATTTCATTTGGTGTCGCACCATCGTTGTTAGCATTCGCAGTTGGATTGAGGACGTACCTTGATACTGTGATTCTGACGGGTTTCATATGTTGCGGACTTGCACGACTTGCTCGCTTTAACGCAACTGTTGCCAGTGTACCGAAAGATGCCACAGGCAAGGCCAAATACTTCGAAGGATTGCCCATTCCTTCGTCATTAGCCCTTGTATCCGTGCTGGCGTATTGGACTCAGAATGGCTGGATTGAGGGCCAAGACGGTATTCCATGGGGAACGGTCACGTTGTGGGGCGAACCGGGAGGACGGGGGGAAATGCATGTGGTGAGTGCATTATGGGGATTATGGGCGACTGCTATGGTGAGCAAGACACTGAGGGTACCGAAACCATGATGATTTTGAAGGACTGGTAGTAGAGTTGGCTCATTAGGTAGATGATGATACCCCTTGATCACATGTCCACGTATAGTAATGACACGAACGCGTCTTTTTCAAACTTTTCATTTACGCGTCCATCATGGTTTCGTCTGCAGACGATGTTCAGCGCATCTTTTTACAGGCAATCTTTTCTCGTGCAGTTGTCTCTGCTAAACTTGCTCAGATTCTCTGGGCAAAATCCATCGAAGCTGTCAATGGTCATTTGCTATCTCTCTGCCGATTCAACAACACCCATCTAAAACGCATATATAGCCGCAAATCCGCAGCTAGACCTCCCCGTCCCTACTGACGAAAACTCATGGGAGCAATTTGTGAGCAAAATCAACGTGTCCATCGACAGTTTAGATCTCGAGTTCCGTCATCTTCTTGATGAGAACACCGGAAAGAAGATGTATGCCATAGTAAGCCTGTCTGTTGGTGACTATCCAGAGACGTACTCACCGATTTGAACGAAGGTTAACCGAAAAGGTGATGAGATTGCACAGATGGCAACAGAGTACAGTCCAGCAGAAATTGCATTCTTTAAAGCAATTGTACGTTTCGCAATCTACATATCGACCGATACACATCTCTTACACATGTGTTTAGATAGAGCTTATAATTATGGCTCCTCGTGAATCCTTCTCCGTGTCATCGACTGTCGCTCTCCGCGAGATTAGCGCAATCAAGCCAAAGACAAACATGAGCAAGACGCAAGCTGAGGTTGTCCTAGGCAGCTTTGTCGCCAAGAGATGGCTCGTTAAGAGCAAGTATGTTGTCAAACCTGCTTTGGTAGTTGTTGCCCTAAATTTTAGCCCACAAGGCGCGGTCGATACTCTCTTTCGACACGTTCCTTACTTGAGCTCCTACCCTATCTCAAGTCCAACTACCCCGGGGAACTTTTAGAATGTACCATTTGCACGGAGGTTCGCCTGTCCTTTTGAATATTGTGCCATTCTTTAACGAAAATCCCTAGATATTGACCCGTGGTATAGCATGTCCAACCAACAACTGCAAGACGCGTTTGCACTACCATTGTTTCACGCTCTACAGGCGTCGTTACAGCACGTGTTCTACATGCAAGGCGGAATGGCCTATCAATCACTCTGACAGACCTTTGATTCCTGTCGGCGAAGGCGCTGCCAGAGAAGGCGACGATGCAAAGCGCTGGGTGGGGAATATGGCCAGCGATGAAGATGAAGACGAAGAACCGATCTTGGATGATGATGATGACAATGATGGGGCTCGTGCAGGGCAGTCGCAGTCGTCTCCTCCCAAGACGCGAACGCAACGTGCGAGGAAGTCCAAAGTGGTGGATGAGAGTATGTATATGGATGACGATGACGCAGACGATGTTCAGCCTGTGAAGAAAGAGAAAACAAGGCGCAATGCAAGGAAATAGTTGTTCTAGTAAAGTAAATATATCTAATCTGCATTTCCAAACGACCAACTCAAAATATGCCATCATGGAATATCTACGGTCAATGAAGAAGTCGATGACGCGTGAACGACCTTTCCGTTTTCTCCCTCCTTGTTAGTCTTGTCTGTGAATCCGAAACGACCTTTACCCCAGAATTGTTGACGCTTCTTATCTTTTCTTCCCTCCCCAAATTCGTCATTCCACTTGCGAAGTTCGGCGAGGCTTCCTAAAGACTCTGAAGAGGATGGCGTTATCTCTTTCAGCGCCTTCGCGAAGTTATGAAGGTGAAGGACGCGGGTGGGCAATTCAGAGGTAGGTTCTATCACAACAGGAAGGGCTTCCGTGGTGGTAGGTATTGATAAAGAGCTATCAGCAGTGGATGGCATAGAAGACACACTGGGGGCATCGCCAGTGCTCGTTGAGGTCGAAGGGATGTTACTGGAGGTGGGCTCAGATGTTGGTGGAATCGTTACAGTTTCCCAAGGAAGTTTAACGTTTTCTTTCACAGCGTCCAGAGCCGCAGAGACGCATAGATCTAATAAATAAGTACTTTTTTAAGCAAAGACATGACGAAAGAGTGGCATTACTCACGCTTAAGGTCTGAACCAGAAAAGCTCTCTGTCTTCTTGGCCAGGGCTGATACATCCACGTCAGAAGCTAGTGTCTCGTCCCGTAGCAAAATCTTGAGAATCTCTGAAAAGAAGGTGAGAGTTGTGTACATGGAGGATCAAACTCTGTGCCAACCTTCTCGCTCCTTTTCCCCTGGAAGATCGACAAGTAGACGGCGTGGGAGACGACGAAGGACGGCATCGTCGAGATCAAACGGCCTATTGGTGGCACCAATAATAATAACATTATCTTCCTTTGAAGATTTAAGTCCATCCATCTCTTGCATGAATTCCGTAATGACACCTCGATGAGCAAACGCGCCCCCACTTTCTCGTGCAGACATGCGAGCGCCAAAAAGTGCATCGATTTCATCAAGGAAAACCACGCATGGTGACAACCGCCTGGCTAGACTGAAGAGTGCTTTTACGAGTTTTTCGCCTTCGCCAACATACTAGATGGGAATTATCTTAGCTCATCTCAGAGACATAAGCAGGTGCAGCTGCTTACCATGTCCATGACGTCGGATGGGGAGACCATTAGCATTCTGCAGCCCGCCTCCTTTGCAAGCGCACGAACAATAAGTGTTTTCCCAGTCCCTGGTGGACCAAAGAGGAGACACCCTGTCATACCATGCTGCTTCAAAATCCCTTGCTGGAATGCCTTTGGATGTAATAAAGGTAGTGACACAATTGTTCTGACAGAATCGATTGTGTGGGCTGGGAGATGAACCTGATCAAAGGAGGTCGGCATCGAAGCTAAAATGCCCACGTTAACACGCCAGAGAATAATCATGTGTAATGTATAACTCACCAGCATCAACGATACACCCTAAGAGTCTCTCCTCATGCCGTTCAAGGTCATCCTCGTTCTTGATCCTTTCGACAACTTCGTCAACGAAAGGTATTTGCTCCTTGTCTTCCTTGTCTTCGTCAATCTTTTCATGGTCCCAAGCGACTTTGTGAACTGAGAATGCCTCCTTAAGCCACGATGATCTGAGACCTTTTGCGGAGCGATGTGCTACCCACGCTGTATGTACAGCACGCCAAGGGACTATAGTTGGGGCAAGCGACGGTCCTTCGGTGGAGTTTGATACGCTGGAGGCCAAGGTATTCCCAAGAGCACGATCAGAAATTCGCCGAACATCTGGCCACACCTCCACCCGGTTTCCCCAATCTTCCCACATTTGTACTTGAGCCATCTGAGCTGCCGGTTCTGTTTGGTGAGGTGGCTCAGAACTTGCTTCAGGGAAAACTTCCATAGGCTTTTCGTTAAATGATGCAGCGCCCGCTTCTTCCAAAATGCCACCAGCAGCGCCAATACCCATGCGCATGGTAAGTTCATTGATCTCGCGGCGACGGGCTATGCGGGCAGTACTCTCGTCTGTCAGCGACCGCACTTTTGGTATCACGATGGACGTCCTGAAAAAGGAAGGCTTTTGTGCTGCCATGGACGAGGACGGGGAATTTGGGCCAGGAAGCCCAGGAAGCCCGATGACAATAATATCTGGTCGATTTTCGGTTTCCTCACCTTCCTCGGTCGTCGAGAGCTTCGGGAACTCATCTGCTAGGACAGCATCGCCACTTTCCCATTTCTTCAGCCTATCCCGAAGTCGCTTTTCTCTGGCTCTCTCAGCAGCATCACTTTCACCCCAATCAGGTTTGCCAGCTTTAGGAACAGAGGAGAACTGGGCTGCAGGAGAGTTGCGATTCATGAGCATACTAACGAGACTGCTACCGGAGTCGCTCTGCGACGCCGGTGGAGTCATGGCAGGGGTCATTCCAAATATTATCGTCATTGGATTGGTGACGGGAGAAGAAGGCCTAGAAATAGGCCCCTTTCGACGCTCTCGTACGGCGGAAAGAAGGGGTGGGTACCAAGATGAGGAGGAAGGGGCAAGTGTTGGAAAGTCCCGGATATAGATTAGACGTGGACGATTCTTGGGGGCTCCATCATTCCCTTTAGACGGTGTGTTGATTAGAGCATCAAAAAAGACTTTGATTTTGCTTGGGGGAGAGGTTCTCCGGGCAGCAGACGCGAGTATTGCGCGACCTTGCATCGCGTTAGTAGGAGTCATGAGGGCAAGAGATATCTTGGGTGGTATGAATCCATTGTCAGCATCTTCTTCTTCATCTGCTGGAGTTTTTGATGGCTTGGCAGGGGCTAAGGAGGAAGGAAAATGCAGAGGGTTGCGAGGAAGGGAAAGGGAATTGGCAGCTAGAGAAGAGCTGTTAACTGCAGGCCGTATAGAAAGACGCGAGAGACACGCACCTGAGCCAAAGTGTCCCCATTCACCTGCAGCAAGTTGCACTGCATCTAATACAAGGACTTCTGCCCCAGTGCGACGAGCGAGCTCAGCTACCGTGGCGTCGATGATATAGTCACCACCTTCAATCGGGGTATACAATGCAAGAGTTGGCTCAGTCGGGGCGCCGAGTGGTGAGGTATACGTGGCTCGATGTTGGGTCTGAGGGTGCATGGTAATAAGGAGTTTATTGAGAGCGTCGTCAAAGTTTTCTGGAGGGGGTAATGCCGAGGCATGAAATGGGTCAGGATCAGGGCCTGGAGTCCAGAGAATGTCAAGGTCGTCGGGAAGCTCTACGGCAGGGTCAGGCTCCTTCTGAGGAGGTGAACGGGCCCTGCGGATCTTTAACTTGTCATCCTTGTCTGTTGAGATGGGTTCTGGAGCATCTGTGGGTTGTGGTGGTTCGTCAGGAGACGGGGTTGAGGTGGTAGAAAGACGCTTTCTTGGGGACGGTGATGAGGGACGACGAGGAAGGGATGATGGTGGTAGAACAGAGAAAGGACGAGGAGAGAATAGCAGAACCTTGGACTTTCGAAGAACTGCTGGAGACCGCATCGTAGTTGTTCACCAAAATTACAGGCTCACGTGGTCTCTTATATATATCATATTTTAAAATTATCATAGAACTACCTATTAGCCTCCTGCTCCCGACGCGCATTCGCTCTCTCTGCAAGGTCAACTCCAACAAGTATCTTCGACGCCTTCCATAGTTGTACCAGATTGATCACATTCTTCAGGAAACAAATCGGGAAACTCATCATCGCTAGTGCCTGTGCATAAGTTAACCCACTCAGCACAGACGGAAGCCCAATAGGTGTCGGAATCCACTTCATCAGATACAGAGACACGTAGAACAGCTCATTGCCCGCGCAGACAAAGAACAGGGTTCGCTGCAATTGACACGTCAACCTTACTCTCGTCATTGAACACAAGCTTCGCCACTCACGGAATCATTGTAATACAGCCACAGAATCCGACTCACGTCACTCGTGACCAGTTTATGGCTCCTTGCCCCCGTAACAAGAGAGCTGTTTCTGACGTGTCAAATTCCCAACCTAAATCCAGTCACACAAGGAAGCGCACCTGTACATATGCATATAGTGACTACTAAAGTCCAGGGCGATTAAGAACTGGAATAAAATTGCAAAATCGGGGTACGCCGAGGCCAGATAACAGAGAAGACACGACGTCGTGCAGCTGTGTTTCCTCTTGATCAGCATACCACGTAGCGATTTCTGAAACACAGAAGCATACCGGTCGGTGACCATATCCAACACCGCTCCAAATTTCGACGTTTGGTTGAGAGCGCGAGCCGCCTGTCCATCAACCGCGTCCAACAGGCACGATACCACATACAAGAGGGTGCAATACTTGGGATGGTAGCTCATGAAGTGCAATGACAGACCCGCGAGAAGGACCCGCGAATAGCCTGTTGATTCATAAAGACATCTCTGAAGAAACGATACACGTATGCACACACCAATGAGATTGGGCACGAATAAGAACACATTCTCGGAGTATGTTTGAGCTGTGGCTAGGTCGACAGCCACTTTTGCATCCACAACCTCGATGGAGGGTCCTCTTCGCCTGCGCTTCTGGGAGGAAGAATTAGTCATTTAAAGGGAGGGTAGAGCGGTCGGGGCAATTAGTGAAAGTGACTGTTGGCGCTGGACGACGTCTTCAAACTTTTACACGCGTCGGAGGACGCCGTGATTTTTGATGACGCTCCTATTATGTGTCAGACAGTTTCATCGCTTCTCTAGGCTATTACTATTATATATTCGTAAAGATAAAAAGTATACATGTTACTACGTAGATAGATGTCCCAACGCTGAAGCCTCAGTACTCAACGTCTACTGAGCGTAACAGCAAGTATTATCGCGATGACAATTAAAATGATCATAAAGATACCAAAACATATCCACCGCCCCTTCCGATAGTGACGCGCTTATTTAAGAAGTTCTAATCAGCCCTGATGGAGAAGAGCCAATAAAAAAGATCCACACCAGATATTACTGCCTTCCACGTCTGTTCAGTACTGGAAAGTCCGCGTCATTTACAACTTGTCAGGGTAAATGGGGAGGAGCGTACGCTTTCCCTGTGTCTTCTTCAACATCCTTTGCGATTTTCTGCACATTTTCGATAGTTTCATCCTGTTGTTCAATCAAAGTCGCCATCTTCAAACATGATTGTCAGTTCTATCTGTGAGATAAAACTGCAGAGGGCTCTTACATCTGTGAACAGTTGGGCGAGTTCTGCTAGTGTTTCTTCCATCCTCCTAATCTCAGACTGCCGTTCTTGGACCTCACGGAAGGCCATACGCGATTCTCCATACCGGGAAGTTGACGTGAGCTAAGTTCACGCGGTTGGATCAATTATTTCCACGAGAAGTTGGATCTTACGGCTTGTGCGAATATTTGTTGACCCCCACCTTCCACCACAGCTGTGACCTCTTCAGGGGTCGCATCTGGCTTGACTGTTGGAAGCTATCAGATCAAAACAGAAGAAATAAATTACTGGTGAATACGCGCCAATTTTCAATTGCCTCTCAACACGTTGTTTTGATTTGGTGCGGTATTCTTGTTCAAGCCGTTGATAGTTCTGAATAGCTTCGACGAATTTTGCCCGTACGAAACTTATCTTGGCGGGAACTTAGCCACTCTCTCAAACACACGAGGATCCGAAACCTTACTCTGTTCTTCCGCATCTGAGCATCGGGGCCTACAGGCACGCGATCCAAGGCTTTAATCCTGTCCTTTAGGCTGTTGCTCAATGTTCTGGTTTCCGTTGTTAGCTGTTCCAGTTGTGCAACATCGTGAGTTTGGCCTTCGTCGATGACATTCAATATTCGGGCATGTAGCGTAGCAATTTGGTGGACATTTCCATTTATACGCTCTATGCCTTCCTGAATGGATGAAACCTAAGCACACAAAATCAGAGGTGTATCATCGCCAGCATTTCGGATGGCCTCGCCTCAGTGAAGAAGTCGGAAGTTGAGCTGGTGTCAGTTGGACCTGAAGGTTCCGAAGCACTAGCCAAGTTATTCATTTCATAGCTATCAGAGGGAACAGCCTGTTGTTGGCGCCGAGCCTGCTAGGCCGTGAGCATACGCGAGAACAAAACCTCAAAAGACACACCCTAGCAGCGGCCAGACGATCTCTATTAGACATTGCGGTCAAGTGAACTGCGTATGGCGCGGCACAGGAGGGTAATACTTCCGGTGAACATCTTATCTAATCTAATCTAACACCGAACAGACGAGTCACATATCGGACGAAACCTGTTGGTTTCAATTTTCGAAAATCCGAACGCTTGTGCCTTTATCATTTACTATCTGACTCCCTATCTGCCAGGTAACATGTGCGGAATATTCGCTGTACATGGCCTTGAAAAGCCTGCGGCTGAAAGAGCCCACTTCATCGCACTCTCCAAACGCCTTCGCCACCGTGGTCCCGATTGGTCTGGATGCTACGTTGGCAAAGATGCTGTCTTTGTCCACGAGCGACTTGCCATCGTGGGCGTTGGTCAGTGACTCATACAAATTTCTTGAAGTAGCGTTGACCAATTAAATGCAGACACTGGTGCCCAACCCCTTGTTAGTGATGATGGCAAGATCATCCTTGCCGTTAACGGCGAGATATACAATCATATCGCCCTTCGCTCCAGCGTCGGCCCTGACGTGAAATTCAAGACTCACTCCGACTGCGAAGTTATCATCCCTTTGGTGAACCCCCATGTGATGTGATCTGGTTCGCATAGCTAATCGCGTTGCCGTTAATCAGTACAGGAAATTTGACAAAGAACTCTGCAATCAACTCGATGGCATGTTTTCGTTTGTCCTTTTGGATGAGTCCGTGTCCCCTACCCGAATCATTGCAGCGCGTGACCCTATTGGAATCACCACTTTGTACCAAGGATGGAGTTCCAAGTACCCGGGAGCTGTCTTCTTTGCTTCCGAGCTAAAGGCATTAGTCGATGACTGTGAAAAGATCATTTCGTTCCCTCCTGGTCATGTATACGATAGCCGTGACCAGTCGACGACACGTTATTATCAACCTACCTGGTGGACCGGCGATGAGGAGGGTGGCGTTATTGCCAACAATACCACAGATTACACACGTCTTCGGGAAACCTTGGAGGCAGCTGTTCGCAAACGTCTAATGTCAGAAGTCCCTTACGGTGTCTTGCTCAGTGGAGGTCTTGACAGCAGTCTTATTGCATCCATCGCGGCAAGGGAAACTGAGAAGGTTGCTCAAGCCCAATACGAATTGCGACAAAAGAAGTTAAAGGAAGCGTCAAGTGGACCTCCTACTCCATCTGGTATCTCGAGCCTTGTGACCGAAGAGGGTAAATTTGAACTGTATCGTTGATTCGCGTTTAAACATTTGCTTGTAGCGACCCTTGCGGCGTGGCCTCAGCTGCACTCTTTCTCTATTGGACTGGAAAACTCACCCGACCTTTTGGCAGCAAGGAAGGCAGCGGCTTTCCTCGGAACTGTTCACCACGAATATGTGTTCACGGTCCAGGAAGGGTTAGATGCGATCCCTGAAGTAATCCATCATTTGGAAACCTACGATGTGACAACTGTACGAGCTAGCACCCCGATGTATCTTCTCAGCCGTAAGATCAAGGCCATGGGCGTGAAGATGGTGCTTAGTGGGGAGGGAAGCGACGAGATTCTCGGAGGTACTAAAGTGATATCCTGTGAAGAAATATCCTCTCACCGATTTTTCTAGGGTATCTTTATTTCCATGCTGCCCCTGACAACCTTTCCTTCCACCAGGAATGTGTGAAACGTGTAAAAAACCTTCACACAGCAGATTGTCTCCGTGCCAACAAGTAAGTTACTCTTTAACCTTTACAAAGCTAATATGCTCAGTCAACCCTAGATCCACCATGGCGTGGGGTCTTGAGGCCCGTGTGCCGTTCTTAGATAAGGCCTTTTTGGAGGTCGCCATGAACATCGACGCGAAAGAGAAGATGTTCCAAAAGGGCACTACCCAGGAGGTCGATGCAGATGGTTGCCCCAAGATGGAAAAGGTATGAATACCGCTAGACTAGAAGATTATGGTGGGCTCATCCTTCTTTAGTATATCCTCCGAAAGGCCTTCGATTGTTCCCCAGGAGGAAAGGTACATGATTTTTTATACTTCCATAAACGTGATTGACTTCTGGCGTGCAGCCCTATCTGCCCCGATCCATCCTTTGGAGGCAAAAGGAACAATTCTCAGATGGTGTCGGCTACTCCTGGATCGATGGGTACGTTGCTCTCTCGATTTTCTTTTGCTCCAGGGGCTGATCTTGCTGTCACCTATCTCCAGAATGAAAGAGCATTCTGAAGCGGTGGTTTCTGATGATGCATTCGCAAAAAGGGCTGAGCGTTGGACGGAAGGTATACCCGATACCAAGGAAGCCTACTTTATCCGTGAGATATTCGACGGTGAGCTCCCATCAACTCTCATCCCTCCTTGGATAGGCGATTTACCAGTACCACAGGTCTCTTCCCCTCTGAGGCTGCCGCAAGGACAGCCGTGCGGTACGTACAACTCCTCATTCCATGTTGCATTTTTTCGTTCCTTACGGGTTATTTTTTAGTTGGATACCCCGTGGAGACTGGGGATGCTCCGCCGACCCGAGTGGCCGAAGTGTCAGCATTCACAACGCAGCGTACGGGACGGACGAGTAAGCTGGGAAGGTTTTAACTTTTGAAACAATAAATTGAAAGCCGGCGTGCCAAATAAATGTAGAGGGAAGATAGATGGTCATGAGTCATGGGCAGTATGTATTGTCGTTGAAATGAGTAAGATAGAAAGGAGCGTGGATCGAGCACTATAAATGTCATAGCAGAATAACGAGAAGCAATGAAAAGGGATGAAAGAGGGTGAAATAATGCTGACCGGACGTGGGTAATAATAAGGTTTCTGGGTACTAGTAAATTGATCATGGGGGGATATAGGGGGATATACGAGGTCTACGACTTTAGACATTATTCAGTGACGAGTCCTGTGCGATATACTGGCGATAGAAGCCTACCCCAGAGTCTTCCGAAGGAGCAGGCGTAGCAGCTTTTGCGGGTATAGCGACGCGGGTGGCCGCGCTGGTTTGTGAGGTATTGCGAGAGCGCTTTGAGGGCGGGGGAGCGGGGGAGCCGGCACCAGCGCCCCATGCAGGCCTCGTTACTGTGGCCTTGGCATAATTCGAGTTGTCATCCAAAGTTGGCCGTCTCGCTATAGGTGTAGCCTGAGTCCTTCGGCTGGACGGCCGAAGCGCAGTGGTGCTATCGCCTGACACAAGTCGCGTGCCAAACTTGGCGTTAGCAGAAGATTCGCGGCTGTAAGCGGCGCCGCTTCGTCTTGCCCCGGGCGACAACTTGCCCCCTTTGACGGGTGGTTTCTGTACTGTGACCTTGTCAGCGCCCCAGTAAGAAAAGCTCATCTTGCTCTTCCTGTCCGAGTCGTCTGAATCGCCGTTTTCTTCATCGTCGTCGGGAAGGGGGACAATTCTAGGCTGAGTCTGGGCATGAGCACGCGATCGGACAACACTAAATGAACAAGGGATAAGCAGCAGTCAGCAGCACTATCGGCATGACGTACTCTTCCATGGACACTACGCCCTCTCGGGGTTGCATAACATCACCGATTGCCCATGTTTCAATCTGTAATGTATAGATATTAGAAATGGGTTACTTTAGGATGAAATTTTTATGATTACCTTTATAAATTTATAGAGATTTCGTGGTTTAGTTTGCACATTTCTGCGTCCTGTAGTAGCGTATTTGGCCTTGCCCTGCAACTCTGGGAGTGAATTGGTTCTGGACGTCAAGGCGGCAACGAGGGGGACAGATGTCGTCCCTGTCCTCTGGCACTGTAGCACAACGTCGTTGAAAACGACGAACCAGAGGTCCTTCTTTCCTCCGACTCCATTGTTGCCCCCAAGGACGTCACTCAGGCGTTTGAACGACGATTTTCCGCGCACGCCCTTGGCATTGATAACAGGAGGTGGAGAGGAGGCTTTTAGAGGACTATTGCCGGGAATGGGGCATGGTCGCTCCTCAACCAGGATCCGTGAGGGTTTAGGTAGCGCCAGCTGCTTGACCTTGTCCAATCCCTCAATGCGCGCAAAGACATCACGCGTCTTGTCGCGCTCCTCGCGCTGTATCTTCTGGTCCTCAATGCTGCGCACGATGTTTTCGATTTCAGCGACCATTTGCAGCGTGCTCTCGTACTCGAACGTGCTGGGGTCAGTGTGGAACAGGAGATTTTGGAAGAGAAGCGGGTACTTGAGGAGCCGCTGGAACGGTTTGGAAAGAGTAATGGCCAGCCCAGTCTCTCCTTTGTCTGAGGCATCGCCTTCGAGCTTTTGAAGCAGCTTGCAGACTTTCTGCCATTCGGCAGCATCTTGATTCTTGGGCTTTTTGGAAGAAACGTTGGACAGTGCTGCGTCAGCTTGATCGAGGGCTCGCTCCAAATGGCAGACGTAGTCCTTATAGCCCGCAAAGATATCAGACTAGGAATAAACGTAAGCTACGTAAAGCTTTCACATAACAGATGAAACGAACGTTTGAAACAAAGACGTCTGCAAGGGAACGAACAAGAGGATACTGGTCATCATATCGCTTCTTGAGAGCTTCGGAAAGCCTCCTGTGGCCGTCAAGGACACCAGAGTCTACGACTTCTAGACAGCGACGCAGGTCCTCAGGGATCTGATGGGGAGCGAGAACACCACCAAGAACAGCTGCTGGAGTCGTAGTGGTGCTCTTCTTGAATTTTCTGAGGACGCCCTTATGTGAATCTGCCTGATTATTGTCCCTCTCGCGTTGATTTTCTACAATAGTTGATTGACGTCCAAGTGAATGAGTGGATGACGCCATTTGATTGCGCGGAGGGGGTGGCAAGGAAAAGTGGGATCGTGACGGGAATGGTACGGAGGTGCCGGCTGCACGGCCATAGGTTTTTGTGGATGTGCTTCCGCGGTAAGGTGACCTTGGATGATCTGTTTTTGACACAGGACTCGCGACGCGTTTATGGTATCCTTCGTCATCTTCATCAGTCTCTCCGAGAGACTCGCCATCAATGTTTGGGGTATCCTTGATGCGTGTAGTAAAAGAGGTGGCTACGCTTGGGGGCGGACCGGTAGGGGAAGGGGTCATGAAGCGGGCAGCAATGGGGGGCAGATGCTCGCCCGAGTCTTGAGAAGGAGAGTCCGCTCGGTAAAAGTCATAGTCGAGATTGGGGGTGGATGAAGAGGGGAGAGATGGCGCGGGTGTTGAGAATGGATGAAGGAGAGGATCGATGAAGGTATCTTTCATCTTGATTAATTCGTGAACATATCTTTGGGGGGAGATGAAGGAGGGAAGGGAGGAAAATGCAAGGGACAAACCTTTCTTCACTAGAAATTATCTCAAAGAGGACTTCTTGACGAGTGCGTTCCCTAGAGCCGAGATTGGAGACAAGGTCTTCGGTAGCGACTTCGCTCCAGGAAGTAGCGGCGAGGATTCTGCTGCCACTGCTGGCTGACATCTGTGAGTAGGGGGTTTCTGAGCGAAGAGAGGGGGCAGAGGGGTCTGCTGGTTTTTGAAGATAGGGCGATGGAGTACGAGTGGAAGTTGCCTTTACACTGGTCTTTGTCGCGACATCAGTTCTGGATGAGGATGCAGCAGTGGAGACGGATGCTCTGGGTCTTTCAGCATGAGCAGCTTGGAAGCGGGAGACTGTTGTCTTGAGGGGTGGTTCAGAGGGGGGTAGCTGTGGCTGTAGCTGAGGCTGAGGCTGAGGTGGTGGTGGTGGTGATGGGGGAGGAGGAGGATCTGGGGCAAAGGCAACCTTTTTTGTATTGTCAGGTGGTGGCCAGTGTTGAAGAGGAGGACACTTGTCAAGACCGAGAGTGTCACGTTCTTTGTCCTTTCCTCCGCCAATATGAAGACGGTGGAGGAACGCCTTCATGGTGGTTTGCAGCGTGGATCCGTGGGAATATCATGTCACTCCCTGCTCACCACACAAAACACGAAAACTCAATCTACTACGCAAACTTCCATCTCACTCAGTCAGATAATGGTATTTCAAATGGAACAGCTCTCTGGCTCGGTGCTCAGTGCCTCTCTGCTTATCTTACTTCCTTGAATCTCTCTCCGGGTTCTCTTTGTGAACTTGGAAGTGGTATAGGCCTCACAGCGTGCGCACTCTTCTCCTTACATCCTCCAGCTTCTCATCTCCGTAAAAAAAAGTCTCGTCATGGCTTCTCTTCGCTGGCGTGTGCTCGCTACAGACATCCCTCATGTCATCTCATCAGTTCTCCAGCACAACATTCAGTCCAATCTCCAACACGTCCCAGGCACAATCCAAGTCCGCGAACTCGACTGGACAATCCCCCCGGACGCATGGATATGGGACCACCCATCCGTCATCGCCTCTTCCTCATTCCCGTCATCTGATGTCACTCCTCTCAACCTTCTTCGACCCCCATTCGACCTCATCTTTACAGCAGACACCGTTTACTCACCAACACTTATCTTTCCCCTCCTTCGCTCCCTTCATGCTTTGTGCATCTTGTCCATGACTGCTGCTCCTACCGCACGTCCACCCCCAGTGTACCTCTGTGTCGAACGCCGCGATCCCGTTCTTGTCGATCGCTGCCTCGCAGATGCACATGACACATGGGGCTTTCGCGTCGAACGTGTGCCCCATCGAAAGCTTGTCAAGGCCATGCACAAGGCAGGTCTCGATTGGCCAAAGGAGGAATGGGAAGGCATCGAGATTTGGAAACTCACCTTGCCCAAAACTTAATTATGTTCATGCATCGAGTTCAATTCAATCCTATTCTTATCACACATTCCCGCCTAGGCTTCTTCTCTCCTCGTAGCTACTAATCTCAGCGTCCGATCAAAACCGTGGCTTGACTGGAAACAACGATCAGCATTATCCTCTCAACCGTCCACGCCACTCACCAGATCCCTCCACGTCTCTTCCTCGTCATTTTCCGTCTGTAGCTGATATATTTGCATAAACCCTTTGAATCTAGATAACGTAGTATATAAGTATAATCCAGCTTTGAGTTTATATATAGAGTACGTACGTAAGAAGCCCATCATCAGTCACATCCATAAACTCGACAAGCTCGTCCTTTGTTTCTTGCGAAAAGGGCGCCCCATTCGTGTCCTGTGCCCACGCATCAAGACCCTTTGGCGTCATAAACGCGTTGGGCGGTGGGTCGAGAAGCGTCCCTGCACGCTGTTGGCCGGCATGTGGAACACAGTACTTTGAAAAAATATGTTTAAGGCATGCCTCGAGCTGAAAAATGATCAGATGTCCAAACTTTGAAGATAGCACAGATATAGGCACTTGCCTCAACTGAGATGGCACCCTCGTCGTCAAGCAGCTGCACGCCCGTGTTCCTGCGGCCTTGGATGGAAGATGGCTCCGGCGTATCTGGACGCGGCGACTGCGCCCTCTCAAAGTTGTGCATGCGAGGTAAAAGAGTAAGTAATGATGTCACGTGGTATCAAGCAGCCTTGAGCTCTGCCACCAACTTTTGGCCATGGCTAGCCGCTCTGAGCCGCTCTCGATAGAGTCGCTGCTCCAGAAGCAAAAGGCCGAAAAGGAGGCTGCTTCCAAGGTGCGCTGCGTTTGTTTTATGAACGGGAATGTTGAAACTAAACTCAAATTTACAGCCTAAATTCCTATCCAAAGAGGAACGGGCAAAGATTGCGATTGCCGCCCGGGCCAAAGAAATAAACGAACAGAAACAACGAGAAGAGAATGCTCGTAGAGATCGAGAGACTCTCGAACGGGACGCGGAGGATTTAAGGCAAAAGGAACGTGCTAGTGGGAGGTATGGCAGCGGAAGTCGCAGTGAGTCTTGTTTGATTTCATGACAGTACACGTCTACAATACATTTCACAGATGAAGATAGGTATGCCCATCCTGAAAAGGACCGTGGCGATCGCCATGGACGGCGCGACAACCGACGGGGCAACATGCCCCCTCCCCCGCCCCCATCGAGCGCCACAGCAGCCCCCAGAGACGGATTCCAAAACATTCCCACCGGGCCACGCGCAAGCCGCGGCAAACCCGACACCGCCACGCCCTCGTCGCAGCCCTCCGCGCCCACCGAGCTCCCGTCCGAGCAGTCCGAGACCTTCGTCCCCCAAATGACGGACAACGACCTCTCCGCCATCCGAACGCGCTACCTCGGCGTGGACAAGAAGAAGCGCAAGATCCGCAAGATGAACGACCGCAAGTTCGTTTTTGATTGGGACGCGCAGGATGATACGTTTGCGGCGGATGCGCCTGCGGCCGTGGGCGGCGCGCGGCAGGGCGCGCAGGTGATGTTTGGCCGTGGGCGGCTTGCTGGGATGGACGACGGCGGCGGGAGTGGGCCCAGGAAGAGTGGCTCAGGCGGTACTGAGCTTGCGGACGCGTTGGAAAGGCGGATGGCAGCCAAGTCGGGATTAGATGATAGGCATTGGACGGAGAAGAAGCTTGAGGAGATGAAGGAGAGAGATTGGCGAATCTTTAGAGAAGACTTTAGTATTTCCGCGAGAGGTATGTCTGCATCTACGTTGTTTGTGAGACGGCTGACGTTTTCTCGCAGGTGGTTCTATACCGCACCCGCTGCGCTCATGGACTGAATCATCTATTCCCGCCAGTATTCTGGAATGTATCGAAAAGATAGGGTACAAAGAACCTTCCCCTATCCAACGTCAAGCGATCCCAATCGGACTACAAAATCGCGACATCATTGGTATTGCCGAGACAGGTGGGCGTTCTCTCCATACTACGGGATTTTTTCGCCTGAATATATATATTTTTTTTTTTTGTACTTCAGGTTCCGGTAAAACGGCAGCATTTGTTATTCCGATGTTGGCGTTTATCTCTGGTTTGCCTCCATTTACAGACGATAACAGGCATCTCGGGCCGTATGCATTGATTCTGGCGCCGACGCGCGAGTTGGCTCAGCAGATCGAGAGCGAAGCGCGCAAATTTGCGTCACCGCTCGGATTCACATGCGTGTCGATCGTTGGAGGGGTGGGTGATAAGGCTCAAACTCAATATAGATTACGCTAACTCTGAAAACAGCGGGCGGTTGAGGAACAGCAATTCAATTTGCGTGAGGGAGCGGAGATTATCATCGCGACGCCGGGACGGCTGCGGGACGTCATTGAGAGGCACGTTCTTGTGTTGTCTCAGTGCCGATATGTGGTTATGGACGAGGCGGACCGAATGGTGCATCTTGGATTCGAGGCAGATCTTACGTTTATTCTGGATGCATTGCCGAGCGAGACAATGGAGGGTGAGGATACTGGGGAACATATGGATGTGGATGGGGAAACAATGGTGAAAAAGGGACGGACGCGGGTGACGACCTTATTTTCGGCGACGATGCCGGCAGCGGTTGAACGGCTGGCACGAAAATATCTGAAGAAGCCGGCCGTGATCACGATCGGCGAGGCCGGCAGAGCGGTGGACACGGTCGAGCAGCGGGTGGAGTTTGTAATTGGAGACGAAAAGAAAAAGTGGGTTATCGTTATTATTGTGATGGTATTGTATACTAACAATGGGTGGATTGCAGACAAAGACTTTTGGAGATTCTGAACAGTGGGCAGTATGCATCACCTATTATTGTGTTTGTGAACCAAAAGAAGACGGCAGACATGGTGGCAAAGGATCTGTCACGGGCAGGGGTAAGTCTGAATTGAGATTTGTGATGTGAGATGTGTGGTGCTAACACAGAAATTAGTGGAGCGCGGCGACGCTGCATTCTGGCAAGAATCAAGAGGGGAGAGAGGCAGCGTTACAGTCACTCCGGAGTGGAGAGAGTGACGTTTTGGTGGCAACTGACCTTGCAGGACGCGGTATAGACGTGCAGGATGTTTCACTTGTGATCAACTTCCAGATGGCAGGTACTATTGAGGCGTATGTCCACCGAATCGGTGGGTTTTGTTTCTTGTGGGGTGCATGTGGAGAGATATTGATGTTGATGTTAGGGCGTACTGGACGAGCAGGGAAGATGGGAACGGCAATCACGTTCCTTACGAACGATGACGACGAAGTCATGTGGGTTATCTTGTTTATGTCGGGTGGAATATTCGCTGATGAGTTGATGGTAGGTACGATCTAAAGCAAGGTGGGAGAGTGTGCCTGTATTGTATTGTCTGGATGTACTGACAAAGAACTACAGAGATTAGTAAAAGTCCAGTGTCGAAGGTGCCGAACGAACTTCAAAAACATGAAGCAGCGCAACACCGAGTGTCGCGGGAGATGAAGCGGAAGCGGGAGGCTGAAGATGTAGGATGATGATCGGACCGGGATTGTCCGGGAGTGGAGGTAGCTGACGTTGTTGATAGTTTGTCATACAATATAGTGAATTGAGAAATGGCGGGGAGACTCAGAGACCTTGACACTGCTTTTGCAATCTCTGCTCATCTTGGTCTTATTGCAATGCCCTCAAACCATGGGCCTCTCCACGACCTCAAGCGTTTCCTTGACCACTCTACTCACATAAAACAATCAAAGGATAGACCCCCTACTCCCCCTTCCCCTACCCCGACCCCCGCTTCCCCTCCTCGCCATCATACTTCTCCAGGTCCTGCTCATGTTCATCTCTCCAAAAAATATGGTAAACTCGGTCGCGTTCTCGGTAGCGGCGCTGGTGGCACTGTTCGCCTCATCAAGTCAACCAGCAAGGCCGGTAGCGTCCTCTACGCTGCCAAAGAGTTTAGGCCAAAACGCAACGGAGAATCTGAGAAGGAATATCAGAAAAAGGTTACAGCTGAATTTTGTGTCGGTTCTACCCTCAAACACCCCAATATCATCGAGACCGTGGACATCGTATCAGACCACGGTCTCTTCTACGAGGTGAGCAGATTCTCTCCCTCTCCGTCTGTCATCCCTACAGTTCTCTTCAGGTCATGGAATACGCCCCCTTTGACCTTTTCAGTGTCGTCATGTCTGGCAAGATGTGCCGCCCAGAGATTTACTGCGTCTTTCGCCAAATCTGCGATGGTGTCGAGTATCTCCATGAAATGGGCTTAGCACATCGCGATCTCAAACTCGACAATTGTGTCATGACCCACGACAACGTCGTCAAACTCATTGACTTTGGTACCGCCACTGTCTTCCACTATCCCGGAAAATCACATACTCCTGCAACCGGGATAGTCGGCAGTGACCCTTATCTGGCTCCAGAGGTCCTCAGCAAGGACTCGTATGATCCTAGAAAGACCGATGTCTGGAGCGTCGCCATTATTTTCATGTGCATGGTACTCAGGCGCTTCCCCTGGAAGATCCCCGACCCAAAGACCGACCCCAGCTTCCGTGCCTTTGTTAACGCTCATCCCGATCTTTCCCTCAAACCACCACCTAAACAGCCCAAGCTCCCCCCTCAAAACACCGATCATGATACCCTCAAACAACCACAACGCGGTGCCACTCTTCCTCCTTCCTTGTCATCTCTACATAAACCACCGCCTCTACGAGAGCGCTCCGCTAGCACTGGAACATCTCACGAAGAAGGCTCATCATCTACCAGCACATCCTCAGAGAATGCTTCTATTCTTACCTCTGCATCTACCGATTCCACAGCCATCACCGATCCTCCGTCCCATTTGGCATCTGACACAGATTCCACCTCTCCCCTTACAACACCTACTGCTATGACCAGTGAGTGTTACCAACAGAACCCCAGGCTCCAATCACACAGCATGGGTACACTGCCCATACTTGGTACCAATCTCTTACCATCCGAAAGTCCACGCGAGATGGACCCATCTGTCCTCACATTCGGCCGCCCAGCCCACTCTACAGAGTCTCTTCCCTGTCACGCGTTGGACCCGTGCCCAGTCGAAGACAACCTCGTCCCACCAGCGTCACCCAACACCCAGCGCAATCGCGCTTCCACCTTTACCGCCGAGGACAACGAGAAATCTGATACCCCGATACCCCGTCCCGTGCCCGAAAAGACGCCGACACCTGCACCTGCCTCGACCTCTGCTTCTGCTTCTACTCCCATCCCACCAAAGACCCGACAACGCACAGATAGCGTGATCACCTATCATGGCGGAGGTGCAGAGTCGATTTTCCGGCTCCTCCCGCGCGAAACACGGGGTGCCCTTCGACGCATGCTCTACGTCGAACCATCCTCTCGCTGCACGTTGACAGATCTCCTCAAGGGCAAGGGCAAGACTAGTGGCCTCTTGTGTGGGTGTGACTTGACGTTACATCATCGTGATGGCAGGTCGGGGAGTCCCAGTGGTCATTGTATTGACCATGATTGTGATACCGAGGATGAAGACGACGGTGACGACTGGCTTAAGAGCATTGTTCCCTGCTCAAGACCAGGCGTCAATCCAGACCATGTCCATATCAAGGTCGCGGAGGACGAGAAGAAGAGTGGAAAGAAGCGCTTCTTCTAAATGGTGTGCCTCAAGGTCCGTTGAATGCGTATATGCTTGACGGACCTCTTTATGTCGTAACGACTTCCCGCTTTATATATCTATTATTTTTCCTTTTTTCCCCCCCCCCTTTACCTTCGTTCATATCAACGCCGATATATAGATGTGTGATTTATTCTCGCCTTCCCGGTCTTCGATATCTATTTTCTTTGCTCCGTCGTCTCGTGGACTGCCCTTTCCGCGGATTATTTAAAATACACTTCAACTACTAGCACATTTCCCACTCTCCTGCCTACGCCATCCCTCTTCTCTTCATGCTTTCCGTACCATGCCATGCCCTGTCCCTTGTACGTTGTTTGTGTAACCTACCCCTCATGACCCCGTCCCGACCCTCCTTCCGTAGAGAAAACAATCAAACATGTACTAATCTTCTGATGATGATATGAATTCATTCACTTGGTAGCTTGCGGGCGAACAATTGTTTTGGCAAGCATATACATCTAGAAAATTGAAAGGGGAAACAACAAATCAATAAGATCAATCGGGGTGGCGAAAAAGACAATGAGTGGCGGCAAATCGTGTGGATACCATTTATTGTTGATGCACTCGTCGTAACGTTACACAGTTTACAATTAGACTCGTGGCTGGCCTGATTCAGGGATTCCAACGCGCGCTGATCAAACCCTCGACTGCGTGATCATAAAGTATTTTTGATCTTTTACTGATACTTCCTGTGGTGGCGGCGAGAAGTAGACTTCCCGCCGTCCCGGGAATTTTGTAGTGGCCCGGGTGCAATAAAGGCCGCAAGGTCGTCGCATTTATGCAGATAACGTACAAGGCACATACATATATACTTATGCTTATTCTACGTGTTCCAATGAAATGGCGTGTTCAAAGTCAAAATAAAATAAAATTATGGTCGATTCGAATGTTTATGTTTTTGATTCTCTAAATTTACTTGGAGACAGGTATTCGCTCACGAGAAATTTCTGATTTCTGAATCCAGAAGCAACTGTGTACTCCCAAATGTGGCGGGGGAAGTTTGTTCCAACTTTGGGACTATTCGAAGCCTGCCTTGGAAAACTCTCAAGGTTTCTGACACATGCATTTTCTTTTCCCCCTCGGACGAAAAACAAAAAAAAAACAAAAAATCAACGCAGATCCAGGAGGAGGGTAATTACAACCGCAGCTAACGCGCGTCAAATAAGCATACATACAATGCGTCCTAAGGAACGACAGACAAAGTGTAAATGGCCGGTGATCACAGCTCCTCCCGCCAAGTCCACCCTTTAGCTCGCTTTTTATTATTGGTCTTCTTCGTTTTCGGTGCGGCCTGGGCTTTGTCCTTTTCTGTCGACTTCTCCTCCTTTTTGCCTTCCGCCGATGGGGCGGAGCCCTTGATATCAAAGCCTGCCGCCCGCAGTGTCTCCTCTAGAGTCTCCATCGCCAACATTTGGTCATCCGTCATGTCGATCTCCTCCACAAGCTCAAACACAACTGCGTCGCCTTCCGTCGCGATCTCACGCAGCGCCACCTTCGAGTCTTTGCCCGTCAGAGACTCGAGCGCCTTGCGCAATATGTCACTGGACGCCTTATCCCCCGTCTCGGAGCTATCGGCTGCAACCTCCGGCGCCGCTTTTGCGGGTGCAGGGGGGAGGTATTTCTTGCGCCGCGAGAGTTTGATGGGGTAATCTAGCATGTCGGGGACGTCGTAAGGTATATCTGTGGCACTGTCAGGCTCTTGAGGATCAACAATCTCGCGACAGAGGATCTGGTTCTCATCACTAGTGTCCTGATAAGACTTGAAGCCAGGCTCGCCACACAACCGCGGTGTATTGATCACGAGAACATAGGAGCATGTCTTGGCTTCTTTGACAAACAGAATGGTATCCGTCATTGTCATTGAACAGTGAAACTAAAAAAAGGCATGCAGATTAAATAGAGAAGGGAATTAGAATCACAAGGGTGTACGGTCATATGATGCTACAAACCTGGACTTCAACTTCGCGAGGTTTTCTAGTCTTGTCGCAGAGGGTTCCGTCGCTCCATCTTTGGACAAGATAATGAGAACCAGAACTTTGTGCGAGCTCGAGATTGGCCTGGGCATTCTGCTCCGCCACGGTCAAGTCGGCACCGGGTTGAGGTGCCCTTCCTAATGTGTATGATTCCCACTGTAGGGGCGTCTTGGGAACTATATTCGAGATATTTGAGTTAAAGGACATACTTCAGGATCTTCTTGCGGTGCTCTATGTCCTCCTAAAATTAAACAATCAGAATGGCGTTTTACCGAATGACAGGGAAAATACGGGGGTCATCGGGTAGAGAGAACTGGATGTGGAAATTGCAGTGCCAGGAAGGAAGCACGCCAAGGGAAAAGAAGGAGAGAAGAAGAGTACCTGCAGAGTTTGTAGCTTCCTTGAACTGTCTAATTTCTTGATTGTGGCAGTACGAGTAGGTAAACCAGCCTTGCCGATGCTTTGGACGTAAAACTGAGCACGGACGTGCGTTTCAAAAGGAGAAATGGAGCGCACGTAAAGACAAGTTCCAGACAAAGGTTGGAGTAGCGACCAACTTCGTGACGGGGTTGATTCGAAGTCAGAGGGCTCGTCGTCGTCGGATGGATGGGGGGTTTTAATGTCTGATTGTCCTATAAGACAGAGATAGGAAGAATTTGAAGCTATATTCATTCTCTCGAGGGTATAATTGACTGGAGGCTAGAGAGTGTTGTCAGATTTTTAGAGACTATGGATAATTGAAGATTGATACTTGAGTAATCGGGTCGTGGCTATCGAGGCGGTCTATCCATGGTTGATCGAGGAACTCTAGCTCGCCACCGCGTAGACCGTTGGTTAACCAGCGTTGTGCAGTATCTGGATGAAGAGGTAGACGATTGAGAAAGGCGACACGAAATTTTGGAAAGGCATGAGGGTCGTCTGGGAGTGAATGGAGAAGACGGGAAGCATGTGCGTGTACGACGAGGAGGACAGGAAGGAGGAGGAGGCGCATTGGTGGTGTGTTAGAACACGTAGTGCAAGTCCGCGGCTGGGATGTAGTTTCCTAATTTGGGGTGTGTAGTAGTTTTGCCACAGATTTACGTGAGGATAACCCTCGAAATCAGGGGTAAATATCGCGATTGGCTCTGGCCAACAATTCATTTCGAATTCTTCTATATTCGGGACTCTATTTCTTCATTAAAGCCGGGTCCACGCTACTTTCCCCCACTCTAGCGCTCTCCCTCAAACCAACACTATCCTCAGCAGTCCACATATCATCTCCTCGTCCTTCACTCCGTTCGTGTCTACTGATGTCGTCCTCTGAGCGCGAACAACATGACGATCCAGATGATAAGCGGAATCTAGACGAGCTCGACGACCAACCTCCTCAGGATGCAGACGCTGGTGAGCACGCATCTCCTCACTACGCCCGAACAATGCCGTCCATCCACAAACCATGTTTTTTACTGATCGTGTTTCTGTTTCCATCATTTCCTTTTACAGATCCCGCTGCCAAAGGCCTACCCGCGAAGCGTGGCAGAGGACGTCCAAAGGGCAGTAAAAACAAACGCACAGGCTCTTCCTCTGCGGCGCCCGCTCCATCGGCCTCTTCATCGACTCCTCGCAAGAGGGGGCGTCCTCCAAAGGTCAGTTCCCTCCCATCTTTCGCGTTTCTCACACTTGTGTCCCTCCAGGCACCTTCGTTCGAAGCATCTCTGACATATTTTGGCAGGAAAAGAAGGGAGACGATGAAGCAGACGGCGAGCCACCCATCAAACGAAAGCGCGGCCGTCCTCCAAAACATCCTAAACCAGACGCAGGTGATGGCGATGGCGCAGGCGCCAGTGGGGATGCCTCTGAACCCAACGCGAAAAAAAAGCGTGGTAGGCCTCCTACCAAGAAGACGACGGACTAGTCAGCTGAGCTTTCGCGTTTTTTTTTGTACATGTTTTCCCGTCATTTTCCACTATTTTCTGATGTTACAGACTCGTACTCCATCTGCTTTGTTGTATACTTGCACTTCACGACCAGACACGCATCTCTTGTCTTACGATATTTTTCATCATACGTACTTCTCGCGAACACTTTTTTCCCTGAGTTATCTTTGCCGTATTATCACCGTCCTTTCTGTAGTCATTTGTATACCTTACACTATATACCTCCGCTCTTTTGTGAAACGCAGGTACAAGGTGCGAGCCTCATGGTATCCTGACATAAGATTCCAGGTGCACATGCTCAACTGGACATATTTTTCCGGGATGAGAAAAAACTTAAATCTACCAATCTCGCTGTCCAGAAGTCTAGTCTTAATTCCGGGGTGGTAAAATTTGCTTCGTTCAGGGCTTAGCTTGTATAGAATGTGCCAATGTCATCCGGGATATCCACAGTCCCGCCACACCGATTAACGCTGCAAACCCCCAACCGACTCCCTCTAGGATGTGTGCCTGTCGTACAGCCTTCCTTTTAGCTACGGCGTAGCTGATATCGGGACGAAATGTAACCATGGTGTACAGTGGGATCCAGCCCGATGGTAATCTTGGAGGATATGGATCACGAGATAGTAGTGGTCCCAGAGAGGTAAGTGAAATAATTGAGCTAGAAGTTAGTGAATAAAGAACGTTGTCTAATGTTTTCTTAAATAAATAGATGGGAGTCGTAACAGCGTGTCGCATTTCCGCGCTAGAAGATCGTCCAATTTAAAATGATAGATCAGGAGGGAGATTGAAAGAAACCCACTAATTGTCCATAGCCAAGTCGCAGATAGCAACAAGGTCTTCATGTCGAGTTTCGGAATATCGTTCTAGGGCACGAGCCAGATTCACGTCCACATCATTGGACGATCCAACTTTATTTGACAGCGCCGTCGGCTGGACCCCCTCCTGTAAAAGGAGGGTGAGTAAAATTCGGACATCTTCAAGGCCACAATTAAGGCCCTGTCCATAGAATGGAACCATGGAATGTGCGGCATCCCCCAGAATTATGACACGATCCAAAAAATGATAAGGTTTGGACTGTAAAAAAAAAAAGAAAAATGGTCACATCGGATTTCTTGGTATCGTCGACAACCGACTCTACCTTGGTGCAGATCAAGGGGCTGCGGGGATTGCGCGTAAAGTCATCCACAAGGGCTTTTTCGCCAATCAACAACAGAGCGTCAGGGAAATGCACTTTGAACCAGGATAAAATGGTTTCCGAGGTATCCAAACGATCAAGGTCTATGCTGGGCGCAAACAGGGTGCAAGTGAATGTTTTATCCTAGCGTTTCAAAACATTAAACATGACCTAAGGACCATAACGAAATATAACTCAAACATACTTTGTTGGGCAGCGCAATTAGCATAAAAGAATGTCGTGGCCATATATGAAGATGATTTGGATCAAGGAGAAAAGTCGAATTCCCGTTCGTATCAACCCCTGCCGGCATTTTTAATTCGATGTATTCGTGTTTGATGTATTCCTGCTGATAATCCATTCTAACGGGGAGCAGGGTGATGATGAGAGGGTGAGATTGCGACTTTAAAGGAAGCATACTCACCTGACAACTCTCATCATCTGTCGTCGAATGACTGAATAGCTTCCATCTGCTCCGATGCAAAAATCAAAGTCTACGGAGAATTCTTCTCCTGTGTCAAGGTTCCTCATAGTAATGTATTTTTGATCAAAATTTGCCGCCATGACCTTGTGTTTGAAGAAAATGGAGATATGTGGAGACGCAGAAGCCTGCTCCAGAAGTTCCTCGTTCAGTAACGCTCGATCAATCGAGTTAATACACTATAGTCCAGGAACAAGGGTTAAAACGCAGGCATTGAGCTAGTGAATGAGGCTTGCCTGTCCATCCCTGTCATAAAGCTGACTGTCAAGTTCACCCTTCACGCTGTGGATCATGCGCCCGCGCATGGGAATAACA
Organism: Tephrocybe sp. 9980TJB; assembly: GCA_018220975.1. Classification (NCBI taxonomy): domain Eukaryota; kingdom Fungi; phylum Basidiomycota; class Agaricomycetes; order Agaricales; family Lyophyllaceae; genus Tephrocybe; species Tephrocybe sp. 9980TJB. Next base: position 153,440 of record JABAJU010000003.1, on the reverse strand, counting down.
GTCTCCATAAAGCGCTTCGTGAATCCAGGATCGACGGCTTCGAGAGCTGCTATCCCGCGGTGAGACATCGCCAAATTGATCGAGCGCTGTTGGCTGGCCATCTTGGATGAGGGGAGCCGCAAATCTTGACGGCGGCGTAGTTGGTTAAGCACTAGTAGCAGCGGCGCATAGGAATGGTACCATACTTACCAGGACGGCTCTCAAAAACATCGACCTTCCAGCCCATTTTGGCAAAGGCCATAGCAGCCAGGCAGCCTACGGGGCCTGCGCCAACGATGACCACCTTTCTGGACTCTGAGGACATAGCAGATGACTCGTCTCGTCACACACTCTTCCCATCACAAAGAATTTCTTTTGCGATCGAAATTTCAAATCACATTCGTATGACGCTATTCGATCTAATCTAATCACATATCGATTCGGATCTACAATCTGCCCCTCTTCTCAAATCTTCCGAAAGTAGCTACTTAACTCTACTTAGCTCCTGTCGTCGTCACCCTCGCAAATATGAATAATCCCAACGATGGTGTTCCTTTGAGTGACGACTTTATCATTCCTGTCAACAAGGACGTCAAGGCTAAGCTCCGGCCTGATGGCGGTAAGTACTAGCCACCAGTGTGCGCCATAACGTCTTCTAAACTTCTTATCTAGACAGCAAGGTTACTTATCTCTGTGGAAATTCTCTTGGACTTCCATCTAGACGTTCTGTTACCCTTGTTCAAGAGGAATTGAATGTCTGGGGCACACAGTACGCAAACAGTTTATAGTTCTTTACTACCGCTAAAGCATCCGCCACAGTGGAGTTATGGGTCATTTCGGGCATCCACATAATAGACCTTGGGTCAAGTTTACAGATGAGCTTAATCCGTTGATGGCAGAGGTCGTAGGTAAGGCGCTGAAACCTGTTCTAGCCTTTCGGACTTACAGCCCATCGTAACAGGGGCCAACGAGAAAGAAGTCGCATGCATGGGCACACTGACAAACAATTTGCATCTCATGATGAGCACCTTCTACAAGCCGACTACGGACCGCTTCAAGATTTTGTGCGAAGCCAAAGCCTTCCCCTCGGATCAAGTAAATTACATGGGTATTTTATACCTCGTGGATGAATCGGACTGACAATGTATTCCCATGGCAGTATGCGTTTGCCTCACAGGTCAAGGCCCATGGTCTGGATCCTGCCACCGCCATTATTGAGGTATCGCCTAGAGAAGGCGAATATATCCTTCGGGAAGAGGATATTCTGGAAATAATTGCAAAGGAAGGGCCCACTATTGCGCTCGTTCTCTTTAGTGGTGTTCAATACTACACCGGTCAATGGTTCCCTATAGAGTCAATCACACGGAAAGCTAAAGAGCAGGTACGCGATCGTTTTTACGTTGACATCGATATTTGAGAGGCAGAAAATCTGATCTTTCATCTTAGGGATGTATCTGTGGGTGGGATCTAGCTCATGCGGCTGGGAACGTACCTCTTTCCCTACACGACTGGAACGTTGACTTTGCGGTCTGGTGCACGTACAAATATCTTAACTCGAGCCCAGGGGGCATCGCAGGCTTATTCGTACATGAGAAATGGAACGACGTCGAACATCCAAAGTCTGTTTCAAAAAATCATTATCTGTGAATTTACTGTCGCTCACACGGATATTTATGTGTAGGTTCGCTGGGTGGTGGGGCCACGAGCTTACTACACGTTTTGAAATGCCGCCGACCTTCTCACCGATGATGGGCGCGCAGGGATTCCAACAATCGAACCCCTGTATTCTTGCTCTCGCATCTCTTTTAGGATCATTACAACTATTCAAGGAGGCGGGGATGATGGGTCCGATCAGAGAAAGGTCTTTGCTGCTAACAGCTGCATTGGAACGCCTTCTGGTCAAGTCTAAATATTATGTGCCGGTGAGCGAGGTCCGTCAGTTGTACCCACAGCCAGGCAGTGGAGAAGCAGGATTTACGATCATCACACCGAGTGATGCGACACAGCGTGGCGCACAGCTTTCATTGCTATTCCTACCTGTTGGATCAGGGGTGATGCAGAAGATTTTCGCAGGGCTGTCAGATCGGGGAGTCATTGGAGATGAGAGGGAGCCCGACGTCATTCGCCTGGCACCTGCACCAATGTACAACACTCTCGAGGACTGTGAGCGGGCAGTTCAATACCTGGAGGTGGCATTTGAAGCATTGAAATAAACTGGATGCACAATTCTACTTCTTTCTACTGGATATTCGCAATGAACATTTTGATTATGTTGACATATTCCATCTCGAAAAGTATGTCGTTGTGCTCAGCGGTGAGTTTATCCATATTGGAAAAGACCGCATGACTGGGATAAAGGCTCGACAAATGTCGATAGATTGTCTCACTTTGAGGCAGGTCAACAAGGGTATCTCCTTTAGAATGAATGATGAGCCATTTGATATCGGCGTTCCGGCGCCCCAGGATAGTCGTCGAGAACTGAGGGTAAGTGAGATGCTGACCGAAGGCGGGTTCTATAAACCACTCGCGATACGCAGGGAACGAACGTAGAAGAAGATCTAGGTCGTATATGCCTTCGGACATGATAATGGCCCTAACCGCTTGGAGAAGAGATAACGGGGGAGTCAAGGATGGGGATATTGACGTCGAATCTAAGAATATAGATGACAGCATATGGGCGCTGCAGCTGTGGCCTATGAGGTAGAAATGGAGTGGATCGTAAAGTGATCCGACACCAGGTGGTCCAAGCCAAGTGCTGAGAAAGCAGAGCGCTTGGAGGGTATCCTCGGCATGGCCGGGGTGGCGGAAATGATTGTCATCGGGAGGATCGCGTGGGGTAAGACGATAGTTTGGCACGGCGACTGGGAAGCCAGTTGCAACAGCAAGGCTTTGGGCAAGTTTCTTGTAATCGCGCTTGTCCTCACTGCGAGGAATGATAAGCTTGGCATAGATAAAGCGAACAAGCTAAAAGATACTAACGAACGCCAGGCGCCGCCATGAATAAAGACGAGGAGTGGTCGAGGGACAAGCGGGACAGAGTCTCCCGGGAGATATAAGTCGAGCTGACGCAGAGAGTCGGTGGTATCTGTGGTGTACGCAATATTTACAAACTCCATGGCCAAGGGTTAATAATTATGTAATTTACATCCACCATTCTTATGATGTCATCCGCCACTGCACGCCTTATATACCGAAATGCTGCGAGCAAAGTGAACACGTCTTACACTCATGGCTCTCACCGCCTCCGACATCTGCAAAGTCTGTTTCCTACCTCCCCTTTCCCCTATTTTTCTCATTTTTCTCTAGATCATCGCAGCCGTCCTCCTTCCACCTCTTGGTGTCTTCCTTGAGCGTGGGTGCGGCGCAGATCTTGTACGTTCTTGACCTGCCTCAAACTCACTCCTGTCTCATTTTCTCCCTTCTCGCTCTAGGTCATAAACATTCTCTTGACCATTCTTGGCTACATGTAAGCAATTTCTGCCGCATATATTCATCACAGTCGACTCATCATTCCCCCAGTCCTGGGATCATTCATGGTATGCGGACCTTGGTCTCACTCAACCGTTTATTCTATTCTCAACACTCTCTTCAGCGCTCTATATCATATTAAAATATTAACATAGCTCGAACCCTTCCTCTGTACAGCAAGTTAGATACCCATGATCATGATGGCATTTTGTACACACGAGCCTGTATAATAATACACTTCAAATCTCCTTTGCCACACTAGATGACCCAGGCACTGCCTTGGGCTTAATACTCCACTCTCCACTATCGTCCGAGTCGTAAGAGTCACTTGATCCACTGTCATCACCATCCACAAGGTCGAAAGACGAGTCTCCGTCACCGTCCTTCTCTCCATCGGTGTTGGATAGTGGTGTGAGTGCAGCTGATGGTGTTTCGGAAGGTTGTGTAGGAGCTTTCGCTTCAGCGGCCTTTGTTGAATCCTCAACCTGAGTAAAAGGCTTCCCAGCGCCTTGCCTTTCCTCTTCACTCTCCGAATCGTCCTCCTCATCATCTTCGTCCTCCTCGCTGTCCTCAGTCCCCTCTTCACTTCCTTCCTCGCTGTCCTCTGACTGCACAGCAACTTGGATTGAGTCTTTGGCGGATGTTTCTGCTTTGTGTTCCTTCTCGTTAGCTTCGACGACAGCGACATCTGGTGGGTGTGATGACTCGGCTGAGGAAATTGTCTCGATTTCTTGCGACACCTCTTCTTCGCTTTCCTCCTCTCTGCTCTCCTCTAGTTTCGAAGCACATTCTGGAACCTGTGCTGCTACCGTCAATAGTGCTTCTCCTGAACGACTGTCCTTCTCGCCAAGGTCCTCAACCACTGGTGCTGGGTCGTAAGTGTCAGTAGGTGGCGTTGCCGTAACCTCTGCGTCATTGGTTTCGTCTTTCAAGCTCTCCTCCTTAACAGGCTGAGGTGGCCCTGCATTGCAAACCTCTGGGGTCCCTCCTTCGCTCCCTTCTTCAGAGCTTTCATCCTCCGTGTCATCCTTCCCTGACTCTGCCGTAGCATCATCCTCTCCGTTCTCCTCCGCACTGTCATCTTCCTCCGAAGGTTCTGGGGCTGCTACACTATCCACCACACTGGTGAACGCAGGAGCTACTGGAGTGCTACCGGTGACCTCTGTTTTCGACGCTGTCGCAGTCACTTCCTCTTTGCTGTTATCTGATGAATGTTGACCGTCCTCGTTCGGACCTGAAGCCGACACTGCAGTCTCGGCCTTGTCGCTGACCTCCGTTTTTGATACCGTGTGCACTTCCTCCTCTTCGCTGTCGTCGAAATCTTCAATCGCCTCGTTCGCACCTACAGCTGCCACAGTTTCTACCTTGTCGCTGGTCTCTGTTTGTGACGGTGCTGCGTCCACTTCCTCCTCGCTGCTTTCGTCCTCTTCATCCTCTTCGCTGTCGCCGAAACCTTCGTTCACCGCATTTAAACACGCAGCCGCCACAGTTTCGACCCTGTCGCTGGCCTGTGTTTGTGATGGTGCTGTGTCCACTTCCTCCTCGCTGCTTTCGTCCTCTTCATCTTCTTCGCTGTCACCGAAATCTTCGTTCACCGCATTTGTACCTGCAGGTGCCACAGTTTTGACCTTGTCGCTGGCCTGTGTTTGTGATGGTGATGTGTCCACTTCCTCCTCGCTGCTTTCGTCCTCTTCATCCTCTTCGCTGTCACCGAAATCTTCGTTCACATTTGTACCTGCAGGTGCCACAGTTTTGACTTTGTCGCTGGCCTGTGTTTGCGATGGTGCTGTGTCCACTTCCTCCTCGCTGCTTTCGTCCTCTTCATTATCCTCGCTGTCAGAATCTTTATTCACCGCATTCGCACCTGCAGCTGCCACAGTTTCGACCTTGTCGCTGACCTCTACCTTTGATGCTGCCACTGTCTCTTTCTCTTCCTCTTCACTACTTTCTTCCTCTTCTTCCTCTTCGTCCTCCTCTTCACTGTCGTCAGAGTCTTTGTTCGCCGCAGTCGCACCAACATCGGTCACCGCCTTATCACTGGCTTCTGCTTTGGATGTCGTTACGTTCGCTTCCTCTTCGTCCTCCCCTTCATCATCCTCTTCATCATCCTCTTCATCATCGTCCTCCTCCGAATGCTGCTTCCTCGGCGGATTTCCCCCGGCACCAGGATTTTCGTCCTCGGAGTCATCACTGTCTTCATCGCTCTCCTGCTCATCGAATTGCTTGATCATATGCGCTCCAATAGTCCAGCATTTCTTGAAATTCTCTATCTCGTCTTCCTTGGCTTTCACGCCCTCTCCCCTGGCTGCTGGAAGACGATGCCATCTCCTGATATCGTCTTCATCCACGATGTCATCCTGGTACAATGCCGCCAGTATCTGTCCAAACAAAGGCAGTCGTGTTGACGTGGCACAATGGCTCTGCAATCATTGTTAGAGCAATGTCATGGCACCCAGACAGAATCCTGCATACCTGGAGTGCTGTAATAGTCTCAATCGGATCCACTCCACCAATCCTGTCAATAAGCTCTCCCCATCTGCTGATGACGACGGCTATTTCCTTGCGCTGGGCGGCTGGCCCACCATCTACTATCTGAATCTTTTCCACGATTGCACTAACCACGGCCTCTCGGACACGCGTAAGCGGTACGTTGCTCGCCATGCGCAGCGTTTTGAGTTCGACCGCCGCGTTTTCCACGGAGTGTCCCTCTGTGAATGCGCGTTCCAGGGACTGCTTCACCTCTGTTTGGAACTCGGACTCCTCCATAGGTGACCCAGCGGGAAGATTGAGAGGAATAGAGACATCGGAAGGCGCGGTGAGGGAATGCGAGTCTTCTGAATCACTGTCGTCCTCGGAGTCGCTTTCGCTACTTGAGGACTCTGAACCGTCGTCTGAAGCATCCAAATCAGACACATCATCACCTTTACCTGGATAGTCAACAACGGCTGTAGAAATCCAATAAATCTGTTCGACGCACCGAGTCGCATGAAGCGTTCATTTTGAAAACAGGCAATATCATCCTCCTCGGCATCTTCATCAGGTGCTATAGGCCAGATAATTGCGTTTGAGTCTTTGCCGAGGGATTTTGGCATCGAATCTTGCTCTAAAGAGGACCTCCATAAAAAAAAACGTTAGGCCAAGGCATCATCAACTTACTAGCTTCGATATCTTCTATATCCGAGTCTTCTTCCTCTTCCTCCTCCGGCGATAGGATCTGCCCTGCCTCGCGTCGTTTTGATAATCTCTCGTAAGGTCGGAGTATTGCGGACGGGCCTAGGATAACGCCATCTCCCACCAAGGATCCGCGCTGCACGAGCGAGTTATCCTTGATACTGACGCCTGCGCCAATGATACTGCGCTCAATAACACACTGCGCCCCGATGTTGGTCCCGTCAAAGATGTATGAATTTCGGACGATCGTGCCGGCTCCGATGCTACAGTTTCTCCCGACTACCGACGCCACTATCTGCACGTTTTCACCAATCTGCGTTGACGAACCGATTAAGGTGTTATTTCCGATTTTACATGTCCTATGAACAGGTACGGTGAGCCACCATGACCACAGTGAGAAAAAAAAAAAAAGGCAAACCGAGCTAAGACGACCGACTGGTCTTTTGAGATATACTTGTTACCGCGCTCGTGATCATATATATGTCCACTTGGGTGATTGTCATCAGGGACCAAGGGGAAAGTCCAGCGAGAAAGGATATCTTTGCTGTAATCATGATCCAGAAAATGAGCGCTGTATGAGGCGAAGAAAACTTTTCACCTTACCTGACCGACTCGTAGCTTTTCGTATCTTTGACGCGTGCCGCGTATCCATCCTTGGCAACGTAACAATGTATATTCTTCATGAGAAGATCCGATGTTAAAACACCATGGACGAAATCCCGGCGGATATCTAGGTAATCAAAATTGTCTTGGAAAAGTGAGGGAACCTGCGAAAGCATAAGAGGACTGAAATCGAGGAATTGAAAAGATATTCGCCTCTACAGAACACACATCGATAGAGCAGTCTATTAGGTCGTTCCGGATCTCTAACTCTGGATGTGCTGCCAAAATCTCACGCGGCACATGAGCGATCGTAGTCGGTGGGTAGGCCGTAACGGGTTCGTAATAGAGGCATTCAGATGTCTCTGGGTCTAAAACAAATACTGAGGAATCACCGCGGGCTCTGCACACGACGATTAGTCGGCCGCCAGTTATATGGTGGAAATAACGCACTTGGTCCGATGTCTAGCACCGCCCTCCTTTACGACCATAGTCATTATAGCATCCTTGTTCGTCTTTCTCCGCTCCTTGTGTACCCGTACGACCTCATCAATCCTGATGTTGCTCACGAGATCGCCCATAACCAGGACGAAATCGCTCGTCACAAGCCCGCGAGTGTAAATGTCGCGCATGGCATCGCCAGGCGAGAATGTTTCTTTCGCAGTTAATATGGGTACGATCTTGATTCCAGATCCAGGTTTCAACCATTTGGATTCACTAATAACTGTGAAAAAAATTGGCTTGTCGAGCAATGATAGCAAACATACTTGATCGCCGCCTTGACTTGGTCTGCGTGAGATCGGCAAATTACGAAGATCTCCTGAACACCAGCAAGTGCAAGACTCTCAAAAGTCCAATCAAGCAAAGGAGCATTGCAGATTGGAAGCAGGCACTAGATCTTTGATCGACTGGGGACATTGTGGACAGAGAGCTGAATTTCTTACTCGAGGTTTCCGTGCTGTGAGTGGTCGAAATCGTTTGTTAAAACTGTCTGCAAGGATAACGGCCTGCAAGACCTCTTCGTCGTCGTCGATTAGCTTCTCTTTGCCAGTGCTCGACGATTTGGGCGCCATAGTGGAAGTAGGAGAAACAAAATTTATGACTCATAATTCACGCCGACTAAATCGGGCAAGTGCGGTGTCGCATATTATGGTACGTCAAAAAAGGGAAGGAAGGTGGACAAATGATTACAATTGAACCTAAAGACATGTATGTAGCACGATCCTATAAAAAAGAAAGTAGGGGTATGAGACTCGAGATAGTGAATCGAGGATTAGGTATAGAAAAGCGGATCAGGCTTGTCGTAATAAATGGTCATCAAGGGGTGAAAGCAAAAAGGAACAAAAATCCGAGATGTATCGTAAGGTGAAGGCATGGACAGTGATAAAGGCTGACGAGGACCTATGACAATGAAAGGGATCATGATAGTCATAAAGTAGAAATAATCAATACATGATTATGCGGCAGCTGCGACGACGGGGCCAGCGGCAGGGACCTCGGCAGCCTTGGCAGGCTCTTCAACGGCAGCCTCAGCAGCAGCAGGCTCAGTAGCAGCGGGCTCCGAAGCAGGGTTCTCGAGAGGAGCAACGGGAGCGGGCTCATCAATCTTGGGTGGATGCTCATCAACCTTAGCAGGGGTCACGACCTCCGCCTTGGGCTTGGATTTGCCAAACAGACCACCGAGAGAGATGCGACGCTTCGCCTTTGTGGCCTAATTGTGAACTGAGAAAATAAGTCTCATGAAATAAGAACAATGCCAACCTTCTCTTCCTTTTTGTCCTCCTTCTTTTCCTCCTCGGCGACGGGGGCAGCCTCAGCAGGAGTTTCGGCAGGAGCGGCCGTCTCGCTAAACAAGCGAATAAGAAACTCGCTCCACCACATTTTAGGCGATCAACTTACGTCTCCTTGACAGCCTCTGCGGCGTCCTCGACCTTGACGGGCTCAGCGGCAGGCTCAGTAGCGGCAGGCTCGGGAGCAGCCTCCTCCTTGGGTGCCTCCTCGGTGACAGGGGCAGCCTACGGGAGCAATGAGTCATGAAATTAGTACAAAGAAAGACGAAATAATGACTCACCTCAGCTACAGCCTCTTCCTTCTTCTTCTCTTTCTTTGGGCTCTTGGGAGCCTTGACTTTCTTCTCAGCTTTAGTCTTGTCGTTCTTGAATGGAGCAAGGAGCTTGGCAAGGAGGCCAGGGCTCTTGGGACGGTCCTCCTTCTTGGGGGCCTCAGCCTCGGCGGCCTAAAGACAAATGGGGATGAGTATGACATATGTGACAGGATTGATAGACGTACAGGCTTGGATTCCTCCTTAGCAGGCTCCTCAGCAGCAGCAGCAGGAGCCTCAGCGGCGGGCTCAGCGGAAGCCTCAACAGCAGCAGCAGCGGGGGTTTCTTCAGCAGCGGGGGCGGTTTCCTTTGTACAAATTGAGTGAGCTGAACAAAAGCAAATAAAAGACGTCATACTTGGGCAGCCTCCTCGACCTTGGGGGCCTCTTCAGCAACGGGGGCAGACTCGGTGGCAGGGGCAGGAGTCTCAGCGGAGGTGGTTTCCTCGACGGGAGCGACGACGACAGGGGTGGCTTCAGGAGCGGACATTATTGCAAGAGAGCAAAGTGAGCTGTGTGTTGTGAGCAGCGAGTAAGAAGGAATAAGGTAGAGAGTATTTACTATTAGATGGAAGAGAAAAATAAGACGCCACGCAGGGGACGAGAGAATAAGGAAGGAGGGATAGAGAGTCAGACATTTTTAGCGAATCCTTCTTTTTATTTGGTTCCCTGTGTTTGCGCACTGTTTGGCCCCTACTATCCCTTATTTGCTCTCGACACTACTCTTCCTCTCCAGAATATACTAACAGAATATTCTCCTTTCCCTCTCTTTATTCTACCCCATTCCACCCTAGCTACCTCTCCCTTCCATAAATCAATATCCTACAATCCTCACTTCCCGCCCATTCCAAATCTGAAACAAACAACTGCTTATCGACCCCAAAAGAACATCAATTATTCACCACACGATCACGTCACTAAGAAGCTTGGGCGTTTCTATGTTATCCAATGTGCCTGGGATCGCAACTTTATAAAGCCCCAATTTCGCGCTTCATCCCTCTACACCCACATGCCTTGGTTTAATGCACCAACTCTTTCACCTACATCACTTGTTTCGTCTCACGGTTTCCTCGAATCGCCTAAACCCACGGGTTCTTGAATAAAGAAGGTAAAGGGTAACCCTGGGCAGGATTGATCTGCACCATGATCTAGGCCCGACTAGTCACAAGATTACATATCTACATTTTTGTGGCCAAATTCTTGGTACTCTTAGTGAGCTCACCACAATCTGCCACCGCCTCGTCTTGTCTTGTTCTCCCTAGGCTGTATCAAAGAAGCGTTCTTGAAAAAAAAAAATATCTACGCGCTTACCCCTTATTTATTGGAAATGTTTGCCGCAATTACCCCTGTACTTTTTTCCCTCGCTTTCCTTTTCCTAATTCTTGTGGCGTTTTCCATCCCAATCATCAAGTCTATATTCCTTTTTAAACTTTCTGCTCACATCGGCCCAAGTCTTTGATACTGGAGCAAATGCCACTGTCACATTTGGCGTATGGCGGTACTGCATCTCTTCTGTTGATGTGTCGTGAGTTTGCCAATATATACGCCTACAATTCATGTTTTTTTTTTATATTATCCCCATCAGCATACTAGGTATCGACCACGCGATAACTACGACATATACTTTCGGCTATTCTATTGACAATACTATTCCGTGAGGTCCAACACGTGGGCCATCTTATCATCTTCTGACCACTTGTAACCCAAGTCATGCGATCAATGTTCGAAATATTATGTCGTGTGCGATATTGGTTACTGTAGTTTTCCATCTAATTGGTGCGTCTTCCCGAAGACGTTCTGTCCAATGCAACTAAAATTTGGCTGGTTCAGTGATAGTTTTAACCTTTATCGCATCTTTAATCTCTGCCATTGCTTTCGCAAACTAGAAATTGAGTATATTACCTGATCCCTGGTCTTTTCGCAGCGCTTTTGCTCCTCGTTGATCTTGTGCTGATTCTTAAAGCCAACCCACCCGTCAATAATGTCTCTGGTGGTGACCTTCAGCTGGCCTTGGAAAATGCGGCAAGTGGAGTTTTTTCCAAGCCAATCCAAATGAACTGACATACTATTATTCTTCGCAGGACTGAATGACGCTAGGTGCGGCAACAAGTATCTGGCTGGCCGTCGGCATTGGAGTGCACGATCTAGTGGCACATCGTAGGTCGCATTTCCTTACGAGCTTATAAGGAAGCCTCTTTCGACGCGGAATGGTGACGGAATTCAAGTCCTACCCTTGTGACAACCTGATCTCAAGATCTTGTCTGTAGCAAGATTTGATGATAACCTATCTCCATATGTATACCTTCCCTTTCTTAATGGATCGTCTTTTGAAAGGACTTTCGTCCAATTTCGTCCGCCTGAAGCTGAATAAGTTACATACCCCTCAAACCATTAGGAGCCACATGGCAACCATCTTGAGGTGTTGATACAGAGTGCCAAAAGGCTCTGGAATGATAGACATTGAATAGACACGGAGTGGTTTTGATGTCGCGAATTCTCCAAGTATATGTTTAATCATCATCTCTAGGCCTGTACATTGTCAACAAATCTGTACAACATTCCTATTAAAATGACGCGTGTCTAAAGAGTGTCGCATGCATCTGTGATGGATGGGCTCTACGTCTGAGTGGCTGTCGGCTTCGAGCGTGGGGGCGGGCGAAGTCCCTTGGCCTTCATGCGTCTCCGCTTCGCCTCTGGATCAAGGAGAACGCAGTCAGTTGACATAGCCAGCTGATTGATAGTGAAAAAACATACCCTCCAAAAATGGTTTGTCTTCCTCAGAATCAAATCCTACATCTTCTTGTTCCTTCTCCACAGTTTCTTCTTCACCTAAGCGGAAGTCTGCCGCAGGAGCCGTAGTAGACTCATCGACAGTTTTGGCTTTCGAGCGCTTCTCAACCTTGAACTTGGCAACGTAGAATCCATCCATGTTATGTACATGGGGATAGAATCGTCTCGTCAAATTAACACTGGGATGGAAGGTCTTTCCCCGATATTTGGTATACCCTTCGCGCCCGAACTCGAGTCCAGTGTCCACTAGTTTCACGTTGGGTCGCTTTCGAAGAGCATAGTCAACCACCGCCTCGTTCTCATCTACAGTGACGGAACACGTCGAGTATACGATGTAGCCACCAGTTTTAGAGTCGGGATTAACACTGTCGATGGCACACAGAATCAACTGTTTCTGTAGGTGTGACAAGAGCGTAAAGTCACGTTCAGACTAATACACAAGATATCAGCCCAAATTCCCCCAAAATGCGGAGGAGTGTACAATACCTTGTTAATTTTAACACTTTGGTCTTTGCTGATGACACCTGTACCACTGCACGGTGCGTCGAGAAGTACACGGTCAAATCCGCCCATCACCTTGGGGAACTCTCGGCCATCATAAGAGCACACGACGACATTTTTACATCCGAGACGGTGAACGTTGGCAGTCAAGCTCTTGGTACGCGCCTTATTTGCATCATTGGCGAAAACGACGCCAGTGTTCTGCAGTAGAGCGGCAATATGGGTGGTCTTCCCACCAGGCGCAGATGCCATATCCAGTACGCGTTCGTTGGGCTGGGGAGAAAGAGCAATAACAGGAAGGAACGAAGAAGCTGCTTGAAGCATATAATGTCCAGCCAGGTATTCGGGTGTCGCACCTTCAACAGTGTAAATATAGTAATCTACATAGATTTTGAAAGACGTACCGATTGGAACGCTGCTCTCGAAAACCTGCAATCCAACATTCGTCCACTTTCCGATAGGCTCCAGATTGACACCTCTATTGATCAAGGATTGCGCAAGATCACGCCGGCGTGTCTTCAGAGTGTTTGTTCGAATTGTAACAGGGCGCGACACTTCATTCGCTTCGAAGAATTCAATGGCCTATTAACAAAAGGTTAGTTTGAAACCCGGTTAAAAAAATACACCTAAAAGCGTACCTCGGCAACAGGGAATAACTGGAACAATTTCTCCGCTAGGAATTGGTTGTAGCCGTAATAGCTGCCAATGTCGGCGATTAATTGGTCTGTGTATTCTGCCCGTGACCTAATGTAATTGAATAAACCGCTTGGTCCAAAAAGAAAAAGAAAGAAATTGAACGTACCGGTCCTTTTCGGCCAAACGTTTGAATTTCCCGAGTACTCGAACGCATTCCCGCATCCGCCGCTGAACAACGTGAACATCAGGCCCACCACTTTGCGCTTCAGCCTCCCGTTCAGCAGCCGTTGGCAAATGGAAGGGCTCTGCATCAATCTCCCCTTCAACATCCGTCTCTCCTTCAACATCCAGGTCATCATCATCTTCACCTGCTGCCGCCTGGAACTCTTCTTCGTCCAATTCCGCTTCTGCAGCTGCCTTGGCATCGAGTGCACGCGAACGAGCCTCCATGTTGGCCATAGTAACGCGTTCGTCCTCGTCCTCTGAAGCGTCGTCTGAATCATCGGATGCGTCTGAAGCAGTAGGAATAATCTTCAAGGGGCGTTCACTTTGTTTAGATTTCTTCCGTTTCGAAACAGGTAGGATATCTTCCTCCTCATCTTCGGTATCGAATTCAAACTTCTGTACCGTGCCCTTTAATGGATCATCGCTTGAAATAGATAGGTTAGCACCGAGTTGCGTTTTGGTCAAGAAAATGACCTACTCGCCGTCTTCCAAATCATTGAGGGTTCCCGTGAATTCCTCTTCGTTAGAAAGATTAAACCTGGTTCACCAAATTAATTTCACATGCGAAATTGTATAAAGTTGCATGCATACTCGTCTTCGTCCATGGCATTATCGCTGTCTACATCTTCCCAACCATCTCCAGAGTCGTTCTCGGAAACAGGAGGGGCGGGTTTACTCTTGGTCTTCCCAGACTTGGAATCCTTCTTAGCAAGGGTGGTTTTAGAGGTAGGGATGGCCTTCGGTTTGGAATCCTTAGCCTTTTTTGCAGGTCGTTGGTCAGGTTTTGGTTCGTTCGCCTCAGAATCGCTATCTGCTTTCCGTTTTCCGAGCTTTTTTGAAGTTGGGTATGTTTTCTTGTCCAGAGGCTCCGGTGCAGCTTGTTTATTCTTGGCGCGGCGACCCATGACCTTAAGATGAGAGCTTGAATGAGAACAGGTTGACGCGCACAGAAAAAAATCCAATCAATGGCTCATATATTTTGACTTGTTAGCTAATGACATCCCGATCTGGATCTGGCATCTTCCCTATCCAATCCTCAATCCCAATACAAGGCCAGCAATAAAAGAGGCACGAGGTTGGAAGTCTGCAGTCAAGAAATTGACCAGCCGCCTCCAAAGCGCGAAAACAGTAGGGGGCTGACTGACACCAGCGTCTTGGGTGTGAAAAGTGTTCTCAAAGCGAGTCGCTACTCTCCCCCAGTCAACGCGGACGACAGATGCTGATGACAAGTACTATTTCGGACGATAGTATGTTGAATCTGCGTAGTTGAATCTATGATCTCGACATACCTGAAGAAGTACAAATATCCCTCCAAGCAACCAAGCAACTGCTTTAGCTCCTTTCTTGATGAATATGCCGGCACAGATTCCAGATACGGTTCCAAATGATAGTTGATACAGGGATACCGATGATTCAGGAGGCTGTGAGAGGTCAACTTGAAGCGGGGCCTTGGAAGATCTATCTGGTGTTACTGCTACAGCTGCGTGCCAACGCAGTTAGTAAGGCTGCGAAAACAAGATGAGAGACGCACCATCACAGCGGATGGGCGAGGAAAACGTTGAGAGACCAAGCCCGACAGCTGCAACTGTAAAAAGGAATGACGGTGCAGGTGCTTTACGACCGACGGTTAAGTGAGACCCCAGCTTTGACTGTGTAGAATAGAGCCTGGACGGTGTTCTACGCAAGAGGGATGAAGAGTAAAAGCCAGTGCGGCCGAAGGTGGACTTGCAACTGCTAGACAGGAATCTAGTCAGGTAGGTAGCCATGATGGAGGTTATTTCCAAATTGTCGGAATACACATTTACGTCATAAATGTGTGACTACTACCAAATACTTAAACAATTTCAAATTATAGACTACGTTCCTGCTACATAATTGCATGCATGCTACTCTCTCGGGTGTTTCAAGAGGGTTTGCTTCTGACGAACGGTTACACGAGGAGAGACAGGTAGGCCACAATTCAAGTCCGAGCGCACTAAGGTTTTCTTTGATATCTCTTTCAGTCCAACGGCAGGCTGATGAACGGTTACCCAGGGAGAACCAGTCAGACCACAATTTTCGGAGAGCACTGGTGATTCATGACCTTCTCGAAGATGTGGGCTGGTAACCATAGAATGAACTGACGGGGCTCTTGGAGGAGCCATAGTTGTACGTCCCCCCAGCGGCCCGGGCACATTGATATGCCACAGTGATGCAGGAGCTGAAGGAAAGGGAATATCTGTCGTCGTACGAAGGCTATTGCGTGACAGAGGTCGTATAAAATCATACAACGAAAACCGGACAGGAGGCGGAAGGTTAAGTTGGAGGAGTTGGAGATCCGCCTTCACAGAGATCGATGAAGGATAGATTGACTGTTTCGAGCTGGCGCTTTCAAATGGGTTCAATAACAAGGCCTCTTCCTGGTCTTCTGGGTAAGAAGAGGAGGAAGAATTTTCGCCTCTATGGATATTCAATGATGTCGAGCCAGGTACAGAGAAGACGTCAACGGCCGAATCGAGCGAAGAGCGCGGTTGGCTTGGTGTGAAAGTTGAATGGGTGTAGTTATGGCGTCGACTAAATCTGTCCGTTGACTTCTGCAAATCCCCTGAGTATCCATGTGGGTCGGAAGAAGGTGCCTGTTCGATATCTTCAGAGACCTCTTTGCGGTTTAACGGAGCATGCAGAGTAAAGCATGACATCGTCACCAGATACAAAGCATAGAAGAGCACTATGTTCAAACCCGAGGTAAGGCGCACAAGGTTAAGTGGATAAGCACAGTTGAAATCCTCACAAAGTCCGATGAGACTCCAGCTTACAATTATAATCACTGAAGTGAGTGTCGTACAACTGCCCCCAACTGCTGCCATGCCAATTAGTACATATATTGTAGAATGTACGTCACTTACTACGTGAATTTAAACAGGGTAGGTGGGCACTCGACAGGGAAAACTCTACGGTGCTGCCTTCGGGTTGCATAAAAATCCAATTGAAGTTCATACTTGGCACTCGACCGGCGAACCTCACCTAGTTGAATGAGTAACAGAAAGGAAATTATTGCAGCATCTAGCCGCAAGGCGAACTTGACAACAATCCTGGTGACATTTACGCGTTTGAGTCAATGGAGTATAAATTGCTAAGAGGCGATTTTCTCACACGAGGTACAACAGGATTGCAGAAACACCGTCGATACATAAGAAAACGATGATGCTAAGGCCTAAGATAAAAAGGTTACGAAATCCTTTGAATGAAATGAAATAAAAAGTGTACGTTGTGTGCCGTTGTAAGAGCTCCGCCGGTGGATCAACAGAAGGGCCAATAACGAAAACACCGATGCGAGGGAAAGGACACTGGCAAGGCCTACATACATTTAGGGGGATCGTACGGCGAATCTGCGATGGCCTACCTAAAGCAACAGCACGGAGAATCCGGAATGGAGCCCAAGCCTGGGCAGCCATGAGAAAAAAACCTAAAAATCAACAAAGGCCAGCTATGACTTGGAAAGAAAGAACGAATGGAAAGAACCGCCAGAACACTGAAATGGCGGGTTGGTTTGACGAAGACACGAAATTCGAAAGCAGTGAGATACGTCTGGCTACTAAAAGCTTACTGCGTCTGTTTTCAAGCACAGGATCATTGACGGCGCTGAGACGCTGACATTGAAACAGTACTAGTCAAACCTGGGGTCAGTAAGCATTCACTAGCACTATTCATTGGAAACCAGGAGGGATCTCAACACAAGCAAAGATGGAAAGCACTGAGCACTGAGCGCCTTAATACCATGGGGGTTCAAACATACATTTAAGATGTGTGCCGAGATACCCGTTAATAAAGCCTTTGATGAGCTAAATATAGATGGATATCAAGGAACCTTTCTTTCCCAGTCTGTAACCAGCATGTCGGACGAACAACAGCCTCTGTTGCCCACCACCAACGCACAGTCCAATCACGAAGAGCCATCGACTTGGCACAAGAAGACGGCAGAGTTCCTCGAGAGTCGCCGTCTACACGCTTTCGTTATTTTCTTGGTACGCTACAAGGCGCTTGATGTAGTAGGACACACCTTAGAACTTGTTTCTAGATTGCTGTTGACGCAGCCTGTGTTCTTGCAGACTTGTCTTATACAGTCCTTTCGCCAGATTGTGGTGAAATGCCTGGCGAGCTGCCAGACTGGCTGGAAGTATTAGCTCATCTTTCGTTGGGCATCACATCGTTCTTCCTGCTTGAAATCCCGTTGGCAGTGTGGGCCTTTGGTCCTGGATTCTACAATCCGTTCGGGACGGTTGTGCATGCGCCATTGCATCTCTTTGATGCTGTCATCATTATTGTGACATTTGTTTTCGAAGTTGGTTTGAAAGGACGCGAAGCAGAGCTCGCGGGTCTTTTAATCATCTTCCGTCTATGGCGACTTGTGAAACTCGTAGGAGGTAGGCATACTTAGATCTTATTGATGAGCCCAATCTCACCACCCATTTCAAGGTGTTGCCGTTGGGGCAGGTGAAATCGAAGAAGAGTCGATCAAGAAACTTGCAGAGACGCTGGAGGAACTGCGGGTTGCCAAGACTGAATTATCGGTAGCCCAAAGCGAGAATCATGAACTTCGTCAACTTTTAGCTTCCTTAGCTCAGGTTGAAGAGTGATATCCTTTGTTTAGTACTGGGAAGATATAGGATAGGATCTAGTGGTTTACAGGTGATACTACAAATGTGCTGCAGTGCAGGGAGTAACAATGGGTCCATTGAAATGTCGTGTACATTACTTAGCGCAAGCTTCCATACAGGGTGTCTTGAAAACGTCAAAGTTATATCAGTGTGAAGTGGAGCTGGCATGAAGATTGAACCCTTGCAAATCATCGGCGCGGATCCATTCCGAGAGCTGTGGAAGGGGAATAGGCAGGTCATGATCAACTTCATCTGGGAAAAGCGGGCGAGCAGATTGCATCTGAGATACATTTTCCGGCCGCGACAGTCGTGATGCTTCGCGAAACCTTTCAATGAATCGGGAGCCAGCGACAGGTCGTGACTGAATACGGAGGGGGGCGACAGGGAAAGATGTAGTTGTAGAAGGTGTAGTGGTCGAGGATGGTGGGTTCGATTTAAAAGGCGCATCGAGCCCCCGGCGAATAGGTTTGGCCCAAGGAGCTTTGGGGGAATTATCATCAGAGCTGCGGGGGGTGGCTTCAATATCCTTTAAATAACGCCCCCAAGTGTCACTTTCTGGATCCAGAATGTGGCATCCCTTTCCTTCCTGGTTGAACCAGTCAATAGAATAGATACTTCGAGTCCAGATCTTTGGCAGGAGACGGGAATGAGCCACGGCAGTGATGAACAGTGCCAAGAAGTGTGTCAACACTACATGTACATTGAATCCCCGTTTGTGAAGGCAAATTGAGAGAGTGGACTCACATACGACTGTGCTTATCCAAACAACAGGAATTAGAAGAGAAGACGAAGCACATAGTTCCGAATTGTCTACTTAGAAATGAGGCGAAGAAATTGCGATGGAGGTATAGCCATACCTATTAATTGGCAAGATGCAACGCCACTGATAGTCACGCTGATAGCTGTACCTAAGGGGATGAAGACTTTGAGCAAGCTGTACAGACAACAATCTGGGTACCTACCAGTCTGAAAGATGCTCAGAACTGCCGTCCAGACACATTCCAGGAGAACGCGAGCCGAGTTCGCTTCTAGAAAGACAGTCTCCAAAAGTCCACTGGCAGTCATATATTAGTGTATGCATGTTGGACATTGACATGTACACCGTACAGAGTGACACCCAGAAGAAGTGCACAGGCGTTGAAGATGAGTAATCCTGTTGTTGCAGACACTGGGGACCGTAAATCAGAGGAAGTAGCGTGTATTCCAACGGCTACATACCGGAAAGCCCTGATTTATTCGCAGCGCTAGCATTCCATGCTGCAAACGCAATTATGAGGATGTTCAAGTTAACAAGAAGGCCTGTGAAAAAATGTCAGTGCATGAACCTCCCGAAGATAAGCCGACTGACCGAAAGAGACAAAGCGGACAATAAAAAAGGAGCTCTGCATAATGCGCCTGTGTGTGTGAAGGTGATAAATACGCGTTAAATGAAAAGAAAGAGAAAATTATTGGAAAGTTGAAGATCGCCACCAGTGACGAAGTTGAGAGGGAGGCGATGTGCGGAGGGACGAGTATTATATGTGACATATCGAATGTATAGCCCGCTAGCTGTCTTTAGAACAATGGCAAGGGCTAGAGGCCACTGACTAGACAATAGACTCGGCATGGCAACATTCTCAGAACAATTGAGATTTGAAATCTATCGCATTATGTAAACAATGGTTGCAACGCGCATCAGAGAACAGGCGCTCAGGTAAATACAGGTAAATATCTGCTTCAAGCACATTTTGTGGAAGGTAGGTACATTTAATTCACATATGGTACATGTTATTGAGCAGGTCGATACGCATTAACACTCCACCCCAATGATGACGATTGTGGTACCATCATCGCCACGTGAGGTTCCCCACTCCGTCGTGGTCCAGAAGGCCGTTGTCGCGGTGGCGGTGGAACAGTATTCCTTGCAACTGTCACTACAGCTTGTGGAGGGGGTAATGGTTTTGGAGGTATGGGAGGAAGATCAAGGGGCGGAGGGAGCGCAGGAACCGGTGCAGGCGTTGGTGATGGTACAGGTAATACAGATGAAGGTTCGTCGATGATAAGCCCAAGTCCTGTGGTAGTAACGGCACGGGTAGGAAGCGTAGGCTGCCGCCGAAGGTGTGCAGGCAGAGAATCCACCGTGTTATGACGCGGCCAGCTGCCTAGTGGTGAAGGTTCAGCCGGAGGCGCCTGATGAAGACGCAGTTGCCTCTGTGTGCTCGACCGATGCAATGGGGCAAGGCGAGGTTCTTCTGATCGACCAGAGGCGGCTTCTGCATCAACAGCTGGGGTGATTGAGGACTCGACACGTTTGGGATAGAAAGATGTCGCAGAGTAGGTCGTCTGGTGAGCTAATGGTTCATCATTATCTTCCTGGGGGTTTTGCATAATGTGCAGTAATGCAGGGGGAGGGGTGAATATAGGAAGAGGGCCTTGTGGAGCTTGAGGCGTTGCATAGAATTCAACCTCATATTCTGAACCGAGTCCAGCGCGGTGATTGTACATCGCGACGGGAGTCGGACGGTGAGGTTTTGGTGCGACTATGGTTGGCATCTTTGTAACGAACTGGGGAAGCGATGGGGGAGATTGGGGACGTTGGAGGTGAATTGATCTGCGAAGCTGATCCCAAGGAAATTTATGAACATAGCGGTGGAATATCTGAGAATCTGCCTGAAGATACAGTATAGATGCAATGAGGAGGAGGGTAAAGTAAAACAAAACTGAACAAAAGTTTTTAGTTGAGATCTAAAAACTACTCTGAAACTTACGTGTGCCAGTCAGAAGCCACGTAAAAGCAAGAAGCAAGTGCGTGGAAGAACAAGTATCATTGATAATAATCTCGACTTGAGTGGAGAAGGTCAGAGAGTAGTCTCAATAGTACCTGGAACAACTCACATTGAAATTCGCACATATGTTCCGGGGCCAGAGCTGTAACTGCAGAAGCGCCAGCTGCATGACATTTGAGGTGAGCTATGTTATTGGCGTCAGGGATAGCCCTACCCAGGTATAACAGCCAAAAAATTCCAAGCCAAAGACATTCGAACCAAACACGACCAGTTATGCTATGCCTATATGCCAGTTCAATGAAGATTCTAGATAGCGCATGTCAGACCTAAAAACAGAACTCAAAGATTGGGACGGACAGAGTGAAGATGTGAGCGAGTCCAAGACAGCCAAGAAATATGAGGTATATGTCAACCTGTGCTATAGACAATCCACTAGCCTCAAGTATCACAAGCAAGATAAGACTGAAGTACCTTGCCATCCTACGACTTGAGCAATGCTGTGGTTCCAGACTGCAACACTGGCAATAATCGCATTGCAAGAAATGAACAGACCTATAGGCGCCAATAAAAATTAATGAACTGGACGTATCGTGGAATGATTGTGTCACAATGTGCGTACCAAAGACGATATAGCGCAAGGCTCTCAAGAAATTCGAGCCCATGCGGACGGATGAACCTCGTTCGGGAATACGGGAGACGTGCGTGAATGGAGGGGAGGAGAAGCGAAGCAGCAACAAGTCCGGCGAAACCCTCACCAAAGCATGATAGCTTAAGGAAAAGAAGAGACGGTTAAGGATGATCTCTTGGGAACTTGTTCAAACTCAGCCCTGGCAGGCAGGGGAGAAATTGATATATCAGAACGGCGAACCACCTGTAAATCAAACGCCCGAGGTGAAACGCGTGACGCCCACTTAGATCCTGAGTAGACGGATTCATATGCGATGTGTATGCGATTGCAACAAAAATAAGTAGGCGAATAATGTATGCAGAAGAGGATATATGTGAGTATATGATAGATGAGATAGGACGTCAATGGATGTATGCTATTGTTATGCGGGAACAGGGGATATAGATGGAGTGGTATTCTCATCTCATTCGGCATTAGGAAGGATAGAGATGGAATGGTCATGCGCGGAGTTGGGGCGATCATGCAATGGGTCTATGTCAGCAGGCATTCTGGGTTGATCTGATTCTGTGTGTGTGAAAGATGGAACACGCGTAATGGGAATCTCATTTGATGCGCTGATGGTGTGTGGAGGACGAGAAAAAGTTGCGAAGGACTCGGCAACTTGATGTGAACCAGGGCTCAGGACGTAGGCCTTGACGTCCGAGGAGGGATCTTGAGACAGGCGTAGTATGAGACGTAGAATGACGGGTGAGGGTATGGATGCAAGAGAGGCAACCAAGCGAGCGAGGCGGATGCGAACGGCATCGACAGGGTCATCACTAAGCGGGAGAAGGGGACCTAGGAAAGCATCGTCGATTGGTACGACGCTGGCGAGGGCATGTTGGCAAGCAATAAAGCTGGATGATGTTAGCGAGGCCTAAGCAAGGATGGTAAAAAGACCTACGTCATTCGCCGTTTGAACATTGGTGACTGAGAAAGACTCCTAAGGTTTGAACGCAGCTGCTCCAGTACTTCGCCGTTCAGTAATGACCACACTCCAGCAACAGACCGCACAGCTGTCTCTCGCACAGCTGCCACACCATCTTCCAACGCACGTTGAATCAACGCCACAACCGAGCGCCGCCCTTTGGCCCCTGTGATTGTACATAGCACAACCAATCCTTGAGCAATTCCTTCACGCTCCCTCCAACTTCGAAACCCGCCGTCATCCCATACTGTAACCAACCCAAGCACCAGGCTATCCCTTACCTCACACCCCACCTCGCCCATTAACGTTGGCAAACTCTCTACTGCCTTTGTTGACACCTCTTCATCGCTACATCTTATACCGTCCCACCATACACCGACGAGATCGCGTTCTGCATGATCTGCACCTATTATCTTTGCTAGCTCTCCAATGCTTGCCGCCAGGGTCCGTCGAACCTTTGTCCCTTGATTTTTCGCAAGTTCAAGGTAGTAATCCCGCAGGTCACCCCATCGCTCTCTACCCAGCGTTAATGCAACAGCAGGATAGTTAAACGCGCAGATCAAAGGCCGCTCTTCATTACCGCACAGCAGCTCCAACTCAATTCGTTGTTGGCCGTCCCGTACTCGCCTATCATCTCTTCGACCTAGAAACAGCTCAATCAACTCTGGTGGTGGTCCACCCCCGTCCTCACGAAAGGTGTACAATACTTCGCCTAAAACCTCTAATACTCCACATTGCACTTGAGACGACTCGTCAGTTGCAAGCGTCATGATAGTCTCGAGCGCTAATGATCGCCGGTGATTCGCTGACAGTCGGGGCAAAATAGCGGGAAGAGCAAACAAGGCAGAGTGCCTTACATGCCAGAACGTATCCCGTCGAAGCGCATCAAACAAAGGAAGCTGGGCTTGGATTAGACTCGGACATGTAACATATGAATCAGCATACCAAAGAAGAAAGGACAGTTTCTTCGGGGACGACTTTAGCTAGTGCACCCAGCGCAAACGATGCTTCCCGTCTGACCCAATGCACTGGGTCCTGGCCAACTCGAACAACCTCCGTCACAAATGCCTCTTTTGTGTCATTCGCCAACGTGCCTGAAAAGATGTTGAATTGAACGCATAGACAATAATTAAGGCACCACCCACCGCTCGCTGTTACGGCAGCCATTAAGCTCATGCTTGACAGTCGACCAACCGTGGCCTGTTCATCGTCCTCACCATCGTCACTTGCATGGCTCTCCTGAATACCAGATCGAATGTCATACACAGGGTGAAGTCCGATATCGGAAAAGTGGATGTCTATTGGAGGTAATGCAGGAGCCTGAGTTGCCGTCAACGTGTCTTCCGTCGGAGAATGGGGCATTGTGCCAGAAGCAGGCCACATGGGAGGACGTCGTTCGGGTGAGCGTCCATTCGTTTCATTTGGGAAATGCGATGTCGAAGGTAGGGGTGAAGGCGATCGGTCTTTTCGGTTTCTTGTTGCAATAGAAAGCCCAGATGAGGGAGACAAGGAGGATGTGGCGTCGGGTGATGAAGAAGATGTCGACCCTGATGAGCTAGATGGAAGTGGAGGCAAGACAGGGAAATATGGGTTGACTATGTCGGACTTTGCCCTCGCATCTAAGACCTTGGGAGGAGTAAGGGTATAGTTATCACGCATCATGTCGCTGCTGTGTT
Source organism: Tephrocybe sp. 9980TJB (assembly GCA_018220975.1). Taxonomy (NCBI): domain Eukaryota; kingdom Fungi; phylum Basidiomycota; class Agaricomycetes; order Agaricales; family Lyophyllaceae; genus Tephrocybe; species Tephrocybe sp. 9980TJB. The sequence continues at coordinate 129,296 of JABAJU010000003.1, read as the reverse complement.
TACTTGATTCGGGGGTGTCCATGTCTAGCGGGGTTTGATCGTCCATATCAAGGTCAAGGCGACCCATGCCAATGACGACTTGTTGAAGAAGCTCCGTCCGTACCATCTCACGTCGGAGTGCGTCAAAAGATCCGATAGAATGTTTATCAGGGGCGGCAGAAAGATCATTCTCATCTGCATCTTTAAGGCGCAGGAGCAAATCAACAATTGCGCGGCGAGTAGCACCGCCAATAACAGGATTTGGGCTCAAGAGGAGGGTACCTAAAATTGGGGTAAAAGCCTGAACAGAGACAGTGATGATGTCAGAGGATGACAATTGAGTTTCTGCGTCGTCGGAGGTTAAGTGACAGTTCTGTGGCGCAAGTTGAGAAGAAAGAAGCGGAAAATTAGAAGAGAGAAAAACACACGGTAAAAAACCACCAAAACAGGGAAAGAAGTTCAAGGGAAAGAGCCTCTTTAACTGGTTCTTCTGGAGAAGGGGTAAGTGATGTGAGAGATGGCCAAGTAGAGAGAAAAAAAGAAACCTTCGTCAATGGCAAGGCCATCGAGGAGTGGTAGAACATATTGGATGGCTTCCTGAGGGGAGATTTCGTGGAGAAGCTCTGGGAGGGCATGTATGATGTAGATCCTGTGAAAAGAGGCCTTGCTGCGAGCAAAAAGATAGATCTTTTCTAGCGTGTTGAGAAAAGCGTCGTCATCTTCCTCGAGGGCGATGTCTATTGAGAAGGAGTCTGCGGGAAAAGGTTCGTCTGTAGAGGGGGGAGGCGTGGAGGGCGGGGTGTAAAAATCATAGGGGGAACTAGGAGCAGTGAAGTAGAGGGGAGAAGTGTCTGGGGAAAGGGAGAATTGAGTTATTTGAGGCAAAGAGATGTGATCTGGAGCTTGTGGACGGACGAGATGGTGGTCAGGGAGGAGAAGAGCATCTGAGGCCATGGCATTCACTGACAACAACCATGTTTGCGTTTGTTCTTGTTTGATTTCTCTGACATCACTGCTCTAAATGACGTAACTACCCCCGAACTACCGCGTCAAGGCTTTCCGCAAAGTACCGGATGTTCCTGCTATTCAGTCCCGCCATTGAAATCCGCCCATTCCCTGTCAAATACACGTGCGAATCTGTTATCAGCCTTTGACTCTGCGCTCCGCTGATCCCAGTGAAGCTGAACATCCCAATCTGGTTGATAATGTGCTCCCAGCTTCCTGGCGTTTTGAGTTCCTCAGTCAGCAGTCTGTGCAGTTCCTTGCGCATCGCAATGATTCGTCCTGCCATCGTCCGAATGTCCACTTTCCATTCTTCAAACAGGGTCTCGTCGTTTAAGATCATTGAAACCTGTCCATCATAGTTAATCCTCTTCAATCACAATTGTTTGTTCTTCTCACTTACCACACGTGCTCCGTAAGTGGGAGGGTTACTGATCTCACTTCGCTGCAACACAGACAACTGGCTCTTCACACGCCCTGCAGCCTCCTGGTTCACAGACACGACGTGTAGTGCACCAACTCGCTCTCCGTACAACCCTGCATTTTTTGCAAAGCTCTGTTCCAATCCATTATAAGCCTTTCCATTCTAGCCTCAGATATTCATCTTACCTGGCAGACGAGCATGGAAACTCCCTTGTCCACAAAGTACCTCACTGCCCAGGCATCGTTGTCCAAGTCACCACTCGCAAAGCCCTGGTAAGCACAGTCGAAAAATGCATAGTGATTCTTGGTCAGCATCACGTCTGCGATTGCCTTCCATTGCTCCTGCGTCGGATCCACCCCCGTCGGGTTGTGCGCACATGCGTGCAGTAGGAACACCGACCGCTCTGGTGCATTCTGCAACGCGCCAATGAAACCCTCATAGTCGAGTCCGATAGTCTTGGGATCATAGTACGGATAATCCACAGGTTCGATCCCAACGTTCTTCAAGATCGCCTGATGGTTCGCTGTCAACCAGTCTCAGCCAACACTAGCCTCCATATAGATACTTAATCTTCTACTCACCCCATGTTGGTTTACTGAGATACACTCGGGGAGCGCCGTTCCATTTGTAGAACCGGGACAAGAAAAGGGCCCCAAGATGGTTAGCACCTGTGCCAGAGATCGTCTGGACGCTAACGACACGCTGCTCCTGGATAGCCGGAGATGAAGGCCCGAGGATCAGCTTGGCTGCCGCTGCCGTGAATGACGCAAGGCCAGTGATGGGCAGGTACTCGTGATCCAACGAAATGTCTTTCAAGAGTCGCTCAGAAGCCTACATGATATGATTAGCTTGATGCGTTCGCAAAAATAACTGATCGTTCATACTTGCCTTTTGAACGACGGGAAGCACCCAGGGCTTGTCTTCATCGTCACGGTAAGCTCCAACTCCGAGATTTACTTTCTTTTCAAAGGTGTCAGCTTTGTATGATGCAGTAAGCTGGAAAATGCTGCGATTTTCAAATTAGGCCGTATCCGATGAGTCTATCAGTTATCCGTACCTATCAGGTGGTGCGAGGGGCACATCCTGCCAAGTTTCTAATGAAAAATGTTAGCTCACAGTGCAAGGCGAGGGATCTGCTTGTTTCACCTGCAGACATGTTGTGTTTGGGTAGATGGTTTAGTAACTGTTTGATTCTGTCGGTCATAATATCGTTGAGCTTAGTTCTCAGAGCGAATGGAAGAGAAAAATGAAGGGAGAAGGTCCGATCACAAGGATTTGTGAACAGGAGCATTTATGGCGCGCAGATGCTCACCGAATACAGTTGGCTCTTGATTCTTGCCGCTGTCCTCAGTAACAAAGCTCTACACGTGATAAGCAGTTAGTTATCAGGATCGTCGTCGAACCGGCTTCACACCAACCTGCCCGGTTGCTGGTGGTTGCAAGCAGTGGATGTTGGGGTAAGAGAGATTTGGGGTGAGGGGTTTATCTACACATATCTTGTTTGGTAACGCCTTTCAATATGATCGATTGAGTCAATTTCGTCCGTCCGGGCTCACCCGCTATAGTGACCGGCTGAGATATTAGAATCCCCCTCTTCTCGAACGTGGATTGAAGATAGCTTCCTGTAAGTCCCGACGTTCATATTCAGTTAAGGTGGCGTTACTCTGACGTGTTCAGGGTCGCAAGGTTCCGATGGGCTTTTCCCGGAATATTATTCCATGCTGCAAATGCATTGTATATACAGATCAATTTAGAAAGAAGATATTATGGAATGACAGCAAAATCTACAAGTACGATATGGAAATATGACGGAGAAGTATGAGCAAACAATGTGGTCCGATGTGGAGACTAGATGTGAAGATGCAAAAGTGACATCGGCGACTGGATATGCGACGGTGATGATAATGGTAACAAGATGTCGAATGACGCCAGGATAGACGACAGTTCAAATGGAGGATGGGAGGCTGACATGGAGTGAACAGAACAAGTGGTCAGACGTCTCTACGCCGTTGCCATCTTCGGCGCCACCGTCCGTTCGCTCTCGAGCTTGTTCTTGTTCCGCTCGAATGCTTGCTGGCGGCAGTCCTCCAGATTAGTGCAGCTATGGTGTTCGGGTAGTCGATGCTAGGCAGGGATGCACATGAGTCATTCAGGTCCACACGACCAGATAAACATCAAGTTGATACTCACTGTACCGCAGAACTGAGACCTACAATGAGGGCATTCTCCAACAATGCGAAGGGCAGCCGAGTTGCACTGGTTCTCAGTACCAATTTGGAACTGACAGCGTTTCTTAGCGGGCATGATGTCTGGAGTGGGGTGAGAAGGAGGTTGTGTAGATGCGGAGCACGGCGGAAGACCTCAGAGGGATAGACTGAGAAACAAGGAAGTTCGGCGAGTTGCAAGTGGCGGCAGGCAAAGGGGGGTGCGGGACTATAAGTGATGTACAGAGGCTGGCCTTGCTTTATATCGGCGACGCGTAATCCAGTGCAACCGATCATAATAGCCACGTGCCCGCCCCGGTTCCCCGGAGTACATCTCATTGCCACCTCGGCCGCACTTAGTCGACGTTGCTTGTATCTGAAACAATACCATCCTTCACCAGAATGGCCGCCGCCATTTCATACTTATAACTGCAACAACAAAACGTCTGACGTCTGACCCTCACCCCGAAACGCACTCGATCATTGCTTTTTCTGATCATTCAAAAAAATTTGCTCCAGAAATAAACGGGTATGATTGTACCGACGCAGAAAAGAAAGACTATGGTTCCGACTCTCATTACCTCTTGTAGAATATCGATCATTAGGGATGTGTTGGACCATAGTATGGGGGAAATCGGTGGATGTAGATAGAACAACTAAGGAAGAGCGTGAGAGACAAATGTCACGGCGGTATCATAAAGAAGTTCAAGTCCATGTCAGTATCGCAGACATCCTTGATCACCTGCAAAGAATCAAACACCATTCCGATCTATTCTTTCATAACCGACTCACCATTCTCAATTTTTCTTATGTTGGATTATCTCAACAGCAATAACAATAGCAGCGATAATAACGATGATGAGAATGATGAAGAAGCATATCCAACGCTTCTTGCGCGCAGCGCGTGCTGAGACAACAGCCTTTTCGGTATATCCCAATCTAAAATGATGTCAGTGATGATTGAATGGGCGATATGAAAAGCAGCGTACCCGGCTTCTGTATCTAGCGCAACTTGATTGGCTTGCGTTTCAATAGCATTGATAGTTTCGTCTTGCTGCTCAACAAGCACGCTCATCTAAAAAATAAAATAAAAATAAAAAATTCAGCATAAGGGAAGTCAGGCTTTCCGGGCACTAACATCGTTGAATAATTGCGCGAGCTCGCCGAGAGTTTTCTCGATGCGCTTAATGTCCTCGTGTCGTTCTTGAACCTCGCGATACGCTGCTTTCGCCGGGCCATAGCGATTGGAGTTTAGGAGCTGAACTCAGGATGAGTTTAATAGTTTTTCTGCAGTAGTGTGGCTTACCGCTTGACTGAAGATTTGGCCACCTTGTTCGTCATTAACAACAGCCTTAACTTCCTCGGGCGAAGCATCAGGTTTGACTAAAGTTTGGATTGAGAATTAGCCCACACAATAGGATGAGATGAAAGAACGGCTTACCTATCCTAAACTGTCTCTCCATACGTTGCTTATACTTCGTGCGGTATTGTTGCTCGACACTCTGGTAGTGTTGGATTGCTTCCACAAACTTAGACTTGACCAGGGCAGTCTATTCTCAAGTCTAAATGCCAGATCAATTGACTTTGTGAGGAGACTTACCTGTTGCTTGCGGATTTGACCATCACGTCCCGCACCACCTTTGCGCTCCAAGTCCTTGATTCGGTTTTTGAGACTGTTGCTAAGGGTACTTGTTTCTTCCACCAAAGCGTCCAGTTGCGAGGCACTCTGTTGCGCCGCCGAATCGTCCATGTTGTTGAGCGACCGTGAGTGTAAATCACCAATTCGTGCAATATTGTCGTTAAAAGAGCGTAAGCTATCTTGAATCGAAGAAATCTGCAAGAAAACCAATATTTTGCTTCTGCTATGCCACGATGCATGTAATACTCACCTCGGTGTAGAAAGCTGCCATACTATCCCCGTTCGCATTGGGTGCTAGCTCTGTCCTGCTGTCCCTGACGTCCGACATCTCGTATGCACGATCATCCTGCTGGGCATAGGGATTCGCTCTGCGACTTTGATAACCTCCGCTCGACGCCTGCGTCGGATAGGAGGGACTGAAAGGATAGTCACTGTCAAGGATTATGCTTTTATGTCTAGAAGATATAGATGAACGTACGAGGTCGTGTTACCGCCCTGTTGTGCCTACGAGAAAGGAAGATTGAGCATCAACGAGTTGTGTTAGCGTTGCAGGATTGTACACACCCGCATGGCTGCTAGCCTGTCTCTGGCCATTGTAATGATAGATGTAGGTCGTTGGTATCAAAAAGGAATGAGATTGAAGGATATATGGGCTTAGTGATGAAAGGCTGAGTGGTGGAAGGGGGTCAGACCACAAAGTGGTTGGTTCAACGGCGCTGTTGGTGGTGTGATGCGACCACGCAAATGGGCAAAGTTGAACAAATATATGTAACACAGCCCTGATTGCGCGCGGATGTTCTGCGGAGAAAGTTTTCTCTGTTTCGGAGTTCTGTTACAGCTGTACGAGACCTGTACATATTTTTTTTTTCAATAGCCTATGGAATCTAGAATATTGCAATCGATTTTAAGCATCCTTGGCAGCTCTCTCTACTGCCCGTCCAAAATACTACGAAGAACAGCAACTTGTCTGTCAATCATTTTTCGGCTGGTTCCCCCAATCGATTCACGCCGTTCGACACTAGCCTCGAAGTCAAATACATTGTGAATATCATCCGAGAAGTTGGCATTGAGGTTTTTGTAGTCTTCAAGTGTCAATTCGTTTAATTGACATTTCCGCGATTCAGCCAAGGCGACTGCACGCCCAGATATATGGTGGGTTTCTCGGAAGGGGATCTGGCAATAAAAAACATTAGCACGGAGAAGGAATATAAATAAAACAATAACAATAACGTACTCCTTTCCTTACAAGATAGTCTGCGAGATCTGTCGCAAGCACATCCATTGTCAAGGCTTGGCGCATTTTTTCAGCATGAACCTGCTTGCCGTTAGCATAAAGATGCTGTAAGTATCATGCATCATCTTACCTCCAACGTCGCAATGACGCCTTCAGCAATCTGGAATGAGGCTGAAATGGTATCTACGGCATCAAATAGAGGCTCCTTGTCCTCTTGAAGGTCCTTATTATATGTCGAAGGAAGGCCTTTCAGCGTCATTAAAAACCCAGCCATCTAAGCAAGTTGTGTGAATTAGTTGTTTGTTTCATGGTATTTGAAGCCAACCTACATTTCCGAAGACACGACCAGACTTTCCGCGAAGAAGCTCCAGGGAGTCAGGATTCTTCTTCTGCGGCATGATGCTGGATCCTGTACTGTAAAGCGCATTAAAGTGACGAATAGAGTCGACGAAGAAGAAAACGTACCTGTATGCGTCGCTTAGCGTTACAAAACCAAACTCGGCAGTAGAGTAAACGATGAGATCTTCGGCCATGCGGCTAATGTGGGTCATAGCTAGACTAGACCACATCAAGAATTCAACAATGAAATCTCGATCGCCAACTCCCCATAGACTGTTCTCCGCTACCGACCGGAACCCAAGCTCTTGGGCGAGAAAATCTCGGTCGACAACGAAAGGGTTTCCAGCGAGAGCGCCACAACCTAGTGGGGATACGGAAATTCGAGGAATAAGTTGACGGAGTCTCTGTAGATCAGAGCTAAAAGAGAAAGCATGGGAAAGCAAAAGGTGGGACCATCTGATAGGTTGACCACGCTATAATTTACGATGAGATTGTGTGGAAGCCGTAAGACTTCAAAGGCGAACCTGCAAATGCGTGTATCCAGGAAGAAGGATGTCTTTCTCCTTGTCAGCCCTCTCCACCATTACACGAATGAGCCCTTTCAAGCCGAGCTCAATGCCTGCGGCTTCTTCAAGTAACCATAGGCGCATGTCCGTTGCGACTTGGTCGTTACGCGAACGTCCTGTGTGTAGCTTTCCGCCCAATGGGCCAATTAACTCGCTGAGTCGCCTTTCATTCGCGGTATGAATATCTTCATCATCAGGTTGTATTTCGAACTAAACACCAGGATAAGATGATTCAGGTCATCGGACCTATGCAACGATCTAGGCGTACCGTTCCATTCTGCCATTCTTTAAGAACTAGCTGCAAACCATTGGCGATGATGGCCTCCTCCTCTTTTGTCAAGATGCCTACACGAGCAAGAGATTTGGCATACGCAATCGATCCCTTGATATCTACAGCACACATGCGTTTGTCATATCGTAAGGATTGGTTGAATGCGTGCATCCTGGTAAGATTTCCGTGAGCAAACAGTTACGAAGGTATAGTGGAATCGTACAATGGATCTGTCTTTCCTGTGAACCTGCCTCCCCATAGTTTTTGCTTGGTGGGTTCACTTGCCATGATTCGCCTGTAGATCCTTGTCAGGGTTTTAAGTTTTTATATAAGTTCTTAATCGAGTCAGAGTTTTGGCGTGACAAGTCACTTGACATTACGCGCTTCGCTTAGCTGGAACGACTTACTCAGGCTACTTACTTGGCTACCTTGGCTGAGAGCAGCCTTCACCATGACCTCTTCACAATCTACCTTTCGTTTGGGGCTCATATGTATGTCGATTGCTGCAAACTCGTACGTGATGTCCTTTCGATTCGTGCACAAACATAATGGTTCCACAGACTCGTTGCAGGAGGAGTCTTCGTATTCCCTATCATGTCACCAGCATTCGCGCACATATTGAAATTGACTCAACCACAGCTGACCACTGTAGCTCTAGCGTGAGCCACTCCATCTATCCTAGTATCCGTCTTGACCTTACAATGCTTGCCACACCGGCACTAGTGGCATCATAGGTCAATATCCCATCTCACCTATTGTGGGGAAAATTCTCGACAAATATGGACCTTCACGATGCTCCCTAATATCGGCTGGACTATTCTTTACTGCTTTTGCTTCTAGCTCCGTTCTTGTGGCGATGACTCCTGCTGATATCGTTCAGCCTTCTTCATGGTCCTTCCGATGCCTTACTGTTGCCTTCCTTTCAGCTGGAATAGCAACAGTTTTTTCGTAAGTAGTAATGGTCACGATCCCTTCTTGCACTAATTGATCTGTTCAAGATATTTCTCTTCAATCTTTGCTGCCTCGAAGAGCTTTCCTGGTCATCCTGGCGCCGCGGCCGGAACCAGCATGGCACTATTTGGGTTGTCACCCCTATGCCTCTCGCTATTTGCTCATTGGTACACGGAAGTCGCCTCTGGTCAATTAAGGATTCTTCCGTATCTAAGATTTTTGGCCATATTAACTACCGTGACACATGTCCTGAGTGCATTCATTCTCGATTCAAGAAAGCCTGTCGCTAGTCTCACACTGGGCGAGGTTGACGAAACCACCAGGTTGGTCTCGCCATCACTTCATGATGAAGCGCCCTCTGGAACGTATCCCAATCCTTTTCGAGATCGCTACTTTTGGACCCTGGCAGTCGTTTCCCTTTGCTCTATCGGGGCGGTGAGTGTTCTTTGGCCGGTTAGTCCTCAAGGTTATCTGATTCCATTTTCTTCACTTAGTCTGAAATGGTCATCTCAAACATGGGGTCAATTGTACTCTCTCTTCCTCCAGAACCCTCGTCTTTCTTGTCTGGTGATATTTCACCTGATGCTGTTACCGCAACCCAAGTGAAGATTCTATCAATCTCCAACACTGTGTCGCGTCTGTTGATTGGGCCGCTCGCGGATTTTGTCTCTCCCGTCGCATCCTACTTGCCCACGGGTAGCATTACATATTCTAGGAAGCACCGAATAAGTAGAATGGTCTTCTTAGCCGTTCCCACCTTCCTTCTCTGTTTATCATTTGCATGGATGGAGATTGGAGCTAAATCACGCAGCTCACTGTGGGTGCTCAGGTACGCTACATGGAATATTTAAGGCTCCTGCTAATGGTGTTCTCTAGCATTGGCACAGGAATAAACTATGGTGCTGTCTTTACCGTGTTGTGAGTAACCTTGTTTCTTTCGATGCCATGCCGACTAATTTCGTCACTAGACCGAGTATAGTTTCGTCAGGATGGGGCCCGACAGACCTCGGCCGTAATTTTGGCGTCTTGACCTACGCTCCTTTCATCGGCACTCCCATGTTCTCTTACTTGTATGCATTTGTTTCGGCCGCAAATTCTGGTGCGAAAGGAATCTGTGAAGGCACGCTCTGCTGGCGGGTTACCTTTTGGGTGACTACAGGGTCCTCAGTCATCGCTGTACTAGGCACTTTAATACTGTGGAGGCATTGGCATGGGCGTGTCTAGTATATCTCATTGTACATATAACTATAATCCATACACTGTTATCAGTGTTAATCGAATTCCTTGTACATCTTATGCACATAAGACGTTCTGCAAGCTGTTACAGTGTCTGCTTTTTATCGACAGTTACTCACACATCGAGTCTATGTAGGAGAAGAAATACCTATAGCTAATCGCGCCTAGTATGGGAAGATGAAAGCGGTAACTAGCTCCTGAATCACTGCTGGCTTCTGGCAGGGCGAGGATGAAGGCTATTGATGATCAAAAAAAAAGCATATGCAAGGATTGAAGCCCCCGCGTAGATAGCAAGGCGAACTTCAAAGGTATTATGGGTTAAAAAAGGGTATGGGACTGATTAAGCGGGTCAGCAAGTATGCGTGAAGTACAGTGTATAATTCCTTACAGATCCCTCCATTCATGTTTGCGCAATACTCTGCCCAAGTTCCGTACCACAAGGCAAATGCCAAGACAGAGATTGGCGCAACAGAATACAACGTCCTATTGCTGAATCGTGTCTCGTACAGTATGAAATCAGCAAGCAATGCCAGGGCAGGTGATGCATGTAATGCGAGATCAATGGACAACGGGATTCGGAACATGTCGAGATCCACAGAAGAAGATCCTGGGGCCTTCTGTATGATCAAGGCTGGAAAGAGCGAGATCAAAGTCCAATAAATGGTAGAAATCACCACAGCAAGCTATCAATAGAAAAATGAGGGTGGTATCATGACGTTTTAAAGTATCACTGGTCAGCTCACTGGCAAAGCGACAATCAGCAGCGACCTCTTAATATTTTTAAAAACTGAAACTATCGGTTAGTGAAAGTAGTTGTGGTAGCCTCAGTCTCTCACGTCGGAAACTGGGGAATACATTTGACAACAGGCCTATGATCATAGTCAACCATGCAACAGCAAGCCTAGTAGTATCAGCAACGGAATTGAGCTGGTGTAAAACATCTACAATCATTACTCACCCTTGGATTGTCAAAAACTGGAAATGTCCACCATATTGGGTTTGTATCCAGTCATTTACTTGCAATGTGTCCAAGCGAGAGAAACCGAAAGCCATCACACTGGCTGCGGAAGCGCGCAGAGTTACTTGCCCAACAGAGAATGTCATCTCGACGCTCAGTAAACGTCTAAGCGGCGATAGCAGATAGAGCCGAGTTATATGTAGTTCCCTCAATCGTCACAGACGAAGTAGTGTGTCAAGTATGAGTTATGATGGCGTGCCGCACGCATGTAATAAATATAATACGCCATCAGTCTGATACTATCACTGTCTGGCTGCAATTATTAAAGATCGCCGTTGATGCTGTGCTGCTTGTCTTACCACTGCAACCACTAGGATGGGAAAAGATATCTACTCGATTCATCTACTCGATTTTCTTTTTTAAAAAAATTATGTTCCGTCATTAATTATAAGAAATAGCAAGTTTGAGATTCATAGGGTCTATTGTTATCGTATTGAGGATTCAGATACCTGGGAGCTCTCACTCTCATAAGCACTCAACAAGTCATCGTAACCTTCATCGTCTCCCTCATCCGCTGAGCTTTCCCTTCTTTTCATAACCTGTTTCTGGTCGTTGGAGATTTTGCGTGCACGCCCTGAAGAGACCTTCCTTGGTCGGCTTTCATGATATTCCGAGGAGTTCTTCCTCGAACGTTCCTGCGACTCTGCAGATACTTTCCTGGAGCGACGCAAAGATCTTGAAGAGTTTGGAGAAACTAAAGTATGGACCTCATCCCCTCCAAAGGTGGAGGCTTTGGGTGTGGTAGCCGTGTCGTAATCATCCGAGGGCCACTCCACAGCAAGGTTGTTTGGATTTGATAATTTTCTTTCTGGCTCAGGCCTCATATGAGAAACAGTGGCGGTTAGATCGAGAGGTCGTGGGGCATAACGTTTGGATCGTAGGCGGGGACTCCGCAAGGGCACCTGGCCAACAGAGGAGTCAGAGGTATCTTCCGCTCGAAGCAGTGGAGGTGTGATTTTTCTTGCCAATTTTTTGGAAGGCATGTCAGGCGTAGTATCAATGGCAGACACTCCAGGATCTGTCAGTTCAACTCCGTTGTCATTGAGTTCGTGAATGATCGAGGTATGTGACGAGATGTGGTTCATTGTCACCGATGGGGAGTCTGGCTTCTCCACAGTCCCGCGAAGGTCATTTCGATCTAATAATGATGGTGGGCTCAAAACCCCTTGTTCAGAAGAGGATCCTGACATATGTCGCATTCGAGTGGCCCTGAAGCCTGGAGCCATGGGCGACACGGACTTGCGGTTAAGAGGGATTCGTCGGCTTGCCGATCCGGTGTCTGAATCCCAGCCACTATGGCTAGATTTAGCAGAACGTAGAGCATCCGATGGAGATAATGACGAAATCGAGGAGATAGAATCACGATGCGGACTATGTTTAAGTCTCATTACGTCTGCCCATTGTCGATCTGGCACAGGAGAGCTTCCTGCGGAACGGGAAACAGGTCGACTAGGTGGGGAGGTAAGTGACGTTGGACTCAGCAGCAAGGGCCGGGGACCAGCTTTAACAGTGGCGGCTGAAGACGACGATCGTGTGAGGGCAGCGAAAGTTGACTGCAGACTACGAGCTTTGTCCATGGTTTTGTCTTCAAATTGATCCTCTTCTTTGGGACTCAGTGTCATCTGGTCAGATAATATGAAGCTATCTCGAGGAGGTCGAAAGTATTGCGGTCGAGGAGGAGGAGAATATAAGTCTCCGTTTCGGTCAATGACAGGCAAAGACCCGCGACGCCCCGTTTCTCCGTTCCTGGCGTTCTTGTCCTCTCTGACAGGATTAAGTAGAGGTGACCAGAGCGGCTTCTCATCGGTCCCAATAGCAGATCGACCCCACGAACCAAGAATATTTCTTGCTCGCCAGTTAGTGCTGGCCTTGGCTATTGCAGCCACAGTATCAGAGTCTTTGAGCTTGTCAGCATATGCCCATAGACTCGATGTAGCGCTCAGATTTCCGTCCTGTTGAGGTTGAGCCGCATCCGGTCGTCTGTCTGCAGCTGGTAAAACGGGTGTCAAGGGCGACGGTGGCGGATTTGGAGAAGGTGGCGGTTCCATAGACGTTTGATTTGTTATCCCTCTCCAAACCGAGGTAGCTAATCTGGATGTCAGACCAGGTAGAGGATTGCTCGGGGTCTCCGTATCGTTGCCATCTTCGACTGGGCTATCGGACGAATCATCCTCAGATTCGGATGAGTCTGGAGAAGACTCTTGATTAGTGAAGCCCTTCCACATCGTGGCCTTGATTCGAGCGCCTAAAGTCATTGAGTCCTTTTGTGCGACCCTGTCGTCGTCATGTCGTCGATGTCCCAAATCAACAGCACCCTGCAGGATTCTGTCGACGCCGCCAGCAGCCTCAACTGGATAATCCTGCAAGAATGTCACCCCTTCCGCAAAAGCATCTCCTAACTTCCAAGCATGCAAGGGTGATGGTGGACGGAATGCAATGTTCTCTTCTGCCCATAAACTAGGAGATTTTCTTCCGTTTTTGCCTAGCCTATGCAAATTGAGATGGAAGGTCGTTGAACAAAGCAGTTAACTCACCGAAGTAGCGTTACCCTCGCACGCATCAGCATTGTCGTACAAATATCGATCAAGTGGTCAATTTTGGGATTAGCGTCCCGCGTCCGCGCAGGGCAAGAGAATACCGCATCCCAGATTGGGAGGACAGAGCGTAGAGGTAACGTGTGGGTCAAAATGGGCGCAAGCCATCGGCTTTGGGGATGTTTAGTTCCTTACAGCAACTAAGGGTCGGAGGAAGGCTCACTAGGAATAGTGGGGAAGAGTCGGGTCCAACCCTTTCGCCTGCTATAGACAACGGAATAAAATTAGAGGTTGGATCAACGCGAGAAGCTGTGCAACTCACCAAGCCATCGAAAAGATCAGGATCGGCCCAGGCTAAACGTTCACTAAATCTTTTCAACCAAACACTTCCACCTTCTTGGTCGTCCAAGTCGGAAAATTCTCCAACTAGAGCTTCGAAGAGCCAGAAAGTATCGGCCTCAACGTGAGTAAGGTCTTCAGGATTGACCTCTTGGTTAAGCACGACGTATACAGGAACAAGCAAGGAGGGTATGTGCGGTGATATACGTCCAGGATTGACCGACGCGTGGAGATAAAGCAAGCGAAGCAGTGCGCTTAAATGCTTTGGATGGACAGTGCTTGCTGACAGCGGTTTAAATGACAAGAGTGTCGTTGTGATACCGTCTCCTTGATCAACGTCTGGAGATGAGAGCGATATCTCTGGAGCACCCATTGAATCAGGTTCTTCGGGCGATGTCGACTTGGCCGTTGATTTGGAATCCATCTCGTGGAGAATGTCTAGGCGGATATCCAGGTTTTTGGCTGAATTCAACCTGATTTCATCCTTTGTGTCATCGTCCAGTGGGCCCGAACTTGAGGAATCCGGAGGTTGGGCAAGATCACCAAATAAATCCGAAGGGATTGCGGATAGCTGTTTCGACACAGTGAGTAACATGGTGTCCAACGAATCAAGTGTAGAAGCAGTTGGGGAGGGCAATTTTGAAAAGGGATCCAGAAGTCTTCGAGTCAAATCCTAAAAATTAGATGAAGGCCTAGATCTTGTTCATTTTATCAGTCAGACATACGTAGTAACTATCGCGTTGCGACTGTATATCCTTCGTCCATGCTGCTTTCGCCACTGGAAGGGTACCGAATAATAATCTTGATTCAAGTTAATGACATGAAATTTCAAGAAAACATATACATACTTCCATATCCGCGGTCGAAGCCATTTGGGGTCGTCAGGTATACCTATTTCATGTAAGCCAACTAGTACAAGAAAGGGCCTAAGTAGGGCGCACCACGATGGCAAAGACGGCGGAGAGCAGGGAGGTCGACAACAGGTGAAGCCTGGGGATCGAGAATCTCGGATACTGGTCTCAAACTAGAAAGATTTGAGTTATTTGATGAATGGGAAACTCTCATAATACATACATATCCTGACGGAGAGGTTCGGGGGTCCAATCTACACCATAGTTAGAGGCAATATTTTGGAGGGTAATGTCAAGGTCTCGTGCAGAAGGCGGTAGCGCAGTCAACGTTCGAATAGCGATGGGGGCAACATGTCCATCTTGATTGTTAGCGGCAGAACCTGCGAAATGAGGCCCAAGGTGTTGCGCTAAAAGACCACCGACGATTTCCAAATCTTTCAGGGGTTGTGAGCGTCGGAATACTTTCGCATTCGAGCCTTCACACACCTTTCAAACCAACGTAAGGTGCAGTATAGATGATAGTAGAAGCGGCTTCGATGACAATGGGTGTTAAGTGAGTACTGTAGAATTTTTAGCAACATGCACCGACCAGCAGCTGCTAGGACACAACTCACGTTTGGTCCAATTCATTGAAATGCTCAAGCAACTGTCCTACGTGCATCTCAATGACCTCCAACAAGTCACCCAAGGCATCCTCCCTCTGAAGACTCTGAGCCTTTGCGCGCGCAAGGCTAACGTTTCGCTGTTGCAGGAGAGTGGCAATGTCTCTTCGTGTTATCGCACCCTGGGAATCCTGCCTTTCTTGGAGCTGTCCTAGTCTCAGTGTAGTCTGTCTGAGCTGGCCCTGTATGTCTTCAGTGATGAGAACCGAGGAATTTGTATAAGTGAATCGCGGACCTTCACAGAAGCTGCATCCCATCCTGTGGTCATGGTTGCGTCCGTCGTCCGTAGCAGATATTTGTCTCAACCTTTCTGAATCTTTCAAAGCCAACACATGCAAGAGACTTAGACGTTCAGCGCGCAGCGCTCGGTTCTGGAAAATAGTCTGTGAGTTGGTACTTCACCGAGGATCCAAAGATATGGTCAGGTGATTTACGGCCACAGCATTCGCGCCGCGCGGAGATTATGACCGCATCAATCAAACTTGAGTGCTGCACCCATGTACTGTGGTGTTTTCTGATGTGCAAAGGGTTCACTATGTGCAAATCATGAATAACTCAAGAAATATAAACTCGGCCATGCTGCAAAAATTCCAGAGGCTGTACATGGTATATAAGAAGAGTATCGTATCACCAGAATAATTAGAAAGTTTGTGGATGTGAGATGATAAATCGAAAGATGCAAAATCAGACCCATGATCTGGTTCATATTGGTCTCGGATGAATTCTGCTGCTTGTCAATTAAACAAGCTATGTTCTCACATAAATATATATACATCTGGATCTCTTCGCCTAATTTTCCGAAAGCTCCAGGTGAATGGATCGGTTTAAAATAAGGATTCTCATCCTCGAGGAGGAGAGCGTGACAAATATGATTACTTTGAGGCTCCGCTGACGGCAGAGTTTGCACCATGTTCACCGCACAAGACCTCTGCCAAGTTTCAACAAAATGGTGCGCCCAAAGACAGAAAGCAACAATACAGGAAAGCCGAGATAATATAGTATTTTCATTCTGAGAGCACGCGCGATTGAACATTGAGCGTGTTCGGTGTCGTCGGCAAGTTCAAGCGGAGTGAAAAATTTGCTTGACATTTGCATTACTAGATCATTTGCACATCGCGAAACTGTCTTTGCCCTCGGTCATCGTCCGATAGCTTCCACAAGCAAGGGATCTTTCTTGTAATTTTTAGAGCATTTTTAAGCTATATAACAACATACTGGTAAACTATGAGGAGGAGATACTGAAGGGAAAATATTCTAGAAGCCGATAAGTGTTTTTTTTTTGCACATCAGAAAACCCCACAGTAGAACCAAAATTATCCTTCAGATACTATAATGTACAACAGTGCTACGATCATTACAAGAAATTATTTCACGGAGGTCTGCCATTTCTTTTAAAGCTGGAAATTGGGTGGAGGCTTTGAAAGCCTTGCGGTCGTCACAGGTTTAATCGCCTCCGTCTCCATCTGATAACACTGTACAGTCGACGAATGCTTGCTTGAAGAAGAGTTGCTCCTCGAAGCATCCGAAAGATGGCCTAGATTAGTAGTGCGGACAGGTAATGCGGCCGATACCGTGGTTCCTGCAACAAGGCCAAGTGTTCCATCTAATATCATTCGCTGATGATTCTCTTCATCCAACGACAGGGAGACGGGTTGAGGCCTCCATATCATGAAAGCCAAAACAAAACTGTATGCGATGACTAGGAACAAGCATCAATGAGAAGACAAGGTGGCTCATGAATGCAAGCACTGACGAATCACAGGGACTATCCAGCTACCAATCAGAATGAATGCAATAATGAAGGTGCACACGCCCTCCTGATTAGTAGCTTTAAAAATATAAAGTCAGATTTAAACTCGTTTTGGCATCCTCTTATCCACGAACCTTGACTCATGCATTTGAAATTAGGATAGTAGTATACGAAGGCTCCCGCCGTTCCTGATGCAAGAAAATAAGTAAGGAAAGACAGACACGATAGTTTTATACCAATTTGAGCTACGAGCAAAAACATGATACGGGCAGCATCTAACCATGGTCGAAAGGCCAATATTAATCTAGAAAAGCCTTAGTTCAGTGACGAATACGAGAGTGGCCAAAAATGTGAGCTCACAGAAGAAGTAAGAGAATAGTTGTCAAGGTGTATGATACAAGCATAACGGAGATGAGAGATCCTGTTAATGGTGGGGAAGTTACGTTATATGATAAGAGGCTGGCGTAAATAGCGGCATACGTTCTGAAACATCCATTACCGTCCATTGAAAAAATAGCACTACAGATAATACGATTGTCCACAGAAGACCAATAAGAGAAAGGCCGCCTCGGTTGAGTAAGATGGCGAACACGACGAGCAGAAGGGATTTAAAAACTAACAAAAGATAGCAGCGCGAGTCTTTAAGAGCACGGAAGAATATTCCATAACACAACGAGGGGCGTGAATTCTTAGATTTCAAGTGAATGGACACCAAGCCTCGTCACTGATCTGCCAGAGACCGAGTTACAAGAGCTCGCAAAAAGGTTGAAATGAAAAGAGGCGGAATGGAAGTTGGGACAAGCGTCGCAGGGTAAACATGATGATGCATAGCATATATATATCCAAATTGGCGGACAAAGAGGAAGCTAGATGGAGGTGCCATAATCCATTGTCTGAACAATAGCTGACAGGTGAGTGCGATGACATAAGCCATATATTGACTTTAACGTATACAAAAGCAATACAAAGTACTGTAGAGCTTATTTTCTGCCCTTGAGCCGTTTCTTTGCATTCTTCGCATCCAACTCAAATCTACTCCTCTTCCTCGTGTGATCAACGGTTACTTCGTCGTCTCCATCAATACCACGTTTTCGGCCGTCCTGCCGACTTCGTTGCAGAATGTCACCCTTTTTGGATCGCCGTCTGAGTTCGTCGTAGCCATCGCCCTTTACAACTCCAGATCCACCGAAGCCCTGACCACTGACTCTCTCAACACTTCTTAGGACATCACCAAACTCATCTTCTAGCCCTCCTGCTCTCCGACGATGCTTACCACTACCCCCAGCCAGGCTCCCACCTAAAGCAAGGTCCTCCTCATCTCGAGCACGTCTACGAGCATCACTCTTCTTCATTATTATTCGCGAAAAATTCTCTTCTTCGAATTCGTTAAGGCGCTTTAGATAGGCAGCTCGACCAGAGGTCATAGATGGTGTTCCCCCCAGACCAGAGGTTGACTCGATATGTGGGCGAGTAGCATCCGTTGAAAGGGACGCGAGGGCGGATGGAATAGGCGGGCGTTCCTTCCTCAGCTGCGATTTTGATTTTTCTGTGTAGGGGACGGGAGCGACGCGTGGCGGTCGGTAAATCGCGTCAGCGTCCAGAGACTCGCGTCCTCCCTGAGATGGATGATCTGCGAGCGAAAATTCATTTCCACTATCTCCTTCCCTTTCGTCGCCGTCGGCAAGGTTGTTTGGATTGGGGCGGAATGACAGTGGACCTGCATAATTCCAAAGTTAAAATGAGAGACTTCATAAGCAAGAAGCATCTTATACCATCGACAACATCGTTAGTTTGGTTGGGCTCCTCTGCAATCCTCACAAGCTTTTCAATCTGGTAACGCATCCTTGTCTCCAATGTCCGAATTTTTTCAAGAGCCACACGTCCCTCTATTACTGAGTCTACAAGGTCTCCCACACCGTTACCGCGACAAGACCGTTCTTGGGCACTGAAAGATGAATCAGGTTGGGATCGGACATTCAGAGAATGTCCAATGACGCGACGTGAGGACATAAGAACTAGAGAGTTCAGGTACGAAACAAGCAGATGGTGCTTGAGGGAGATCAGGGAGATTCCATCTCGTAAATCGAAAGAAGAGGTCCTGGAAAAAATGAGACTAGAAATGCAAAGATAAAAAAATGTATGCACCTCTCTTGAAGAGATTTGATGCCCTCCCGAGCAGAAGATATGCTCGCAGTCATATCATTTAATAAGCTCGACAGCTGTGTCGGCTCGATACTGGATTCCATTTCCTGCCTGAAATTATATCAATACCGTCGTTCAAGCAAACAACCGACATAAAGGAAAAGAAATCATTTTGGCACAGCTTTCCGGCCAATTCAAATTAGGCCAGTAGATGAGTGCCCAATGGAATTCGTCTGAGAAGATAGAGAATGTGGATGGCTCACCGAATCCTAGTTGGCAAGAAGCAAGTGAAACGAAGAAATTTAGCGCATCACAAAATTGCTCTATATTACCTCCTTATGGTAATTACTTTTAGTCTTTGACACACCAGTGGCCAGTGGCCACTGCACAATCAAGTATTGTCTTACCAGACAACAATGCACGGCAGCGTATCTAGAGGCTTTAATTGCTGCGAAGTCCTCGCATCTACTTACACTCGCAGTTCACCATCATTCTAGAGCTCATGAGATCTACTTTTGCCCTCTTAACTTCTCTTGTTGCTGCAGGCGCGCAGGTTGCAACTTTTAGCGTGACTGTTGGTGGGCCTGGTGTCTTAACATATAATCCAAAATACGTCGTACGCATCTCATGACTCTTCATGACTTGTGGCTCTGATATGGCGATATTTGTACAGTTCGTCTTTCAACAGAAAAATCATACTGTCACACAGTCTTCATTCGATGACTCATGTACTCTTGCGCAAGATGGATTTGACTCTGACTTGTATGTGAATCCACCTTCCCAAAGAATTAATGCTCATCTGAGATCGTGAATAGCGTCCACGTTGCAGATAACCAGCCTGGTAATTTCATTGCTGAACTAACCGTGCTCAATGTGTCTCCTATATGGGTCTTTTGTCATCAGGAGAATCATTGCCAACGAGACATAGTTTTCGCCGTCAATCCCGGTGACAAGTTCGCTGCATTTCAAGCCTGCTAGTGTCAACGCCTCTGAATCGCCGAGTTCTACATTCAGTACAGCAATGTCCAGAAGTTCATCTGTGGCCACAGCTACTGTTAGCACCAGGGTATCAGAACAAGTCTCTACAACCCATGGATCCTGTCCTGGTTCTTCAGCTCCCACTTCTGCCGCATCGACAGATCATACGATCATAGTCGGTGGGCCTGGATTTTTGACCTACCAGCCGTCGAATATCACTGCCGAAGTTGGCGATACTATTACATTTGAGTTCCATCAGACAAATCATACAGCCGCTGCCAGCTCCTTTGCTTCCCCTTGCCGCGCATTATCACAGACATCAACAAGTGGAGAGTTCGGTTTCGATTCTGGCTTGTAAGTTTCTTTCCTTCTTTTTCTTCGAGGAATACCTTATCGTTCTCGCAAGCATGTCGCTGATGATAACCCGACAACTTTCCCGACATATACCATTATGGCCAACGACGTTAGTTATCAGCCTCTCCGATGAAATATCGAACTAACTTCCTCCCTTAGACACAGTCAATTTGGGTTTACTGTCGACAAACTGGCCATTGTAGTCGTGGCATGGTCTTCTCCTTGAATGCAATCGAATTGGGACCGAACAACTTTAGTGCTTTCAGAGCGAGAGCGATAGAGATGAACAGCACAACGTCAAGTAGAGGTCATGGTCACGACACAGGGACTGCAATCTTTCCTCAGGCTTTTCAAGTGGCATTCTTTTCGGTACTTGCAGGGATTCTATCCCCCTCATTCTTACATGCAGTCGGTGAGGGAATAACTTGAACTTGCTCTTTATAATACATGAGCCTGCAACATAAATCTGTCGACCTTTTTATGTCATCGTTATTGCATCTGAAGCAGTATATCAATACTTGTAGCAATTAAATCTTGGATTTGTGTGCTGCTCAGCTTCTAGTTGTTTATCACCTGCTAAACCAAACTAATCCGAATCTCTTGAACTGACGTAATCTCTTTCTATACAACTGTCCCTCACTGCCCTGAGTTTTTGGAGATGGAAGCCCTCGGCCAACTACGAGACGCTGCATCTAATCAGGGCTCACAGCATGCTCCAGAAGAGGAGGCGAAACGCGCTCAAGCTGAGGAGCAAATGAGACGGGACCTGATGTCGACGGTATTAGACGCAGCTGCAAGGGAAAGGCGTATGTTTTGTAACATCTGATCTATATGTACGATCTATTGACATTCTGTGATGTAGTATCGCGCATTTCCCTCGTTAGTCCTGAACGTTCAAAGCAGATCGAGGGGATGCTGTTGAGGATGGCACAAAGCGGGCAACTACGAGGCAAAGTATCAGAGAACCAGCTTATCGATCTACTGGAACAGGTACTCATTAGTCTCGATTTCTCATCTCCCTTGTGCTAATCGTCTTAAAGATGGAGGAAGTTCAGGGAAACAGCGCAGCCAAGAAGTCGACCATTGTGGTATGTACAATGTTTGAGATCCTGTGATTCATTCATCTCTTAATCACTTGTGCATTAGTATCAGAGACGGAAGGATATTGACGACGATTTTGATTTTTGACTTAATATTCACTCAGTATGCATGGTATGGAATTTAAATCAAGAAACATTTTGCATCGTAGGTGGCATTCATACAAAAGGATTCAGGAAGTCTCTTTTCATTGATTCCAATTGGGTAGGTAACTACGCAAGTTGGTTGTGACGCTGTCGCTTTGGGTAAGAGTATACCCTGGAGAAGCTGCACGTTCTGCTTCGAGAACCACATTATTCTCAAGAATTTGCGGTGGCCGGTAGTTCTAGTCAAATGAGAAAAGAATGCAACAACAGAAAACTTGAGGCTCACGTATAGTCGACCTTCGGCGTAAAGTTCATCCAACTTTTGGGGTAAGGTTCCATCTTCTTTAAACTCGTCATAGGCTTTGTAGAGTTGCAGGGCAGATCGTGCGTCCTCGATAGAATCGTGGGTTTCCGTCTGTATATTTTCGTGAAGCACAAACCAGGACAAAAATCGTAGGGAAAGTCGACGTTGGCGTGCTTTGAGGAAGTAGAGCTCGACTGTATCAATGATCTGTGAAGGTGGCACGTAGATATCTATGCAGCGCTCTGAGAGTAAGTTCTTCTAGGATGATGTTATGGCTCACTGATGATGCGGAAGTCTTTGGAAAGTCCGTGTCCAATGAAGACACAGCCACGATCGACAAGTAAACGAAGTTTCTTGTAGACAAGCTTCAACGGCGTAAGCGTATGAGGGGAGAGATGGAGATCCAGATCTCCGACTATGACAGACATGAGCAAGGAAACCTACACGAGAATTAAGAACATACATCTTATGCCAGAAAATTCAGTCAGATAATCAACAATGACTTCACTCGTGTGGATGTGATCGTCAATAAAAGGGCGTCCTTGCTTAGGACCATCGCCTCGTAAGACCGAGACTCGCGCCAAGCTTAGCCGCGCAGGTCGGAGGACTTTCTTAGTCCCATCCGATCGAAATTCTGTCTCCTCCTGCAAGAGCCCACGGTCAAATCGCTGCAATCAATCAATTCAATACCAACAAACCTGCTGCATTAACACAAATTCAGCGTCAATGGCAACAAGAGTTCCCGGATGGGGAAGTTCACTCTGCTGCAGGACTTCGTGTTTAACAAGTTGCGGATCGCGATTTCTGAACGAGCTATCAGTTTATCGTCGAATACAATGAAAATAAAACATACAGAGAAATTGACGTGTCATGACAGAGAATAGTTTCATCGATACTGTAGGGCAGTCCAGTGTAGTCAACGACATCAGACAAGTTCCTTCGTTCGTAATAAATAATGGCGGGAACCTGTAGGATAAATATCTTAAACGCCGTAGACATTTCCACGGTTATGAGCTGACCTTCCACCTGCCTGGAAAGCTCAGCGCCTCCTCTTCAGATATATTTCTGACTACAAAGTCATTGAAGATAAACCAAGGGCTTTGCAGTTCAGGACGACCATCCGCCTCAGGAACTGAGCCAAGTAAATATTGTTACAGGCAAGCAGTACAGCATGCATACCTCTGACAATGGCAACTAAATGGGATTCATCTTTAGACACGACTTGAACGACAAGAGACTGAAAGCAAGGTTGAGCAGTTATCCAAGAGAAGGAAAGCAACAACAGACTCTGATGATATATTCAGCAGCAAGTGGGTCATCAACACCATTCACCTGGCCATGCAGCTGAAGGCAGGAAGGTAGGAATGTTTGTCCTCGAGAATCGAGCCACGTCTCAAGATTCTCCTCGTTTGATATACATGCGTTAATGGCCAAGATCGGTGGGAGGTCTTCTGATGGTATAGAGCGTTGTGTTGTGAAAAGCGACAATTTTGAGCAACGCTGACAGGTTGTCTTGTGTGTAATTTGGCGGAATATGGAGTATCGGAGAATAGTGGCGATATCTTTAGCCGGCAACGTTTCATTAGAAGTTCCCTGAAGGACATACGGGATCAATGAAGCACCATAGCAAGATAATTCCAAATGACCTTTCGGGGATAGGTCAATTCGACAAGGTGAGCAAGATTATCTTTTTCCCGCACTGCTCCGCAATTCCCACAGGTGACAATATTTTTTGCTCTGATTCCCAGCAATTGTGTGAGGGGAGGAGCTACGGATAATCGTGGTTTCTTCAACAAAGAGAGATTGGGGAAAGCATTTCCTTCTGAGTTTAGGTGGTCGATTAAAAAGCGATGGAATATCTGGATCTTGTGGGCATAGTCAACTTCAAGGCTATCTCTTCCATAGTCAATGAGCTCTATAGCATTTGATTCTGTACGGAGAACATCAATAACTCATCAAGTAATCAGCAACATAAGAGGGAATACCTAGGGCCAAGACTCCGACTGCTTTGCAGAAATTACTTGATTGACAATTTGTGCCTTTCGCATCTTCCAACATTCGCGCCACAAAGCCCAATTCGCACAATAAGCAATGCTCCATAGGGCAATTGGTAGTGATATGAGATTTGGCCAAAGCTCTGATCGGCAGATTATAATGCATGACTTGTAGAACGGGATTCGTATATGAATTGAGAATATGCGTTTCGAGCCCACTATACTCGGTCTTGTTATAGAATCTTGAGTAACATGCTTGTGTGAGCTCTATAACGACTTTAAAATTGACAACCTACTCAAAGTCAAAGTCTTCAACTCCAAATTTCGAATATTCAATTTCAACTCGGCGATACATTCGTGGAGTTTCGCCGTTTGCATAGTCATAAACTGGAGTAGAGGGATCGACCTAGACAAATGAGCAAACAGGCAAGCTCACTTCCAAGGGCTTACTTCTTTTTTGCTCGACTTTCCACTACGGAAGCGTCCGTTGTTTTTCTGGGGCTCTACGCTCGTCATGTTTCTCCGTCCTTTGAGCTCTCTGGGAAGAGCGGCATAGGCAATGTTGTCCTTCGTTTTGATCGCATGCAATAATTGAGCAGGTATTTTGGGAGGTGGAGGGTAGAGTACTGTAGCAGGCGCTAAGCTCGGCGTCCAGGCTGATAACAGTGGAGTATCATAGTGAGGAAGTCCAACAGTGTTCAATGGCCTAGTAAAAATGAAGCTCTATATTTATCGAGGAGTAAACACACTTACGTCTTCTCAGTCCACTCTATCTCAGGAAGAGCATCAGGAGTGTCCGCCCATTCCACTGGTTGCCCGTCAAAACCGTTGAACGGAACATCAGATTCGTCTTCTGCTTGCGATAGTAGATGGATGACGCCTTCTGCATCTCCAAAAGCCATGTAAGCCCCAGTAGCTGAAGCTGAACAAGAGGTCACATAAGACGACAGATCAAGCTAATATATCACAGTAAAGGTTATTACAGAACTGATTGGACAGCGGGGCAGAAGTACCTGATAGAACTCGCTCACAGCGCCAGGGTTCGTAACATCTACAATGTTAACCAGTCCCTGGTTTGAGACGATTGAAATGGTAGAAGCTCGCTTCGGCATAACCTGAATGAAAGCAGGCCCGGATGAAAATGCAACTGGCGGTAATGTACGCATTGTGCGCAGGTCATATACTTTTACTAAAGGATCAGGAAATGGACGCGATTGTCTGCTAAAAATGAGCATTACATGACATACATCATAGAAGAATTCTACCTTTCTCCAAGGCCGATAGTGAAGGCAAAATTTCCGGTCGTCTCCAGGCCTTGAATCCCTCCTGTGTGTGCTCTCACATGATTCTCAGCAGATCGACTTGAATTAGAACGAGGGTCATGGGTGCGCAGATATCCATCTGACGATCCCGACAATAACAAGGAATGCGAAGCTTGCAGGTGGTTGACCACGGATGGTGTCGTTGTCTGTCGAAGGGTGGCGCCAGTTAAAGAGTTGATGTAGAGCAATTCCGTATCAACAGTTGAAGCGGCCACAACGTTGGAATTGGAGGTGTTCGAAAAAGCTGTTATATTTGACGGATGCCTAGGCATCTCCAATGAATAAGTCAATAAGATATGCGTTGCCTACCATCCGCACCGGAAGTACCACTTGTTCATTCCACCTTTTGCCCAAGTCCCAAATCCCTCCCCAGATAAGCCCAGGGCACGAATATGATTGTCTCCAGCGATTATCCTCTTGACTGCGAGGCTGCCCCCAACTTGAAACGACACCCCGCGAACACCTCTAGTCCCGTAGTATCCAGTAACGTCGCCAATGTTTGAACCTGCCCATAGAACATCCGAAACAGGGTCAAATGACAAAGCCGTCACAGGTTGAGAGAATGGAAGCGCTATGGGCGCAATCTTTCGATACGGAGTGGACATGTTAGAAATAGGAGATCATAGGTAGAGTTGGCCTCATCAATCTGAATCTCTCTGCGCGCGTCAGTCTTTTGTGGGTACATGTTTACATATACACGCGTTATGATGTCTTCTCACCCCTGGTTCCTATATGGCATTCCTTTCTCGTCTACTTCGCCTGGGCCAGCCCTTGTACAGGTACAGAACTGGATTCAGTAAGTCTTAGGCAGGGTAGAGCGATTGCTCGAGGTCAGTCAAACTTCAGTTATCAGTTACTATAACCCACGAGTGTCTTCTGTCGACGTGGTTCGAAACTCGACGTGTGTCAACGGCAAGTGTGCTTCTGTCCCTGTGCCAGTTATTTTTGTGGACCATAGACTATATAAGAGTTGAAGTTGCCCTCGAAGTGCCTCATTTACGATGAGATTATCTCGCGCGTATTCTTACCTTGGTCTGGTCAGCATTGCCGCTGCAATTCCCGTCGCACAAGATCAGTGTGCGACCTGTCCCTCAACTGACCTTAGCGGTGATATGCTCGTTGCCAATAGCGGCGGAACACTTGGAGTTCCCCGATTCTGCGGGTGGGTGCCATTAATCCATATCAAAATGAAAAGTGTTCAGCTTCCAGTAGGTTTTCTTCGAATGCGACTGATGGCCCACAAGTTTTCTGTTTTTACTCTGTAAGCAGTTGTGTTTTGCAATTGATTGGCAGCTCAACATGGACACAACCAGAACGACGGGAACCTTTTCTACAGCTCGAGTGTTGAATGTCCACTTACAAGTTCTTTGGATACGTGTCAATTTCAGTCAGTACCCTGCTGTCTTTTCTCCACAATTACCATTAACCAGCATCACAGGTAGATCAGCGTGTCCTAATCTTGATGCTAAAGAGCACAATGTATGTCCAGAGTACTCCGTAAGAAAGTATCGAATGCCGCAATAGCAGACGTTCGTCCTACCCGATTTGAAGTTGTATCGACACATTGTCTGTTTCAAATCATCATCTAGGATCCCCACCATCTAAACCATCTCTACTCCGCAGTCGCATGACAGCTGGAAGCTTGAACGTCTGTGTGGGCAATGCACTCCGTGGGCCGTCATGCGCAATACTGAGAAACTTCAAACTTCCAGCATGGTGGGCACTTTTACTTCGGGAGAGGCTGGAACCGAGCCGAAGTTCCTCTGGGCCTATTGCACCACTACTGAGAGGAGTATAAGGCCGTGGGGTGGATGGAGAGAACGAGGAGACATGTAGCAATATCGCGAATTCCTCTGTAGAGTTCGTGAGCTTTACCATACCGGTACGGAGAGCCGAAGACACAGAGCGTGGGCCCTTATGGGTCCGAATGACGTTCGACAGTTGTACAACAATCTAAGACGTGGCACCAACCAGTCAACACAATAAAACCTGTGAAAAAAGTCCCATTCGTACCTTGAGAAATGCGTGAGCATCATCGCGAAGGTCCTTTTTATCAAATAAGGCGTCACTATCATGCATTGCTTGCAACATTTCCGACAGACGTGCTGTAACACTCCGTGCCTTTGTTATCGTCTCCAGGACTGGTGGCGAAGGCTCCTCAAACAGGTTTTCTATCATGTCCCAAACAGCGGGAGCAACATCAACTGCAGCCTGTACAGCATGCAACGCCTCCTTATCAATCTGAGTTTTTGAACGGGACGGCAGGTCCAAAAAGGTGGGGTTTGAAGGCATAGATGGTGAAGAAGAAGCTGATGTCTGGAAGGAGGCTTGTGACCCCTGAGGGGAATGTACGGGTTGAGAAGAGTCACCGATGGTTGAGGATAAAGACACAGTGGACGTAGATGGCGCTGGAGCTGTTGGGGATGGCGATGAGATCGTGGTCATAGGGATACTGGGCTGTCTTTTGGGGGCACGCAGTGTGGGAGTAGATCTTGCTGTTCCTGAGACGACACCTCCAAACGACCCTGGAGCATCTTCATATGACGGCAATTGCTTGCCAATTTCAACATCCTTGAAGCTGAATGACCCGGCATGTCTACGAGCGGTTCGAACGCCACCATTCAACGCCACTCCAGGAGTACTGGTCTGTACGCGCAATGAAGACAGTGGAGGATCGATTGTCCTAGAGGCCGCGACTGTTGGTGAAGCGGAATAGAGCTCTGCCATTAAAGAATTTGAAGAAAGAGTAGGGGGTTGCTGAGCGGGGAACGATTTTGTATGCAGATAGGGTCTGATAGCGTCGATCTGAGGTACCATTGACTCCCATACCGAAGCTACTTCTGCGGTAGCACCATACAACTCTAGGAGGATCCATCTGAAATGCCGAGCATCATCTCCTGTGACAATGACTTGAAGTTGTAAAGCCAAAACACCAACAGCCTTCCCGAAAAGTGCGACGGTATCCCTGCAGCTTTCCAACACACCTCGACACGCAGCTGCTGGCGGTAGCGCTTTCCGACTTGATGCGTCAAATCGTTCAAGTGAGTTGATCAATTGCGTCATGTCAGAGCTGGCAGGGTCCAAAACCTTCCGAAGGACAGAAGATATCCGGTCATCCATTGAATGAGCAATGAGATATTCCAGTGTTTGATACACTTGACACATAGCAAAGAGGATGCTCCGCGCAGATTCGATTAAACATAAGAGAGGTTGCGGAAGCATTGTAGAGGTCGGGAGTGTAGACAGTCGTTGAAAATAAGAATTGCGTTCTAAGGTCATAGATGATATGGTTAGAGTTGGTGATCCTGTGTTGGTCTCTTGCGTGATTATAGCCGCACGATTGGAGCTCAAGGACGAATCAGACTTCTGCCGCTGAGGGATGGGTAAGACTGAAAGATCGTGTGCATTCGAGTTCTGAATGGGTATTAGATGAGAAGGGCCAACATTCAAAGGCGCCAGAGGGTTTGCATTAAATCTGAATTTAGCGGATCGGAGATCGGGCATGCTCTTCTTCGCCGCAAGACTTGAGTGCATTGAAGGTTGCAATCCACTACTGTATGAAGCATTTCGCACATGCGGTTGATGTTCAACAGGGCTGAGTTTCGGGCTATCAAATGATTCAGAATCGACAGGGCTAGGCAGATAACTTTCTAAGGCGTGCGTCGGGGAGTTTTCAGTACTAAATGTTCCCAAAATGCCGAGGTGTAGAGGAGGGGGTCGGTCTGCTTCATGGCTGAGAAAATTCGGAATTTCTGCTTCTTGAAGGGATCCTGAGGCAGACGATGTCGAAAAGCTTGAATCGGCAGAGAGCGAGCGATTGTGGGCAAAGTCATTGAAGGCATTTTCACTTGAAAGCGGAAATCTCCAGTTGTTACGGCGCTCTTCCCTGCATCGACTGTGAAATTTTTAGAAATAGAATGTGAAGGAGAAACTAACATGTATGTGTCCACGTCCCGTTGCTGACTATGGCCAGCATCGTCGCGCATCTGGGAATTCCCTTCCAACCAGCGTTGTAGACCTTGTATCCAATCCTTCATAGCATGAATAGAATCTAAACTTTCGGCCTTCTCCATCACAAGTTTTTGGGGCCACGCAATGGGGTTGCGGTCGACTTGCAATACCTCCAAATTTGAGAACTGAGAGATATACGTGGGAAGCCTAGTAATCTTGTTTTTTGATATGCACAAGACCTGTGTAAAGAGATTAGAGCAATATTAATCGGTATGGACCGAGTTTTTACCCGAAGACGGATTAAATATCCTGGCTCGATGGGCAACTCCTTAACCTTATTGTGACTTATGTCCAGAGTATCAAGGGATGGCATAAGTGTTAACTGTCAAGAAGTAAGTGAATGAGATGAAAATCGCTTTCGTCACTTCTCACCACTTCAGGAAACACGGAAAAGTTGTTGCGCTTGAGATTCAGATAACGAAGATGGGATAACTGAGCAAATGCTGTCGGAAGTGTAGCGATATGGTTATACCCAAGAGTAATCCTAATAAAACCATTGTCAGCGTCAATTTCTTCGGCGTCATGATGTGGTAGACCTTTGAAGTGGACTTTCATTCTCTCCTCTCCCAATCCTGGTAAGCTCATCCACGGCGGCTACCGGAATA
The DNA here is from genome assembly GCA_018220975.1 of Tephrocybe sp. 9980TJB. NCBI lineage: Eukaryota > Fungi > Basidiomycota > Agaricomycetes > Agaricales > Lyophyllaceae > Tephrocybe > Tephrocybe sp. 9980TJB. Next base: position 99,403 of record JABAJU010000003.1, on the reverse strand, counting down.
TCAGTAAGGTCTATTTTTGAGAACAAGAGCGTGGCGCCGCCATCCGAAGACCGTTGTATTGCCTGGACTATATGTGCAGAACTCAGGAAAGTTGGTGACAATTCAGACATCCGTTTCCTAGAATGAGAGAGAAGAGCGCGATCGGCGGCATCCATAGTGGGTAAGTCTTCTGTCAAGATATTGAGACAAGCTGTAGATAGGATAACAGCAACTAGTGAGTAGATGTCATCGCAGAGTGAGGCAGTTTACAACAGGCAAGTATACCAATTGAAAGTCAAGTATGGCACATATTTGTGACCGTGTGACAGGTGCAACAGTAAAATATCTATAAAGGATCTCTAACAGGTTATAATAGAGTAGCATGCACCTATATGCATCTTGTTTCAACTTTAAAACCACATTGAAACCGAGAAACTTGTTTCTTCACTTCTCATAGCATGCCACCATCCTGAAGGTATATACAACAAATCTCCCGGCCCGAGGGTAACTGCAGACGCTTCAGGTACTACATTCATCCAAAAAGCGGGGAATTCATCCTGCGTCGAAGCGAATACATCAACGCGTGAGGTGTTGCTCAAGTCCGGCTCTAATAAATTTGCGGCTGGATTGTACAGCTCTTCACGGGATGACCATGCGTACATAGAGGCTGACAACGTGGGTGGAGCCAGCCAAACTGTCTTCCGACCGACAACCTGGACTTCATTGAAGCTCTGTCAGCAAGCGAGACAAAACAGTAACGCTTATTTCCTACCAAAGAGATTGAAGTATGGATCCTAAAATGATGCGCTTACTTAAAAATGAGAAGAGCCTACGCGCATTTAGACGTACTGTATGTGCTGGAGAAAGGGTCCCTTTAGGCCCTAGCCACATATTTGTGACAAGTTGTTCGTCATTTCCAGGGGTTTGATATCCATGTAATGCGGAGATATCCATTGAAGCATAAGCGTAGTCAGGCGTAACTATGTCCGCTAGAAGCTCAGGAAACTGCAAGGAAAGGCTGTGTTGAGCAAGGTAAATTGCGTTGTTTTTTACATTAGGCGCTGGAGAAGGCTGATCATCAAGGTCGAGGCAAGCTAAAAAATCATCCCATGCCATGAGCTTCTGCGTCCAACTCGGGTCTCGATAATCATTGCCAACTTCAACAGGTACGACGCGCCCAGGCCCAGATACAGACTTCAGATACGCCGCTGAACGCCAAGGATGTTCGACGAGCGCTGGCCACTGTTTGGCATGGGATCGCAGGACAAAAGGATTTTTGCTCAACGTCGTTTGGAATGATACTAAAGAAGGGGGTTTCAGAAACACCAAGGTCTCAGAACGAGCACTTTGTAGGTTATGGGAATGCGGTTGGGTGCAAGTGACGTTGAGCATTTTTGTGACATGGAAGCGTTGTGGATCGAAGGAGAGGTAGGAACATTGAATGCTTTTGATGGTATAGAGAATGAAATCGAGGCGACCACTAGCGAGTCCGCATATGATAATCACGCTATCCAGCCTGGCAATTGATTCGAGGGCAGTGGAAGGCTCGAGATTGGCAAAGGACCTCAGTAAGCAGGAGTCGGTGTAAAGCCTCATCCATCCTGTAATGGATCCCAAAGCCTTTGCTGTTATATTGGTTCGCGACTCAGAAATAATCGAGTCTAAGAGTAAACACGAAGATTGGATAGCGTTTCCGGAAAGAAGATTGTGTGCAATGGTTTTGAGACTGTTATAGTTGGGCAGACCACATTTCAATAGACCTAACTTGAGAAGGTGGGTTGGAAAGATGGAATGGATCTAGAGGAAGGCCAACCTTCGTTTAAAGGATTTGTAGCATCATTCAGATTTTCTGCAAGGAGTTGGATGTAGTCCAGCCGTGAGCCTGAAGTCATTAAACTGGCACCCGCAGTGGCAGGCACTGATCAAAAAACTATTCCAATTTTGGGAAGAAAATGTGACAGTCACTCAACTAAGTCACAAGATACAAGAGATTTAAAGGCAACGCTCTTACGGCGACGAAATTCCCCCCGTAAACAAGACAAAACACTTAAAGAGCTGACGTCGGCCCGGTTAACCCCTTGGCGGCATGACCTCAAGGTCAGTAATCGTTAGAATTATTAGTATAGGGAATATGCTAAACGATGAATATCAGGTTGGACAGGCTCCTCCTTCTCTTAGATACTGGATCGACAGTGTTGGTGAGGAACACTGCCGCGAAACAGCTCGCTCAATTAGCTTCAAAAGGTGTCACTGGAGATGTAGCATTCAACGAGGAAGACCTGAAAACGAAGCATCAACATGGCTCATTTGTGGAACCATCAGCATGGGCAGAGCTCATGGCAGTAGTAGCTCGAGTATGTCACATGCATATCCACCATTTTCTGGAGCTGATTTCCGTTCTAGATAATACCTTTCCTGCACTCGAAATCTTTTGATACTCGAACAGCTGCGTCTGTGGCGCTATCACATATTTTTTCTATGGTCCCATTATGGACACCTTTCGATGGCGGACAACCCTCACCATCGACGCCTGAAGCTCCCCTTGTACCCCCAACATTTCCAAACTTTTCTGTTGAGGAACTCATACTTCAAGGAAAGCTGCTGTTGGCCTCATCGGGTAAGGAATTCGTGAAACCAGCTGGTATTCTTTCCAGTGCTGCAGAAGTCAAAAAAGCCCGGAAGGAGGCAATGGGTCGTCTGGGATTGGAATTCCTTGATGGGGACGAAATGGATCTTGAAAAGGAGTTTGCTGCGGACGTTGAGGTGGATGAAGGTGTTGACATGGAGGTCATTAATAAAGTGAATTATTTTTCCGCTAAATTGATTAATGTCTCTTGTAACGCTAATGACCTTACTTGTAGGAGGAACCTCCACCGCGATCTGCAACGCCCTCCGCTCCTTCCCCTGTTGATTCAGTTGCCCCATCTCTTCCTGAAGTCGACGTCAATGGTTTATCAGCGCGTGAACGCAATCGAATGAAACGCAAGCGCAAGCCAGGAAACTCAGCTTTTGTAGCTGCGCCACCCCCGCAAACTGCGGGTGCTAAATATACAGCAGCTCCAACTGGTTCTAATAAGTACGCCTTTGAGTATAGTGTACATTGAGGATCTCATTGAATCACTGTAGGGCTCGGTTGGTATCGCCTGATGACAAAGCTTCTGTCTCGAGAGCGGGCAGTCCTCCCGCCGCGAATGGAGCGTCTTCTGAGAAGGTGGTGGTAGATCCCAGCAAAGGAGGTGCAGTGTCTCCAAAAGCGTCACAGCAATCAAAGGCGCTTGATGTCAAACCTGGTGTTTGGGTTTGGGATGGTGTGGTCAAGGTTTTGGAAGTTGACCTGTTTAGCGCTGCTTGGGAGGTCAGGCATGGCGCTGCCATGGCCCTACGCGAGTTGTTGAAGTCCCAAGGACAGTACGGAGGAATGCGCGGTGGGTTGACAGCATTGTCACAATGTCATTTTCACCCTGATATTTCATAGATGGTGCCACGGCCGAAGCGAACGAGTATGCCCACGAGCGATGGTGTAATGATCTTGCTGCGAATCTTTTGTGTCTCTTCGTGTTAGATCGGTTTGGGGATTTTGTATCTGACCAGGTTTGCCATTAGATCCCTTTATATTTGGGCTTTTAAACGATCTAGTATTGCAGGTCGTGGCACCCGTTCGAGAAACCGTCTCTCAAACTCTGGCATCTCTGTTGTTGCACATGCCTCGTCGATCTCTCGCTCAAGTACACTCAATTCTTCTCCAGATGATACAGCAAAATTTTGTCATTCCTGCGAGCAGTTCCCAACCCAGAAAGGGTCAAGCAACGAATCATATCTGGGAGGTAAGACACGCCGGCTTACTAGGCATTAAATACGAAGTGGCCGTGAGGAGTGATCTGTTTGACATTCCTGCTGTGAAACTCGAGGACATGGACGTAGACGATAGTGGACGCGAAGTACTACGAGGAGTTGTCGATGCTGCACTATTGGGGTGTGTCAGACATACTTGCCTACGTTTTTGATATAATACTTACAAGGTTGTTGCAGCCTCGACGATCCAGACGATGATGTTCGTTCTGTAGCAGCATCTTGTTTGATTCCCGTTGCGGGTCATCTCGTCCTACAACTTCCAGAGTCGTTAAGTCAAGTTCTTCTGGTACTATGGCGCTGTTTGCGCAACATGAAAGACGATCTTAGTTCAAGCGTAGGAGCAGTAATGGATCTACTGGGTCAGTTTCTGTAGTATTTGAGAGTTGCATTCACTCACAGTTGGGTTTGAAGGAAGACTGGTGTCGTACGATAAAGTAATTGCCATTTTGGCTAATGATGCAGTGTCGTACGTATTCCTTTTCATGTGGCCTTGTTCTCTCGCTGATATTGAAATTAGTCTGCCTCTCACGACTTTGGCGCCGACTTTGTTTCCATTTTTCCGCCACACGATTCCCAATGTGCGCCTAGCGGTTGTTACGACCTTGAATTCGTTCATGGAAGTTTCTTCTCTTTCACGAGAATGGATTGCAGCACCTTTTCTCAGACTCCTCATGCAAAATCTCATCGTCGAAGAACGCTCCGATATCCGGGATGCTAGTTTAGCTGCATGGAAGACGGCTGTGTCTATCATATCTGCAGACCCTACATGGATTTGCAACGTCATCACTCAAGAGCTGCTTTTGGACTGGTATGCTATCGTCATGACTCCTCTGGGAGTACCATTGGATCCGACAAGATTCTATCATACAACAGTTGCTGCAGATGGGGAAGTGCCACCTGAACGCCATAACGTCGACAAGAATATGGTCGCTCAAGATTCTGCTCTCATCACTTCTGAAGTGACCCTGAAGGCCAGAGTGTCGGCAGCGACTGCGCTGGCATACTTGATCCCGTCTTGGTCTGCTTCCGTGAGCTCACATGTTCTTCAAACGTTCTTCCCGCTAACCTGTGCTTGCAGACCATGGAAGAGATTTTTCAACCCATCATCATACACTACCTCAATTCTACAAGCATGCTTCAGAAGTTCCTCACCGCTGTCATTGCAGAAGAATGGGCAAGGTTTCACGACTTAGCTTCGTCTTCGACTTCGTCTTTGTTTGAAGAATCACAACTTGCGAAGGATTTGAGTCAAAATACTCTGGCATGGCTTCAAGCAAACCCTCCTGCATCCTACCATGAAATGGCTTTCAGTCTCAGCCGCATTCACCTCGACTGTATTGCATTGTTGCAATCGTTTTCCTTAGATTGTAAACTTCCCCTCTCATCTATACCCTATCTAGGGAGTGAGATTGACACGACAGGAACGCGACCGGGGTGTTTCACCATAGAGACCGCACAGGATGCCGTCGGGTCTATGTACACAAGGCTAAAGGATAGTTTGGGCCGTACAAAGAAACGCGAACTGCTCGCCATCGCAGAAAAGCGGTCCCAGGTCGTCGCTAGCATCGATCGATATATAGAGGTCAAAGCTCAGCATGATGTTCGGATATCGGCTGCGTTTGCTGCCGCATTTGTCGCCTTCAAGAGCACTCCGGACAAAGTGAGCCCTGTTGTCAAAGGCATAATGAATGGGATCAAAGTAGGTTGGGCTTCTTTGCATGAAGTTTGTCCTCTCATTTTCATTAAAGAACGAGGAAAATGTAGATCTGCAAACACGATCCGCCGTTGCAGTTTCCTCATTCATCAAGTTCTGCGCCGAGCATAACATTGCACAGCCGCCCGATAAAATCGTTAAGAATCTCTGCACATTTTTATGTCAAGATATTGGAAAGACACCAACATTTGCTTATACCCGGAAGTTTACAGACGGTATCCTCTCGTTCCAGAGCCCGTCGTCCTCACCATCAGCCAATGGCAAAACACTCGAGAAGGAAAAGGATAAGCAAGAAGACAGCATCGAGTCATCGAAGGCTCAGCTATCAAGACGTGGAGCTCGGCTCGCATTTGAGGAACTCTCAACGACATTTGGCCCACACCTATTGGATATTATCCCCAGTATGTGGCAATCAATGGCAGGGGGTCTCCTTAGTACCTTCCAAACCGGTAGGTTCTAGATCATACCACTTGATTCAGCCCATTTCATACTCATTTCCCCTAGAATCGTCAAAGCAATCAGATCTGCTCATCGAAAAACAGTTTGGCCAAGACGTCATTGATTCCCTCAGCGTTTTGGAAGCGGTCGTCCCCACCCTCCATCAGGACCTGTGGCCAAAGCTTTGTGAACTTCTTCCCATGCTGGACCTTGCCCTGCGAAGCCGGTTTGCCATTATCAGACAGTCAGCCGCTAGGTGTTTCGCGACGATTTGTGATGTGATGACTTCGGATGCCATGCATTATGTGATTGAACATCTTGTTCCTCTAATTGCGGATCCTCTTGTATTAGCTCACAGACAAGGTACTACGGAACTTGTTTATCGTAAGTCCCTTCATCTAAACTTATGGTTTTAGTAATTGATGTTGTACAGACATCGTCCAGCGTTTAGACATCAAAGCACTGCCCTATGTCATTTTCATGGTTGTCCCTATCCTAGGAAGAATGAGTGATGTAGATGAAGACGTTCGCTCGACCGCAACGAACACTTTTGCTTCGCTAGTAAAGATGGTACCTTTAGAGGTAATACTTTCAATTTGTTTTATGGCCTACGCTGACTGGGTATCCTTCTTTTCCAGGCCGGGTTGCCTGACCCTCCAGGTTTTTCTGAAGACTTGCTGAAGAAACGTGATACAGAAAGACAATTTTTGGTTCAGTTGCTGGATGGAAGCAAAGTCGAGCAGTATACTGTGCCGATCCCTATCAAGGCGGAGCTTCGAAAATATCAACAAGACGGTGTCAACTGGTTGGCGTTCCTTGCCAAATATCAATTACACGGCATTTTGTGTGATGGTACGTATTATATGCCGTCTACACAATCGTATAATAACTTTGATGCTTTAGACATGGGACTGGGGAAGACGCTGCAATCGATTTGTATTCTCGCAGGAAAGCATCACGAACGTGCTCAGCGTTACAAGAAAGACCAGTCGCCCGACTCCGTTCATCTTCCTTCTCTCATCGTTTGTCCACCCACGTTGACTGGTCACTGGTACTATGAAATCCTCAAATACGTCGACAATATCCGGCCTGTCTTGTACACAGGCAATGCCCGCGAACGCACTAGGCTTTTGACGAAATTAAAAACATATGACGTTGTGATAACCTCCTATGAGGTGGTCCGAAACGACATATCAAACTTAGAAGGCATTCAGTGGTTATATTGTGTTCTGGACGAAGGCCATGTTATAAAGAATGCGAAAACAAAGCTTACAAAGGCGGTGAAGTGTATTCAGGCTCAACACAGGCTCATATTATCGGGTACTCCCATACAAAATAACGTTTTGGAACTATGGTCCTTATTCGACTTCCTGATGCCGGGCTTCCTGGGAACAGAGTCGGCATTTAACGAACGTTTCAGTAAGCCAATACTTTCGAATCGGGATGGGAAGGCAAAGAACAGCGAAGCCGGTAAGTAGCTTCCTTTTATGGATCCGGCGGTAGTGTAAATCTTCTTCCTCAGCCGCGTTGGCCCTCGAAGCTCTGCATAAACAAGTCCTACCTTTCTTACTTCGCCGGCTCAAGGAAGACGTCCTCCATGATCTACCCCCGAAGATTATACAAGACTATTACTGCGAACTTTCCGACCTACAAAAGCACCTCTACGATGACTTTTCTCAATCAAAAGCTCGCGCCTCTGCTGAGAACGCCGTACAAGCAGATCAACCTGAACAACAGCATGTCTTCCAGTCGTTGCAGTACCTACGCAAGCTCTGCAATCATCCTGCGTTGGTCCTCAATAAAAATAAAGATGCTATCAGTGCCGCTCTATCACATGTTGGAGGCTCTGCTGAAGGCTTGAGTGATATCCAGCATGCGCCGAAGTTGCAGGCATTACGGTACTCGTTTTACCATCGTAATTTCGGTCCTCGCTGACATTCTTCGTAGCCAACTCTTGATGGATTGTGGCATCGGCTGCGCTTCTCCTGTAGTCCCAGAATCAGGAAAAAGTGAATTGATCGACACGGTCGACGATAATAGCAGTGCAATCTCGCAACATCGCGTGCTCATTTTCTGTCAGATGAAGCAGATGTTGGATATCATCGAAACCGACTTGTTTAAGAAGCACATGCCCTCGGTGACATATATGAGGCTTGATGGCGGTACCGAGTCCAGCAAACGTCACGCTGTAGTACAGACGTTCAATGCGGACCCCAGCATCGACTGTTTGCTTCTCACTACACATGTTGGTGGCCTCGGGTTGACTCTTACTGGCGCTGACACGGTCATCTTTGTCGAACATGACTGGAATCCCATGAAAGATCTTCAAGCTATGGATCGCGCCCACCGTATTGGTCAAAAGAAGGTGGTCAACGTCTACCGATTGATTACCAAAGGCACTTTGGAGGAGAAAATAATGGGGTCAGTTGCATGCATCTCATAAATCACTCAGTTAACTGACCAAAGTAAAGATTACAACGCTTCAAGTTGAATATTGCAAACTCTGTCGTTACTCAACAGAATTCTGGGCTTGCGTCGATGGATACAGAACTTGTCTTGGATCTTTTCAGACGGACGACAGAGGAAGAGGATCTCGCAGCTGCTGCGAAGAAGAAAGCAAAGGAGTTGGCAGGGCCTGTCAGCCAGAAAAATGTGTTATCGGGCCTGGAAGACCTTCCTGCTGAACATGAGTACGAGGGTCTGGATCTTTCCAGCTTTATGGGTTCTCTCAAACGGTAATTTGGTTTAATGACGAGAGAGAGAGAGAGAGAGAGAGAGAGAGAGAGAGAGAGAGAGAGCTAGAAAAAAGTATAATTATTGTTTGCTGTCAGCGCTTTAAACATAGTAGAAAGTAGAATTCACACAAGTATTAATGTAATATGTAGCGTACATAATTTACTCGATGCATGCAAGTCGATGACTCGATGGACTTTATGTGGATTCATAGTTGGGAGACAAATAAAGTTGGTGTCACGCGCCAAATAACGCGTCGCGTCATCACACCACCGTGTTTTCTTTTCAAACAACTACCAATGCCGAAGGACGCCTCTAAAGTGCTCGATTCTGAAGATATGACCATTTCTCTAACCCTTAAAACAAGTAACGGTCGACTACTTGCGGGCACTTCGCGAGCCACGACAGCCAAGGTGAAATCACAAATTACCAGGTTCGCGCTCGTTATATCGTGACAGTGGTAGTACGCTTACAGCGCTCATTCGCGGCCCTTCCCCAATAGACCTAGAGTCAAAAGCCCTGTTGCACTGGCTTCGTCGACCTCAGCAGCTGCTGACATTGAACAACGGTTAGAATCGTTGGAGAGAGACACGATGGACGCGTCTTGGTTTCAAGTCTTGAAATCAGAATTCGAGAAGCCGTATTTTCATAAAGTATGTGCAGCTTAATATGACCTAATGCTTGTGCTGACCACCGGTACCTTGCCCTTGTCAGTTGAAAACATTCTTACTTGAGGAACACCGCTCCCATACAGTTTATCCCCCACGTACGTCGCCGCCCTGCCTCCTGTATCCACAGAAATGCAGACCCACTTGTGCAGTCCAAGACGTGTATTCGTGGTCTAAATTAACACCGCTTGATCAAGTCAAGGTGATCATCCTTGGACAGGTTCGTTTACATGCATCCTATGCGATACACTATTTCCTCAACAAAAAAAATACAAACCAACGCAGGATCCTTACCATAATGTCGGACAAGCGCATGGTAAATTATCACCGGTCGAATGCTCTGCTTCACTGCTGAATTAGCTACAGGCCTATCGTTTTCTGTCCTGCCTCCGACGAAGCCTCCAGGGTCACTCAAGAACATATACAAACAGCTAGTGCTTGATTTTCCAGAATTTGTTCCTCCATCTTCAGGGTATGTTTATCCTCTACGTCATTAATCATCCTCACGATGTGTTGTAACTTGTCCTCATCGCAGCGACCTGTCAGCCCTCGCCAAGCTCGGGGTGTTGTGGCTGAATACTAGCCTTACTGTCCGTGCGCATAAGGCTGCGTCACATGCTAATAAGGGCTGGGAAACGTTTACTGCTCAGGTAATTCGTGCAGTGATGGAGAGGAGCGAGGCGTCTGGTCAAGGACTCGTGTTCATGGCTTGGGGTCTTCCTGCCCAGAAGACCTGTGCGAAGATTGGTATTGATGAGGTTGGTATTGATTTCCCAGCTCCTGTCGCGTACCATCGCAGACTGACGCTTCGTATTTCCAGAAAAAACATCTTATTCTGAAGTATGTTCTAGGTTTCTCACTTACGCATGAATCCTCTGACCTTACTGTTGTAGATCTGCGCATCCTTCTCCCCTTTCAGCGCACAGAGGGTTTATTGGCAATGGGCATTTCCAACAGGCCAATGCATGGCTGAAGGAACGATCGGGTGAAGACGCTCAAATAGACTGGATGGTTCTGAGCGGGCGAAAGTGAGGCTCTGAGGGACAAGTCAATTCCAATACCTGCATCTATCAATGACGATACCATGAACCTCAGTATATTTACATAATTTATCTATACCATAACTATTTGTAACCTGTAGAGCAGCGTAGGTAGGACTAATGATCTTTGGCGGTGCCATTGTCATTGCCATTCATACTCGATGAGTTGGCAACCAGCTTCTCGATCTCTGATCTGATCTCCGCAAGGTTCGCCTTGAGCGTTTTCACGTCTTCGAACTTGCGGTGGGCCTTGGCTTCCTCCACAAATGACTCCAAAAGAGCTTCCTGTTCGAGTAAAGGCTGCAATGCCAGCGCCAGCTCAGAATCAGGATCGGCCTTGCGCGCCTCCTCTACCGGAGTGGGCGTTTTTGACGTGACTTTCTTGGGAGCAGGGAGAGACTGGGAAAAGAGAAAAGAAAAGTTCAATCCTTCATTCAAGCGCAGTAAATCACTATGAAGAAACAAACCTGTAGCGGGAACATATGTTTTTGAAGGAAAAGGCTTGCGCGGTTCATAATGGAGGCTTGGACCTGATCTGCGGAGCTCCCAGGTACGCAGGGGAGCTTGCGAATCCGTTTGGCAAGATCATCATATTGGGTAAACGCTTCCAACAGGCGCTTGCGAGAAATCGAGGCTTCCTTGGTCGGTTGATCGTTGTGACTGAAAATGAGTTTGGATTAGATGTAATCCGTAAGAAGTGTATGAGTGTTGTCTACCTCAAGGTAAGGACAAGTTCTTGGAATTGAGGCAGGGCATCTTTGATTTCCTCCTCGACAGTTACAAATGCCTGAAATAAGAGCGGGCGTTGGAAGAAGAAGTGGGCTGAAGAGACAAACACTGACCTCGTAGAGTCTGCTGATCGTTGGGATGTGAGTAACTTCGTATTCGTGTTGCTGGCGGCTATGACGAAGGATAAAGAGCGGTAATGGCACATCATGGTTACCGACTCACAGAAGAATTGGACGGCAGGTCCTGCAAATCCTGACACCTTTCAAAAACTTTTCCTCGGGAGGGGGGAACGGCTTGCGTTTGGTCCCAATATCATTGCTAGTTGGTTTCCTCCTAACGCCGTAATCGACGCCTTCCTCTACTTCTTCTATTCGTCTGGTCTTTGGATCGACGATGAACAGTAAGGAACAAGGGGCTGGTCTATGTGGGTGCTTTATAGGAAGGGAACAGATGATTTGGCCACAGAGGCGACAATGGTGCTTGCGGTTTGTGAGAGGATGGAAAGAAGTTCTGAAAATAGGATTAATTGTAATTGAAGCAGGTTGTTTATGAGAAAGGGCGTACGAGCATAGTGGACACTTGGTAACATCGGCGTCGTGCTGCCAGGGAGTGATTCTCTGCTCTGCTTCTAGAGGGGGGTGAGCAAGGAATGATAGTGACAGAGTGAACGGACCTCGTATATCGTGAAGGTCACTACCACCAACTACGCCTCTCCACAGATTACCTGGATCAGATACATTTATTTTCTTAAAGTCAAAATCAAAGAATGATGAAGCGCGGCGATGGTGGTCGGACGGAGTGTGAGAAGGCCTGGGACGGGGTTTCTCAGAAGAAGAGGAATTCTGAGGAAAGTGAAGGTCAACGAGTTTCTCGAAGCGTCTTGTGAGCTTTGTGCGTTCGACCCTTTTCATGGCTGTGCCATGAGCGTCGGGGTCGGTGGGGTCACCACCATCACGCTTTGAGCGACGAAGAGCAAGAAAGTCGTCTGTGAGATGGCGGTAGAGGCCTCTTGGCTGGAAACCTGGACGGTAGGGAGCTTGAATACGTTTTGGGGCTGGTGAACCGCTTGAGCTTGGAGGGCGCGTAGAAGGGGTAGAAGTGGGTTGGAGGACAACAGGTGGTGGTGGGGGAGGAGGGAGTTGAAGTTGGACAGGAGGGGGAGGGAGAACTGGAACTGGAACTGGAACTGGAACTGGAACTGGAACAGAAGGGGGAGCAGGAGAAGTAGGAGGAGGAGCAGATTTACGAGGAACACGTCTGAATGTGGAAGTAGGAGCAAGACTGGAAGGACCTGGAGTTGGAGTAGACGGCTGGGACTGAACTTGAGATTGGACTGGCGTTGCTTGTGACAAGGTCCTGGAGTGAGATTGCTGCTGGACCTGTACAGGTGGTGCTTGTGACGAGTGAGACAGAGATCGTGAGTGTTGGACTGGCTGGTCTGAAGAAAGAGTCTGGTAATGGCGTTTGGACTAAACTAATGAGTATACATAGACTAGTTGAGAATAACAGACTCACTCTGTATGCTTGGTAGGGTACACTGTCAGTCATTGTCTCCATCAAAACTCAACATGTCCGCTACCTCTGGCATCACAATCGCACCCCAACTCGCATCCCACTTTCCCTCCGCAGTTAATCCACGCTTCATCAAGGTATCCATTCGAAATGGTTACTTTCTTCTTTCATATATTTATCTCAACTTTGCTTACCATCTTCAACAGAACAACTCCAACATGATACAACCATCACCGCTGTTGCATCCTTTGAACAAGATCTTGCTCTTCTTCCTAACATCCTCGAAGACACTGTCCCTGCTTATATTCTAGCAAAGATTTCCCAATCAGACTGGCTCCTTATCTCCTATGTCCCCGATTCCGCCAATGTCAGAAACAAGGTACTTACTTTCTATCCATATTTCACTCCCATCCTAATCCATCCTAGATGCTCTACGCGTCAACCCGCGCGTCCCTTCTTAGAGCACTCGGATCAACCCTTTTTACAGATTCCATCTTCGCAACCAGCAAGGCAGATCTCACCCCAGATGCCTATGCAGCCCACAGGCGCCATGTCAATGCTCCCAAGCCACTCTCTGCTCGCGAACAAGAGATGGCAGATGTTCGCGCCGCAGAAGCAGGTGGTGCTTACGAAGGCAGTCGCGCCAGAGTTAATCACATTGGCGCTGGTGTAGGCCTCCGCTGGTCTCAAGCCCTCGAGGAAGCAGTCAAACAGCTCGCTCACGCTGAACACGGCGCGATTGTCATTATCGTTCGTATTCCTTCTTTATATCCCACCCTTGACTTTTTACAAATGTTTTGCCCACAGCAAATCGACAAGCCCACAGAAACCCTCGTCACTGTGTCCACTTCTGATGCAAGTATACAAACTCTCGCGACTCTCCTTCCTTCTGCCCAGCCATGCTATGCATTGTTTGCCTGGCCTCACCAACACAGTGATCCTCCGAGGCGTGAAATCGGTGAATTAAACTCATTTTTCAATCCAATTTAAGCTCATCTCTGTACCCAAGTGTTCATCTATTCATGCCCTTCGGATTCTCCGATCAAGGATAGGATGGTCTACTCTTCCGGTGTATCCTCCACGTACCTAGCAGCCAAATCGCTCATCCTCGACGCTTCCCCTTCTGCACATTTTGCATCTCGCAAGATAGAGACTTCCGATCCTAAAGAGCTAGATGAAGCCCATTTGAAAACCGAGTTGGGATTGGATGCGCCAGTTGACGAACAGTCGACCACGAATAGACTCAGGGATGCAGATGAAAAGAAACCGTTTGCGCGTCCAAGAGGCCCGGCCAGGAAACATTAGATACTTTTTACTGTGAACATAAGCTGCAGTCTCCTACCCAATAATAATGACTTGTATTATTTAATCGGTCAAGACATACCGTCATCCTAACGGGCCGGAGTGACTATTTGAGTCATAATCCTACTCTTTAAGTATCGTGTATCAAATCCTCACTTACCGTAACAACTGCCTATCTATCATCATGGCTGCTGTGGCTCAAACTGGCACCAGAGCAATCGCAGTCTACTGCGGCTCGTCTATCGGCAGACAGCAAGCTCACTCAAACGCAGCTTTATGTGCGTCCCTCACATGATCCACGCGTATATTGAACAAAAGTCATTAATTCAAGACCTCTGAATAATATTAGCCGTCGGACGAGCTCTGGCAGCGCAGAACCGGCCTCTGGTCTATGGAGGCGGTATGTCGGGGTTGATGGGTATCGTCTCGCAAGCTGTCTTGCGTGATGGAGGGGAAGTCACTGGTGTCATACCCTATGCTATAATGGCTGGGGGCGGTGAGCGGGACAAGAAGGCTGGTGCGCAGACTAGCCACCGCCGGGTGGTGCTGGAAGAGTCCGATGAGGAAACCTCCAAGGTACGTATGATCTTTTTGATCTTGAGCTTGATGAAGGTAGCGCAAAGATCCAATCTCTGACGTCTTTTCCAGACGCAAACTGTAAGAAAGCCCTGATGGAATTCGACGATTTTGAGGATATTAATTCTTGATGCAGATCGTGGTGGATTCTATGCATGAGCGAAAGGTGGAGATGGCTACCCGCTCGGGAGCTTTCATTGGACTGCCGGGAGGTCTGGGGACTTTTGAAGAGGTAAACCTTGTCTTCACGATCATTGAATCGCGCAAGTTGACTGTCGTCTTAGGTATTTGAAGTGGCTACTTGGTCCCAGCTTGGTATTCATAACAAACGTGGGTTCGTTCCCCTCACAAGTTTCTCGATGGCACTCACTCTTCCCTAGCCGTTGTACTCTTGAACGTCCTTTCTTTCTATGACCCTCTCCGCCAACTCCTCGAAAACGGCATCAATGAAGGTTACATAAATCCTGCGAACCGGAAACTCATCCTTTTCGTCGACGGGCCGTCTGACGCGAGCCACCATGAAGAATACGACTGGGGGGCAGCCGCGCTTGATGCTATCGACAGCTGGGAAGGCGGTAACTTGAACTCTGAGAGGCTGTTTGATTGGACAAGTAGAAAGGACGGGTCAACTTCCGGGCCACTTGGATCAGCTTGAACGACACCTCGAATTTTTCTGAATAGATACGCCTGTTACACAATCTATGCTACATACACATGGCGAGCAACTGATAGGCCAATTAGGCAACTGGAGCTGGCGCTGAGGCTGACGGAGCCACAGGTGTTCCCATCGATGGTTCGATGACACGCTTACCGTCCATGAACAGGTTGATGTCTGCTTCGGTAACCTTGGCTTTTCGCTAATGTGAGTCATTGCAGAAATGAGCTACGACGTTTTTGTAGATTACAATAAGATTCTGCACCTCTTGGAAATCACCAACAAACTTCTGAAGAACTTCTATGCATTTCGCCTTGAGCTGTCCGGTGAGTAGGGTTCCTGCCCGATATTCCTGTTGTTTATATGGGTGAGCTGCTCGGTAAGTAGGCCGCGAGGATGGGTAGTTTCCTGACCTTTCCAATTCGCTCTAGTTCTTCATCGTCGTCCAAAAAGAAGGTAAGGTATTGGTAGCTCACGTCAACATCCGTGTTCCCTCCAATACGTCTATGTTCCTCTTCCGTCTCTTGTCCACCAGAGAATCCATGTCTATTAATTTTATTTTTTATCTGAGCGGGCTTATCACTCATGTAGATGCTGCTATTTGGGTCGCTGGCGCTCATTTTCGTTTGAGGGCCCTGTAGCGCAGGGAAGAACTTGGCGTGGAGCAGAGTAGGCTTTTGGTACTTGAGCTTCTGGGCAACATCTCGTGTGAGGCGGAAGTACGGGTCCTGGTCGATGGCGCAGGGTATAAGACAGGGCGAGTTCGTTGCGGTCCCGAAGATTTGGGGGAAGGAGTTTGAGAACGATGGTGCTGCTTGTATCGCCGCGAAATGAATCTTGCCGATGTTATCGCTGAGAGATTATGAATTGATGTGAGATACAACGACTCCTCAAGTCGACATTAATTTTAAGCTTACGACTCGCTGAATCCGAAAGTGGCTTTGGCCTGGCTGTATGTGATTTGGCGCGAAATTTTGGAAATGTTTTCGTAGAATGCGCCACCCATGTAATCGTAGTTGCTGAAGATGAAGGTTTTCTTGGGATCGAATCCAACCGCAATGATATCACGAGCGTTCAGTCTCGCGAAACCTTTCGTTTGGTCGACTTTGAGCTCGTGCTTGAACAGGAATTTCTCATCGTCTGCACATGCATCGCGTAAGCTCCTGGCCTTGGATGATCGAGAAAGCATCGATCTTACCAGTCAGTTGAATTACTAATGGGACGCCGAAAACATCCTGCAGCCATCTATAGCAATTAGGTTTAGTCTTTTTGTGGTGTGGTCATCGCGCACTTACTTTGTGAAGACAAAAGGAATCATATGTCCGAGATGCATGCTGTCACTGCTAGGACCGCGTCCTGTGTACAAGAAAAAGGGTTTTCCTTGTTCGAAACGATCTAGAATTTTGTCAAAGTCTCTGGAAGCAGGGTTGAACTTATTGTATACAATGCAACGTTGAAATTGTAGAATGACGTTACCTGTGTGAAAAGAACATTCCTCTACGGAGGAATACATGAGGGCGCTGGCCAGTAAGCCTTTCGAACCGAGCAAGTAGTGCATCGTCTACTCTGCGTGTGCCGAATTGATCAATTAGTTTGTCGTAGTCAATCGCTTGTTGTTTGCCATCAGCAGAAACAGAGCCTTGGACATCCCATGGGGTGACGACCTGATCAGCAGAGGCGTTTTCAGCAGCTGTCTGGGCTGTGGGAGGGGCTGGGTTAGAACTGATGTAGAGATGAGATGAGATGGAATATCAGCGAATATGTCAACGTGGAGATGGATACCACATACTCTGCAAGGCTGACGGATGCCAGGTTGGTTTCAATCTGGCTGGCTTCAGCCATAGTAGTCAAATGAGAATTCAGAGGATTTTCGATCTCTTCAAGCCCAAAGTTCATGACTCCAGATCTTTGGGTGCCACGTGGTTATCTAATAATGATATCGATCATCCCTGAAATCTATAGATCTTGTTTTGGCTTCACTTTTTTTTTTCTCCTAAATAAATTCATTCTGAAGCTGGGTAGGAACAAAATGTAGATTAATTACATCTCTGACGAGCATAAGTAGGAGACACTGTAACAACAAGGTGAAGATCATAGCATTGAAGGGGTTGTGGTGCACAAACAAGTGCAACGTGAGAAACAAATAGGCCGTTGCTTTGCCTCATTGACCGCGTTCAAAAGCCCTTTCTCTTCGCCAACAACGATTCATACCTCCCAAAAAATCCTCCTTTTGCACATCTTCTTTTATAATGGCGACGTCCAGACTTCACCCACACCACTCTTTACCGGCGCCTGTCGTTCATGCAGGTTTTTCTGTCCCCCAGTCCAAATCGCATGTTCTGGCTGGCGTTCAAGACGCGTATTGGAGCGACGATGAAGCGGTAGGAGTACCTCCATAATCTCTCTATCGAGTTTGATACGATTTTTTTTTCTGACAAAAATTCAGGAGGACGCAGAGTGCCCTTTATGTTTGGAGGAAATGGATATATCCGACCTCAATTTCAAGCCCTGCATATGTGGCTACCAAGTACGATTGTGACACTCTTCGTATGAGCACATTCCTGACACAAGTGTTTCATAGATCTGCCGATTTTGCTGGCATCATATCAAGGAGAATCTCAACAAACGATGCCCCGCCTGTCGGCGGGTCTACACCGATGAAGCTGTGGAGTTCAAGGCAATCCCCACACAGGAGTCTGTTTTTCTTTTTCAATCTCGCTTTACAAATTTGTTCATTTTATCTCCCCTGCCTAGCCACAAGCGCCTCACTCAGCAGAAGAAGCAACGAGAACGCGAGCGTAAAGAACTTGAGACTCTAGGCAGGCGTCAGCTTGCCAATGTGCGTGTGGTGCAGCGCAATGTTGTTTACGTTGTCGGCATCGGCCCTCGATTTGCGAAAGAAGAGGTGCGTATGCTGTAGAAGATTATAAATAAACACAACAAAGCTGATTTTTCTTCCTCCAGCTAATTTCTACCCTTCGATCCAATGACTATTTCGGCCAATATGGCAAAATAACAAAAATCATACTAGTCAAACGAACACCCTCCGGTGGCGGAGACCCCGTGGTTGGTTTGTACATCACTTACTATAGACGAGAGGATGCTGCTCGAGCAATTGCTGCCGTTGATGGAGCTCCTTCGACTGGTGGAGCAAGGGGTGACGTTATGCGCGCTAGCTACGGAACGACCAAATACTGTATGGCTTTCTTGCGTGGTGTCTCTTGCGGTGATCACAGCTGCATGAATCTTCATGAATGGGGTGATGAAAAAGATTGCTTCACCAAAGAGGATCTGACAACTCTGTGCGTAATCCTCCTTTGACGGTACTGGTGTCCTCTTACATTTTTATTGATTAGGAAACATACTATGAAGACCACAGAAAGTAGGACGAGGACTACTGTTGTTACTTACAAAAAGGGTGATGAACCTGACGGTAAGGCTTCTGGTGCTTATTTCCTTCTTCGATGCTCATACACACTCTACAGCTGGCCTTCCACGTGCAGCCTCCTGGGCGCAAAAGGCACCCAACCTTCAAACGCCTAGCGCAACCAGTAATAACCACACGACTGGGCCTGCTGCTCGTCAACCTAGGCGCGGTGCAGTTGTGCGGCAACCTCAGCCTCGTAATGCTCCGAGTAGCGAGAGTCGTGCAGCTTCAACAACAACACGGACCACTCAGGAATCAAAGGCAGCTACGAAGGCAGCTAGTCAAACATCATCCCGTCCAACAACTCCTCCGTCTGTTCCGCCACCTCGTGTCACGTCTCCAGATGTAAAGGATGTAAAGACTCGAGCCAAAAAGGAGACTATTGCAGAGCCCGTTCAACCACCACCACCGTCTCATTCTCCTGATTCATCTGTACGAACCGATGGGCCAGAGTCTAAGCCACCCAGTGTTACGTCGCCCTCTCCTGCTCCTCGACCCGGATCAACAGATTCTTCACAAACGCCACCCACACTACCACCTGGGCTTCCTGTGGTGCCTCCAGGTCTTCCTGCTCCGCCTGGCATTCCCATTCCTAATCGCCCTCTGCAATTCGAGATCGCACCCTCGCAAACACCTATCTTATCTTCGCAATCTTCATATCAAATGTCCACTGCAGCTAGGGCCCTACTCGATGACGTTACGGCTCGCCGAGAATCAGCTTTACCTGCGATGGCTGGTGTTAGCCCTTTCCCAGATTTCGATAGGACTCTGCAAACTCTGGCTGGCGGCAACGACGGTGGCTTTAGCTTCAATCTGGATCCCAAGCTCGCCGGAGTTGATTCCGACAGCCTTCTTCCCTTGCCTGAATTCGAGATGGATGACACTACCCCCTTCCGTGGCTCATATTTGGATGCTTTCCCCGCCCTCCGCACCCCAGTGGCACAAGCATCGCTTGTTGCTCCTCCTGGTCTACCATACTCCCATTCTAATCGGCCTATGTATGAGGCACATACTACGAGATCATCTTCTGCTGCTGGCCATGACAGTCAATCCTCTAGTTCTGGCTACATGGGATCTTTCAATCCATTTGCTGACACAGGGGAGGATGCTTCAGCAACATCGGCTACCCCCCTCAGACAACCCCAATTCTCTCCTCTCGACGACGACCCCAGCAGAAAAGTGTCGCGCTTCGGTTTTGCTCGAGGGAAGCAAAGTTCGACAGCTACCTCCTCCCCGCTTCATGTCGCATCGCCACTCAATAATGGCAACGGGGAGAATCACTCGTTTTATCCTCCCTCCGATCCCTTATTACAAGGCTTTGGACGACCTCAATGGTCCAATGGCCGGGACTATGGTTTTACGCAGGCCGCAGTAAATGCAAGTTCGTCATATGTTCATCATCTTTCAACCCTGCATTCTCGCAACCACCTTCAACCTTTCGAATCCGGCGTAAGTGAAGCACAACTTCGAGATTTGATTCAGTCCAGCCGAGAACGTGCACAGTCCAATCTTGGCATTGCTGCTGGTAACGTGGTTATTTCTTTTATTGTTTATCTTACTTATCCGAAAGAACGTTTCTAGATTCACATCCTCCAGGACTCAAACCAAGCCCTTCTCATTTCCAAGACCCTGCTATAATGTCTGCTCGTTTGGCGTCGGGTGGCCAGGAGCCTGGATTCAATCAAATGCCGTATGGGCCTCCACCGGGACTCTCATTCTCACACTCAAATGCAAACCTTGGTTTGGGCGTTTTGACGAATGGCATGGATGGGAATGGATCACCACATGGTAAGCACCAATTCCTTTGTTTTGAGGGGAGGGAGGCCAGTGTACCAAGTCCCGTGCTTTCCCAGTGCGGAAAATCCATTACCGGCATTGATGCATCGTCGAATGCGCGGTCCTTATCCCGTTACCCCCTTGTGCATGGACTTTCTCGACTCGCAACCTCAGACATCCCTTACCATCAATGAATTCCCCCTCCCCTTCGCATGGTGTTCACGTCTACTCCGACGCTGATTTATTTTATTACGGGCGCTGTAGTCTCAACGACAGCCTCTCCGTCCCTTTCTTTGGCTCTCTCCTCCATCGACTTTCCCGCGCTAACTGCCAGTCCTGTGGAAACCAGCCCTCATGAAGAATCAATACCGCCAGAAGATGCTGCGGTTCAACTAGACGCCAAAGCTCGCGAAAAGGCCGAACGTAAGGCGGCTAAAAAGGCTGCTGCTGCAGAGAAAGCTGCAGAGCGACAACGGATAGCTCAAGAAAAGGCTGCTGTCAGGGCGGCTGAGCGGGCAAAGCTAGCTTTGGAAAAACAATTAGACAAGGAGAAGGCCCTGGCGGAGAAGGAAAAGGCTCTAGCGATCAAAGCACAGGAGAAAGCGGCTAGAGATCAAGCTGAACGAGAGAGGGCGGCAAAGGCGAAGGAGGAGAGTGAACGCCTTGCAAAAGAAAGGGCAATGCAGGCTGAGAAGGAGCGGCAGAGGGAGAAGGATGCACAGATGAAGAAGAAACAAATGGAAGACAAACATTTGGATCAGCCATCGAAGCCACCTCGTCAGAACAACGCCCCTAAATCCTCTATTACTACAGCACTACCGGAGGCACAACTCCCGTTACTGTCTAAAAAACCAAAGAAAAATAAGCCCGCCGTAAAGTCAACCAAGGTTCTGAAGGAAGAGAGCCCAATCGCGGATGATAGTGCTACCATTCCATCCGTTTCCGCTTCTGAAGCCCACTTTGTGCCCACCGCTGATTCAAGCGCAAATAATTCGCGTTCACACTCCCTCGATCGTGATACGCCAACGCCAATCGAGGATCTCCTGGAACAAATCGATGTTTCAAATCCCGTGATGGACCTCCCAAACCATCCATTCTTTGACGGCCATCGACTCAGTCCTGCCGCTACCGTACCACTGGAGTATGGCCCCTTGGTACATGCGCTATCAGCCCTCTCTGTTGGTGGAGGATCGTTCGCGAACAATATGCCTTCAGGGTCTATTGACAACGCCGTGTCATCCTTTCAGCAGTTGTTAGAGACTTTAACGCAGACAATCTCCGACCTTTTGCGCCTTCTTCCTCGAACTACTTGGGATGATAGCTCCTCTTTCGATGGTGTCTTACGTGATATGCTCAAGGGCGACGATTTCCTTGATGACGGTGGTGATGATGGACACGGGAAGGAGGATGAGGTTGCAGCCTTGACCCTCGCTCTTGAACGTCGAGCTCGGTGGATGGAGGTCCAACTATCGAAATTGGAAGAGTTACACCGTGACATCAATACCGCCGCCGTCAGGGCTGTCCTTTCGTTCAACGACAATGGCTGGGACCGACGCGCGTTCCTTCCCCGTGTTGGTCATACTCTACGCCGGTTTGACCACATTGGTTTCGTGGAAAACTCAGATGGAGCTGTTCGTTCGATGACCATTAATGAATTGGAAAAGGAGCTTGCGGTCGCTAAGGAGATGGCTGTCCTGGGAGAATGTGAGGTACGAGAGGTTATGGAGACGATTCAGGCATTCAGACCAATGGGTGAAATATGACGTAGTATTGGTGCAAGTGTAGACTATGACAGGCCTATGAACTCATGTGCTTTGGGGTCAATGCGCTATCAGCTTTGTATGGAGCAAGTGCTACTACGACTGTTTAAATACTCATTCCTTGATGGAAGGCTTGGTTTCTCTCTTTGCCGGATACAGCTACATTCACAGTCAGGATGGGTCCGATAACGAGAAGACCTGCTTCATTTACCTTGCCTGGGTTCATAAGATCAAGTGGATCAATCGCACGTTTAATCACCCTCATGAGCTCAACAGTGCTTTCTCCTAGCTCGTCGGTCAGATATTCCTTTTTCCCTACACCGACACCGTGTTCTCCGGTGCCTGCAATAATTAGTAAATGAAGCGGAGCGATGTATTGGCTTACAAGTTCCGTCTAGGGCAATAGCCCTGTGAACAAGACGATGGACAGCGTCACTGACGGATTTTAATTCGTCGTCGTCTCGGAAGAGAATCAATGCATGGAAATTCCCATCCCCAACATGACCGACAATGGTACTGGCAAGTCCTGAATCCGCAAGATCTTTTTTGGTTTCGTAGACCAGCTGAGGTAAACGTGATACAGGCACGCTAGAGAAGTGTTAGAAAATTAATCAGCAACAAGGTGCTAAGATATACCAAACATCGGTCGTCCAACAACGTGTCCCTGGATTTGCTGCTAGAGTTGACGTAAGAGCATATTTGCGATTTTGCCATAAATCATCAGCTTCCTCTTCTGTAGATGCAAATTCAAACCGGGTGCTGCCGTGCTTTTTGACAATGGCTTGCACAACTTTGGATGTGTTTTGGATAGATGAAGGATCACCTTGAATCTTGAAAAATAGGGTATCTTCCACAGGATAAGGGCTATCAACCAGTCCTGCATTGTTAATAGCCTTCATCACTAAGTATTAGGTTGTCAATATCTAACTGTTAGTATCATGAGATGAAAGGGTTCACTATGGTCATCAAGCAGTTCGACACATTCTTTGAAAAAGATGAACATGGATGGCATGACAACAAAGTTAGGAAACTTACGAATGTGAGGGCCGTTGGGAGTGTTAAGTATTTCCTGGACCGCGCTGACAGCGTGTTCAACATCAGGAAATTGAGCCATTGCCACCTTAGTGGGCACCACAGGAGCAAGCCGGAGTGTTACTGGTGACAGAATGACGGTGAGATCGCGGATAAAGGGTGACCACGGCTTACCCTCTGTGACTATACCCAGCGTCCCTTCAGCCCCAATAAATAATTTCGTGGTGTCAAATCCCGCGGCTGATTTTCTGGCTCTACTACGTGTCTTGATAACTTCACCATTCGGAAGGACGGCAGTCTGACAAGGTTGAATCAGCTTCAACTATCGTCGAGAAATGTACCCGTTGGTCCAGCTCACAAGATTAAGAAACCATTCCGCCCTAGCAGTCCCGTAGCGAACCGCATTGGCTACATGGAGGCAGAATTAGCATGCGGACATAATGAGTGTGTATGTGAACGAACTTCCGCTACAGCCAGTGCCTATCATTCCACCTATTGTCTGGAATGAGATGTAGGCAGGAATTGGTTACAAACTGCTGAAAGCACCCACAGCACCAGGTCCTGGATCCAACTGAACAACTTAGGAATGATCGTGATTATAAAAAGTGTCAGAACTCACAGGAAAGAATAGAGGAATTCCCTTGTCCTTCAACGTCATGTTGATATCCTCCCATCGAGCTCCCGCTTGGCAGACAAGATCAGAGTCAGATTCTACAGAGAATTCGGCATGATGAATACATGTAAGCCATCGCAGCGAATAACACCTTACCATGGATTTCAAGGATCTGATCCATTCCTGACATGTCCAAACAGATGCTTCCCGAAGGAAACTGAATCAATCAAATTAGACCGTGAATATGACACAGAGAACGCTGGCACCTACTCCCGAAGTGTGACCCTCGAGACTAGTCGCACCACTGTAGGGAGTGATGGGCATCCTATATTTATGGGAGATATTCACAACTTTGACAACATCAGAAGTAGACTTGGGTCGAACCTAGAAGGCTAGCTAGGATCAAGAAAGATGCTGAAAGGTATGAAATAACTGACAACGACGGAATGGGGGGAGGCTGGATGATATGAGTTCTCAGAAAACCCGTATGTCCTCAGAGTGTCCGGGTCTGTAGAGACGTCATTTGGAGCTGGAAAAGCGGCGCGTAATTCATCTATCGCGAGTTTGGCTTCCTTCCTAGTTGCATACCTCGGTGGTTTATTGTTGTCTTCTGACTGAATGAACTGTAAGAGCCTGCCTGAATGATGTCGAGATTTCACGCACGAAGAAATATGAATCAAACACTTTCGTTCCAACAACTATACCGACGGCATATACAGCAGACTGTAAGAGCGCCCTTGCTTTCCATGAGCCAGAAAAATACTGGGACCATGGATTAAAATTCTGCGTTACGGGAGTTGGGCCAACGGAATTAATAACGGGTTTCTGGATAACACGTTTCGAGGACGCCAGACGATTCAAAAAGGGGATATGCGCTGGACGTCTAGAAGTCCCTGCCCGCCGAAGAAGGCTGAGAGCCATTGGGACGATGAAGGTTGTGAACAAGGGCTTACAATTAAGACCAACTCTTGACGACCCTGAAGCGGAATTAGAGTGACGGAACAAAACTTATTTATAAATGATCGTGCCGGCAACTCTGCGCAGATCTCCAAGAGAGATTATTATTTATTTTATTGCAATCTTGCTCCACTGCCAGCAGGCCTGACTCCACCATGGCCACCCGTAGTGACAAGGCCCGCCCATACAGCCTGGAGCTGCTAGAAACACCTCAGCCGTCTGGTACTGACACCGCTACAAACTCGTCTGACGAGTTCGACTGGGACGACGATGAAGATTTCAAAGCGCCGAAGGAGCAAGTCAAAGCCAAACGTGGCAGAGCTCTCTGGCTATCATTCATGAAGCTTTCTAGAGTTGTCCGCGTCCTTTTGGTTGGCGTGATCGTTGCGGCCATTTTAATCGCTCCCTTCATCGTAGTCAATGTGCGATTCAAAGGAAACCCCGTCACTGCGCAAGTTCGCGTATGGTCTGTATGGCTCGCCATTACGTGGGCTGCGGCATGTGGCACCTATCTACTCGTCGATGCTATCCCTTGGGTAGTTCTCGCTTTTGTCAACCTCTTGGGAGGTCAAGTAGAGCGGCTCAAATTACAAGTAGAGGTATGTCGTCGTTCTAGAATCTCATTTATCTTGCGCTAATTTTATCAAGCTTGTCATGGCTGTTTCCGGCTGGTTAAAATTGACCTTGGGTGTCTCATGGGCCTGGATAAGTTTGTCAGTCATCCGCACCGTTTACCGTCCTCCCGGAAGCTACTGGGTCATTATCAACCGTGTAATGCAGGTGTGTACGATAATTTGTATGTTCTAATTGTGTGCTGAAATCTCGTTTAGGCCTTTTTCACTGCGAGTATAATTCTTCTCGTCGAAAAACTATTTTTACACTTCGTCGCAATCAATTTTCATCAAAAGGCTCTTGCAGAGCGAATTGCAGAAAACCAACTGGGTCTCAGGGCGTTAGATCGACTCTCGAATGCTCAATTTGTTCCCAGCAAAAAGCCACTGTATGCAAGGCGCGGTCTCAAAAGTCCTGCTGCATCCGTCGATTTATCCAATTCAGCTACTCGTGGTCACAAATCTGGTCAGAGCAGTTGTGAAGGATCCCCTGCAAATGATGACAACGCAATTAATATCGAAAAAACTAAGCGCCAGGCGCGCAAAAACAAGGCTATGGCTAGCATCATTGTCGACCAGGTTGGGTCCGTCCAAGCTCTGTCTATTAAAATCTAACAGCTTACAAGGTCGGGGGCGCCATCGGTGCTGTAGCTTTGAAATCTTCCAAGTTCAACAAAGGACAGATTGGCGGCCTACATTCTGCTCGACGACTTGCCAGAAAGCTGTTCAGCACACTCAGCGACGTAAATCCGGCACGTTCACATTTAGTTGTAGAAGGTGTGACAGTCTCGGCTCTTGTGCTAGCTTCAAAAGCTAAAGAAGAATTATAGATTTCTACCCTTATTTCCGGTCAACGGTGGAGGCGGTGAGTCAGAACTCTACGTACTTGACACCCAATTCGAAGCAACTTCCTATAGCACGAAGCGTTTTCTGTATTTGACAAGGATGAAAACGGCGACATCTCAAAGAGAGAGATGCGGGAAGCTGTACAAAGGATATACCGAGAGCGCAAGTCGCTGGCGGCAAGTCTGAAGGTTACCAACCTCTTTTTTTTTGTTACTTTGGGACGGTGCTGAAATGAAGTGCAGGACGTCAGTTCTGTTGTGGCCAAACTGGACGCTGTCCTACTAGCGATTGCCTTGATTGTCATCATCTTTGTATGCCTCCTTGTCTTTAACCGGACAGACACGCTCTCGTCGCTCGTGCCCCTTGCAACCATAATTCTTGGATTTTCCTTCATCTTTGGACATTCTGCTCAGACCCTTTTCGAATCAGTTAAGCCAATCTCTCTTTCTATATCTGTCCCCTAATGCCTTTGAAAATAGTTGATATTCATTTTCTCCACCCACGTGTTCGATGTTGGTGACCTGGTTATGATTGACGACCAGGCAAGTGCTTTTATAACTTTTGAAGTATTGACCTTATTCCAAACTTAGTTCCTGTATGTTCGCGAGTTTGGTCTGTTCTCTACGACCTTCCGTCGAACGGATGGTCAGGAAATAATTGCTCCCAATGCTCTTCTTTCAAGTACGAAATTGGTCCATAACATGCGTCGAAGCAAATCCATGTGAGCTTTAAGTCGATTTGCAGGGCCGTAATATTCACGATCCCCCAGGTGGGAAACTACTACTCTCACCATCTCTTACAACACCCCCCTGGACACTATTGAGCAGATCAGGACGCGAATGAATACTTACGTTGCAGCCAACAACCGTGAATGGTCAGGTTGTGCTCTCAATATCGACAAAATGGAGTATCAGAACGCGATCTCTCTTATAGTCGCCATGGAACGCAAGTGTTGTTATCTCACTCAATGATTTCATCTTGCTTAACTTTTCTCTCAGACCGCCCAAACTGGCAAGACTGGGGCGGGCGATGGGCTCGCCGCAACTTGTTTATGCGGAATTTGAAGGAAATACTTGAAGACCTCGACGTGGAATACATGATGCCAGTGCAACCTGTATTAAAACCCAAGCCTTATCATGCCGATGCACAAGCAGAGCTACTAGGAAATGCTGGAACATTCCGACGCAGTCATTCGGGGACAGGAAGATCGCTACGGGATGGTATAAGCAGTTTTGCGTCCTCAGTCTAGTCATCCATTCCTTGCAAGAAGTCGAGTCCAGGTGACTATACATCATTCAATATATTAGAGATGCAGTTTAGTGTTACAAACTGAGAACTGAGATAAGACATAATCAACAAGCTACACGAACACTGGAAAAAGTGAATGTTAGCAATGCGAAAACCAAGAGCGAACTGGGAGAAGAGATCAGACATCCAAGGAAGGTTATTCAACCCGCATCGCGCCGACCCCCGCTTTCCATCCAGCGCACCGTTAGGCGGCCCACGTCCCATGTACCTTTTGGGTTCAGCACATAGGGAGGGGAATATGGATGTTCTGCATTGGAGGAGTACTCCGTTGCCGGAGGGCGCTAAAGTGGAAGCTGCGAATGTAGGAAAGATTCATCGTGTGCGGCAGAAGACTCTGCCCGCAATGATTCAAAAAAAAACCAAAAGCTCACCATGCACAGTGAAAGAAAAAGATATCTAGATCCAGGGCAAAGGTGATCTAGAAAGAAGTGTATAAGCATACGAAGATGGGAAAGCGATTCGTGAAGGGTCAGTCAAAGAGGTACTGGCAAGTACAAAGCATTCCGGAGAACGCAGATCCGTTGCGAACAGATCAGCTCTATCACTCGTCAAGGTCGTATAGGACGGGGAAGAGAATGTAGTCATCGTGAAGAAAGTAAGTCAAAACTTTACTCACAAAGCAAAGAGAAGCCAGGAGTGGAATGAGCATGGAAGAAGAGGAGACGAAAGTACAATTTTTCTTTAGCTCTCATGCGCAATTTTTATACCAGCAAGTTATTTGTCCATGCTTGGACGACATGTCACATGATCACGATCCTCTTCTCCAGAATAGGCAAGCCCACGAAATAAAGAACCCCTAGGACGCTAGAGAGTGCAGCTGACTCTCACTCTCACACTGAAGATGCAGTCAAAGCCCGTGCAAGGATTTATTGAAGAGAGCGTGGCAAATCTCGCGTGCGCAATACGTTCCTGTTGACGTTCGTTCGTTAATAAACCTTCTATTTAGAGCCATCTCACAACGCCGGAACGCCCTACTTCAAGAAATGCACCAGATGATGCGTCGCAGGAGTAATTTTAGTCAATTTCTAGGATATGATGATGAAGATAGAGAGGATTTGAAGGAATTTCTTCAACGATTCGCGATGACGGCGGACGAGTATGCCATATATTTACCTTTTCTTTCCAAGGTGCTCATAGGTTGCAAGTTTTGAAACAGGAAGCATACGCAACTTAGACGATAGCGAGTTTCCTCTCGATGTCTCTTTGTCACACCAAGCATCCGACATTGCTAAACAGACGCGTTCTCGTCAGATGCGCGACTCCATTACCGCACCACCAGGGTCTCATCTCGACCACTCAAACAGGACCTCTACATCAAGAAATATAGATGCAGACGTTACAATGGTAGACTCTCACATACCCGAGGCGCCTCCTCGAAAAGAAACGATTGATAATGAGGATGACGAACTGGACCTCTTCAAGGCATCTCCTACATCTCCCATTCCATCTGTTAAGCCGGGTCATTTTCGACCAGAGTCAATTTCTCTTGTTACTGAAGCAGCTCACCCTCCACTCTCTGTTCTCGTGACAGGAAAACCTCAGCAAGTTCCACCTCTCCAGTTCACTGTCTCTAAGCCCATGCCACAATCTCAACCTCCGTATCTTGTTTCAGCTTCAGAAGGCGAAGTCGACAGATCCCATGCTTTGTCAAATTCTGGAAGCCTTGTCAAATCACCGCCTAGCGCATCTCATGATTCCCTTCAGATGGTTTCAGTCTCGCCGAAGAAGCCAATTGTCGTTGTTTCCGACCATTTGTCTTCAGGATCTGAACCGGGTTATATCTTTCTTGAGCCCCCAACTCCAAAACCCACACCCGCGACGCCGAAAGAGCTGTCTCAGCGCCAATACCAATTTCAACCAGGCTTCACCCTTCCTCCTCTAAAGTCCATCAATCCCGATTTAAAGAAGTCCAAAGTCCTTAAACGCAGAAAGGAAAAAGAGCGCGATGGTGGCAATAAAGAGGGCAGGAAAGAGGACTGGGCGCCATTGGGTTTGAATAAGTGGGCCGCTACCCTCAGCGCAAACCCGGTCTGGAAAAAGGTTTCTCGTGCATCTAAATGCCTGACAACACGAGAATGGGCGGTATGTCTGATTTCTATGTGCATGTTCATTGCCTTACAATCCTAGGTCGCCATGTCTGAGTTACGCCTCATTCGAGCCATTGATAGGATAGAACTACTAAAGCGGGAAGGTCGTTGGAGCTTTCGACAGCCTAAGAAGCAAAGAACTATAGGCGGTGTTACAAAGACACACTGGGACCACCTTCTGGATGAGATGGCAAGTTGTATGATTATACAATGCGAGAACGGTATTCACGGTGCTATAGAAATGGATGCGAGTTGATTTCCGTGAGGAACGAAAGTGGAAGCTTGCGCTGGCATATAACATTTCTACCGACGTCCTCGATTGGCATGCTGCTGGTTCGACGGAAGTTCGTTTGGCGAAGGGTATCTGCGTACGCTGGAGACGGGCCAGCCATGAACGGGCCAGCCATGAGATGGTTGTGGACGATGGCCGTCATTGTGAAGAAAGCGCGGCTCCTGCAGATATGGAAACAGAGACTGAAGAGCACCAGCACCAAGAAGCCCCTTCGCTTTTGGGTATTGATTATGGCTCTGAGGACGATGAGGATGACGATGAGGATGACGACGATGACCATGACTCCCAGGACGTCACCGATGCGCTGGAACCAAGCACTCTTGTTGCATTAGCTCTTGAGGATACTGAGAGGAAGGACGAGCCTCAGCAGAGCTGCGCACCGAACGTTCAGCCCAAAACTGAAGAAACAGAGGACCCTTCATCCTTGATCAAACAAGAGCCACTCGGCGACTCGATGCAAAGCGACGTGGTCATGGACGATGTCAGGATTGAAGCTGCATCTGGCCTCAAAGCAACTTCAAATGATCCAGTGCTGACGTCTCAACCTACCCCATCATCTAACGGAGGCGATACTGATACCGTCTCTTCGACACCTTTGAAACCAGGGAAGTCAAACCTCTATGCCCCATTTCGCGAGATCATTGCATACTCAGAAAGCGACAAACTTTTCCTTGACCTGGAAGAACTTGATTTGACAAAGCTTAATGTTTCTGCAAAGGCATCAAAAGAATCTACGCTTTCTACTCCTGGACTAGAATCCATATTCCCTGACCTTCATATCATGGACTTCGACCTCACTCCAGTAATACAAGGTTCAGATGGGAAGAAAAAAACGGAGAAGAAAAGTGACCGCGACGATCCCAACAAAAGATCAGACGACATTCTCTATACGAGGCTTTATCCGACGGGGAAGTTCATGATTTCAAAACCCACTCTCATCGGACCCCTCCGCCCGTCAAAGAATTGGAAAAATGGACAATGGTTGGCATTAGACGATAGCGCTGTCGTGCCCGAGTCCGATGTTCCTCTCAAAAATGACGATAGCGCCTGTGGTACGTCATTATTTCAGTACATATATTTTTGACGGTATCAATCTTCGTTACAGACCTGTTTGACAGCCGGTCCAGCAGTGGTCCATCATTAATTGCACTCCAGTTACAGACTGCTTTTATGAAAGACAAGGATATTCGAAGGCGACCCGATCATCTCTGGACTAGCGCTGACGATACTCTCCTGAAATCTCATTGTGACCGATATCCAAACAATTGGGCCCTCATTTCGGAATGCTTCAATGCTTCTCGTCTTACAATTTCGACAGACAAGCGAACACCTCGAGACTGCTTTGATCGCTGGAGAGAGAAATGGGGTCCCGAGACGCGGCGATTGCCCGAAACGACGTCTGCTGTTGAGGCTACACCTCCCCCAACATCCACTCAAATGACGACTCGTGGTGTCAAACGGCTGGCAAGTGCCAGTGTCTCAAGTGTCACTGCTGGGGCAATTCCCAGCGGCAGTGAGCCCCGAAAGAAGCGACGTCATGCTTTGGTCCTGGATACAATTAAAAAGGCTGGTAAGAAACGCGCAGACGCTGTACAAAAAGCCCAATGTCAGTCGATTTTTTTCTCAAGTACAACTCCTTCCGCGTTGACACGCTTTTCGATAGTAGCACAGCGAAAAACGCCAGGTATCCATGAAACACATGCACAGATTAGCAAACTTCCGAAGCGTACCCCAGCCGAATTAAGTCGGGTGAAAGCCGAAAAAGAGCAAGAAATGCAGAATCGCAAGAAGCAAGAAGAAATGAACCGAATACGGATGGCACAAGGTCAAAGTGCTCAGGTATGCTTTGTTGCTCTATGTTTCGGACCTGTCACTGAAGAATGCATGTAGCAGACGATAGCCCAACAAGCGCCCCAACCGCAACCGCAACCTCAGCCACAGCCTGTACCCGCCATGCAACGTCCAACTGGAACAGGCATGCCGCCACAAGTGCAAGTAATGCCGCAGATACGGAACCAAGTGAATATTTCCCAGCAACAGCGGGCGAATACACCAGCCATGCAAGCAAACCGGTTGAACCAGCAACACCTGCTTCAAGTTCGTGCGGTACAGCAGCAGCAACAGCAACAGCAACATGCTCTCGCCCATGCGCAAAACCAGATTCAGGCTAATGGTGTTGTTGGAGTGGTGAATGGTACTGTTCCTGCCACAAACCCTCGGTTGTCGCCGTCGTACGTGACGCGGGATGTTGCTTTATCTGTTTCACCTCCGCATAACTCGGCTGTGGCGTCTGCAGTTAATTCGCCTCGACCACCGTCTGCTCAAGCACAAATTGTTGCTCATTCCATGCCATTGCAAGTAACGGGAAACCAAGGGACACGAGGGACCTATTATCTACCGAATCTTCCGAATGGAATTCAAGGTTACACGACGGAGCAACTCCAGACTGCGCTTCGCCAGGTATGTTGCTTTGATTATTTGATATATTCTTGTCGTATGCTAAGTAAAGGTGAGTAGCATCAGCAACAGCAACAGCAAGCACAACAAAGTTTCAACCAGCCGTGAAGGCATGAGGAGACGGCAGAGCGGCAGGTGGGTGGCAGACGGGCTTGCGGGCGTAGTTGACCGTGCATGTGACATTAATTGATTGAGAGTGTTGCCTAAATTGGAGAGTCTCGGCGTTGTTATGGCATAATAGTTAGGCTTGGAATTATTTTGTTTGCATATTTTCCTTGGTATACGGCCATTTGTTACCTCCTAAGCTCTTTGACACGTCTTGTCGTCTGCCAGCATCCCAGCGTTGACAGACAGGACGCCCGGTTCAGTGTCGTTACTGTCGTCGTTTCAAGGTTTGTGGGCGTCCATTTACAGCCTTGTTGACACCTCGTGTACATATTACTCAATTCCCCACAGCTTTCTTTCTGTCTCTCATTTTTTCTCGTCATGTCCTCTAACGTCCAGGGCAACGTCAACTACGACCCTCTGCCCTTGACCAGCGACGACCAGCATTCGAATGGCCTATACAATACCCCTGCCTCTCCATCCTCTCCCTCCTTTCATACCGCCCCGCTCAATCCAACGGATCTTGGCGTTGACTCAAGTGGCTTCCCTATAGGCGCTGCTCAACCCCGCTTTCTAGGCGCAGCCCTTTACGACGATGCTGGCGCCCCGCAAATCCGCGATTCCTTCGCCTCCACACATACCACCCCTGGTGGAGGTGGCTCGGAATACAATGCGTCGGTATACGCACTTAATGATACCCTTGGCGCCACCCCGCTTAGCCACGGCCCATACGGTGGTGGCTATAGAGATGATCCTACCGATTCTATAGGTGACCTTCCTATGTCCCCGCTGGGGCAATCTCAGGGCAGGTTCATGGAGGAGAAGCGCGCTGCATATGCTCCCCCGCGCGCGAAATCAAAACGCAATATCATGATCCTTGCAATCGTCGCTGCACTCATTCTTTTAATATTGGCCGTCGTTATTCCCGTCTATTTCGCCATCATAAAACCGAACAGTAACAAAAGCTCTTCCGATTCCAACACACAGGGTTCCACCGCAGCGAATCCAACAAGCACCAGTACCGGAAAACCTAAGGTAGCAGTCGCTGTCACCGGAGGTGATGGAAGCACGGTTACCATGGACGACGGAACAACTTTCGTCTACAGCAATCCTTATAAAGGATATTGGTACTGGGATGAGAACGACCCATTCAATGACGGAGCCAGAGCTCAGTCCTGGTCACCAGCTTTGAATGAAACATTTCAGTATGGCATCGATAAAATACGAGGGTAAATATTTTGTGTATGATGCGGATCACCCTTTCTTACTTCAGCCAATTAGGGTCAATCTTGGTGGATGGCTGAACACGGAACCTGTATGTCATGTTATCGTTCTTTTTGTCCCTTCAGCTCCTAATATTTTCTAGTTCATGCAAGCTACCACAATCTTTAACAACCTTTGGATGCTTACTCATACGTGTTTGATAGTGCACCAGCTCTTTTCGAACCGTACTTGTCGAATGCCGTACCAGCTGTAGATGAATGGACGCTTTCTCAAGCTATGAGAAGTGACACTGCCAATGGGGGAATTAATCAGTTGGAGAACCATTATAAAACCTTTATTGTGCGTGCTGGATCATCTTTTTATTCAGTGTTTCTTTGCTCAAACTTCAATCTAGACCGAGTTGGACTTTGCGCAGATCGCAGGTGCTGGGCTTAACTATGTGCGCATACCGATCGGGTACTGGGCAATCGAGGTTCGCGATGACGAACCTTTCTTACCGAAAGTTTCATGGACGTAAGTTGTTCTGGTTTTCGTCATCTTCTATAATTTTATTTATTCAACGCTATCAAATGTAGCTACCTACTAAAAGCCATTAAATGGGCAAGAAAGTATGGTATCCGAATCAACCTTGATTTGCACGCTGTACCTGGTAGTCAGAATGGATGGAATCACTCGGGACGTCTGGGAACAATCAATTTCTTGAACGGCCCTATGGGATATGCGAACGCTCAACGAACACTCGACTACATCCGAATCATTGCCGAGTTCATATCGCAACCCCAATACAGCAGTGTTATCTCTATGTTTGGCATTCTCAATGAACCACAGGGCACCACTATTGGCCAAGCAAATTTGGAAGCCTTGTATGTAATTCGGCAAAATGATGTATTTTCATCCACTGACCTGTTGTTGCTATAAGTTATATGCAGGCCTACGATATCGTCCGTAATGCTGGAGGCATCGGAGAAAACAAAGGGCCCTTTATTTCTTTCCATGATGGGTTCTTCCCGCGCAGTTCTTGGGCTGGGGTCTTCCCTAATGCTGATCGCATGAGCATTGATACGCATCCCTACCTCTGTTTCGGCACTCAATCGCCAAATCCTATATCGTCGTTCGCGACTACTCCATGCACAACGTGGGGTGGTGTCGTCAACACGTCGAGTGCTAACTTTGGTTTGACCACTGCTGGAGAGTTCAGTAACGCTGTAACCGATTGTGGCTTGTGGCTCAACGGCGTTAACCTTGGCACGAGATATGAGGGGACTTATGATGGTTTTTCGGGTGACGCTATCGGAGATTGTTCGTCGGTGATCGATTGGCAGAATTGGAGTGCTTCCACGAAAACTGCAATTAAAAATTTCGCCATGGCCAGCATGGATGCATTACAGGTCAGTCAATCTGTTCCTGGCTTCATTTCAGTGTTCACTTCATCTGCTGTTTCATTAGGACTACTTCTTCTGGACGTGGAAAATCGGCAATTCGAGCGTGACAGGCACAGTCGGATCCCCCCATTGGTCGTACCAGCTTGGGCTCGAGAACGGATGGATGCCCACCGACCCTCGGTCAGCCGTAGGGTATTGTGGAAACTCCGACCCTTGGTCACCGCCCCTGGCTGCATGGCAAACAGGTGGTTCGGGTGCTGGCAATATACCTGCAAGTGTAACATCTGCATTAGCCTGGCCGCCCGCGTCAATCAATAACGGTGGTCCAGTATCTTCTCTCCCTGCATACACTCCAACTGGAACTGTCGTGACACTCCCTGTGCCAACGTTTAGTACAACCGCTAGTGGCTCTACGGCAACTGGGACTGCTGATGCTGGCGATGGTTGGGAGAATTCTGCAGATACTAGCGGAATGTTTGTCCAAATCCCTACTTGCAGCTATCTCGACCCCTGGATTGGCCCGACTGCAGCACCTCCTTCGCCGTTATGTTCTTCATCGGCCCAGCGGCGGAGGTATCAACCACGCGAACCTCACGTTACTCCAGCACCTTCCGCATAGCACTCTTTAATTCATCCTGGAAGTTTATCATCTTTTTTGTATTTATATTGGACTTATACTCTCACTCTCCTTCTGGGTCGATCTCGTAGATAGTTTACCTCGGACATCTAGGACTACAATATCACACGCTCATTACATCCCTACCGCGCACATATACTACCCGTATTCGTCAATTTATTCCTTGCTGATGCACATAGTGCACGCTTCCAAATAATCGCAGATGACTTTGTGGTCAGTAATAGTGTCAGTTTACATATATATTGTATGGAAACGAAGTCAAATCTCATACAATCCATGCTCCTGCCTGGTGTGATACCTGTACAGTGAATGTACTTATCTGCAGTTCGAAAAACCACATTAGAATTCAGTGTTCTCCGCAAGTCGTCGCATATCTGTCCTCCAGATCTTCTTGCCCACCAAAACCTCCTTCGAAACTTCTTTCTCCCCCATTAGATTGGGCTGCGCTTTCAGTAATCGTTTTTTGTTGTAATTGTTCGCGAAGCGCTATTAATTGTGCCTGCTCCTATAACCTTATTAGCAAGCTAGCTATCTCCACGGTAGTATAGTGCCAGAAATGTGTGATGCTTATCCGAGTCTCACCTTCTCTCGTGCATAGATCGCCTCCTCGCCTTGCTCTTTCGCTTTGAATGATTTATGCTAAGAATTTTGAGTCCATGTTTATGAACACTGGGAGTACGATGTATCGGCGATGGCTAACCTGTGCAACTGACATGGCTTGGATGTGTGTGCAGACTGCTAAGTGACAATATTCGCTATGTGACAACTCCTCTGATGACCTCATCTTAGCTTAGAGCCTTCTGCCCTTTTGAACCTTTGCGCCTTCTCTCATACAAACATGGAAGCCTCAGCACCGTAAGATTACGGTTCAGGAAGGATTCACATCCTAATTTCCGCGTTAGCCACGCGGTACACACATCTGAGTCTTACAGCGTGTACAAATGTCACTATTCTCCGTATTGGGTTCTCATCCTCCCGTCCTTGGGCCGAGCGTCAATACTCCGCCGAGGCTGTTACTGGACATATGATCATTGACGCGTGAAGCTTGACACCGATTCCCGAATATCAGCCTCTATCTCAGGCCTACGCATTGCTTCGAATGCGCACAGCTGATTAGTTCTGCATTCTATATGACAAGTCAGGCTTCCTTTCAAGGACTACTCTCTCGAAACAAAGACGTCACGCGGAATACGTTACCAGCTGCAAGCTGACCTCAGGCTCACTGTTACAGATGGCACAGGGAATGGCGCTAGTATTTAAGCAGGACTGGCCGACGCGTTGCTGTAACCATCCACCCAATTCTCTCTCATGCCATTTGGCTCTCTTTTTCTTGCGTTAGGGGTTATCCAAACTCTTTTGCTATTTGTCAATGGACTGGGCACGTCCTGTTCGAGTGCTTTAGGAGCAGGGACCGCTGCTCCTTCTGATCCTTACTGGATGGAAAACATCAAACATCAAGGGATTGCTGCGTACAATTCGAATCCTAGCGGATACAAAGTCTTTAGGAATGTCAAGGTAATACTACGCACCACCTTACATACTACAGAAAAATCACTGAGCTTCACTGTAGGACTTCGGCGCGGTAGGCGACGGAGTAACGGATGATACGGCAGCGATAAAGTAAGATACCTGCCCACTCAAGGGAACTATGCATCCATTATCATTGCAGTTCGGCTATAAGCTCTGGAGGTCGCTGCGGTGGAGGAACTTGTGATTCCTCGACGTAAGTGTCTCCTGTACTGACCTTGCCGCCTGATGCATTTTTGGGGGTTCAGTGTCTCTCCGGCTGTGGTTTTTTTCCCAACGGGGTAAGAACTGGATCTCCAGTGTGTCGATGTATGTTACGCTGATTTAAGATGCATAGCACATATCTCGTTTCCTCTCCGATCATTGCATATTATTATACGCAACTCATCGGGGATGCACAAAACCCTCCAACCCTACTTGCTTCAGCAACGTTCAGTGGTATGGCGGTAATTGGTAAGCATTTTTTCGGTGCAAACAATGCCCTGTACGGTTGTTATTCAAGAACTTTTTTCCAGATGCTGATCCTTATATTCCTGGGGGAGGAGGCTCACAGTACTATGTAAATCAAAACAACTTGTATGTCCTCGTCGTCCCCCTGCGCTTGATTGCTTGTCTGAGCTCGTGTATCAGCTTCCGCTCTGTTAGAAACTTTGTGATTGATGTCAGAAGGTACGTGTATTTATAGCCCTTTTCTTCAACTTTTCGATCTAATGTGACCTAAAAGGGTTTCTGCGACGAGTTCTCAAGGGACTGGACTTCATTGGCAAGTATCACAGGGCACATCCTTGATGAACATCGTCGTACAGATGTCAACGGCATCAAATACAGCCCACCAAGGTTAGTTACGATGCTATGATCCGTTCCCATTCTTTATATATGAGTTATTTAGGCATCTGGATGGAAAATGGCAGGTAAGAATAGATGGTATCATGGGTCAAAAATACGTAAGAATCTTGTCTCTAGTGGTGGTTTCATGGGTGATCTGGTTTTCAATGGCGGTGTGTTATATTGCCTATGGTCTCAAGGATGCGAATTGAGTTCTCTTATGTTAGGGAAATACGGCATGTGGGTTGGAAACCAACAGTTCGTTTTCTATCTATCCCTGTTCATTTTGAAATATGTATCCACATATTCTAGGTTCACGGTCCGAAATATCACAGTCAATAATGCTAACACTGGCGTCTATATGAATTGGAATTGGGGTAACGTCTCTAAGCACGAAATCATCACATTCAGCTACTAATCCTCGCTCATTTGGTCCACCTAGGCTGGACCTTCCAGGGCGCCAACATAAACAACTGCCAAGTGAGTGGGATTCTGCTTCATGTAGAAATAATATTGATTCTGGGCTTCAGGTAGGATTCGATATAGCGACAGGAGGCACTACTACGCAGGTTAAGTTTGGTCACCTATGGCGAGCTTTTCCTGACCCGAAATTCAGACCGCTGGTGCTATGGCCATCATTGACGCAACCGTTACGAACACGCCAATCTTTGTCCGCACCTCAGAAGCTAGTAACGGGAAGCTCGGTGGTTCGATAGTCCTGAATAATGCTCATCTCACCAATGTCCCGACGGCAGTTGGTGTTGTCGGCGGGGCTGTAGTGCTTGCTGGAGGAACGACTACCATTTCGTCTTGGGGCCAAGGAAACGTCTACACTGGCAGTTCCGCCACTGGAACATTTACTCAGGGGAGCATTCACGCAGCTACCAAACCTTCGGTGTTACTTGACAGCTCTGGGAAGATTTTTGGCAAAACACACCCTCAATACGCCAATTACGCACTGTCTCAGATCGTCAGCGTCAAGGACAATGGAGCAAAGGGTGATGGCGTAACTGATGATACTGCTGCTTTGCAGGCCGTCTTCAACAAGGTGTGCCGTGTCCAACATCATTAACAGTTGGACAGCATATTGATTTGTACCACAGTATTCAGGATGCAAAATCATCTTTTTCGATGCCGGTACATATATTGTAACGTCCACACTTACGATCCCTGCAGGGACCCAGATGGTGGGAGAAGCTTGGTCCGTGATTGCTGGGTCCGGATCTGCATTCCAGAACCAGGCCAATCCACAGGTCGTAGTCAGAGCGGGAGCGGCAGGTTCACAAGGTGTGCTTGAAATTTCGGATATTATCTTCACGACTGTCGGTCCTGGTACGTAAGCAGCTTCTCTTGCAGAGAGTCCTGCCGTGTTCATAACGTTCAAAGCTGCGGGCGCGATTGTGCTCGAATGGAACGTACAACAACCCTCGGGACAACAGGGAGGCGCAGGGATGTGGGATTCCCATATTAGGTAGCTTCCCCCTTCACTTAGTATTCCTTCACTTAACTGTCTTGTTCAGGTTAGGAGGTGGTGAGTTAGTTACTAGTATGAATTGCGTAATGCGCAACTTATCCTAATTTTAGCGGCGGGAACCAAACTCGAGGCGTCGCAGTGCCCAAGCAGTGGTGCTGGAGGTACCACGAATTGTTTCGCAGCATTCCTTGGCCTACATCTGACTTCTGCCTCGTCCGCATATCTGGAGGTATGTAACTATCTATCTTCCATGACGACTTTAATTTTCTGACGCCGTTCCGAAGGGGACCTGGGTCTGGCTCGCGGACCATGATCTCGACGGTACCGGGAGCGCGCAACTTACCCTATATTCGGGGCGTGGAATTTTGTCAGAGTCTGCAGGTCCAGTATGGCTCATTGGCACAGGTGTGTATACCTGACGTTATGCGAATGTTATTCCTTGACTAGAGAATACTTTGCCCTTCACACAGCTGGTAGGCACGCACAATTCATTTCTTAGGTCTTCTATTGATGTCGGGAATCTAAGCGGAGCACCATGTTTTATACCAATACAGCCTTGTCAATGCGCAGAACCATTACCTGGGTATGATTCAGACTGAGACTGTAGGCCTTGAATTCCGGAATCGTTTGCTATGTTCTGACCTCCCACCTAACTTTAAATCACAGCCATACTTCCAGCCGAGTCCCGCGCCGCCATCCCCATTCTCTTCCAACTCTTCCTTCAAGGATCCGTCATTTACTAGTGCACTGACCAGTGCTTGGGGTCTCAAGGTGGCAACCTCAACCAATATCATCGTTTTCGGTATTCTTTTGCAAATTTATTGAATTGTTTGATTTCTCATCTATCATGTAGGCGCTGGACTATACAGTTTCTTTTCAGTAAAGTATTTTCTACGGTTACTTAAATTTACGACTTAACCTTTCGCAGG
Organism: Tephrocybe sp. 9980TJB; assembly: GCA_018220975.1. NCBI lineage: Eukaryota > Fungi > Basidiomycota > Agaricomycetes > Agaricales > Lyophyllaceae > Tephrocybe > Tephrocybe sp. 9980TJB. The sequence goes on along the minus strand of JABAJU010000003.1, from coordinate 58,936 downwards.
ACTACAATCAAAATTGCCTCACTCCCGCCACTTGCCAAAATCAAATTCTGGATGTAGACGCTTCCTCTTCAGTCTCAATCTACAGCCTTTTCACTGTAGCGTCCATGTATCAGATTAGCGAGAACGAAGTAGGCATCGTCAATCAGAGTGGAGATGCCAACGGATTTGCCGCGACCGTAACCGTCTGGAGTCTTTAAACACCAAGTTTTTTTGTAGCCATCGATGTCATAACAAGTAAATGCCAAATCAGTACTCACTCGACTAAATTTGCAATATTTTTTACGATGTTGAGAACACATTCGATTCCACATGGAGAATCCTGAGATGGGAGTCGCGTGCATGAGGGGTTGCCAACCTTATTCCAGCCCGTGTTAAACAGAGTCCATATGCCATCCATCCTTCGTTGTCTTGTCAGGTCTAATTTTCAGGTCTAAATTTGAGTTCTACTTGCAACACAATGTCACTTTAATTTTCACGTGGCTTAGTCGAGCACAAAAATATCACATAATCGAAAAACATACCCCTTTATATCATCACCTGAGCACGCCCAGTACTTGTTTCAGGCCACAACTCTTAGTTTTCCTCGTCGGCTCATTGCTCCACATCTTTTCATCGATAACAGACGCGTAAACTGGATCATGAGTTCATTCTCGGGTAGAACCTGTGCGCAGTGTCGCAGCGTCCGCCACTCAACATTGAGCGTAAGCCGATCATCTAGGACAGGATTGCGCTAGCCTCTGAATGGGCCACGCGGTACACGAGGATAGGCGCACCTACATTCTTCTGCGTGTGCGAGCCTATTGATTGAGTCCTCTTCGATGTGGTCGGAAATTATGAAGAACCTGCCGACACCCTCTGCCGACCATATGATTGTTCAAAGCGCTGCCGTGTAGGGTACAGGGATTGTGCAACATCAAATTCTGGTTCCAATCCCCGAGAATCAGCCATTTTATCACTTTATTCAAGGATACACACACTCGTTGTCTGAGCGTGGCGGCGCAGCTGACGCTATCCCCTTAGGCCCTGTACCGAGTTATATTTCTTCCAGATAGCCATCGTTAAAAGGACCGCCGTCACGAGGATTATTGGCCACCTGAAAGTCCATCTCATGGTCAATCATGATGGTGCAAGCAAGGTTTACTGCTGGTATAAGATGGGGGTCAAAGCATTGAGCCTAGTCAATCATAGGAACCCATTCCATGCTTCTTCGAACTGCCCTTGCTGTTGTTGGGGTGCTCACCGCTGCGTTGACATCCGTCAGTGGCCTTGGAACGTCTTGTTCCAGCGCCTTGGGCGCAGGAACCGCCGCGTCTACGGATCCTTACTGGATGGAAAAGATTGCACACCAAGGCATCGCAGCATACAACTCAAACCCAAGTGGGTACAAAGTTTTCAGGAATGTCAAGGTACTGGTCTTATGCTAATTCCTCCTCTGTATTAATTAATGCCTTTCATTCTACCTAGGACTTCGGTGCAGTGGGCGATGGGGTAACAGACGATACGGCAGCGATTAAGTACGTTCCATATCGTGTGATTTCAAAGATGCCGACACTCATGCCCTATTAGTGCAGCGATAAGTTCAGGGGGTCGTTGTGGTGGTGGAAGTTGCGCCTCGTCGACGTGTGTATATCTTGTCAGGATATACCGGATATGATCTAATGATCTAATTCATGCACATGCAGTGTATCGCCAGCTGTCGTCTATTTTCCGACTGGGTAAGAGATCCAATCCACACCTTATACGTTCGTTCGTTTAAATGTGCGACAGAACATATCTTGTCTCCTCGCCAATTATTGCTTATTATTATACGCAACTGATCGGAGACGCGCAAAATCCCCCTACCTTACTTGCATCAGCATCCTTCAGCGGCATGGCTGTGATTGGTTGGTGATGCTATAGTGTCATTGGGACAAGTATTAATTGGAATTTCGCAGATGCCGATCCCTATATTCCTGGTGGTGGCGGCGCGCAGTATTACACAAATCAAAATAACTTGTGTGTATTAATTCTTCTTCATATAAAGAAGCAGGACTGATCTGTGCTAGCTTCCGCTCTGTGAGGAACTTTGTGATCAACCTCACCAAGTACGCTTCAAATATTTCTTTGTGATTAGTGTTAAAGCTAACATGATCCATCAGCATGGCCGCAACCTCTTCGGCGACAGGAATTCACTGGCAGGTGGCGCAGAGCACCTCCCTCATGAACATCGTTTTCCAGATGTCCACAGCTTCCAATACTGCGCATCAGGGTGAGCTAGCGAGCGTCTACTCTTTGGTGCCAAATTGACCTTCATTCGTAGGTATTTGGATGGAGAACGGAAGGTGAGATATAAATACTACATCATAGTCAGATCTTAACGACGGTTCGCCCACCAGTGGTGGATATATGGGGGATCTTGTCTTCAACGGAGGCATGTATGGAATGTGGGTCGGTAATCAACAGTCAGTGGTTCATACACAATTTCATTCAAATCGCAACCTGACTTCTTGTTCTGCTAGGTTCACAGTCAGAAATGTCACTATCAACAACGCCCAAACTGCGATATACAGCAACTGGAATTGGGGTAATTATCCATCTTACATAACCATCCTTGCGGCGCTAATATCCTATTTTAAAGGCTGGACATTCCAACGTGTCAATATCAATAACTGCCAAGTTTGTTACATATTATATGGCTTGATAAAATGACATTGACGACCTCTAAAGGTTGGGTTTGATCTACACACCGGCGGCACTACCCAATCCACCCAGGTCGGCACTTATTTTCCAATATCCGTCCTATATCCAGACTTACTGATTATGGTCTCCAGACTACTGGGGCAGTAGCTATCATCGATGCAACCGTAACGAATACTCCAATTTTCGTTCGCACTTCAGCAGCCAGTTCTGGGTCGCTCGCCGGATCGATTGTTATTAATAATGCGCAACTCATCAACGTCCCGACAGCAGTTGGTGTTGTTGGTGGTGCTGTGGTATTATCTGGAGGAACAACCACCATCTCGTCATGGGGTCAAGGGAATGTTTACACTGGCACTTCCTCTGCTGCAACATTTACTCAAGGGAGCATCAAAGCACCTACCAAGCCCTCCGCACTGCTGGACGGCTCTGGATTTATTTTCGGCAAAACACATCCTCAGTATGCCAACTATGCTCTGTCTCAGATCGTTAGCGTCAGAGATAACGGAGCGAAGGGTGATGGTGTAACTGATGATACAGCAGCTTTGCAGGCCATTTTCAATAAGGTGCCCTGTGTCTCAAGTTATTGACAGTTGAACAGCATATTGACTTGCGCAACAGTACTCAGGATGCAAGATCATCTTTTTCGATGCTGGCACATATATTGTAACATCCACCCTTCAGATCCCCGCAGGGACCCAAATGGTGGGAGAGGCTTGGTCAGTGATTGCTGGGTCTGGGTCAGCATTCCAGGATCAGTCGAACCCTCAAGTCGTTGTCCAAGCGGGAGCGTCTGGTTCACAAGGTGTGCTTGAAATTTCGGATATCATCTTCACGACTGTTGGGCCTGGTATGTCTATTCTCGTATGTACAGCCACCCTAGGATTGACATCTTTCAGCACCCGGTGCAATTGTGCTGGAATGGAATGTACAACAGCCTTCCGGGCAAAACGGTGGTGCAGGCATGTGGGATTCACACATTAGGTCAGTCTTCAGGGCCCATAGAAAGTCGTTTCTAATTATTTTTTATTTTTTATTTTTGGTTAGACTTGGGGGTGGTACGTGCCTATCAACCACGTAGTAACTTTTCCTCACTTTTTTATCAGCTGCGGGTACCAATCTGGAAGAATCCCGGTGCCCTAGCAGCGGTACTGGTGGAACTACAAATTGTTTTGCTGCTTTCCTTGGCTTGCACCTTACCTCAGGATCCTCAGCATACCTTGAAGTATGCGGTCATCTTCTCAATGGCAAGTTTTGATTTACTGATTTCTCCAAGGGTACTTGGGTTTGGTTGGCTGATCATGATCTCGATGGCGACGGTTCTTCTCAACTTTCTTTGTACTCTGGACGTGGCATCCTATCCGAATCTGCTGGCCCTGTATGGCTCATTGGAACATGTGCGTGCATTATAAACTATCCTCTGACATGAACTGAACTATTTTCAAAGCCTGTGCGTATTTATCTGTTCAAGCCTACTTTTCTGTCGTTGACGCTGAGGAATCAAGCGGAACATCACGTTTTATACCAATACAATCTTGTGAATGCTAAAAACCACTACATGGGCATGATTCAGACCGAAACGGTAGGTGGTATTTTTTTGTGGCTCCATAATATCCTCATTCTTGGACTCCAAGCCATACTTCCAACCTAGTCCCGCAGCACCGTCGCCATTCTCTACCGTCTCTTCCTTCCACGACCCGACCATCTCCTTAAGTAGCGCATGGGGGCTCAAGGTCACGACTTCAACGAATATCATTGTATTTGGTAAATGTCCTATCATCTTCGGGCCTTTCACGTACGCTAACAAACGAACCTTGTAAACAGGAGCTGGTCTATACAGCTTTTATTCGGTATGATGCTATTCCTACCGAGCTTTGCGAGGTGCTGACGCCTAAGCTTTACTTAGGACTACAGTCAAACCTGTTTGGATACAGCCAATTGCCAAACTCAAATTCTTGACGTCGACTCGTCATCCTCGATATCCGTCTACAGTCTTTCAACAGTCGCCATAACCTATCAGATAAGCGTGAATGAAGTAGGCATCGTCAACCAGAGTGGGAATGTCAACGGGTTTGCATCGACTGTGACCGCTTGGACCCCTAGTTAATATTTATATTTAAATTATGTAATGAAATTAAGATTGTTCAAATGTCCATTTCAAATTACCACATCATGATACTTTCTTATAAAGTGTAAGTTAATCAACGTTAATCTGGCACCAGACTGGCGCATCCAGCAAATTCACCTCTGCAGTCCTCCAACTATTGGATGAGTCTTCGACCTGCCTTCTAACGCCTCCAATGGAAAGTAAGTGCCTATTTATTCATATAGGCGTGTTATTCGGATCCACAATTCTGCTTGTCAATGTCATTCTAATTACAAGAGGTTTACTCGTATATGCACACAAAACCAAGGGCTTCTGACTCCTGACGTGTTTCTTCTTCTATCTGCCCTCGACCATAGTCATGCTAACAGGCATCCTCCTGTCACTCTCCTTAAATCTCATTCTTTCTACTATAGCCAAGGCTGCTGAAGCCTCTTTCAGCCTTAACCTTGAGCTCGGCACTGCGCACCCCAATGAGCCTTTCTGGCTGGAATCAATCAAGCACCAAGGCTCTTCAGCGTATAACCCAGACCCGTCTTATCAAGTATTTCGCAATGTGAAGGTTCGTACTATACCCAATAACCTGAGAGGTTTCTTCGACGAAGACATTTACTGAGTTCAACTAGGACTTTGGCGCCGTTGGAGATGGAATAACAGATGACACATCAGCGATCAAGTATTTCTGCACTCCCTTTGCTTCAAGCTGCTATTGATGGTTCAAAATTTGTCAGTCTGGCAATATCGTCCGGGAACCGCTGCGGTGGAAATGACACTCCATGTAATTCATCAACGTATGTGGACACCACATAGCACTGTTAGAATCTCTAAATTATCCCCGCAGTCTGTCTCCAGCTCTTGTTTACTTCCCCAAAGGGTGCGTCTCAGGCATTTGTAATATTAGCTCTGTCAATTGACTCTAGATGCGTAGGGCCTATCTTGTCTCTTCTCCTATCAATACTTACTATTATACCCAACTGGTCGGCGACGCAAAGAATCCTCCAACTCTTCTCGCTTCTGCTGATTTTAATGGGCTGGCTGTCATCGGTATGGCCCCTTAAATCTAGGCAATAGCTCAGACTTCTTAAAGCTAAACCCCAGATGCGGATCCGTATATCCCAGGAAGTGGGTCCCAGTGGTTTGGAAATACGAACAACTTGTATGGGTCATCTTCTGTCTGATTTCTGTCCTCTCATCCTGTTGCCAGCTTTCGTTCAGTCAGGAACTTCGTCATTGATGTCCGAAGGTCAGATATACACGATTTTGCTTCCTTCGACTAAATGGTATGCTCAAGTAACATCTGTGAAGGGTTCCTCCAGAGCGATCTCAAGGAACAGGTATACATTGGCAAGTGGCGCAAGCGACGTCATTGATGAATATCGTTTTCGAAATGTCCACTGTTCCTGGCAACGCTCATCAGGGTGCGAAAAGTTTCCTCGACGTTCAACATTCTAGCTGACTTGTAATGAAGGTATTTGGATGGAAAATGGAAGGTCAGCTCAGACCAAAAATAACCCTTGGCCCCTTCGCTAAAATCGTCGTTATCAAGCGGAGGATTTTTGGGAGACCTAGTTTTCAACGGCGGTGAGTTCTTGCCGTTTTAAACGTTGAGAAGAAGGCTCTTACTCTTTGAAAAGGAAAATATGGGCTGTGGGTTGGTAATCAACAGTATGTCAGCTTGGTCGTATGGTTCGTAGTCTCACCGGCGTCATCGTAGATTTACCGTGCGAAATGTCACTATCAACAACGCGAACACAGCCATATTGCATCATTGGAATTGGGGTGAGTGACAAGTTGTAGGAACATCGAGATGACCTCTAACGCCAGAAACTATCAGCATGGACATTCCAAGGTGTTACAATCAACAACTGCAACGTACGTTTCTCTAAGCCAGTAGAGGACACCCATGCTCATTCCATTCGATGTTAGATTGGATTTGACTTCCTTTTGGTGAGCAGAGAATGGACACCTGCAAAAACCCTTCGTGACATGTCTCCAGGGTGTCAGTCATGTATCCATTATCGACGCCGTGATTCGCAACACACCTATCGCAGTCCGTTCCGCAGCGGCTGATAATGTAACGTTGGCGGGATCCTTGGTCCTCGATAACATCCGGCTCCACAACGTTACAACGGCAGTAGCTGATGCCACCAATGCTAGTGTACTTGCTGGTGGCGCCAGCATGACCGTCAAGTCATGGGTCCAAGGCAATGTCTATGCAGGTTCCGACTCCAAGGGAACGTTTACACAAGGGCTTGTCACCGCAGCTAAGAAACCTACAGCCCTTCTGGACAGCGCAGGCAGAATTTTTGGGAAAACACACCCACAATATGAGGGATATTCACTTACACAGTTTGTCAGCGCAAAAGATCATGGAGCGAAGGGTGACGGCGAAACGGACGACACGGCTGCCCTACAATCTTTACTCTATAAGGTGGATCCGATTATTTGCATAAGAGGAAGCATATTAACTTCCAGTATTAGTCTGCGGGGCGCAAGATCATATTCTTTGATGCGGGCACATACATTGTGACGTCTACTCTTACGGTTCCAGCAGGAACGCGAATGGTGGGAGAAGCTTGGTCTGTAATTGCTGGGAAGGGCAAAGCCTTTTCCGACATCGACAATCCCCACGTTGTCGTCAGAGTGGGGGAGAAGCACTCTTGTGGCGTGGTTGAGATCACGGACATGATCTTTGCCACTGTAGGCCCCAGTAATTCCTTCCGCTAGTTTTCAATTCACCAGGCTGATATTCAATTGAGCACCTGGAGCCATCGTCATCGAGTGGAATGTCAAGGAGCCAGCCTTCCATCAGGGTGGGGCGGGCATGTGGGACTCACACATCAGGTGCGTCAAAACATAGTTTATGTTCATTTTTGAGTTCACATACAGGTACTTAGGCTTGGTGGAGGTCCGTAACATATATTTTGATCCAAGTTTCCCAATGCTAATTAACACATACAGCTGCTGGAACAGAGCTCGAACTTGCCAACTGTCCCCCGGGCGCGTCAGACACAGCACCCTGTATGGCGGCTTTCCTTGCCATGCATCTGACAAGCGGTTCATCCGCTTACTTGGAGGCATGCTTTCTTCAAACATCGCCTTGTTAGTATGTTAATTCGTATTCTCAAGGGAACTTGGGTTTGGCTTGCAGACCATGATCTGGACGGCGATGGTGCTTCGCAGCTTTCAATATATTCTGGTCGCGGTATTTTGTCGGAGTCGGAAGGGCCTGTATGGATGATTGGCACAGGTAAGCCGTTCACTTGTGTCTAATGTCCTTATTCAAATATCTTTGTTAGCCTGTACGTGCACTTTGCAGACCTTCTATGTTTCTCTTGACGCTTATTCGATCTATCGTCCAGCCGAGCACCATGTCCTGTATCAGTATAGGCTTGTCAATGCGCAGAACCATTATATGGGTCTGATTCAAACAGAATCGGTAAATATTGCCCATTTGATTGGTGACTAGTATTCAAAACTGACATTCTCATAGCCGTATTGGCAACCAACGCCCCCCGCTCCTGAGCCATTTACTATCGATCCTGACTTTAATGATCCCGATTTTTCCGAAACAGACGTCTCTGCTTGGGCCTTGAGTGTTGAAGCCTCCAACAACATTATCATTTTTGGTACTATTGCGACTTTGTCTTTTTAAGTCCTCACCTAAAACTTTTTTTTTCAGGTGCAGGCCTCTATAGTTTCTTCCAGAACTATACACAAACATGCCTGAACACTCGAGATTGCCAAACGCAAATTATCGATATCGATACCGACTCCTCGGTATCTATCTATGGTCTTTCAACCGTTGCGTCAGCTTTCCAGATCAGTGTCGAAGGCGAAGGAGTCGTAAATCAAAGCGACAATCTTAACGGTTTTGTCTCCACGGTCACTCTCTGGACCTCTGAACAATCAGAAAACAGTAGCGGCGGAGTTGGAGTCCAAGTTGGAGTCAATATTTGATATTCGAGTTTTTAACCTTGACTAGATTGTCAGCGAGACGATAAACAACCTAAACATTCCAAAAATACTGTATACAACGCAAATTCAAGCAAGTACATCATTGAGATTCTAAGAAATAATACAAAAGAAAGGAAAATCAAAGACCACAGTAGGCAGCCTTATGGCAAAGCATCCCGCATACTGATAATGAATGCTTGGTGGCATGCAATCCGTGTATGGGGCCACGCGGAGGCTGTCATGATTTGTATGTCACGAGTGACCCACTGCCAGCCATTTAAGTATCATAGGCCGACAGACGGTCACTAAGAAACACGCTAAAACGAAGCAGAGAGTGACGATTAGGAAAAAATCGCGAGCTACAGTCTGAATTTCAGTGTCTTGGCCATAGGGCTGGGATAACGGACTCACAGAATGGGGAACTCCTTCGACGACGGGCCCTAAACTGCTTGCTGCTGGTGCCTCGAACATGCTTCAATGGCATATGTCTTTGTATGAGTCCCTGAGTCCTTGTAGTGGCGAGTATTACACTGGAAGGTGTCCAAAGCCGTAATCTCGTTGTGCACTGTGAATTGAAAGAATACGGCAGTTTAGCCATTTAGTCGATGAAGAAAGCTTATCTCACAATGGGCGGCAGCTTGAAAATGTCAAAAACACCAGGTAGTAGGAGCACAACTACAGAGACGCAGGTATGGTGAAGGGTTGCGCAAGAGTCAAAGTTTACATTAAATTCATGAGTAAGTTTGGATGACGTCCTATTACAATCATTGAGCCTTGTTTGGTGAAGTTGGTGATGTAGACTCTCTCCCGTTCATTAAGCCGTTCAAGGTCTGCATGTCAGTTGCTCTCAATGATTCGAGAGCAGAGCCCACGCAAAGTACGTTAAATTTGCGTTCATCGCCCTCTATCCTGATTTTCGAAAAAAAAAAAAAAAGAGGACCAGCAGGGAAATCTACAGGCTGCAGTGGCAAGGACGCTGACCAGGAGTGCGGCCTTGTACTTTTCGCGCCCAGTGCGGTTGTTCCGCCCATCGAAAGGTGCGAAAAAACTACATGAGATCTGTTGATCTGTCTAAATGCTAACAGTCAGTGGATGGCATTCTCTTCGAGGACTTGCTGCAGCACATGGAACCTCGCTCAGCCCTCAATATATCTATAATCTGGTCAAGGTTCAAGGGGTGAGCACCTCGTGTTCAATCCATGTGTGATTCTTAGGCCTTCAATAGTTCATAGTCATACCAAAACATTTTATACCCCCCATGCTCGTAAATGCCATGCTTGGAACAATCTTATGGGGCACATATGCAGAGACATTCAGTCTGATAGAGCCTTACACGAAGCATCACCCTATACTTGGTGCTGGCTTGGCTGGTGGTTTCGCAGGGGGCGTTCAAGCTCTTCTTGCCGCACCTGCTGAAAATGTTCGTATTCTTTTGGAAGGAGGATCGGGCGGCAGTTCATGGTCAAACGCCTGGAGGGAGGTGTTTCAGGGCACAAAGGCCAAATCTTTATCAAGGAAGAATGATATTGAAGATATTCGCCAGCTTAGAGGCTGGATGAAAGATGTTGGTGACATGGCTGGTCGTGGGTGGAATGGCTGGGGCTGGGGATTTGGCAAAGACATTTGTGGTGATTGAACAGTGTATTGATCTTTTACTGGTGCTGACTGTAAATCATACATATAGGATTCGCTACATTTTTCTCCATATTTGAAATCACACGCCAGGTTGCCTTGCACGTCAAAGATTTCTTTCACAACCGCGTGGAATCATCGGAGTGTGAGGTTACTGGTGCTCGACGTCAACTACCTCGCATAATGCATGGCGTAACTCTAGTCAGCGGCGGAGTGAGTACGTTTTATCAACCCTTTTGGGCATGTGGTAGACTGTGCTGTGTTTAGGTGTGCGCAGGCCTTGCATATGAAACTTCCAGTCGACCCTGGGATGTTGCGCGTCGAATAGTCCAGCTTGACAGAGTGACTTCACCTCAAGGAGCTCGAAGTAGTATTTTGTACTTGGTTTTTCAGAAGACCCGCGAAGAGGGGATCTTGTCATTTTTCCGCTTAGACCGGCCTCGTGATGACACACCTTCTCAGCCTGGAATACGACGGCAGCTTTTTGGCTTACTTAGGACGCTCGGTCGAGTAGGTCCTTGGGGCGTTGGGTTTCTAGTATGGGAAGCTTACGGCCCTGGCCTATCTTGATCGAGGATATCTTAAATCTAATCTATTATACAAATCTATTATCTAATTACGTAATTCATTAGATTTGCTCTTGACTCTTATCCAGTGTAAGACGACCAAGCATGCCGCTCTGCAGCAGAAAAGGCTGCGGCAAAGAATTTCAGCAAGGAACTCTCGATAGCTGTATCCATCATCCTGGAGCACCGGTGCGCTTCCTATTCCTTTAACCACAGCACCACCTCTTACTCTGGTCGTTGCAGGTCTTCCATGAGGGCCTCAAGTCATGGTCCTGTTGCAAAGATACGAACAAACCAGTGCTCGATTTCGATGAGTTCATGAATCTACCAGTAGGCTTGAAATCATGTATCCTGGGAGTAAGGATGTGACTATAACCTAGATCATACCAGGGATGCACCGAGGCAGATCGTCACACCGCTGAAGCACCCAAGGCAGAAGCACCGAAAGCTCCACCGACTACCTCCTTCACGATATCTGAATCTTCCACTGGGAAGGAAACATATTCATCTGGAAATCAGTCCCTCCCCCCTTCATTGCCGCCTCAACCCGCCGTTCCTGTCCCGATCGTTATCGAGGAGGACGATATAAGCATTGTTGTGGCTCCCGGAACAGCCTGTCGTCGTACTGGATGTAAAACTGCATTTATTAGCGACGCTCTCAATAGACAAGGGGATGGTGAAGGAACGGTATGCACTTTCCATTCTGCCCCAGTGAGTTCTCGTTCTTGATTTTCGATCTGCCATGTGACTCAGTAGAGATATAGCCAATGTTTAGAGAAGGAAGCAAGGTGCGAGATGAATGTCACTCGTAAAGGGTATTTCCACTCAATTTTATTCGGCCAAAAGGGTTATTTGTGTTGCAAACGTAGGGTCTTGGAGTTTGATGAGTTTCTCAAAATCGAAGGATGTAAAACTGGCAGACATCTATTCTCTCCGCCTAAAGTGACTGCTTCCGTGCGTTCTTTTTGTGATATATCTGATCCGACACAAAATCCTGATTCCTGCAGATCGAGGAGGAAATTACGACTTGTCGTGTTGATCATTATCAGACTGTGGACGAAGTTCACGTCTCCATCTTTGCTAAGAAGGCTGATAAAGAGCGCTCCACCGTAGAATTTAAGGATGAGCAGGTAAATGATCACTCCTTTTGTTCTCTATTATCATTTCTTAAAGCATTTCAAGGTCAAGTTTACCATTTATCTTCCCGGACCCAAAAAGTTTACTCGGACTCTCGATCTGTTCGGGCCCATAGACCCAAAACAGTCTTCGTTCCAGGTGTTTGGCACTAAGGTAACATCTCGCTGGTTTAGTATAGTATGGCAACACCTAATGGACGGAGTTGCTAGGTCGAGCTTCATCTTCGCAAGCGAGATGGGCGAAGCTGGACACTTTTAGAGAAGACCACCCAAGATTTGGGCAACATCAGCTTGACCTTTGGTGTTGGCGGCAAGACGGGGACTATTGGCGCGAAGTCCCTGGTTTTAGATGACATTAACAAGGCTCGAGACCAGTAATGATATACATGGATTAGCTCTTCACCAATTGTGGGAGATAAAAATATTACGTTTATAATCTAGAGCTCTATATCTAAGAAAACCCTCATAGCACGCCAGGTTTCTCTATTTTTTCAAACATCTGTATGAGATCTCCTGCTTGGAGGTCGCTGAAGGTCGGGCCGAAGCATAGGCCACACTCGGTGCCCTTGCGAATTTCAGTCACATCTTTCTTCAAAATGCGCATGGTATCCAATGACCCTGATTAAAATGGATCTTCAGCTGGGAACAGCGGAAACCAAGGGAAAGTATCTACCTTCATGCAAGGTCACGCCATTCCGAACAAGCCGAGCAAATTTGTCCTTTTCCACAATGCCGTTACTCACACGACAGCCCGCAACCTTTTTGGTTTGCTTAGCCTTCATTTGGATATCGAAGAGCTGCAGGATAACCGCCTCTCCAGTCACTCGCGTTTCGATGATCACTGGCAGCAAGCTGATAACTTTTTCTTTGACCAGTTCCATCAGCCGATAGATGATGTTGGAAGAGATGATAGGAACGCCGTTCTGGGCCGCCAGGGTTTCTACAGCCTTTGGTGTTTTGACAGAAAATCCTATGATAGTACCTAGAGAAAATCCTTGAGATTGCATAGAAAAAGTACGGTCTGTCAACGCACCGCCGACCGCCTTAGCCATCATCACATCGGACTCGGATACATCGCCCACACCAGAGGATATTATACGGGTCACAGCTTCCTTGTTGCCAATTCCCTGCAGGGCACCCTCGACTGCTTCTGCACTACCGCTGACGTCGGCCTTAATAACCAAACGCAGTTCTTTGGGACCCTGTTCAACCTGTGCCTTGGGCTCTTCGAGGGTCTCTTTCAGTTCGAGCTCCAACTCGCGCCTTTCACGTTCCTGTCGACGAGACGTGTTAATTGCTTCGACGTCAGCCAATGTGGCCTCTATCTCCGCCTTGCGTTCGCGATTTGCAATCGCCTTCTTGACTTCGGCCTCTGTGCCCTGAAGTACCTCATCACCTGCCTTGGGCAGAGTTTTCCAACCAGACACGGTGACTGCCATCCCTGGATATGCTGCTTTAATCGTCGCCCCTGTGGAATCGCTCATGACCCTGACTTTGGCTTGACTCTGGCCACTGATGATATGCGATCCAGGTTTAAGGCAGCCACGAAGAACTAACACTGTAGCAATAGGGCTAGAACACAGAAATTTAACACACGCAAGGCAGAATAGATACAGAAGGCTTACCCAAGTCCTTTATGGACCTTGGACTCAAGGATATGACCTTGGACTGCGCCGTCCCTCTCAGCTCGCAAGTCCTGCATTTCTGCAATGGCTGATAGGGTTTCGACGAGCACAGGTAATCCGTGACCTGTTAGACCCGAGACTTCGACAGATGGGATGTCTCCCCCGAAATCTTCCAACTGCACATTCTCTGCGAGGAGAGCCTTCTTGACCGTGTCCTTTAGTCCATGTGTCATCATCCGTTTAGTACAGTCTGCAATTGGCAAAGCTTACGACGTCGACTCCTGGTTTGTCTACCTTGTTGATGGCAACCACCACACCTATCTTGCCTTCATCCTTCTTGATCAAGTTAATGACCTCCTTTGTTTGAGGCATAATTCCGTCATCGGCCGCAACGACGAGAACCACAATGTCGGTCACTCTTGCACCGCGGGCGCGCATTGCAGAAAAGGCTGCATGGCCAGGAGTATCTAAGAAAGTGATAGATCGTGGACCATCTGTGTTGCCTGGGACGGGAACAGAGAATGCACCGATGTGCTGTGTTATTCCACCCGCTTCACCTTTGGCGACTGACGCCGAGCGAAGAGTATCAAGAAGCGTAGTTTTACCGTGATCAACGTGACCCATAATGGTGACAACAGGTGGACGGCCTTCAAGAGATGCTGGATCTGCGTGTGCAGGTCTAAGAAAAAGGCTATTTAGCAACGGGAAACGGAAAATTATGGAATAACTCACGGAGGATAGATATCAAAAGCAGCTTCATCGTTGATAATAGGATTGCGTCCAAATTCTTCGGCCAAAAGAACAGCATAGTCCGAGGTCAGAACTAAAGCACACGTTCAATATTTGACGCCTAGATATATGAAAGGGACTGACCATGATCATACTCAGCTTCTTCACCCATTCCCGATAACCTCATTTTCCGTTGCAGGTGCTCTGAGATTTTGTCAAAGGTGAAATTGCAAAGGGTAAAAAGCTTCTTACCAAGTCGCACACCAAGGAGCCGTGCCAACGTACCCACAGAGACCGCTGAAGGTATGTAGACATCGGCAGACATCTTCTTTTCCATCACGACAGCTTTTTTCACCTTTTTTACTGGCTTTTGTGCGTATGTTTCTTCCTCCTCCGAAAAGTTACCCTTAGATAACAAACTTCCACGCTCCTTGAAGGACGTTCGATTCACGCGCTGGGGGCGACCGTTACGAGGTTTTGATACCTCTGTTTCTGGAGTCTCCCAAGAATTACCGTCATCTACTGACTCCAAGTTACGTCGAGGTGCAGCGCCGGTCTGAGATGTGCGATCTTGATCCGGTCTTTGATTTTGTTGAGGAACTGCGGCGGCGCCAGGTCCTATCCTTTGCTGGTTGTGAGGCGGCCCACTTCTTTGGAACATTCGGTCCACACGCGGGATAGTATTATTTTGTGGCCGAGGTTCGGTGTGCGGTTCGGTGTGCGGTGCAGTATCCCGTCGGAATATCTGGCCTTTACTCCGTGAGGACGAGGTGAAACTAGTAGGATTTGGTCGCGAACTTGTAGGCTGAGTACGAGCTTGGTTGTTTGTGTTCGGAAGACTGCGAGCAGACTGAGGGGAGCCACAGATAGAAGAATGCCGACTTGAAGTTGTTGGGAATGGAGGGGCCTTTGTTGTGGCTTCAGCTGGCCGAGATGGTGGTAAAGAACGGTTCCACTTGTCCAAACCTGTTGATAAGGACCCTGGGCGTAGAGATTGAGGCTTTCTCGAAAAATCTTGTGGGCCTGGCGCTTGAGAACCCCTGCTACTAGGACCTGGAATATTCCATTTTCCCAAATCTGGTCTGGGCCGAGGGATACCATCCTCAACTGGCCTAGGCTGAATAAACATGAGCAGGACAGAAAGAGAGAACAAGCTATGAACAGACTTTGACCCGTGCAGAGGTCGCCGCCGAGCGCGACGACGAAGACGATGCATGGACGATGCGAAAGACCTTTGGGTGTCGATGCATTGTACGTACCACGTCGCTTGAGGGAATTTCTTTGAGCTCGTCGATCACTCACGTTTGGCGGTCAGGTGATCATTTCTCTACTAAATTTATCATAACTTACTACGTACAACTTCCATTCTGCCAGGCCAACACACTTACACGACCAAGGCAGACCAGAGTGTCCAGATCTACAGACAGACACCAATACGACCTGCAGTCCAACATAAGCAGTCTCTGTCCATCTCAGCGAAGGCCTGCGTCACTGGTCACTGGCGCCTCGCCACTTGTGTTTTGAACCTCAAGCACAGAATGACTTCTGAGAAATTTTAATCAAAACACTTGTGGTAAAGAGGTTAAGATGCTCTCCTCTCCAACGCAATCATTCACCGATCGACACAGCTACTTAGGCAGATTGGAATCTTAGGTTTGTTTTGAGCAATTCGGCAGATAAACCATCAGCCTGTGTATATTTGTAGCTGCGGTAGGAGACGCCTTTCCCCGAGTAACTTGTTGAGGAACCAAAACTTATCCTCCATTCAGTATGCATGGTTTTCAAGGGCTTGCCTCTCTATCCTTAGAAATCTGTTACATTTTCGACGGCCTTTTGCGTGATCCATTCCAAGATGTAGTCCGAC
This sequence comes from Tephrocybe sp. 9980TJB, assembly GCA_018220975.1. Taxonomy (NCBI): domain Eukaryota; kingdom Fungi; phylum Basidiomycota; class Agaricomycetes; order Agaricales; family Lyophyllaceae; genus Tephrocybe; species Tephrocybe sp. 9980TJB. The sequence goes on along the minus strand of JABAJU010000003.1, from coordinate 42,647 downwards.
TCAGTAGTCGTATGTCTTTGAACATCCCAAGGACTTAGCGGCCTATACTTAGACAGTGACCTTATCCTTGACAGAATAACCGCCTCGCCACAACCTCTTCCTCCAATCCGGAACACTTCCTAGCAGTTCTTCAAAAACACTGTTCAGTGAGGGACACCATCGCGTTGCCGTCACGTCTAGCTTGTCCTTGCGCTAACTAGTTCGTGTGCACCTTTTTTACGCTGACTTTTAACCTATGTAGGCCCAACCAGTGAATATACTAGACTTTATTACTCTCCCTATAAAGAATGGAACATGAGCGCTAGCGTTTATCCCAACATATTACTGAGCCGGTAAGCTGCTGTCTATGTTTCATCTGGGCCACTGGGTGTGAGACCATCATGGACGTTGAGCATGAGACGGTTCAGGTTGCTGCATGACATAGAAAATAAGAAAAGGGGAGAGTTATGTGCAAATGATATTTGAAATCATGATCACTTGATATTGTTGTAGGTGAATGGAAATGCAAATGGTGACAAGGGCCTCAGCCAGGCCCCAATGTGACTTTAGGGTCGTAATTAGGGCTGTCAATAATTAATCAACTTGAACCGTGAACGTGAACAGATGCGAACGCGTGCGCGGGGTTTACTTTAGGACCTGGATTATCGGATTAAGTAGAGGTGTGACAGGGTGACCGTGACAGTCTAGATTCAGAGTGGAAAACTCAAACCTAACAGCTGCAGGTCTGTCCATATACTGACAATTCTCTCCAAGGGATTGACCGGCTTTGCCTGTAGTAATATCGAAAAGATATAAGAGAAGATGATATTTTCCACCAACGTTGCCAGGAGAATGCTCACTTCGCTAGCTAGCGTTGAATGTATGGTCTGCGCACCGAACCTGACTGTATGGCCTCATTTTTTCTCTCCTCATGAACAACACGTACTGCTGCGTACGGCGCTTCAAAAACTAGATGATACAGAGACACCACGCGCCCGCCGAAAAATGAAGGAATACATTATGGGTACAGCCTTGAGAAACCCACCCTTACTCCACGAGCTTTTCCTACCAGACGATTATTATAATTTTCAGGAGGTCAGTAATCATTTTGTCTAAACGTGTCCATATGGAGGGGTTTCAAATAGCAGTAACATATGACATGTAGGGTCATTTTGACGGGGTCATCCACCACTATCGCGAGATGCATTTGAACTCGTGGCCAGAAAATGAAATTGCTGGACTCTCCCCAATTTTGGAGCGCTTGTACAACATTTTTCCAACCAAAAAAGTACAGACACATCTCCTTCATCTTGCCTCGGATGGAGAAATACTTCCGCACATTGACAACGTGGAGGCCAGTGGCTCTTGGATCATGGGCGTCAGTTTAGGCGCTGAACGGATTTTGCGTATGGAGGACTTAAACTCTACGGGAAACATATATGAAGTGCCTCTACCATCGGGTAGCATTTATCTACAAAGGTGCTGATGACTACCATCTCTTCAGAGTTCGGGTGTTCTGATCATGTTTACACAGGGACTCCATGCGCTACCAGTTCAAACATTCTATTTTAAAGGGCGGATCGCGTGATCATGAGTCTGATACACGGATCAGGCAAAGGCTCTCTATAATGATTAGGGTACGTCTAGGAGTTCCAGATTTCACTTTGATTGGCCTTTGATCTCGCCCGTCATGTAGGATCTTCCTCCGTCCATTGACCGCAGTGCAGCTGCCACCTTATGATTATGTTAGCCAGGACAGCCGACCCAAATTTCAACTCTGCCTTACTTATTCTCATCATACTTACATACTAAGGGTGTCCCTATAACGGCAAACCTTCTGACAAATGACTAGCTCTTCAACTACACATGATCCGAAACCGTCTATGCCCGTCGTTCCTGTTACTCCCACGCCCCAAATCAGTGCAGAAAATGCCATGGGTCGGTGTCAGTGAGAAGTCTTGAGATTTCCTGGACAGTATCAAGGCCTAGCCTCAGATTATACTGTCTCGCGATACACGTTTACTGTTTCCATAACGTTGATGAAGACGGCTTAGCGGGATATATTCGATATCCATCCATCATCATCAACTATGGCCAATTGCCAAGCAGGTCTCGCAATCGTACTATGGTATCGCGATCATAACAGTAATAGCGTCGATTTTCCAGAATGTGGATACAGAGGTCCTGTGTGGGTAGGAAGGGACGTTATTATAGCCTCCTATGCAAAACGAGCGAAGATCCTCGGATCGAAGGTGTGCTGTGTACTTAGTATTTCTCAAAGTGCGAAAGGCGTTTAAACATCTATATCCTCCGAGGCACATGTTCATCTGTAATGGTAACTTCAATTACTACATCACTACCCTCAAATCCCTAAATTTACTTTTCTCTCGACACCCTAAGATTGTGGCCAAAACATGAGGCTTATGGGGTACAAAACCAGGTGTTCCGCAGATCACGTCTATCAGTCACATTATCACTTCGCATGATGCCTCACCTCTGCTGCCGAGAGCTGTAGCTGCTAATATGATTATCCTAGTACATTGAAAATTACAGGGGGAGTACAAGAACTAATGAAATGTCTCCGCAAGGTCGGAAATGCGTGAACGTAAAATGCTGCGAGAGTAAAATACATATGTGCGCAGAGATAAAGGATTATTACATGTATAGGATAATAGTACAGTTCATGAAGGGCCGATCTTATTAGCAGGGTGACTATGTCACCCGAGTGATACCGGCGGCACTGGAAAAAAGCTCAGTTTCAACAACTAAGTCCTGAATCAACTGACTTACGGCAACGAAACTGTTTTGCCCCCATCATCGAGCTTGATGGTGAGAACCAAGGTACCCTGGAAAAGGTTGGACCATTAACACCAAAATACTGTCAAGATCGCAGGGACACGTACATCAGGCATACGGCTCGTCGACTCTACTGTTCCGTAGACGATCTGGGCATTGGACGCCCAGAAAAAGACGCGCGTCCCTGCCTGTAATTACATGCTATAAGCAATTGCATACAGAGCTTTGAAGGCGACATACTGGATAAGCGTTCATAGCCAAAATACCCTCGCGGGATCAAGGGAGGAACCTGAGGACGAGGGAGCTCAGGGGACCTCAGGTCTCTAATGTCCAGTATATAAAGGAAACAATGAGAGCGATCGAATCAACTGGAGAGGGTGGGCAAGAAGGGCGTTTGTTCGCGAGGGCTTTTTAGAAACACGAGGGTTGTACTTCCCATCCAATCACAAAGAAGCGAGGACACCAATTCCTGAGGAAGAATGCCAGAGAAGGCTTGACGGCATGATTATAAGCGATCGAACGAGGTATCGAGTGAGATGAGCGCAGCCGTTTCAAGAATCGCCAGTGACGAGTTGTCAGTAACATGGCCAAAGTTTGACAGTCGAACGTCGCGGAGTCGGAATTAGATCCCATAGCAAACTTGTGAAGATGAGAGCAGAGGTGAAATAATCAGACGGTTATGAGATAAGGTTGAAGACATGAAGTGATGCTTCCGCGTATCACATAGGCGAATTCTCGGTCCAATTACAGAAATCACTTCAACGGGCAGGCAACATACATGCCAAAACATCGTGCTCTTCATGAGGAACTGCGATAGCGTGCCTCCCAGATCTCCCTAAACGTCAGGCATCAGGGCAAGTATGATATGATCGAGATTGGTTTGGATGAGATTGAAGGTTCATTTGACTGTATCGGCGGGGAAGGCCTTTGCAAATAGAACTGGCGGAGTCCGGATGCATGGGTTCGGATGGGCTGGTGGGAAAAACTGCAGAGTATTTTTTCGGCATGACATTTTGATGTGCAGAGTAGAGATAGAATGGGGAAGTAATGTCGGTACACGGACATGCACGCATTAAAGTATGGGTAACATTCAGGTCAAAATGAAAGTTACACTTGCAGAGGTCCTATCCTTGAAGCTTGAGCCGTCGGCGCCACCTTGGCGGGTCCGAGTCAACAACGTTCAAGGCGTATTTGTGCTTGTTGTCATCAAAGGCTTTAGTGAGGATCAGCTCAAGCTTTACTACATAACACATTTATGGCCTTGGTGACATGCCTGCACCGAATCTAGTTTCCAAGACTGCCCCAGCCCGCCACGACATGTCAGTTATCCTTGTTACTGGGTCTTATGACCATGAAATACGCTTCTGGGAGGCTTGGAGTGGAATTTGTTCTCGAACTATCACACGCACAAGTGAACCTGGTGTTGGTATCCATTCCGACTTATATAACTCGATTCTAAAGCACTTTTTTCGCAACAGCAAGTCAACCGCCTAGCAATTTCTCCGGAGTAGGGTGAATTCATGGTTTCCTATGATCCTTACTCACCAATTTTGCACCAAGCAAACGACTACTAGCTGCTGCAATTCACAAGAAAGTTCGCATTTATGAAATTGCAAGTACTTCTTCAGAACCTGTATGTCGCACAATATTTAATGTTCGATGAGGAGAACTTACGTATTTTCAGCTTGCTACATTCGATGGACATACAATGAATGTCACATCAGTTTCGTTCCACAACGAAGGAAAATGGCTTGTCACGGGAAGCGAGGACGGAACAATTAAGATATGGGATCTACGGTACGTGGCTCACAAATTTAGGAGGATGTCAATAGCCTGAACCAGTCATCTCCTTATGTAGGACTTCACAGTGTCATCGCACGTATGATAACTCAGCACCAGGTCGGATGCTATCCTGATGGTTCTATCCTGATGTTCTGACAATCCATCCAGTCAATGACGTTTGCATACACCCTAACCAGGGAGAACTTATCTCGTGCGACCAAGCAGGCAGTATTAAACAGTGGGATCTTTCAGACAACATCTGTTCCCATGAACTCGTGAGTAGAGTTCTTGTGCTGCCATTGAGTGTAATCTTAACCTTGCCTTGAGTATGCAAGACGCCAGCAGGAGATGTTCCCATCCGATCCGTTAGTCTTGCATCCGACGGTTCTTGTCTGGTGGCAGGAAACAACAAGGCAGATACCTACCAATCTTAGCCATCTATTTCATGGACCTGATATTTCTTATAGGGGCAATGCTACGTGTGGAAAGTAAATGACGAAACCTCAGGCTTGCCGCGGTTCCAGGCAGTGACTAGGTTCCATGCACACAACAAATACCTCACAAGGTGTTTGTTAAGCCCTGACGCGAAGTATCTCCACATCTTGAAATCTTAAATGCATCCTACTAACCAGCCCTTATCTCAGATATTTAGCGACCTGCTCTGCCGATACGACGGTTAAAATATGGTCAATATCTCACACCTATGAGTTCAAGTTGGAAAGAACTTTAATCGGACACCAACGTTGGGTTTGGGATTGCGCCTTCAGCGCCGATTCAGCGTATCTAGTCACAGGTAAATATGTTCAGCCTCGTGCATTCACAAATCTGAGGATTGATGACATTTCTCAAGCATCATCTGATCACACGGCTCGTCTTTGGGAAATGGCGTCGGGCGAGACTGTTCGACAATATAATGGCCACCACAAAGGTGTGTGTTCCTTCATGTTCTGACAGGCGATATGTATTGAAAAATTCATAGCGACTGTTTGCTGTGCTCTGCATGATGGGGCAAGTTAATATGCACTACAGATGTATATAGTTCACTGTTCTGTGGTTCATATATCAATAAATTTGTCCCTGTATATTGGGATTAATATCATCGTATGACGTATGTCGCAAGCAAGTTCGTACCGATTCGCCGATGATTAGATGCATGAAAAACAACTTAAAGAGTCTAGGACATAGGGGTATGTTCTGTGGAGACAAATTTTGACAGAATCTCGTGGAGGGGTAAAACTTTCTTCTTCAGATTTGTTCTGTTCATCAAGATTTTCTTCTACCGAATCTGATGGATCAGACAGACCTGTCTCAATGGGAAGTTGGTCTAAGCCAAAGTAACTCTCATCGAGGAAGTTTAAATCGATTCTTGTTCATGCGATTCTCCTCTTTCACTGTATTCCTCAGTTGCGCCACTGTACCTCCTCGAGTTTAGAAGGAAGCAAGTTTAAAGTTGAGGTTTTGGTGTGGCCAGGGTCGGTTGTGGCTAGGCACAGGGACGCAAATGGTGCGGGCCGAGTCTCGAGAGAAAAGGAGAGCTCGTGAAATTTCTCCGCAAAGGATATTGAGACAGTCTAGGCGACGGAGGAAAGCGGGAGCATTGTATGGGGCCAGCCAATGAGAAAGAGGGAAATTGATATGACACGGATGATATCGGCCGAGAACAGAGATAAGAGTCATGTGCTCGGACTTTCGTTTCAGCGAGTCATTGATCTGGAATTTGTAGTTGCCGCTTATGGAACGCTTATCTTGCCCCGCGCATACATCCGACACTGTCCCGTACATCTTTTTTCTTAACGCCCACCATTGTCTATGGCTGGCACTGACACTCTTCCATCGTCTAACTCTTTGCCTCTTGTTTCCGAGTTTGCTTCTGCAGAAAATATCCATGGCTTTAACGCTGTAGAACGAGACCCATCTTCATATGACGGTTCTCTCCCTGCTAACCAGGGGCTGTATCTCAACGAGAATGAAAAAGACTCTTGCGGTGTCGGCTTCATCTGTCACATCAAGGGCGCACCCTCTCACAAGATCGTGTCCGATGCTCGTCAGCTTTTGTGCGCCATGACCCATAGAGGCGCCACTGGTGCTGATAGTCGTGACGGCGACGGTGCGGGTGTCATGACCGCGATCCCACATCAATTCTTCAAGCGCGAGGCCGAGAGAGACATCGGTTGCACCCTTCCTGAGCCAGGAGAGTATGCGGTCGGCAATGTTTTCTTTAAAGCCAACGATCCAGTTCAACTTCAAAGCCATCAAGCTATATTCACGAAACTAGCTGCCGATCTAGGTTTACGCGTGCTCGGCTGGCGTGAAGTCCCTACAGACGGAACGATTCTCGGCCCTGCTGCGAGCAGCAAGGAGCCTACCATCCTCCAACCCTTTATCGTCCTCCGTGCACACTACGGCGACGGTAACGTAAGCCAAGGAGGTACCTTCGACGCTAAGCATTTCGAACGTCAACTTTATGTTCTCCGAAAACACTCAACCCACAGCATGTTTGTCATTTTGTTCTCATGATGTTAGCAGTTGTTGAATTGATTACTTTGTAAAAGCACGCTTGCGAAAGGCTTTTATGTATGCTCGTTATCCCCCAAGAACATAGTTTATAAAGGACAGTTGTCTCCACCGCAAGTTTACAACTATTACCACGACCTCAATCACGTTCTCTATCAATCACACTTCACTCTCGTGCATTCACGCTTTTCTACCAATACCTTCCCTAGTTGGGATAGGGCTCAACCTATGAGACTTGCAGCTCACAATGGTTCGTTTGGTCCATCTACCATTTTCTTACTTATGTCTGAGACCATTTATTAGGTGAGATCAACACGGTCCGTGGCAATAAGAATTGGATGCGTGCTCGTGAAGGTGTTCTTTCGTCCCAACACTTCGGCGATCATCTTGATCGTCTCTACCCTATCATCGAGACCGGTGGCTCTGATTCTGCTGCCTTTGATAACGTTCTCGAACTTTTGGTCGTTAATGGCGTCATCACACTTCCGGAAGCTGTCATGATGCTCATTCCCGAGGCGTGGCAAGGAAATGAATATATGGAGCCTGAGAAGAAAGCGTTCTATAATTGGGCTGCATGCTTACAGGAGCCATGGGACGGACCTGCGCTTTTCACCTTCAGTGATGGTCGCTACTGTGGTGCTAATCTGGACAGAAATGGACTCCGGCCCTGTCGCTTCATCGTTACCAGCGAGGACATCATGGTGTGCGCGTCTGAGGTAGGCGCCGTGTCTCTCCCACCCGAAAAGGTTGTCCAGAAAGGTCGTCTGAAGCCTGGTCGTATGCTTCTCGTAGACACAGTTGAGGGTAGGATCGTCGACGACAAGGAGCTTAAGCGTACTACAGCAGCAAAACAAAACTTCGCATCATGGGTCGAAACCCACGTCATTCATGTCCCCAACATCCTTAAACGTGTTGTACGCAGCAACATCTCTCTCGAGCCTGTTCTTGACGAATATACTATCGAGTCCGATCCCAAGCTCCTCGCTTTCGGTTTTACCATTGAACAACTCAACCTTCTCATGCTTCCCATGGTGTTGGACGGTAAAGAGGCTCTTGGATCTATGGGTAATGATGCCCCTCTCGCTGCAATGGCCGTCCAGCCCCGTATTATTTACGACTATTTCCGTCAACTCTTCGCTCAGGTGACAAACCCGCCTATCGATCCCATCCGAGAGAGCATCGTGATGTCATTAGAGGCGTATGTTGGCCCCGAGGGCAATCTGCTCGAAATGAAGCCTGAACAATGTCATCGCATACTCTTGCCCTCTCCCTTAATTTCCATCGAGGAAATGAACGCCATGAAGAATTTGAAGTCAGCCTATATTGGATGGCCCTCCCGTACCATCGACATCACGTTCCCGAAGGCCGAAGGCCTTCCAGGATACCAGTTGGCCCTCGAAAGGGTATGCAGTGAGGCTGCTCAAGCTATCGACGATGGCGTCAAGGTCATCATTCTCAGCGACCGCGCTGTCAGCTCATCGCGTGTTGCCCTCTCTGCACTCGTTGCCTGCGGTGGCGTTCACCACCATCTCACTCTACACAAGAAGCGTGCCAAGGTCGCATTGATGGTTGAGACCGCCGAAGCTCGCGAAGTCCATCATCTTTGCGTCCTTGTTGGATATGGTGCCGATGCTGTGTGCCCGTGGCTCGTTATGGAGACCATTCATAAATTGGGCCGAGACGGATTGTAAGTCATGACATTTTACTTTTACGCAGATAGTGCCCTCACACTTTTTGTCATAGGATCAAGAACGGCAAGAGTGTCGAGCAGTTGATGGAAAACTATCGTCACTCTGTTGATAACGGCATCCTCAAGGTCATGTCGAAGATGGGTATTTCCACTCTGCAATCCTACAAGGGTGCACAAATCTTCGAAATTTTGGGACTCCACAGCGAAGTCGTGGAGCGTTGCTTCATTGGAACCGCTAGCCGTGTGCAAGGAGCTACTTTTGATCTCCTTGCTATGGATGCCTACGAGCTTCACGAGCGTGGCTGGCCGACCCGCGAGACCATTCTTCCACCCGGCATGCCCGAGTCAGGTGAATACCACTGGCGTGACGGAGGCGAGGCACACATCAACGATCCTTCAGGCATCGCACATCTTCAGGATGCTGTGAGAGAGCGAAATCAAACAGCTTACGACGCCTATGCTCGCAACGCTAATGCACAGAGCAAGAGCGTTCAGCTTCGCGGTCTCCTTGATTTCCGCTATGAGAATGCCACTCCTATCCCGATCGAGCAAGTCGAACCCTGGAATGAAATTGTTCAGCGTTTCGTTACTGGTGCCATGTCATACGGATCTATCTCAATGGAGGCCCATTCTACTCTCGCAGTCGCCATGAATCGTCTCGGCGGAAAATCCAACACAGGTGAGGGAGGTGAAGACGCGGAACGGTCTCTCACACTCAACAATGGCGATACCATGCGATCGGCTATCAAGCAGGTTGCTTCAGGCCGCTTCGGAGTTACAGCCAATTACCTCGCGGACGCAGATGAATTACAGATCAAAATGGCCCAAGGTGCGAAGCCGGGTGAAGGTGGTGAACTTCCTGGACACAAGGTCTCGGCCTCCATCGCTCGTACTCGCCACTCTACTGCGGGAGTTGGCCTCATCTCTCCGCCGCCACACCACGATATCTACTCGATCGAGGATCTCAAGCAACTCATTTATGATCTGAAATGCTCCAATCCTCGCGCACGTGTCTCTGTGAAATTGGTTTCGGAGGTCGGCGTGGGTATCGTCGCCAGTGGTGTCGCAAAGGCCAAAGCTGATCACATTCTCATTTCGGGACATGATGGTGGTACTGGTGCTTCGCGATGGACTGGTATCAAATATGCTGGTCTTCCTTGGGAACTCGGTCTGGCCGAGACCCATCAGACCCTTGTTTTGAATGACCTCCGTGGCCGTGTTACAGTCCAGACCGATGGTCAAATCCGAACTGGTCGTGATGTTGCTATTGCCTGCTTATTGGGTGCTGAAGAATGGGGCTTTGCCACGACTCCTCTCATTGCTATGGGCTGTATTATGATGCGTAAATGCCATTGTAAGTCATGTAACGTTCATTTCTGCATTATTCTTTGCTGATGCCTTTGTAGTGAACACATGCCCCGTCGGTATCGCCACACAGGATCCCCAGCTGCGTGCGAAGTTCGCTGGCCAACCAGAGCAGGTCATCAATTTCTTCTACTACCTGGCTGAAGAGCTTCGTGGTTACATGGCCAAACTTGGGTTCCGCACAATCAACGAGATGGTGGGCCGGGCTGATATGCTTAAAGTCGATGAAAAGCTTCGAACTCAAAAAACTGCGCATCTCGATCTTTCACCGATCCTCAAACCAGCCTGGCAGATGCGGCCAGGTGCAGCAACCTATCGCGTACGCTCACAAGACCACAAGCTCTATATTCGCCTCGATAACAAGTTCATCGACGAGTCCGAGCCCGCATTGACTAAGGGCCTGCCTGTTCACATTGAGTGCGACGTGACAAACACCGATCGTGCTCTGGGCACCTCGCTCTCCTACAAAGTATCGAAGCAGTATGGCGAAGAGGGCTTACCCAAAGACACCATTCATATCAGGATGCGAGGATCTGCTGGGCAGTCATGTGGCGCGTTTTTGGCTCCCGGCATCACCATCGAACTTGAAGGTGACGCGAACGACTACGTAGGCAAAGGATTGTCCGGCGGCCGCCTCATTGTGTATCCGCCCAAGCAATCTCCGTTCAAGGCCGAAGAAAATATCATCATCGGCAACGTTTGTCTTTACGGCGCGACGTCAGGCGAGGCCTTCATTCGTGGTATCGCTGCTGAGCGATTTGCTGTCCGAAACTCTGGCGCTAACGCTGTCGTGGAAGGCACTGGTGATCATGGATGCGAGTACATGACTGGAGGTCGTGTGGTTGTTCTCGGTGTCACTGGACGCAACTTCGCTGCGGGCATGAGTGGCGGTATTGCTTACGTCCTTGACACCGCTCACACCTTTGCATCCAAGGTGAACATGGAGATGGTGGAACTGGGCAAAGTCAACGATCCTCGTGAGATTGCTGCACTGCGCAGCCTTATTGAAGACCATCGCCATTATACTGGATCCGAGGTCGCCGACCGTGTACTTCGTGATTTCCACCATCTTCTGCCCCTTTTCGTTCGTGTCATGCCTCTCGACTACAAACGAGTTTTGGAGGAGCAGAAGGTCCGCGAGTTGGAGGAGAAGCTTCGTCAGAGTACCATTGATCTCGTTCCCTCCCGGACTGCCAGCCAAGTAGATCTCGCCTCCGAAGGCCTTGAAGACATTTTATTGCCTAAGACGCCTACACCTGTTGCCAAGCCTCGCCACGAGCCTTCCGTTGTCGACCTTGAAGATTCGATGGTAGATGACTCGGCAACCAAGCAGCGACTCCACAAGCTTGACAAGACGCGTGGTTTCATGAAGTACAAACGATTAGGCGAAGCATATCGCCCGCCCCGCAAGCGTGTCAAGGACTGGAAGGAAATATCTTCTCGCCTCACGGAAAGCGAGCTCAAGTATCAATCCGCTCGCTGCATGGATTGCGGAGTGCCTTTCTGCCAGTCTGATTCTGGTTGCCCCATTTCAAACGTTATTCCTCAGTGGAACGATCTCGTCTTCAAAGAGCAATGGAAAGATGCTCTCCATCGACTTCTTCTCACGAATAACTTCCCCGAGTTCACTGGTCGCGTATGTCCCGCCCCCTGTGAAGGCGCATGCGTTTTGGGCATCAATGAACAGCCCGTAGGCATCAAGAGTATTGAATGCGCCATTATCGACAAGGTTCGTACAGTCGATTCTATTTCGGTTTCTTATTGCTGACTTATTGTTCAGGCCTTTGAAATGGGCTGGATGGCACCCAATCCCCCGCCCTTCAGAACGGGAAGAAAGATTGCCATTATCGGCTCTGGACCCGCCGGTTTAGCATGTGCCGACCAATTGAACAAGGCTGGACACTTTGTCACCGTTTATGACCGGAACGATCGCATGGGTGGTCTCTTGATGTATGGCATTCCCAAGTAAGTACATCCTATCCGCTGGTTCACCCACCTCTGTAACTTATAACTTACTTTCTACGAAGCATGAAACTCGACAAGGCCGTTGTTCAGCGCCGTCTTGATCTTATGGCTGCCGAGGGTATTGTAAGTGCTCAGTTATATTTTAGTCTTGTAAAATCGTCTAATGGCGTACAAGACCTTCGTCCCGAATGCCAACATCGGAGTGGACATCGATCCCGAACAACTTCGCGCTGAGAACGATGCCGTTGTTCTTTGCACAGGTGCCACATGGCCTCGCGACCTTAGGATCCCAGGCCGTGAGACTGATGGTATCCACTTTGCTATGGACTTCTTACAGGTTCGTTTGTCCTTAATTCAATCCATCCAGAATTTCGACTGATGGGCCTGACAGCTGAATACCAAATCACTTCTTGACTCTAGCCTTGAAGATGGAGGTTATATCAATGCCAAGGGCAAAGATGTTATTGTTATCGGTGGTGGAGACACTGGCAATGATTGTATCGGTACCTCTATGCGCCATGGTGCCAAATCGGTGACCAACTTTGAACTCCTTCCCAAGCCTCCTGTATCTCGTGGCAGGGATAATCCATGGCCCCAGTGGCCAAGGTAGATCATTTTTACCCCTCCATTTGACGAAACTTTAACAGTTTGATTAGGATCTTCCGTACTGACTACGGCCACACCGAAGTCGCTGCTCACTTCGGCAACGGTACGTCCCTATCCATACTTGCTCATTTCCCTGACTGATGGAGGGGTTCACAAGACCCTCGCGAGTACTGCATTTCAACTAAGACGTTCGTTCTTGACGACGAAGGCAAATTGAAAGGCCTTAACACAGGTTCGTGGTTTTAGCATGCCTAATGTGAACCATAATTTAACGAAGGGCCCAAAGTTCGCGTTGAATGGACCAAGGATAGCGGCGGACGCTGGAAGATGGAGGAAGTCCCTGGGTCTGAGAAGTTCTTCCCTGCACAACTCGTGTTCCTCGCACTTGGCTTCCTTGGACCCCAAGCTGAGCTTATCAAGGCCCTCGGTGTGAAACAAGATGCTAGGTCAAACATTGAGACTCCCCACAAGGTACTCCCTCTTTTTTCTGGTATTTTCTTCAACTAACATTTCAAACAACATCAGAAATATTCTACCGATGTTGAGGGCGTTTTCGCTGCAGGGGATTGTCGCCGTGGGCAGTCCTTGATCGTCTGGGGCATCCAGTATGTGCTGCTATAGAGCATTGTACTCAGTACTAACTCCATTAACAGTGAAGGACGTGGCGCTGCTGCTGAAGTGGACGCTTGGCTCAGTGCTGGTTCTACGCGCTTGCCCAACGCAGGAGGAATCAAAGCTCGCGTAAGTATTCATCGTCCACCTGACTCCCGCATTTGTTGTTGATTGCGATTTATAGAACTTCATTCCTCCTCCCTCTACTCTCCCTGCTCGGGTTATCGACTCCGAGGACGAAAATTAAAATTGGCATGTGCTGATAATGGGTTTACGCTTAATGAATCAATGGAACTCCCGGTCATCAACATCCTCAGGACATCTCTGTATTTTACTGCATGTATATATCACAGCATCTGCTTTTGTTACTTGACACGAATTATGATTATCTTTTCATTAAACTGTGTATAACTCATAGTGATGTATTAGAAGATGCTAAAACTACTTCTTTCTTGTATATCTCTGCTTTTGCCTCTTATGCCCCAAATGCCCCAGTTGGCCTTGACCATGACACGAGGGTCAAAGTCAGCGATTTCCCATTTTTCGCTACCGAACGAGTTGGGTCCTGGAGTGATGACCCATTCAAATTCACCTGCCACGCCAGGAGCAGTCGACAAAGAGCGAACATCACGCTCGACGTCCGTTGGAGAAAAGCCTGTGACGAATATCGGGCACTTGGAAGCCAAGAGCATTGGCATGACAGGACCCCATTCTGTCGGAGAAGAAATCTGTAATAGAGGTTCACCAGTCTCTTCGGAGACAGAATCTGGCGACGGGAAACCGAATCCAGGGCAGAACATGAAAAACAAATCGCTGTACGGGTCCAGGGTATGTTGGAATAGGGAGTGAACATCGGCGTAATTTGCTTGCAATCCAGTAATGGTGAGGTGTGGCGTATACGGAACTGTGTATGAAGGAACTCCGTAGCGTTCAAGGGAGTTCCGTGTACGCTTTAAACGTTCTATAGGTGCGGGAGTAGGAGGCTGATAGACATTAGGGATGTAGTCGGGTTTCTTCTCTGTAACATCTATAGATGCTGTGTCAGATGGCGATTTCTCTTGTGTTGTTGATGATGATTCAGAAGAGGCTACAGTAGTGTCCGCGGCAGCACCCGGGGTGTTGCTTGAAGAGGTCGAAGGTTGAGGAGACGAGGGCTTGGGAAGTGAAACCTGAGGACCGACGAAGAAGAGATGCATGTGGGTAGATGGGAATAACATGGTAAGCTGTTCCCAGACATGTGGAGGGAGGGATGATTCAGCCCGAGCACCTAGTATAAATACGCGTACTTGTGGCTTTCCAACGGCAGCTTCTGCTGTTTCAGGTGCGCCAGGTGCTACATGTAACGTTGATCTTAGAGCTTGAACAAACATTAGTGACCATGAAAGATAATGATAGAAAGAAAGTATCACCTGCGAGTGAGCGGCTTCCCTCAGGTGTAACACGTTGGTTACTCAATGTTAGTCCACTGTGTTGATGTATGGTGCTACCGATAGTGATCGGGAAAGATAGCAACTTGCTGGCATGTCGTCGAGAACGTTCTGTGTCCATGGAGGGAAAACCTCGCGTATACCAAAATACATCCCAGTTAGCGAACGAAATAGCTTCCTCGTATCCCTGAGGCCCTGTCAAGCCAGTTAGCAGCACAATGTGCAGTTTAGAGGCGTCACGAACCCGGCAACTCAAACTCTTGAAGACGCCTGCCACTTCTGAGGTCATGCTCATCTTCGTTGGCTTCACGGAGACGCGAGCAATATTTGTGGTGTTCGGTGTCTTGTGAATGATGCTCCTCAGTACAGTGTGTCGGCCAACCGCAATCAGGACATTCAAACTTCACGGCACGAGGCTGAGCCTTTGTATGGGCATGAACATGGTCATGAGATGCAGCACAGACGGGGCAAGGAGCGAGCTGCTGTATTGCACTTCCGCGAGCGCGGATTGCAGGATGAGGGGACTGAGAAAACTTGTGAAAGAGATTTTCTGTGTCCTGGGGGGATTTCTGCCTACGAAAGAAGTTGAATATAGGCCTGGAGTGGACAGGGCCAACGCGGCGCAAGAGACGCGTCGTGGCTCGCAGTGAAGAGGCCATATTTTTTTTGTTGACGTTTGTTGCTCAACGCCATTGCTCTCCCCACCATGTCGGCACGCCAGGCCTCCCTTTCTCGCAACACCAGCGAGACCCACATCGAAGTCTCCATAAACCTTGACTGTACTCCTGGCTCAGCAAATGCCCAGGTTATCGATGTTTCAACTGGAATCGGCTTCTTGGACCATGTCTGTCGCCTATATCTTCCAATTAGGCTTTGATTGATCTTCTTCCTTTAAAGATGTACACCGCTCTTGCTAAACATTCCGGAATGTCCTTGACGATGAAGTGCAAAGGTGATCTATGGATAGATGACCACCACACTGCAGATGAGCAACAGTTCTATACCATGGACTAGCTTGTACCTATTTCGCTGCACAGGATAGCGCGATCGCCTTGGGCACTGCGTTCAAACAAGCACTCGGCGAAGTGCGCGGAATCCGTAGATATGGCACTGGATTTGCTCCATTAGACGAGGTATGTCTGTTCTGACCTTGTGTGCATCCATCTAATATGTGTCGCAGGCTCTCTCGCGCGCGGTAATCGATATATGTTCACGACCATACTGCGTTACAGACCTTGGCTTGAAAAGAGAAAAGATCGGTGACTTATCTACCGAAATGATCCCTCACGTCTTCTATTCGTTTGCAATCGCGTCAGGCGTTACATTGCATGTCGATGTTTTGCGTGGCGACAATGACCATCACCGGTACGAAGGACATACTAACATTTAGTGCTCACTAAAATATCCTTTCAGAGCTGAGTCTGCCTTCAAAGCTCTTGCCCTTGCCATTCGTCAAGCAATTGAACGGACTGGGGGAAACGATGTTCCAAGCACCAAAGGAGTATTATAGACCTTGGACATTCTTTGTAGAAGGTAGAAAAAAATAGATCATATTTTGGAATAAATATAGCGGAGTCAGGAGCCACATAATTTAGAGGCTGCTTCTACTTATTACCAGAATCTGCATTGAACTTCAGCAGGTGGGTTTAACTGGAGTCAATTAAGTTATGTCGTCGAGGCAGGGCTATAGAAGACAAAAACAAACCTTGGCCTTCTTCGGGCAATTGAACGCCTTCGCAAATTCAGGAATATTGAAGACGGTACCGTCAACCCGATATTGAGAAGGAGAGTGAGGATCAGTACGGATGCGTTGTACCTAAAGAAAGAAAGGCAGGTAAATGAGGCTATCCGGCATGGAGTTTAATCGAACAACTCACAGCTGCCGCCGTTTTCATTGCTCTAGCCCAAATGCGAGCAAAAGATATGAAGAATAATTGCTCCCTAGCGAGATGAGTTAGTTCATGTGTACTACTCACGATGTACATTATCAAACCTGGTGTATGACAGCCCAGGCAGGAGGAGTTCGTTACCATGCTCAAAAGATTCGTCATATTGGGCTTTCCAAGCACGATACGCCTGAATGAGTCCAGTATCTCCAATGTTTTCTCCAGACGTTCTTAAAAAACAGGTCAATCCAGCAATACGACCCATTGAATATCGACCAACTCACAAATTGCCCTGTGTACACGAAAATGGTCAGCTCAGGGATGCGTACGAAAGTAAATATAGACGTACATTGACGTGCACCTTCCCACCTTTACCATCGTCGATAGTGTAGGCTATATCAGGTCAATCAGGTAAGAGCTGCTGTATAATGCATAGGGTATTTAACATACCCGAATATTGGTCAACGATACACTTCTGCTTGATGTTGAAGCCTTCGCTTGTGGAGTTTGTCCACCATTCCTCCAACTTCCCTTCTTGATTATAAAGACGGCCCGCAGAATCAAATGCATGCTGGAAAGTATATTAATAGCAGACCCTTTGCAGATTTACAGAGAACCTCGCTGCTCACAGTCAACTCGTGTGCCGCGACATGACCAAAAGCACCATAAGAGATATAGGACGGCCTAAGTGTTGTTATGACTGAAGGCAACAAGCTGGGTCGCTGTTCACGCACCAGCTAGCATCAAAGAAAGGAGGCTGAAGAATACCGGCTGGGAACACGATCTGAGAGCAGGGTCAAAGGCGATCATCTACATGCTACTCCATGATCATACCTCGTTAGCGGGTGGGTTGAAATATGCGTTGACCATAGACGGATACATCTCCCAGCTCTCCAAATCCCTTCGCTTCCCCAATTGTTGCCACTTCTTGTACTCGTCGCTTTTCCTGTGGAAGCAGCATAAAATTCAGGAGGTTGGCGTATGCAACGTAGCTTGAGCGACTTACGACGCGCTGAGAACGTTGTTCAAAAAGTTCACCTTGTCCACCTTGACGAGATTGTAGTATCGCGCGATGGAAGAGGCGTCCCTCGTATTCGGCGACAATGGGAATCCCACTTTGACACGGATCGCGTCTGCCTGTGAGAAAAACTGAGCAAACAACCCATATATCAATTTTATGAGACGCACTTTCTCAGCAGCGGCTTTGCCAGAGGTCTCGTCCATCCATGAAATATGCGGCAGGGACGTTTTGAAAGACTGGACGATATCTAGGACAAAGTTCAATGAGGTCATAACAAAATGAACCGACGATTCCCACCTGTGATGATCTTCGTTCCCTTCTCCCTGGAATCGCCACCAAAAGTTTCGTTGACAAAGTAGCGTCCAACAGCAAAGCCCAAAGATTCTTCGACTTTGCCAATACAGTATTCCGAGCGATCGCCAACAACACCCTTCTTGATACCATTCAAGAGTTCATAAAGCGAACGTTGCGCCTGCCATGCTTCTGTGCTCGTCCCAAGGTGAGGTGCCAAGGCCAAAGCAGCACGAACGACGAGATATGCTTCAAGGACATCTGAAGATGTCGCATTTAGAACCTCGGATAAAGAAGGGGCATACGCAGGATACGTCATTATCACCGTAGAAGGGAAATTTCGAGGCGTATACGAGGCGAAATAAGCCGGGAAGTCGATCTGTGGCAGGGAATCTGTGAGATTGGACAATGGGAGAGGATTGTAAGTTGCGATGGGATCTTGGAACAAGATGTCACTGTTTACTTTGTGAGAAAGGTGCGATTAAAGGAGTTGTCAACTCACAGATCAAGACTTGAATCAGCCAAACGTTTCTCGAACGCGACAGTTTCCTTTGCAAGCTTATGAGCGCGTTCGCTGCTGTTCATCGGCTGTTTGTCTCCATCTTTGTCATCGTCATCTTCGCCCCAGGGTGGCCAGGGCCAAGGAGGCCAAACATTTGATTCCTGGTGAGTTACAAGTTCAGGGGTTTTAATCATTTCTTTCTTGTCATCTTCTATAGCAATGACCAGAAGTAAACGTTCGATAACGTTCTGATACACTTTCAGTACTGTTTCGTCTTCGTAATATTCCTAGATAAATGGTTAGATGAATACAAATCAAACTTTGATCCTTCTACCTTCGACGGAAGGCCCAGACTGGGTTGACTGAACCACAAGCCCATATCATTGGGGTCTCTTCCCACGTCGCCTTCAATCTCAAACGAAAATAGGGCCTCAACACCTACATTCCAAAAGGAAGATAAATGGGCCACACACAAAGATAAAACCTAGAATAACTACCTTGGGAATGAAGGAATGCAATAGCAGCTGTGAGATCGGTTGATTCCTCGTCGCTTGCAGGGTTCTTGAATTCGCCACGGAACTTCTTCTGAAGTTCATACACGAATTCAAATAGGGGAACGCTTCCAAGCTCATCCAAAGCATCTTCACTGACGCAGGATGCATAGAAGTTGCGAAGCTTGCGCAAGATCTCTTGGTCGGGGGTTGATCCAAACGACGCCGGAATAGAGTCTGACTCCAGCAGCCGTTGGATGACTTGTCTATTCTGCTGCGCAAGGGCTTCAAAGTTACCAAAGCTTCCTTTGTCAGCGGGGAGAGGGTGGGCGCGAAGCCATCCCCCAGCTATTGATTGTATGTTAACGCCAATTGAATGCGTTGATCAAAGGTGACTCACTCGCGAAATCATAGAAATTCTCGCAGGGATCCTGAGTTGTATCGAGAGAAGATAAAATGGCGCCGGAAAGCAGGATGCATTGAGGGGTCAAACATGTTTTCTATAAGCATGGTTTCAATGTCTGTCCAAGCGCATACAACACGAGAACTGACCTCCTTCGGCGGACCTGTGGGACCCGGCGCTGGTGGAAGAGTCTCTGTACTGGTGGTCGTAGCTGTCAAACTCGTCGTCTGTGTTGAGACGGCTGTCGTAGTGGCTATGACGGTGGTGGTTACTGTTGCAGTGGGTTGTTCATGACGACCGCGTTCCAGATTAAGTTTGTGTTGAACCCCGGCAAAAAGTCCTATAAAAATCTGCATAGACTTAAAATAGTGGCCGTACATAATTTGAGACGGACTCACGGAAGTCAAAAGGAGCAAGACGACAGCGAGGACCAGGAGGATCTTGGTAAGTGGCGTAAGGGGTTCCTGTGCGATAGCACCAACGCGGTCTGAGATGGGCGGATTGGCTCCTACGTTGGACCCCTCGGCTTCTGGATCCCGGAGCAACGGTGCCGTCTCTTAGCAGTCATTTGAGAAAACATAGGCGCGTCAAATGAACACACAGCGTACCTTCATCGGCGGATGGCCGTGGAGGCCGTTCTGCCATGACTGTATGAAGTGTCTGGCAGGAAAAATGAGAGTCAAGAGTCAAGGTCTACGTTGTCTGCAAGCAAGTCTGCGAGGAACATGCGTGAAGCAGCACACACACGTATTATGTAAGGTCGATCACTTCTGTCGTCATTACTGTAACATTCGACAAAAATGGTACATTCATTATAAGCTTCCCTTTATGCACTGGTTATTGGAACATTCACAAAGTGGAACAAAAGCAAAGTCGCCGCATCTGAAATGAAAAATTCAGAGCTACCATCTGAAAATGGGGGTACCGCGGATCGAACGCGGGACCTTCAGAATGTTAGAAGCTTCAGTCTGCTGCTCTCCCAGCTGAGCTATACCCCCTATTGTTCCCTTTATAAAGAAAATATTGAATATTTGTTAATGAGCTTGATCAAAAAATGTTTTTATTGACCATAACCACATCTCGATCCATACTTGAAAAAAGAGGGCGGAGGGTGAGGTAGCCATCTTGACAGCAGTAGTTGATAAAGGGGCCGATGGCCTAAAAAGCTAATACTGTGAATGGTGGCTCTCCTGGCACTCAGGATCTGACGCCTGGGCACCTTCCTGGCTCATTTTTTGGGACCCCTGTCCTCAGCGTCCATATCCATGACCTTCCAGAAATTACATCCCTTTCCGTCATTTTGAGCACCTGCGTAGCAGGCCCACCAGTAGCGATCTGTTTTACCGTCGCTTCTGTTCTTCATGTCGGGTCGCAAAACAGTAGGGATCCCGCACTTACAACGTGGTGTAGTCGAAGGGGCAAAATCAGGTCTGTAGAAACGGAAAGTGATGTTGATGCGGCACTTGGAGGGCGTGATATCTGCCCCAGGAGTTTCAGGAAAAGCGGGTCGGTAGAGATCAATTGTTTGTTGAGGGGGGATACAGTGTTTAAACCGTTCTTGACAAGACGCATGCATAATTGTGAGCTGGAGACCAGATTAATTTGAGTACATATGACGAAAGACAAAACATACAGAATTATGCGGCAAAGGGATATTATATGTCCTCGCTTTGCGATTGTTGACTTCATCGGTGGGAATAACCTCCCGCAAGCTAAAGATTCTTTGCGTTCCTAGTAGTTTGTTTTTGTGGGCATGCCTGATTGTCACCAAATCACTGATCTGCAACGTCTACTCACCCAGACTTAGAGAGGCAATCGTCGGATAAGGTCCAAGGTAGGTCAACTGATCGGAGTGGAAGCCTACAGACTCCTTCGACCCATCATAGCAATTGGAGGCAGCCACATTCGCTCGCCAGTGACCAGACTTCCATTCTAACGGAAAATGTTCCCGGTTTTTCAAATGCTCATTTACGACGCGTTCAACAATTTCACAGGCCTCTTCCATAGCAGGAGGAAATAATGCCGGTGCATCAGTCATCCTGCCATTATACCTGTAAAAGATGAGAATCGTCGAAAAGAAGTCTCTGGACTAGGACTTACCAATGCTGCGCTGCTTCCTGCATTGCCTTGCTGTCCTTCCTCGCAAAGAATGCAGTACGATGAGGACTCTCCACTACCCTATCAAATAACCACCATTTATTACGACTCCAGGTCTGAGATGCGGCGATCATAGTATAAAATAGCTTGCAAGCGAGTTCTGGAGGCAGAACCGAAAGATGCATCGTACAAGGCGTGCTCGCCGCCACCATATCAGGGTTAGTGAGCAAAAGAGGAGGTAGTTGAGGCATTTTTTTCTTGGTTGGAGATGTTGGAGGTTTGAGGACTGACATAAGGTCCGTAACAGGCCGACCGGGAGTGGAAGAACTTGAGATGGCAGAAGATTCGTCCAAAGCTCCCATATGCACATTTGTTTTCTCTTCAGCAGGAGATTCTTCACGTGGCGTCTTGGAAGCATTCAAAGGCTTTTCTAGCCAAGCATCGAGGCCAGCCCGTTTCCGTTTCTTCGTCTTTCTCTCCTCCAACTTGGACTCAGATCCGTTCAAAACATTGGCGGCAACTTCGACATCTCCATTGCACTGCACGAGGACCTCTAGAATGACAGTCGGATCGGGTTGTTCTACTGTGAGCAAACTGGATACTAAAGCCAGGAGCACGTCAGTGTCGTTGGAGTCCATTCTAGAATCTATACTTAGTGGTGGTGGTGGGATACAGGCAAGTGAAATTAATAGCCGTCAAAGTGTCACACGATCCGCATCGCGGCACTCCGTTACTCTCCCCTGAACTAAAGCCCTCTCCATGAAGCGACACAACGCATGTGAGGGTGTGGACGAAGAACAGGAGAGTCGGTCATTCCAGAGATTCAGAGCAAACTCAACTGTCACGGTGAGTGGGATATGATACTAACCAATTTCACCACGTTAAACATGATAACTTATACAAGGGAAGACGCCTAGTATCTCTGATTTTTTTCGTAACTTTCTTCCAGTTTATTTTATGGGGCTTCCAACACCTGTATGGAGCCGCGTCTTGGCATTCGAAAAGACATGCAGCTATCCATCTAGAGAATCACTGTGCTCACACTTCGCCAATTTCGTCATCCGAGTTTCTTGATCGACAGGCTGCATTGGCAGAGAAACTTTTGTCCCTCAACGCTTCTGCATATGTTGCAGAGCCTGGTGCAAGCGCTACGTTCTTTGGTAACATCTCTCGGGCACAGTGGAAACTCTCAGAAAGACCACTACTCTTGATAATCACTCCCTCTGAGGATGGACACGGATCTTCTGCTCAAGTCTCCGTTCTGACTCCGAAGGTAATATGACGCTTCTAATCTCCAGTCGAGGTTCTCCGTGCTGACTGCACTAGTTTGAAGCCACCCGAGCCAAGACGCTTATGATCCCCTCCAAACATCCTATTCGATATATTGAATGGCCCGAGGATGCAGATCCTTATAAGCTTGCCTCCACCGCCTTCCCCGAGACTGCTGGGACTATATTCGTAGACAGCAGTATCCGAAAATTCATCGCCGATGGATTTGAAGTGGCGCTTCCCAGTGCCACCGTTCTTTCTGCCCCCGAGGAAATCACTCAACTTCGTGAGCGCAAGTCGAGTGCCGAGATCGAACTTCTTAAATGCGCAAATGAGGTATATTCTTTCGCGTATGTTATGAGTCATTATAAACGATATACAGGCAACTGTCCTTGCAATCCGTGCAGTCCATAAGAGATTATATGCGGGAATACGTGAATCAGAGGCGCGTGCTTTGGTGGCTTCTGCCTTGGTGTCCGTTGGTCTCCAGGATGGTGGTTGCCTGACGCTATTTGGAGGTTTGCCTTCTCTCTACAAAATGGACCGTTCTTACTATAATTACAGAAAATGCTGCTCTTCCCCATGGCAGCGGCACGGACCGCATATTGACTGGCTCCGATTTTGCTTTGTTCGATTGCACAGGATCACTTCACGGATACTACAGTGACGTAACGAGAGTGAGCTTTCTGCTTCTAGTGAACGGAGATGCCGCTCTGACGCATGGGCATTGAGACTGTCGCTTTGCCCGATTCTACGATCCCTGTCGAGCACAGGGAAATCTGGGACCACGTTCGTGCGGCGCAAACCGCTGCCTTGCTTGCAGCACACGCAGGTGTGCTGACTCGAACAGTTGACGAAGCTGCAAGGCTGTCACTAGCTAGCGAAGATTACGCTTCATACTTCACACACAGGCTTGGTCATGGTCTGAGTTTATCTCAAATGAACTTCTCGGAGCATACCTGACATAGATTCGCAGGCATAGGACTCGAAGTTCATGAAGATCCTTACTTGCGTGGTGGAAGTGATGTTGTTATCAAGACTGGCCACACCTTTTCCGATGAACCCGGGATCTACATTGAAGCCAAAGTAAGTGAATAGACTTTTTTCGCTTCATAAACGTTAAACTCTTGAATAGGTGGGCGTTAGGCTAGAAGATTGTTTCGTTATAGGAGATGATGGTTCGGCGATTTACCTTACTGAGGGTGTTGGCGGACAGAGTCTATCTCCGTGGACTCCGTAGATTATCATGTACTTATGTGGACGGAAAGCAGCAAGAACAAAACAAGATTTGAATTGATATCTCCAAAAATACAAGTTACAGACAGGAAATAGGTAGTGGATAGCCCTGTAATGTCAATCTGAAGCTACAGTGATTAAGATATGGGCCAAAACCAAGTTGGGCTATATAGTAGGATAGATGGAATATGACGCTCCATGGTGACAAATATATGAGTGCGAATAAATAATCCGAGTGAGACCCAATGAGTGTGCGAGTAATGAAGGACGACAGATGGCTGAACAAGGAGAAACAGCAGGGGTCAGGAAATTTTCGTCATCGGCCATGCACGGCCTAGAAAATATCAATCATCTCGTCTGGCGTGGGTTGTGGAAGGGGAATCGACGCCGGGGACAAAGGGGATATCAATGCGGGTGACTGGTCAGAAGCATAACGCAGGAAAGGATTTCGGGTATGGGTGCGGGAGATCGGAGAAGCTGGGCCGTCGTGTTAGAAGGGGATGTGCTAGAGAATGGTTAGGGTAGCTCACATAGAACGTTGTTCTTATACCAACGGAAGGGTAAACCGTCGATATCAAAATCGGGGGAAGACTCCTCGTTCATGGACTCGGGGGTATGACAAATAGCATTTCGGCTGGGCTGTTGAGAGCGAGATACGTCCATGTCGTCGTCACTGTGCTGGGGCATCAGCTCCAATCTAGTGCGGCCTTGGAGAGAGTATGTGCGATCTTGAGTGTACGCTGGGAGAGAAGTAGCAGCTGTACGGCGAGTTCTGAGAATTGGGGAAGCAGGGGGGAAGAAGGACGGGCGTAAAATGGACAAGAACTCCTCTAGGGCCTCTGAGGGAAGACCAGACCTAAAGAAACTAAATACAGGTTGCAAAAGCGAGAAATAAACTTACCGAGGAGACGATCTGGGAGAAAGGGTGTCTTTATCAGAGGTGTCGGAGAAGAGTGCAAGTTTGAAGTCATCGAGAGAGTTTGAGTCAGTGATCCTGACGCGGTCGTGTGCTGAGTGAGCTCTGTTGACGATTGCGTGGTAGGCAGAGGCAAGGCGGACAGGGCGAGGAGCAACGAGCAGCGGGTATTCCATCAAGTAGTAAGTAAAGGTGGGAAGCCTCTGTTTGGCCCAACAACAACTCTCAGATCCTTCTCCGGAAATCCCGGCCCGTAACTCCATCTCCAAATCTCCACTCTCCTCCTAACTCCTCCTCTTCATGTAACTCATGGATAATACAGCAACCTCTCGCCACTCTCCCGTAGACCATCCCACCGACGCCACACTTTTACTTGCACCGCAGAAATACACACCCATCCCAAGGGCCCCTTTTGTCGCATTGTGTGCAGTCCGTCTAGTGGATCCAATAGCATTCACACAAGTTGGTCTCTATACCCCCCTTTAGGGCCTGTTTCCTCACATCTTACCTAGGTTTTTCCTTATATCAATGAATTTATCACCCGTCTCGACGTCACTGATGATCCCTCCCAAATTGGATTTTATTCCGGCCTTGTGGCGAGTCCACTTTTCGGCTTTGATGGCTCGAGGTTGTAATTTCCGTCCAGGAATCCAGCTTTGCTATTGCTCAGTTGTTCAGCATATATCAGTGGGCGAGGGTCTCAGGTATGTCTGCTGCCCTCTAGGGGGCTGATCACACTGAACGCGTCGCAGATGTCGTTGGTCGTCGCCCAGTGGTAATTCTGGGAACCTTGGGTTTGGTCATTTCAACGGCGTTGCTTGGGCTTTCGACTTCTCTTGCGCATATATTATGGTCTCGCTCCTTGGGTAGGCTGTGCATCACCTGGCCCAGAATAATTATCGCTAATTTCACCACCAAGCTGGCTTTTTCTCCGGAAATGTAGCCGTAATCCACTCTGTGCTCGGTGAACTCACAGACTCGTCCAACCAAGCCCTCGCCTTCCCCATCTACGCTTTATTCTGGCCACTTGGTGCCATTATCGGGTAAGTCAATTCTTGTCTTGAAAGGCCACACATTCTACCTGATCCTAGACCTTTGATTGGAGGCAGCCTTTCTGATCCTGCTGCAAGGTTGCCGGGCTCGATTTTCAACAACACACTCACACGGAATTTTCCCTATCTTTTTCCATGCCTTGCATCCGCTCTGATTGGCTTGATCGGAGTTGCATTGGCCTACTGGTTCTTGGACGAGGTATGTCGTTCCCCGTAAGATTTAATTCGATGCTAATCCAAAGTGTTTTGAAGTCTCTCCCTAATAAGCGGCTCATAAATACCTCAGAGAGCCCATCCAGTTCACCAGATTCTTATGGTGCGACTGACATCCACGATGCGGCGTTACCTGCGCCACAATCCATCAGCGTTTCAGGCTTGCTGTTAAACCCTGTCATACGTGCTCTAAGTACTTCTGGGTTTGCGCTGTGCTTTATTGCGACAGCCTTTGATGTCGTTTTTGTTCTTTTCTGCTATTCTCCGATCGAGACTGGCGGCTTGGCATTTTCGGTGCGGAAGACTTTTTTTTACTCCTCTGTCGGCTGCATGACACTGACTTTTTGTTTCGTATCAGGCTTCGCAAATAGGATACTCACTAGCTGTCGCGGGTGCCATTTCTGCGGGCATTCAGTTACTTTTCCTGCCGGCCCTCTTGCGCACTTTTGAGATTGCAAACTTCTACACTTTCTGCATGGCTATCTGGCCACTGACCTTTGCTGCACTTCCTTTTATCAACCTCGTTGCGCGAAAAGAGCTCCAAGGAAGTGTATTCGGCTCCTTTTTGGCTGGAAAACAGGTCTGGATGGGGGTCGCACTGGTTCTAGGCTTGTCGCGGATTGCTTGCTTGGCATACTCGTAGGCCATGAAAATCCAGCTTGCATAAAATCTCTGTTGAAATAAAGCGTTGCTTTAGGATCAGCATGATTTTGGTCAAGGAACATGCGCCGAGCCCTTCATCTCTAGGGTCTACGAATGGTCTGGTGCAGTTTTCTATGTGCCTTGCCCGCGCTTTTGCGCCGGGGTTCGTCAGGTGTGAATCGCCCAGCTCGAGTATCACTTCAATACTCAAATAATTTTCAGCTCTATATTTGCGTATTCAGTCGATAATGCCTTCTTGAAAGGCCATTCCTGGGTAATAATTATGGTAGTAATTTCTTGTGTAGGCACACACGAGGCTAGAAGTGTCAGCCAGTGTATAATGGCTGCTAATCGCTCTTGAAAAATGTTCACATCCCTGTATTTTCACCTCATGCAGTATGCAATATACATATATTAATTATTCCAAAAGCACTACATATTCAAAGACCTTGATGAAACAATACCCCTCACGTTGTATTTAGAGATGGGATGACGAGGGTTCCCCAAGCGCATAAAGTGCATCGAGTTCAGTCTTGAATTTGTTGTAGGCATCTTTTCTCCGTATCTTCATCGTCGGTGTCATCGTGCCGTTTTCGACAGTGAAGGCATCAAGAGTGAGGTGAATCCTCTTGATGGTCTCGAAACTTGGATCCAACAGTTAGATACAGGTGATACTTGAAAATGGAGCGAGCGGCGTACCCCTTCAACCCGTTGCGTTTAGCCTCCTTTGTAAGGATAGCGAAAATCTCCTCCTGGACTTGCTTATCCTTGCAGGCGAGAGCCAACGCTTGAAGATCTTCGGGGACGACCTTCTTACCGGAAATTTTTGACACAAGGGAGGCCAGTTGAACAGGGTCAGGGATAATGACGGCGAGGAGATATGATTGTAGAGAATCGCCGTGGACGTAGATCTGTGCAATTACTGGAGAAGAGGAATATGTGTTTTCGATCTTCTCGAGTGCCACATATTCTCCTTGAGCAAGCTTCATAATATTCTGGAAGATATTGAGAAGGCAATGATTTCTTGCTGAAAGTGACACGGACCTTTACGCGATCAACTATCTTAATTCGCCCAACACTGTCGATCTCTGCAACATCTCCAGTGTGAAGCCAGCCTTCTTCATCAACAGTTTCTTTGGTATTTTTCTCGTCTGACGAAGGAGATCTCAGAAATGGATCGGCCTCAATGGCAAGGTTACTGTACCTTTGTAATATACCTTGAAGCAATTGGCTCCCCTAACACAAAGCTCGCCACGCGGGTTTGGTTTATCCTCTGATGTGTAACCCATGGCAGGAACGTCGACGAGTTTGACCTCGTTGATAGCTTGCGGGGGCCCCACAGTTCCGCTGGATGTGGGATCGTTCGGCAAACCTTTGGAACAGGTGGCACCGTTCTCTGTCATGCCATACCTGAAAGAGTGCATCTCAGTCGATGAAATTCTAAGCTACTCGTGCGATTACTCACCCTAGAAGGAATTGTTAGTCGACATGAATGCGAATTTTCATATATTACTTACCCTCATAAACTTCGCATGCAAAAGCAATCTTAAGGAAATCCATAACATCAGAGCTGATGGGTGCGGATCCGCTAGTCACCAATTTGAGTTGGCCACCAAGCACAGCTTGGATCTACGTCACAAATGAGAACAAAGCTTCAACAGAAGTATGGTTGTATAGGAGGAAAAGCTTACCTTGCGGAATACAAGTTTATCCCAGAACATGTGAGTTACCTCACCGGTGGTATGAAGTCTATCGAGTTTCACCTGGACCGCCTTGCGGAACAGGTTACCTTTGAGGCCAGGCACATTTCCTCCCGTCATCGCTGCCTGATAGACCCTATTCAAGACGCGGGGTACTGATGGGAAGAAGTCAGGTTTTAAAATCTGAGCATCCTCAAGTAGGCGAAGGGGGTCGCCTGTAAAGTAACCGATTTTACCGCCAATGGCAATTACACACAATTCGCATATGCGCTAGTGAACAAAGGTCAAACAGATGAGTCCGAGAAGAAGCGCATTAAGCCACCTCATATATGTGGGCCAAAGGTAGATAGGAGAGGAGACAAGCTGCATCCGGAAGCGAGAGTCCGTATAGGTTGCTCTGCGTCGCAAGCGCCAAGTTAGCATGCGTTAAAACCACACCTGGGCACGATTGAGCGACATCCAACCAATCACAGGATGTTATCTCACCTTTAGGATTGCTGGTGGTGCCCTAGATCACAAATTAGACATCGCTAACTGACAACAGCAAGGTGACTTACAGAAGTATAACAGATGGATGCTATGGTCTCAGGCTTTGCTTGAATGGGCGCAATGGGATTAGCCTTTCCTTCCGCCTCAACTAATTATCAAAAGTTAATTGTCTAAGAAACGGCGCCTTTCGACATAGAACGCACGTTCTCGCAACTGCTTGAGTTGAATGTTCTGAGAAGCAGCCCATTCCGTCAATATACGGCTAGATTCAGGCGCCAAGTCATCAATGGACACAATGAGTTTCAGGACAGGAACTTTGGATGCAAGTTTGAGAAGTGTGGGTATATGGTCCGATGTGGAAAAAATGGCAGAAAGATGAGCGTGGTTGATGCTGGAACGTCAATGAAGAATTAATACGACGACGTGGAAGAAAGGTTAAACACGGACATATATTCTGAAAGAGTCATCAGCACGTAGTCATGTGGCTCGAGCAGTTAAACACACCAACTGAGTCTTTTCCAAGCGTATCATAGAGACTGACAGAGACCATATCGTAGCTTTGGAGGGCGATGTCGACAACTTGCCATTCTAATGAACATCGGGTCAGGAAATAGGAAAGAGCTTTTGAGCACTTCGAAGGCATATACCGGGTCTATTAGCTGACCAAATGCCAACCGCGTTATACTCTCCTCCTCCTAATACACCCTTGCTAAAGAGAGACGCTAGCGCGCTTCCAACGTTCCGCCTGCGGATGTCGATTTCACCATATGTTTCCCACACATACTGGTTTGCAAATTTGAGAGGATTTGAGCTGACGATGGAACGCCTTCCTAGAAATGGCTGATCCTTTCCAGCAGACAGTCCACTCTCGAAGATTTCGTCTAGAGATTTCAGGGCACCAGGTGTGTCAACTCCAATAAGCCCCCAGATACCTGAAAATGGGGTTTAATGACCCCAATCGATACATAAGGGTATCTCTCACCGTTTTGATAATGGGCTATGATGATATTAGCAGGAGATTGAAAGGAATTGCTAGTTTGACTTGCCTGTCTGACCAGGGCGTTTTGTACCAGGAACGGGAACTGACTGTTCGTCGTATGGCAGCTTCTCGGGCCACGGAACAGCTTTGGAGGTCACAAGAGGCATGAGGGAGGGAACAAGAGAAGGATCAAACGTCGAGTAGACTTGGACGCAAGTGGTTAGCAAGTACTTGGGATATAAAGTGTCGCTTCCAAAGCCATTTCAACTCACGTCACACGTGAATCTTGCGGCCCGAAGTTAAAAAGTTGCTGATTACCGGGTAACTAGTACTCAAGTCCCATGTAATATGTATAACATCACACTGATCCACACTGAGGCAGACCAGCATTGACAGTTTGACAGTCGAAATCGATAGCTCAATTATTGTACAGAAAATGACACATCATAAGCATATGCACATACATACCCGCTGCAAAACAAGTCCAGGAATTCCGAATACTTTTATAAGATAGCGATGTCCGAAATCAAGGCGCACTGAGGGTAATCTAGATTAACGCCGTGTCAGTCTCCAAACTGCGTGAGAGCTGTTTCACGAACACTCATGAACTGATCATAATTCAGTTGGACCCATCCATCTCTGTCACTGTCAACGCTGTTGTGGCAAGTGAGCATAGGCATAGCTTAGAAGGCAAGGAAACGTACCGTTGGAAAGCCTCGGTGAGGGTCTTAACACCAACACAAGCCCTCACAAATCGATCGAATGTGATTCCCGGCGGTGGCCCATATCCCGAGGTTGGTCCTGATGCTATAAAATGGATGAGGCATCGGGTAGGACGATGGTTTGAAAAGAGAACACACAATATTTGCTTTCAATCAAATTAATGAGAGCAGGGGATAGGTTGTATCCAAAACTTCGCAAAGCTTCCGCGAGCTCTCGGCTTTCAATGGATCCGGAGCGATCTCGGTCAAAGTGGCGGAAGACATTTTGCCAATCTGAAATGTATTTCCACAAGCCAGAAAACTCTACAGCAATTCAATGATAAATCGTTAAACATGACGCAGATAATAGGTGCGTACCCATAAAGTTGATCGACCCGCTTCTATCAGTGTCCTGAGCATTAGTTCGTTCAACTGTTTGGTGGGATATTGACAAGTGAAGGACATACGAATATGCCCATAAGCATTTTCACAGTGTCAAGATCAAACTCTGCCAGCTATTTCAGTACCACACGAGTCTGATGAGTAGATCAACTAACGTGTCCAATTGCCTGGATGTTATCATTGAGTCATCAGCAGGTGCAAAGGCGGCTCTAGTAGAGATTTGGACTTGCCATTGACGAGAGCACTCTGTAATTCTGTTGCACTGATAGAGCCAGATCGGTCAGAATCGACAGCCGAGAACCACTGCCAAAGTTGAGGGTCACCACCAGGGGGCGCGCCATACTGTTGGGGAGGCGGCTGATACTGATTATTGTAGCCACTGTTTGGAGGGTATTGGGAGGTATTATTGCCAGCAGGAGGCCCATAGTTTTGGGACCCATAGTTAGGAGGAGGCCTATATTGAGAGCCGTATGGTGCTCCGTACATGGACATGGTGGAATAATGCAAGATGATAGTATGTAGTGAGAGATAGTTGATGATGCTCCGAACCCGCAGTGCCTTATACGGCTATGTCACGCGGGGAAAAGTAATGTACAACTCATCAACAGACCTTGAGCTCAGAACATTGGAGCACAACAGAGTGAGGACTTTAAACAAAAATTAAAACGTAGTTATGAAGAGGAGAATCGAAATGTGTTATTTGTCGCCGCCTATCTCCTGGAAACGAGCCTGTGACTCTGTAGCTTGAGGACATAATGCAATTCC
Organism: Tephrocybe sp. 9980TJB; assembly: GCA_018220975.1. NCBI lineage: Eukaryota > Fungi > Basidiomycota > Agaricomycetes > Agaricales > Lyophyllaceae > Tephrocybe > Tephrocybe sp. 9980TJB. The sequence goes on along the minus strand of JABAJU010000003.1, from coordinate 10,856 downwards.
GAAGGAAGTGCGTCAAAGAGAAAGGTTAAGAAGACTACCTGTGGGATTCTTCGAAGACCCAAGATTTGCTATCTTATTGGTGGGGTTAACATTCGGCCCATCTTGGGAGACAAAATCCCGACAGAGACAGAAATGAAAATCCACGTTCAAATAAGAGCATTGTGTTGGGATTGTGGTATAAAACAAACCCATGGGAGCTTGTGACAGTCTACTTTACTTCTGTGTCGACCGATTACCCTGACTCCTGAGCAATATATGTAGAGAGAATGTTAGAGTGAGGTACGCACCTGGTAAAGCCTTTTCACGGAACGCAAATTACTTTTAAAAATTCTCCGAAATTTTTACAATTTGTTGCCCAATATACTCCTGGTGGTGGGCGTTGATCCATGGGAGTTTCATGGCCCGTACGCTTCCGTGCGCCCATCTTTGGATTGATTTGATGCAGGGCTGCTGCCTCAACTCTTGACACAAATATGTTGTCACATAAAGCGACGTCTGAGATTTGACGGGTTAACCAAAGTGAAAAGAGACGTGGAAACTGTGGGTTGATAGTTTTCCCTTTGACAAGGGAAATTAAGCGTCAATTGGAAGCTTACTAAGCGCACAAGAGACCTTGACAATTCCAGACAATTCCGCAAGGGAGATACAAAGGAACAAAGGCCGCCTTCAGGTACTCAGGTATGTAGACAGTATACATTCAATGAACTTGATAAGACCTAGACACTTTACGCATCATGATGCGACCATGGACACAATAGCCGAAATTTGTGGCGTTTGTTGTAGAGTAGCTCGAGTGCCTGAAGAAGAATAAGTTCTGTTGAGTACTGTTACAAGGTTGAAGGGATGGAGAGAAAGTCTTGATTGGACCCATTACCAGCACTCTGCTGGTTTTGAGAACCAAAGGTTTCATTACTAGAGCAAGTCACATCACGTGCGAGCTATGTCGGAAGTCGGGAAGATCGCTAGCCGGAATGATACGTTAACTTGGGGTCGCTCTGGGTCGATACTATAACTTACTTGCGAACAAAGCCTCACTGCCCGAGAATATCCTAGGGGCCAACTTGAGTGTCACAGTAAGTAATTACCCATCTCCTATCACATAGCCTATTGCATTGCTCTCTATAGCTTTGATTTAAACTTCAAATTAGTCATTAGGCTTTTTCCAGTCTAAGCTGAATCATATTTACAGATTATTATGCCTTCAAATTCACAGCATATCAAGGCTGTCATATTCGATGTATGCATACGTGTATTCTAGTCTGATAGCTACTGACCTGACACGTGTTTTATGGCATAGATCGGTGGTGTCGTTTTGCGAAGTCCCTTTATAGCTATCGCCACATATGAGCGCGAGCTAGGAATTCCCCAAAACTATTTGAATTGCTCGATGCACGTCATATCTTTTGATCCCTTTGAAACTACTTCTAATGAGACTGATAGCGTAGAACGCGGCCCTCAAGGGGCGTGGCAGAAGTTTGAGCGTGGTGAATTGCCATTATTCGAGTTTTACGAAGCATTTAGCTGTGAACTCTCCGATACAATCAACGGGAACAAGTGGTATGAAAGCTCCGCCCTCTCCTAATAGATCTGAACTCAAAGCTTATAGGTATACCTCGTATTGTGAGCGCAAAGGGCTGAGTACGTTCTGATTTCCTTTCTAACGCAACTTTATTAAAATTAGACCAGAGGTCCCTCCTTTGCCTACCAGTCTCAATGTTAATGGGCGAGAGGTGCGAAAACTCGACATATACGATCCATACCTGCTCCTTATAATTGTGCTTGACAGCTTTTTGGATCCATGATGCGGGGCTCAAAGACATATGACCCTCATATCTCAAAGGCCATTCAAAGGATTCGAGGCAAGTTCTCTACTTCGAAGTTTTTTTTTAACAGTTTATTGACGCCTGGAGCAGAGAGTGGGCGATTTAAAATCATTGCGTTGACCAATAACTTTGCAAGAACCAAGGTTCCGCCTGAAGAAGCAAAGTTTCTCGGGTGGGATGACGGTGCAACGCCTCACCGCCTTCGGTCCCTGTTTGACGACTTTTGCGATAGCAGCGCGTTGGGGATGAGGTGAGTGTTCGGTTATAATGGAACTTTGGTTTAACTTAACAAATATTCCTCGCAAGAAAACCGGAACCTGAGTTTTATCTGCTAGCATGTCAACGCAGCGCTATACAACCAGGGGAAGCGGTGTTTCTTGATGACATTGGATTGTGGGTAATCTGACTCCTTTGAATAAACCCATGCTAATACGACACGCCCAACAGAAACTTGAAGGCAGCCAAAGCGCTTGGGATGGACACTATTCGTACGTTCTCAATTTAGATTCGGTGATTGTCAGATTTAAACAGGTGCTGTAGACGTCGCCATCGGAGAAACTTTGGCCGCGGTGAAGAAGTTGGAGGCAAAGCTGGGGATCGACCTTACAAGTACGACGCCAACAGTGACCAGTAGACTTTAGAGTGTGAAGATGTCGGATGAATGAAGGAGTTCTAGAATGCAGGACTTGGCGAAACATAGATAGAATGTGGTATTCATTGAAGCCTTTTCTACCGTGCGTCTATGGGAATACAGGCTGGATATCATCTAGAAAGGCTTGTCCGAAGCGGGTGTTTTATCCTCGTAATAGCTCCCCAGCTTGAAGGCAGGTATTTGAGTCCTCGCAAAGAAACCAAAGCGCAGGAAATGGGACTTACGACAGGGACCTTCACTAGTACTTCCCGCTTCACAAGTGGAGTGACAGACAAGACCTAAAAGCACACTAAGACGCAAGAAAATTTCGAGGGGTTGAAAACGCACAAGAAGTGCAGCTGATCCTGCACCGACGCCCCAGATTCCTAGGGAAGGTGCCCACTGCTTCGTGGCCTAAAAACGAGGAAACTCAACGACTTTGAAGACTTGTTCGCTGGAAGTACGTACAGAAAGACAGGCGTTGATTGGGGATCGTGCATGATATGCTAGACGTGCCATGGTCGATAATGAGCGTTTGTAGGGAATGTTATGTCCTACGGAGAACAGCGGAAGATGCTTATATCGGAGAACGCCGCGGAATTTTCTCATCCGAACACAGCAAGAGCGCGATCACACCAACGATCACTCTTAAAATTCTTCAATAGTGTTCATCGCTTTCGACGATCCATTCGTATTGTATCGACTAAATCAGGACTTTACGACGCCAGCAATAGCACACTTTCAGAGAAGATGGCCAACCCCCGTCAGCGCCGCAAGGCCCGCTCCTCTTCATACAGACCAGTTTCGCATTCTCGACATGCGCAACGAAATTTAAAAAAGATGCCTGGTAAGCTGCCATTCACTTGACATTCGCCTGGCTGCTAAATCATCTACATAGCTATTCGTGGACCAAAAGTGCTCCAGGATGCCTGGGACAAGACAAAAACCGTACGACAAAAGTGTGTTCCCTTTTTCCCTTTCTTCTTATAGTTACCTATGGTTGGACGCTAGTTACCTTGCCCTGGGCCTGATTCACGACCTGAACCCTTCAGCTGCGGGTGGTTCAGAACCTGTCGAAGAACCACCACAGATTGAGGATAGCCAGATCGCGTTGACTTCGCAGTTGGACCAACCAGCCCCGATACGGACAGGCTTTGGCAGAATTATACGCGACGAAGCAGGAAATGTTTTAGGAGTCGAACTGCCAGAGGAAGAAGCTCAGGTTGAGAATCAGGGCGACGAGGCGATGGGCGAGCCTGAGGTCGACAATGCAGTCTTGGGACCCTGGGTGACTGATTTGGGTGGGGGTGAAAAAATTAGATTGTCAAGTGGAGAGACGAATGTCATTCAAGGTGAGCAGAACATTTGTTGTCGCCGTAAATGCAAGTCCCGGCTTGGCCATAAGGGGCTAGTGATAGAATTGCATTTGTCGGGGGGGATGGTCATGCGTGACATCTGGCAACGGGGAACACACGATGGCCGAGTCGCAGAGGAAATAAGCATGCAAAATTGATGCAATCCATGTGGCTTGGGATGACGACGGTTGTCCATGCATATAATTTTTGGTGGATAGATGGGAGATCACACCAAGCTTCGCAACTTATGCGCTTTTGGAGAAGTTGGGTAGGGTTCTCACGGTTTGTGCGGCCCTAGAGGATGCTTCTTGCCCATCGATTTGCTTCGTGATGTGTGTTTCGATGCTAACAAAGGTTGTTTGTTTCTAGCTTTAGAACGGATATCGAGCACTATACAACAGGATGGACGAACACTGCAAGTACGGCTGTCTGACAGTGGCCCACGACACGCGTCGACTGGGGAGATGAGCTACCTTTCACGACTAGTAGAAAAGTACGGTGTGGACGTGGAGGGAATGGCGCGTGACAGGAGACTAAACGTGGACCAGCGGACAGCGGGGGAGCTGAGGCGGGCACTGAAGAAGGCAGGGTTGGGTCGTTGATGTGTGGCGTACCTATAGATAAGGTTCAAGATGCTGGATTATGATTGGCTGGTCCGTGACCGGACAGCTGACGTCAGGTGGCCGCTGATTGGTTGCAGGGTTACCCTATTTGGGTATATTACTGTTCTTGTCGTATTCTCCGGGCTGGGTTTTATTCAGGAGTTGCCCCGGATCCGGCGATTAATTGATTTCAACATGGTCCTCGACACAAACACTCGATTTAATTTAATTTCTAAACTAATCCTAGCCTCGATTTCACGTCAACCATGTAAAGATCTTCAGATCCGTTCTAGTCGTTCTCTGATTTATACTTACTTACTTCTTAAATCAACCAATCATCCTCCCCCTCTCCCTCCCTCCTCCCCGTCCACCATGTCTCCAAGAGGCGCCTCCTCATCCTCTTCCGCCTCAAAATCCGCAAACACCCCGTATTCCCGCCGTTCAACCGCTCAACCAAAGTCTTCTCGTCAGCAGTTTTCTGCCTGCGGCGCTTGTCGCATGCGACGGTTCGTTTCCTTATTCTCTTCCGAACTCGTCTCCTCATGCCGTCATTACAGAGTTCGTTGTGATCTCAAGGATCTCCCATTCACAACCGTAGGCCCTCATCCCTCCTGTTCCAATTGCAAGGAGCGTGGCTTAAAATGCGTGTCAGTAATTTCTTTTATTTGTCCCGCTCTTCCATTTTAATTCTCCTTACAGTGATGAATTCGCCGATGTAAAGGCGGTGAAACTATTAAGACGTGGTCGACGTCTCCAACAGGTCGAGTACGTAGAGTGCGCCTCACTAATTTTTTTTCATTGTTCTCATGTCCTTGCAGGGCAATTTATGGTAAAGTTGTCGGTCCAGATGGTACAACAAGTGCCTCGCAGGCATCGATACGCCTCCCTAGTATTATCCCTCAACTCTCTCCAGAATTTTTTGTTAGCCCGTTCTGGGCCTGGTTTTCTGTCCAACGCAAGTGTCCTATTTTATTTAATTGTAAGCCCGATCTAACCCTTTGTCCCCTTTACTCTAGGCCCTGTTCTTGACGCTGTGGAATTTTCTGCGCGTTATATAGCACACAGCAAGGGTCTTCAACCCCTTGGACATGAGGGTGGCCTTCTTGCTATGATCTTAGTTGTGTGGGCTGCCTCCTTCGGCCTCGATGAGCGCGGCATCCCCGATTCTGGTGACGATGCTCATGATGATTCGGATCAGGAGACTCCCACTTCTACTGCTCACGACTCAGGAACCAAGCGGCCTAGCTCTTCCAAAGGCAAGCAAGTATCTACAGAGAAAACCCGGAAGGACAAAAAGGAAACTACAGAAGCCATGCTGCGAGAGGTACTCGAACTCATTGACTTCCACGGAGTAATGAGACGGCCTTCTTGGGACGGCGTGCGGGCCTTGTTACTGATTATGCCCCTGCTCGAAGGTAACCTATTTATTTATTTTTTATTTCACGTCAGATCTAGTTTGACCGATCCCTTGAACAGAGGCCCATCCACTTGAGAGACTTGCCATGTACGAGGCAACTTTGTCTCAAGCACAAGTTCTCTGTACGCTTTCGGGTTCCTTGGCCCCTCCAGCTGTGCCAATCACACCTTTCCCCGATACGGCGGATGATTCTGTTCTGCGTGCCCGAATTTTTTGGTACGCTCATATGCAAGAAGGTTTTTCAACTGGCATGCGAGGTGGCCGACTGGTTCTGTAAGTTTTCCGCCCTACAACAATCTTTTGTCTAGTGGTCTAAGTCTTTCACCAGCGATAATGACGACTTCGAGGCATTCCAGCAAACTCTTCCATCTTACGCATTTAGCGGCGACAGCTCCGTCATAAGCACCCCACCGTCACCCCCTGAATCAGTGCGGCCGATGTCGAGTCACGGTCTCCTTCCTCAGTCTGATGGTCAATCTTCTGGGGCGCAAGCTTTCATCAGAACTTCGCAGCTATTTTCACTGCCCTTGCAGCTTGGCGCAATATGCAGGAAGGTCCATCATGTTCTCGCAGGCCCAAAGGCGACTCGCAGGGCCGATGAACATGGTCTTATAGATGCGAACGGCATGCGCGAGATTTGGGAGGACCTCGACCTATGCTGGAAGCAATTTGATGTCATGCGACGAAATGGTTCCTCGTCAGAACAAGAGTCTGTTAGACTCGAACAGTTTGTAAGCGCCTGGCAGGTGAGTCAAATCAACTAAAATCTACGCCACTGATAGCTCAAATTCACTCTCGCTTCAGATTTACATCTTCGAGTGTCGTGAGTGTTTTGTTTTACTTGCCCCTGACTCTTATTAAACATCGTCACCAGATAATATAATCCGAGAGTCACTCAAACAGTGCATGGCGAAGACAAGCGATTCATCGGGCATGTTTTCAGGGGAACCTGCCTCCCGACCGTCATCGCATTCGTCATCGTCACCCTACTTATCACCTCATCATCTCCATGTCATAGCGACCCGAAAGTGTCTCGAAATCCTCCCTATAGTCCTTCGCATCATCAAGTTCCATCTTACTCAAGACGACCGTGGCCTCTTCAGGTGGGATACCGGTTTGGTTCGCGATGGCTGTTTTTTCGCCGGGTTCTTGGCCGCTAGCGTCGACGGTGATTCTATCGACATGGATGACGAAGAGCACAGGCGTGGTCGTGGTCGTCTCCCTACAGAAGAAGGTGTCGCTCTTTGCCTTACGGCTCTTTCAGAGATGCGATGGGCATTCTCACGAAGCGAGGAACGACAAGAGACTGTCCGGATGGTTTGGGAGAACCGTAAAGTTGGCCGCAACAATGGCCGGTATACCCTGAATAATTTTGGCCGCACTGGCGCTGGATATTCAGACACGCACACCTATAGGAAGCCTATGCCACCCATCCAGGTTCCTCCCTACACGTCACATGGGTATCCATCTATGTCCGGTCATGACCGCCCTCTTCTTCCACCCCTGCGATCACCACGACGCGCGGAGTCTGCCCCAAACACAGCCTACTCCACAAATGGTCAAGGAGGCAGTGGTTGGCCATCGTATACACCCCCTGGGACTGCGACGTCTGTCGCTACCAGCGCTGGCACTGGCGTCAGCGTTGGTACACGAGGCTCACCACTCTTCAATAGCATGGCAACCCCTATGCCTTACAAGGGGGACATCCATGAACCGTTCTACCATGTCCCGACGGACATGGACCAGTTCAGCTTTCATGCACCTACAGGCCCAGGCATGAACGATGGACAGGTCCTGGGCAACGGCCATTATCACCATCGTGACCCGCCTTCGAGCGCCCATTCTCTTCACAGTGCTTCCTCGTCTACATATATTCAATCTGGGGTGTTCGCTGGCGCCGGCGGCGCATCCTTGATACATACGGCTGGCGACCAGAATTGTCCACAATTCGGGGACGACTGCAATGGCTACTACCACTAGGGGGGCCTTCTATGTTCATATGCTAATTTACCTATCTTTCTCACTCGTACATAATTTCTTTATTTTCTTTCGGCATAGCTTTGATTATCTCCCACATCCCCCAATTTCCAAATGCTTCGATGCTATCATGTGTACTATACTATATATCCTGGAACACGTTCCTGCAGATAATCACTACATTATGTCTCATTTGCTACTTATTACGATGATAATGGGAAATGATTCTGCCCAGAATAGCCATCTCAAAGTTTCCTTGTTTCGGTTAAATTTATGAGCTTTCATCATTTGATGGGTTGGGGTGAAAGATTTCTTCTGTGGCGTACCAATAAGATCCAACGAAATCACGATGTTGGTCATATGGCTGACATTGTGCGACCATCCGGAAGTGTATGGTTAAGTCTCTCCGAGGCTTATGTGTTTAATACCCACTGGAAGCTACATCCGTCACCAAATGTCAGATGTTGATGTGAAAAACACTGATAATGATATATGACCCATTAAGCTGATCTGTTCTCTGAATAACGTCAACGTTGAACAGAGAGAGATAAATTGATCTCTGTTTTTCCTCTGAGGCGGAAGAACGGCTGGAAGAAGGTAGAATACTTTAACGTGAGAGATATTCTACGGGGGATATCCGTTAGAAAGTCAGCACCATTGCATTGGATTCCAAAGGGACCCACAGACATGTCTCAGGGTTAATTATCGCCGATAAGCGGGAATGCCCGGATGCCCGTAAGTATCTTTATATCTTGAACTGAGATTCTCGTGCTCCGACCGGAGGAATGTCCTGTTGAGGGAACTTGGTGAGATATACACTAGTACTGATTTGGTAGCTCCAAGAAACCATGCAGTTGGTGCATGGCTCCACACGTTGTTAAAGGAAAGGGGAATTCTTGAATACAATGACTTTGGATTTCAGCGGCTGTGAACTAGCGAAGGCGTGAAACCGAAGAATTGTGAACAACTCACTCAAGCATACTCTTATGGACTACAAGGGGAGGGCAAAGACAGACTTGAGAGGGAAGCTTCAGTACAACCAGAGAAGTTGACCAGAAGTTGACTGACCACGGACTTGGTTTCGCTTAATGAAGGGTTGGCATCAAGAATTGAAGAGGTTAATAGACTCTCAGGCCGCCGTAAATGAAGCTAGAAGCTAACATTGTCCTCGAACAATAAATTGACGGAAAGAATGTAGGGACACGGGATCAGAGCCTGGAACTTGAATATCAGGCTGGCTGGCCACGATAGTAAGTCTTGCATGCACGATGCCAACGAAGGGTTAGGGGTTTTTAAAATAAGGGAGCATCCCACAAAGTCAAGTAAATAGCACCGATCGCATAGCGCTAGCTCTTAGTGGGTTTAAAGAGGTTTAAAGGTTCAGTTTCATCCCAAGAGGATCGATATCTACCTCAGGCTAGGGCACGAAACAGAGGCAAGCTTTTCGAGCCAAAGGAAGTCAAAGACAGATGAGAAATGTGAGTAAACTAGCAGATGTTGTAAAGGCACTTATCGAATATCTATAGGAGATTTATCTGAAAACGGTGCAGCCTGAAGTAGTTAAGTACACAGTTATGCGGGTCAGGTGGCACAAGATAAGATAAGATGCACTAGTAAATTCGATTCCCACTGCCCCTTGATGTCATGAGCACAGGTTTCGCTTCGCTCTCCCACCAATCGTCACATCCTACATTCGCACCTTTATGTCGTTCTGTATGTATTCTGTTCTGGTTTGATAGCCAGATACTGAAGCAATTAAATTCAGTTTGCATTCCAATCATCTGTGGGTCGCGAGTATCTCGTTTTCGTAGCGCACCTAATAAGCTGATCACTTCCTCAACCAAGTTGGATGTCAGACAAAACTTAAGCCAGACGGTCAGGAGCAGGTCGCTCGTGTTTGTCCTCGATGTCATAATGGTATGAGGTTACTTTTAGTATCCTCTATAACATCAGATTGAATGTATTCTATGATTCCCTGGTGGCAGCGTCGGTTATTGCTGCGAGAAGCACTACATGGTTTGAGCTCTTCTGGGTACCTCTCATCCCATTTTCGAAGAAACACATTTGGCTTTGCAGCATCTGTCAATGGTCGCAGTCACTAGCGTGTGTAATGCGGTTCCTTTTCCACGGCGTTGCACTGACCAGTTTGCTGCAGGGAGAACAACGGTCCTCCACCAAGTCAAGCCTATATTCAGAATTATCAACCGAATTTTCGACCTGGATATGCACCTACCTACATCCATGAGGCACCCCAAAAACAGTTTTAGGGGTTCCCAAGTCGCGTTTGCTGGAAACATCCCTCTAAAGTATACTTAATATGTAGGCGGCGCCGCGCGGATAGTTAGTTCAAGCTCAGGACTCTTTTTACACATAGCCATTACCCTTTTTCCTGTACTACATACTGATATGCTATATCAACGAATTGACTAGCCCTAGTATGCCACTAGGGACCGTAGGAGCCATCCAAATAAACTTGGAGGTGTTGACCCCATTCGTGAGTCTTTCCTGTCTATCCACGCAGCCATTTATCCTTTGAGACAATTTTATGGACTACTCTGATGATTCTTGCATGACTAGATATACCCCGGGCCAAGCCACTCGTGCTCGAAGCCAGATTGCCACCTACCGTGGAGTTGAGTTGCCATGTTACTAACACTGTTCGAGGAGGAGAGCAAATCCCGTTCAATAATTATAAAAGTTGTTTTTGAGTTGGGTGTATTATTTGAATTGAAGTCTGGTTTTCAGTTTTTTTTTTTGGAGTTTCCTTCAAACATGCGAGGGAGCCATCCAAGGATTCACAACCAACCTGTCTTGAGACTTTTGAATACAGCAGCTTGATTTCATCTAGCAGTTGGAGTTGGAGTGACAGTTACAAAAATACACCCACCCAGCACTCAAGATCAATGTATCTCAATCCATCAGGAAAAAACAGGATAGCTATATTTTCAGATGTAGTCAGTGGAGCAATTATAGTGGTGTTGACTTCCCCCTGATCTATAGTCTACTGTAGTATGCACTTCAATGAATATATGACAACAGGCTTCAATGTTG